>CM052808.1:63560342-63807175 GCA_028533885.1 Nasua narica
CTCACGAAACAAACTAAGGGTTGCTGGGAGGTTGGGGGGGGGATAGGGATATGGACATTTGGGAGGGTATGTGCTATGGCAAATGCTGTGAAATGTGTAAGCCTGATGATTCACAGACCTGTACCCTGGGGTAAATAATACATTATATGTTAGTAAAAAATTAAAAAAATATAAAAAATAAAAAGAATGTGGACACCAGAAACAAACTTCATAGGTTCCAACCCCAATCCCACCACTTATAAGTGACCATGGACAGGTCACTTAACTTCTCTGTGCCTCAGGGTTCTCATCTATAAAATGGGAATAATAACAGACTTAATATTATACTTCATGGGATTGTGAGATTAAATGAATTTGTGGAAGGGAAACCTTCAGAACAGTGCCTAGCACCAAGTAATTGTTGAATGAGTGTTGGACATTAAGAAAGGAAGGGCTTCTTTGAGATAATAGAAAATATGTATATTGGTCCCTGTCCCTGGTTTTTGCAGAGTTCCTAAAACCCTTGTAAATTCCTAAGTGATAAGAGCACTAGGAACATCTTGTTCTAATGAGGTAACTCTTGGATGGCTCCTGGATAAGGGATGGTCACCAGAAAGACCACGCCATGATTAGAAGCTTGAAATTTTCAGTCCCCCATTTATCCTCCAGAGAGGTGAGAGGGGTTAGAAATGGATTTAACCATAGATCACGCCTATGTGTGGAAGCCTCCATAAAATCATAGAAGTACAAGTTTCAGAGAGCTTCCAGGCTGGGGAAACATCCAAACCTGGAGGATAATGTATCCCATTTCCTTGAGGACAGAGACTCCTGTGCTAGGGACCGTCCCAGAGCTTGCCTTATGTATCTCTTCATCTGGCTATTGGTTCCTACTCTTTATCATATCCTTTAATACACTGGTAAAAGTAAATAAATGTTTCCCTGAGTTCTGGAAGCTACTCTAGCAAATTAGTCAAATCTGAGAAGGGGATGGAGGAAACCTCTGATTTATAGCTGATTGGTCAGAAGCACAGGTCACAACCTAGCCCTAGAGCCTGAAGTGTGTATGTGTGTATGTTGGGGGGTGTGGTGGGAGAGAGGACTGAGCCCTTTACCTGTGGGATCCAACATTATCTCCCAGTAGATACTCTCAGAATTGAATTACGTTGTAGGACACCTCCCTTGCTGTCACAGAGAATTGCTTGTTGTGGGGAAAGCCATTCCCACATTTGGTGACCATAAGCAAAGTATTCCCTGTGAAAGGAAAAGAGATAGATACGACAAAGACACACTAGGGAAGAACTGGGTTTTCCCCTACACAGGAAGACTTGAGTTTTTCCCCTTTATAGCTGGTGTCAGTGAGATTTGCCTGATTGGTCCTGGACCACAGAAACATGTGGTTTGGGAAGAAAATGGATGAAGGGATGAGGGGGGTGAAGGACGTTTGATTTCTGGGTGACCAGATGCTCATCCATTCCACCCGTGGTATGGAGCAGCTATTGTGCCGTAATCAGTTCCTGAAGGGAAACTTAGCAATGGAATTTAGAGATGGATCCAGTGCAGGGGGGAAATGTTCATTGGATGCCTAAGAAAATGCAAACTAGTAAGTAAAACGTGAGAATAAAACCTTTGGTTACTGTTATCTGCTAACCAAAAGCATCTCTAAGATCTCTGGTCACCAAGAAGTTAGTCAATTGGGGAGAGGGCAAAACCAAAAGAATACTGAAACCATGGGGTAGGATGTCAAGGAGTTGTTTCATTTTGTAGACCAGTATCATCAGTTTCTTAAGGAACTTTATGGAGATGGATTAAGGAACTTTATGGAGATGGATTGTGAGAGAGGCGGCTTTGGGGGCTATGTCTTCAGTTTTGAATGCCACAGAGTGGAAGAGCATGTTTGAGTTCATAAAGGACCACACCTCACTACGGCACAGCCGCAGATGGCTGTGTGACCCAGACACACAGGGGGTTATTCCTGAGGGAAAAGCCAGCCTGGTGGAATGGACAAAAGTCTTACCCTGACCTATCATGGTAAATGCTACAGTAAAGGGGGGTCCCTTTCACATGGGCACCCCATATAACCTCATTATGAAACCAAAGGACAGTTTGGGAAACCTTATGGACTATCTCAGCTTCCCTTCATGGGCCTTACAGATGCTAATAAAAAATTAGTTTCATTAATCAGGAAATCGGGAAAGGCAAAGAGAAGAGAGAAAGGTTTTAGTAGGGTGGAAATTTTTAAGTGGTTATTAAGGAATAAGGTGAACAAAGCAATTATTGATGGGGTGAGACAAAGAGGAAGCAGAAAGGCAAGAGTCATGGGACTCACTGAGGAGAGGGAAAATTTTTATATGATTATGAAGAATGAAGGATGACTAAAATAGACATCGAAGGGTTAAAAAAAGGTCTTAAGACAGCACTACCAAAGGTTGGGTGGGCCAAAGATACCCCAACTGGTCGCCCAACATTAAAGGGCCCCAAACAGTCCCATCTATTTATCCAGTTGGGAGAAATTTTAAAAGCCTGATGGAAAAGATTACAATGAGAAATCTGGCCAACAACTTGTGTTTGTGGCATTGGGCAAGCAAATTCATCAAAAAGGCCATGGTCCCTGGTCTCAGCCCCTCACTGGGGACCCAAAGCCTTTCCCACAGAAGTGGATAAAATGATCAGGGGATGCGAAAGAGAAGTTTCCAGAACTCTTTGATACAGGAGCCTCATGCATTATGATACCAAATCCCACTGGTAAAGCTCTGACTCAGGCTACAATTATATTGAGAGAATATAAAAACGTAAAGATTGATAGGATTGGGAAGGCTAGAACGTGTAAGCAGGCTTTAGGGGAGGTGATTGTGTCTCCCTTCCCTGAATGTTTTACGGGTAATGGTATCATGTGTGAGTACACAGTGGACACACAGAGAAGAAACACACAGTAAAGAAGAACTGGGATTTCACTGTATAAGAAAGGAAAAAAACAGCTTTTGCTTCTCAGCTCTCCTACCTGATTATATAGATCCTTGAAGGGACACACACTGCTAATAGCCAACAAAGGGGTTCCAACTGATGGGATTTCCAGCACCTGGCACGAGATCCAAAATCAAATACTTGCTGGGGTAAGTATTCGATACATACTCATTGTATATAAAATGGAATACGTCCAACATTTTACCTGGATGGACAATTTAGAAATGAACTAGATGGAATCAAGCATCTGTTCTTCGGTCCTATAGACCAACCCAATTTCCAAGGCCTCTGAAATATGTCCTGAGAGGCAAACTATAGTTTGTGAATTTTGTTTTGTTTTAATAAGCTATTATGTAAATTCTATCTGACATCAGTACCATTAACCTTTCTGGAGGCAAAATAGGAGCTCCCCCTGCTGAGTCGTGATTATCCTGTGCAAACATGCACTTGAACATACCCCCTACCATACCCTCCGTTTTCTCTCTCCCCCACCCAACAGCAGGCACCGTTCACAATCTACCTCTGTTGTTTATATCTTCCTAATTCGACTCCTTCCCTCAGACATTGTGGACAGCAACCCAATAAACAACATTCTCTAGAGTTAATATTCACTTCCTAATGAACAACTGAATTGCTGATATGCAAAAAGAAGTTTGATAAGTTTTGAGCGCTTCTCGACTTTAATGTACACATAAGTCTACCTGACAGTATTTTAGTCATTACACTATTCGAAAAAAAACAAAGAGAAACTATCATTCTGCACATGGTAAAAATGGCAGCCATTTGGAGCCACCCATGAAGATGTTAAGGCTGAGCTCTTAGAGAGTGGTAGAGATTTCCAGCATGGGCAAGAAAGAGCAAGTTTCCCTAAAAGAAAACACATTGACAACAAGGGAACAGGTTGCTTCTATTGTCAATGCCCTAACGACTTTCCTAAATTAGCTTTTTATGGGAACCCTTTCTGCATGCTTGATGACGCTCAGACCACCCAAGTTAATTTGATACAAATGTAATTTAAAAGATTCCATGTGTGTCTTAAAGAAGGTTTTGGGTATGTGAGCTTTGAGTTGTTTCTCTCTTGTTTTTTTGTTTTTTTTTTTTAACTTGGTACAACTTCTTTACCATATACATGTTTTGAAAAATGAGGATTTTCTGCTTGGTTATTGCTTACAATCCAAGATAACATGTAAAGTAAGTGAATTATACAATATCCACTAACATCACATACAAATCAAGAAGTTGTATCAAGAAGTTGGTTCTTCCGTTGAAGCATGTGGACATAATTTCAACTGGAGCCCATAGGAGTAACTGAATAGGGATATTAGTGAGTAGGTAATGTACTTAAACTTCATATCTCGGACCAAGAAAAGTTAAAATGTCTTACTTTATAGAAAGCTGAAAATAGAGAAAGAATTTGAGTTGTTCAACTGCAACCTAGAACATTTAATCAGAAATTCTGTAAAAGAACTGGTGGGGTGATTCTGTTTGATTTATTTTTATCTATCATTTTTAATTGACAGTTTTTTTTTATTTTCTTACATGTAATGTTCAACTCCCAGCACAAAATTTCACAAGGCTAAAATTAGTCTAGCTTTGCCTAACATGCCACAAGTTGAGATTTGCGTCTGTATTTTAAACATCCATAGAGAGAGTGGAGAAGGCAGGCTTTGGAGTTAGATAGTTCTAGGTTCAAATCCCAGTTCTACTACTGGTTCTCTTTGAATTCTCGATATTAGTTAATTTCACAGAGGGTGAGTTTTTCCAGGTGAAAAATTGAAATAAGGCCTCTAGAAGACTTAGATGAGGCAAACTTTGTGAAGTACTGAATAAAGGATTTTTAACAAGTGGTGGTGGGTCAGTGTGTGTTTTCTGCTAAGAGGTCTCAGTGACCTCAGTGTTCCCGGGGTGTGCCCAGCCTGCCCCCACCCCCAACCACTGATCACCAAGTTTGCAGATTTATTCTCAGTGTCTGGCTGAAGTAAAAGAAAGTCCATCTCTTCACCAGGATACATTATTTTATACTACTTTGACAAGGATGAGACTAGAAGAAATGATGGTCCAAAGAAATGGCTGGAGGGAAAAGGTAAATCAAGAGTTACATAGATACCTGCAACATGAAGAAAAATGTAAAGATTCACAAAACTCTCAAATGCTTTACTCAAAAAAATGGAAAGAAATATGACCCTAATTTAAGAACAGAAGGTCATGTGTCAAGTTGGAACTGAGAGGAAAGGTGAGTTATAAACCTGTCATGACAGGGGCACCTGGGTGACTCAATGGGTTAAGCATCTGACTCTTGGTCTTGACTCAGGTTTTGATCTCAGGATTGTGAGTTCAAGCCCCTCATTAGGCTCCATGTTGGGCCTGGACCCTATTTAAAAAATAAAATAAAATAGTGAAGCTTTCATGACAGAGAAGCTCCACTTAAGGCTTTGTTAGGTCATGGAAAAGCAGGATTAAGGGGTTTGCAAAAAGATGTCTTAGGGCAAATGACCAGACATACTTTCGGGTGGAGGCCACTGGCTTAGTACCCAAGCAAAACATACAGGAAAGGATTCTCTCTAATGTTTTCCATGAACTGCATCATTTGAATGAGGCTTGAAAAACAATGCCACCAAAAAAAAAAAAAGTGAGGAATAATATATCTAAAACTGAAGAAAGAAAATTTTTTTAGGACAAAGAAAATTTTTTTAGGACAAGTGTCCATATTGGTTTGAAGCCCAAACCCATCTGAGACCAAGTCTAGGATATACCAGACTTTGACCTTTCTTGACTGAACTCCACTCAAATAAAGTTTGCTGAATCTATAATAATCACATATATGCAAAAATAAATTCATTTTAAGATGTTACAGTTTCATGTCTTATGTTGAAAACTTTAATCCATTTTGAGCTTGTTTTTGTGTATATATATAAATATTATTCCACCATAAAAAAAGAAGGAAATCCTGCCATTTGTGCCAACATGGATGAAACTCAAAGGCATTATGCGAAATGAAATACACCAGAGAAAGACAAGTAGAATATGGGTTGCCAGGAAATAGGGGTTAGAGAAAGTGTGGAAATGTTAAAGGGCACAAATATTCAGTTATAAAGCTAATCAAGTTCTGAAGATCTAATGTAGAGCATGTTGCCTATAGTTAATAATACTGTGTTGTATACTTGAAATTTGCTGAGAGTAGATCTTAAGCATTCTCACACACACCAAAAAGTAATGCTGTGAGATGATGGAGATATTAATTAACTTGACTGTGGTAGTCATTTCACAATGTGTGTGTGTGTGTGTGTGTGTGTGTGTGTGTGTGTATCAGATTATCGTATTGCATACTTTAAATACATTACAATTTTGTTTGTCAATTATACCTCAATAAAGCTTGAAAAAATTTTTAAAGAAAAAATTAAAGATACCTGGCTGGCACAGTTAGGCATCTGACTTTGGTTTCTGCTTAGGTCATGATTCAGGGTCATGAGATCAAGCCCCACATCAGGCTCTTCACTCAGCACCAAGTCTGCTTAAGATTCTCTCCTTCTGCCCCTCCTCCCATGCTCATACACATACATTCTCTCTCTCTCCCTCTCTCTCTCTCTCAAAAAAGAAAAAAATATATATATGTCTTTAAAAGAAAGAAGAAAATTAAAGACAGTGTATTACCTTGCACATAGATTGCACCTAATAAATGAGAAATTATTATTATTAAATAAATATCTCAAGAGTCCAAAAATAACCATTTCATTCCCTCTCCATGACTCTTATCCACCCCCTACTGTTTAAGTCTATTTAGTCATTAGCATGAAGGGACATAAGCAATTTAACAGTTGTATTAATATTTTCTCATTTCTGAAGCTCTCAATACAAGTGCTTCTGCCTTTTATCATAAATTTTGTTTTCCAATCCTTTAATATCTTTTCTGGACTTTGTCCTAAAGTCCTTTGTGTCCTTCCTACGTGTTCTTTTCAGACCAATCATCACTAATCTTCTGCTTCTCCTCCTATCCCAGCCCTATTGGCTGCCTGTACTTTTGACCCCATTGACTACATCCTTTCCAGTGGATTTACTCTCCTCCTATTCAGTTATCCTTTACATCATCCATTCTTGTTTTGGTTCAATGGTTCTCAAACTTTCCCATCTCCAGACCCCTTGACACTTAAAAAATTACTTAGGATGCCAATGAGCTTCTGTTTATATGGGTTATATTTATCCATTCTTACTGTATTTGAAATTAAAACTGAGTAAATTTTAAAATATTTCTTTATTAATGCATTTTAAAGTAACAATAATAATCCTCTTAAGTGTTAACATAAATACCATATCTTTATGAAAATTCACTATACTTTTCAAACCAAAACAAAGGTAGTAGGAAAGTGACTTTTTAAAATATCTTCACATGGCTAACTAGCAAGTCAGGGAACGAGAGATGTTGGCGAGGATGCGGAGAAAGGGGAACCCTCCTACACTGTTGGTGAGAATGCAAGCTGGTACAACTACTCTGGAAAAATGTATGGAGGTTCTTCAAAATGTTGAAAATAGAGCTACCCTACGACCCAGCAATTGCACTTCTGGGTATTTACCCTCAAGATACAAATGTAGTGATCCGAAGGGTCACGTGCACCCGAATGTTTATAGCAGCAATGTCCACAATAGCCAAACTATGGAAAGAACCTAGATGTCCATCAACAGATGAATGGATAAAGAAGATGTGGTATATATATATACAATGGAATACTATGCAGCCATCAAGAGAAATGAAATCTTGCCATTTGCAACGACGTGGATGGAACTAGAGGGTATTATGCTAAGCGAAATAAGTCAGTCCGAGAAAGACGATTATCATATGATCGCTCTCATATGAGGAATTTGAGAGGCAGGGCAGGGGCTTATGGGGTGGTAGGGAAGAGAAGTGAAACAAGATGGGGTGGGGAAGGAGACAAACCATAAGAGACTCCTAAACTCATGGAACAAACTAACGGTTGCTGGGAGGTGGGGGGGTAGAGATATGGACAGGGGGGAGGGAATATGCTATGGCAAATGCTGTGAAGTGTGTAAGCCTGATGGTTCACAGACATGTACCCTAGGGCAAATAATACATTACATGTTAATAAAAAATTAAGATTAAAAAATAAAAAATAAAATAAAATATCTTGACAAATCTCAGTATTTGGAAGATAGTGGGATTTTCATATCTGCCTCTGTATATAATTAGTTGAGATATGTTCTATTTGTTGAGGTAAATTAAGACTATCTGACCTTGTAATTCAGTTAGAAAATGGAGAAGTATTTTCATAGCGTTTTCTGGTAAGTATGAATTTTCTGCTTTGACACTACACAACACTGAACAAGAGTAGTTTCTCAGAGGTCAGTTGCAATATGGAATGTCAAATCATATCAGTCAACTGTTTATAATCTGTTACATTAAAATAAATTGGTCTATTTTGCATATTAGATGGATTGAGTGCCCATTCATGAGTTTTATCATCAGCATTCGTCATTTGGAAGTTATTGGTTCCCCAAGTTGTGTAGATCTTCCAAATGTTGACACATTTAATTATACAATATCCAAAAATTGCATTTGTTAATATCACCACCAATCTTATCACAAAAGTCTTTAAGTATTGTGAAGCTGTCAAGTTCATGGTGGTGGATAGAAGTTTTCCAAAATTCTAATTTTCACTTGAAAGCTTAAATTTATATCATAGGCAAGAAACACTGTCAGTTGTCTCCCTTGAAGTGACAGGTTCACTTTTTTTCATTTTTGAGAAAGTGTCTGCCAAATACACAAATATGAATAGCTCTAGTTTTTCTGCCAGTCATTCTTTCAAGCAAAAACAGTATTCCATGAAAAAGTGGCTTGATCAATTCACAGCTCAAACAATCTCATGAGGACTTTTCCTCTAGGTGATGGTCATACTTTAGCAACCAGCAGAAGCACTTCCTGCATCCTCCTCATGGAATCTTATGAAATGTTAAGATAACTGAAGAGCTGAGATTTCATAAAATCTCATAATTTTGTATTACTTCATTAAGAACATCTGTAAGTACAACTGACCGATTCCCCCAACGAACTTGTGACAGCGGCCAAGACCATGCTACCGTGCCCTTTGGCCCCAGGGACTTGATTTATGCTAGGGTGTCACCAGTGTCTCCCACACTTGAGCCTCATTGTTTTTAGATGTCTCTGCACACTTTTTTTAAAATCACATATTTCCTTCTTGATGAGAGCTTCAAGATGGAGATTTAATAAAATTGCTTCTCCCCACTTAAACCTGTGCATGCTGATAGATCCCCAAGTCTCTGCAGAGCTTGTCTTGCCTTCATACTTTATATTTAAGTATTTATATGAAGCATTTAAGGGATATAAACTCTTGCTGATTGCTTGATTGATTTTTTTAAAGGCTTTAAAAAACAACTGCACATTTACAGATTAGAATACACCTGGCTTAAGAGTTCCAAGTGACTGACTCATTAAGGAGGATGTTGGAAACAGGAAGTGTGTCCAGGAGAGCTCAGCCCAGTTAATGGAATGACAGAAATCACCATCTTTGAGTGCCTGTGGCAAGAACCAAAGACACTCAGGCCAAAGGTGCCTTGGCAGGACAAACAAGTTGCCCAAGAATTGTGTTGTGTGAAAAAAGACATTAGATGGCTTCCTGGTAGTTCCAGACTTGAGAAGGATGCATGAGTGAAAGTTACAGAAAGATTAACTTTGATTCGAAATTTAAAAAAAAAAAAAAAAAGATTTTTCTGAGAAATCCTTCTGTCCACCAACGGGATGGATTATGTTGGAAGAAGCAATCACCATGCTCAACAGAGGCTGGAAGATATGAAGACATAGAAAGAGGGACTGAGACCCCAGTACACAAATGTGTACACCCTTACACAATGGCCACAAACCCAGGAAGATGCCGGAGACCAATCACTTCTAAAGTCATTCCCAACTCTCAAGTTCTATTCCATACATTCCGTAAATGTTGGTACTAGAGTGTCTTAATGAACTATCATTTTTATGATTTCTTATTCCATTTGTTATGAGACCAAAGAAATGTGTGTTGAATTAAAGCTGGGGTGATTCATTCTTCTGTATGGCCAAGCCAAGATGTTACCGCCTTTTGGACAATTTGGGGAAGGGGGCTGTCTCCATAGTCAGAGATGTCAAAAGGCCTCACGGCATGGTGAGACTGGTGGGGCTTGGGAGGCTGTCAGTGAAAGAGTCAGGACTTGTATATTGGCCTGCAAGTCCTAAGAACCACCTATAAAATAGAACTGTGTATTTTCACACCCCTCATAGAAATGTGGTTATAAAGTAAGTGACATTTGAAGGAATCATTAGTTTTTTTCTCCACAATAAAACTCAACCATACTAACACCAGGACTTATTAAAATTTGTTTGAATGTTTTCCTCAGGAAACTATTTGCTGCAAGAACTGAAAAATCAGTTGGGCAAAAGAAATGCAGCTAATACTGTGTGATTAGCATGGCACATCTAACACAGCGTCTCATTAAATGTTCTTTGATAAATTCACTCATATTCTCCTGGTTATGACTTATGACAAGGACCAAGAAATGGCTTGAAGGCCCTGTGGGTCAATGTGACAGTGAACGGTCGCTGAGTTGTGAGAAAAGGCAAGGGGAAGGGATGGTAGGCGAGGAAAAAGAAAAGAGCTTTGGGGATGGATGTTTGATCTGGTCTTATTTAATATCTTCATTAATGATCCGGAAGAGGGGTAAATAGCCTGTTAATTACATTTGCAAATGAGACTAAATTGGGAGATGTTGTAAACACGCTCAAGGACAGAGAAGTAACAGGAAGGCACCTTGAGAGTCTGGAAGGAGGGGCCTGAATTAAAAAAAAAAAAACCAAAGACTGTGTATGTTCTAGAAGGAAATGGTGGGTGAGAAGAGTCCTTTTTGAGAGTGTGCGTGTGTGTGTTCTCTTGTTCCTTCGTTTATCCGTTCAGTGTTTGTCACAGCAGACACAGTTGATGTCTGCCAGTACCACGTGGTGGCTTTCACTTCTCCACACACTGAAGGCTGCTCACGGATTCTGATGGAGGATGTGTCCTGGCCACAGCAGCAGAACAAACGAGAAACATGGGTAACTCTCACCGACTGTGAATTGAAGTAGGGGGATAAACGCCCCCACCTTCTTTGCCCCTCAATATGGGTAACTCTGGATCTCTAAAAATCCCCCAGCAAGCCTGAGCTCCAGCTGGCCGCCGAGGTAAACTGGCTTGAAGTCACACCTATTACTCACTTCCAGCCCGTGTTGAGTGGGCACGCCTCCTACACACATAACTTGCACTCAAATCCCTGTCTCAGTCTCCTTCTGCGGGGGGAGCCAATCCAAAGGATTTATCAGCTCTTTTCATGTGTTAACACCGTGCTGTGTAAAATAAGGTCTTTGCCTTCGAGGAGCTTGATCAGCTAATTGAAGAACGAATGTCAAATCCATGGTTACTATCTGGAATAAACTCGTGAGTGCCATAGGACATAAGGGAACCTTGATGTCTAAATTATCCAGTTAGCTCAAGAAAGTACAGGACATTCCCTTCATCACTCACTTCACTAGGTTCCCAATAATATTTCTCAATTATAACACTCTCCTCCATCTGCACAGTCACAGTGAGGACTCTAACCTCCCTTCTACCTGTTATGGATCTGAAACAGAGGGCTTCCAAGCCCTACACCCAGCAGTAAAAATCCTCCCTCCCTCAGCTACCACTCTGATCTCATCATGGTCCTTTGGGTGACCCTATAACGATACCCAACTGCCTCAGAAGTTCAGTAAGAGCCCTCAAAGGAATTTGGGCTGCTATTTAAATGTCCTCTCTCTTCACCCATTGGCCTCCATTATTCTGCCCACACAGCCTACATTTTTGCTTCTCCTGAAGCTGAAGTATTTGCCCCATTCTCAATTTTTACTTATTTCTTTTCCTCAAAAGGACTTCCAAATGCCTCTTCTTCAAGTCATTTCCTATTCTTTTGGGATCCTACTAAAGAATCCTCTCTCATGAAATCGAAGTTAACCATTCCCATCTCTATCATCCAAACTACCTAAAATCCCCCCAAAACTCTAACATGTTAAGAATATGTTTTATATACTAATATAACACTCACAAAATTTTTACAAAGTTGCAATTGGACAATGTGTGTAAAAATTCTTTGTAAATGTTAAAGCATGGCACTATCGTAAATATGATTCCTTGTTTTCCTCCTACTTTTGTTTGTTTTGTGGTGGAAAGGATAATGATCATGTTCTTTTATTTTACCTTTGGGACATTTAAATTGAATACTTTCTTAAGTTAGGATTTCAGTCTATTTCTCTTCTGATTTTCTCTACCTTTGTGTATGTGCCTAGCATCCCAGAATGTGTGCAAAAATGTTAATGATTGATTGGTCATCCTGTTGCCCATGAACACCATCTCTGGTCACTTACTAAGAAATGCACTCCAGATTTTATTTTCTGAAGATGGCTGCATACACAGGTACACATACATAGGTGTATGTACATATCACATGCTCTTTTCATGGCATGATTAACATTCTTCCCACTGAGAGGTAATGTTTATCCTCTTCTCCTGGTCGACACATTTTAATTGTCTCATTAATAGAATGCAGGCAAAAAAAACAAAAGCCAAAACCAAAAAAACCTCCCCAAAAGATAGTTTTAGCCCCTCAATTTTGAGCTGTCCCAGAGATAAACCAACCTTGCTAAATCCTACCCAAACTGCTGGTTTTGGGGCAAAGGGAAGGTTGACTTTTTTTAAGTCACTACATTTTAGGCTCATTTGTTATACAGTCATAGTAACTAGAACAAAGTGCACCGTAGTGAGACAGTGAGACACATAAAAGGCACCTAATACACAGTTAGAAATGTCAAACCTAGATCTCACAGGAGAGGCCAGACCTAGAATCCTCGGGTGATAGTTTAGTCCATACAAGCACGTGAGATGACCTAGAAAGAATACGCATCCATTTTGATCACAGTCAAGGTCCTACCTGAATGTGTGATTTAACTCAGAGTCTAATCCTTTGCCATAGTCAGAGCTATTCCTGGGACCAAGATAAATCACTTCCCTTTTGGAGATGCAGAATGTGTATTAACAAGCATATATAGGAAATCTGGAAATTATTGGCCCCTGTGGATCATACAAGAAATCTTCCATCCTAGGACCACTGTGATTCCTTATCTGGTATCATGGAGTTGCCTTGGCTAGGTTGGGTATGACCTGGAAAATTCATCTCCAAGTTCTTACACCTAAATTTCATGGGACTCCCCTATAGGTACTATGATTTAGATGGGCAGGACTGCCAGGAGAAAAGCTTCATCCAAGGCCAGATCCAACGAATAAACCCAGTCATCAACTATATTCCATAAGCATACATCTCATTCGTTAAACGGTCAAAGATTTTGGTGGCAACATCAAATACCAAATGGACTAATTTGAGAACTGGAGACCAAAGCCATGGCAGAGCTTCTACAGGAATCCATGGAACATTAGCAACAGCAGGCCAGGTTCCTTTAAGAGGACATGGCCTGATGTTTAGGGCTAAAATCAAGGAAGTCAATCAACTGGGACCACCTTTCCAGTTTGATTCAGGCTTCTGAAAATACAGTATAGTATGGAACAGAGATTCTCAAAGAGTAGTCTTTAAACCAGCAATATCAGCTTCACTTGGGAACTTGTTAGAAATGTAAATTCTTGAGCCCTACCCCAAATGAACTTAACTAGCAACTCTGAGAATGAGTCCCTTCAATCTGTGGTTTAATGAACCCTCCAGGTGATTCTGATACCTGCTAAAGATTGAGAACCATTGGCTCACCAAGACTGAACTAGACTCACATACACCATGGGACCTTAATAGGTGAAACACATCTCCTGTCCTTGGCTTCCTCATCGATAAAAAAGGGGATAACAATAAAACCATCAGGGGAGTGGTGACCCCAGAGGAGCAGCATGTTTTGTGGATTAAACAAAACAAAATTTGAAAAGCATCTAGTGTCTCATCTCTCACACTGTGGCTTCACAGTGAATGTCAATCCCTTTTCCTCCTCCCCTTTCCCCTAAGACTCCCAGATTACAGGTCAGTGAGGCCTTTAATTCGAGGGACATGGTTCAAATTTAAACTAAGGGGGATTGTGCTTTGTACCATGGAATTTTCAAGAAGAAAGGAGCTCCTGTAACTGGCAGATTAGACTGAGAGACAAGGGGGCAGAAGGTACTGATACTTTCCAGCATAGCATTGCTGGAAAAATCTTTGACCATGTTGAGTCCTTCTAGTTTAAGTTAGTGCCTAACTTTCCACCGATTTATTTATCATCAGGACAGATATCTGAGATACTAGAGACTCCACAGCTCCCATGAATGATAGCAGACCTGAAGATAAAGCCAAGTCCCCCAAACAGTGACCTCTTTTCTTTAGCCCTAGGAGGGTACTTCTTTTGACTTTCTCATCATTATGTAACTTAACCACATGTCCCTGGCATCCTCAGTACTCACTCGAAGGGCTAATTGGTTTGTTTCCTTGCACTTCTTATGCTCAAAAGAAAGGCATCATGTCCAATGTCCCAATATCCAACCACAGAACAAGACATTCTAACCTCACCATTTGTCATGGGGCAAGCAATCAAATGTCACCTCAGGAAATATTAATGGAAATGAATTGACTAGAGAAACCAAAAGCCCAGGGGACACATGGAATTACACTACACTCTGTGGACAATGGGGTGACAATGGCAACGACCTACGTCTGAGGAGAGTTTTCCAGAGAATTGAAAACATTTTATAATTAAGTGCAATGTCAGTGCTAAATCTATTAGGAGGTAATTGGACACAGCCTTAGCAAAACTCAGACTGGACAGTACTGCCCCTACCCAGTGGGACACTGTTCCGTCCATCACTACCAAACAAGCTTCTCCCAGCATTCTCCATCGACGGAAAAACAGAGCAGCTTCCAATCTGAACTCTGGTGAGTCACATCGAGGTTATCTCAAAAACACTACAACTAAACATATATCTATCTTTCCGCAACAGAAAGAGATCATCCACATCCTAAGATCTATTTTTTAGAATAACAATGGATTCAGCAGGAGTGCTATATCATACAGTGAAGTTCAAGCATCCCTTTCAAATATATTTGAATCTCAGTGCCAAGGGCACTGAATTCAACTCTGTCTTTGATCCTGAAGAATGCTTATAGGAAACACAAACAAGTAGTTTAAAAGGTCCATAAGAACAGAAAACATGCCATTTCATTATGGTATGATATGAGAATGATAGAATATCAACATCATAACAAAAGAGAAGGTTCCATCATCCCTGACTTAGGACACATTTAACAAGTAAAATGTGGAAAAAAACAGAATTACTTATAGAGCTCTAAGAAATGAAAGAAATCACTCAGGCAACATATTTTGTTTTCATGCATCTAACTGGTTAAATTTAGTAACTTGTATTTGAAAGCTAACTGAGAAATACACCTGCAGACTTCCCACTTAACGTTGCAACTGGATAATAGCTGTGGACACACCACCGGCAGCCTTCCCACAAAAATACCTATGAAGACCCAGAAGATGAAACATCACAGCAATAAGAAAACTGTGATTTGCAATCAAACTCATATCAGAATCTTAAGGAAGTTCTACTACTTCAGAATCAGATCAAACAAGATTGGAAACCCATTTTGTGACTCACCATGTCTGTGCCTGATTGAAAATATTCCCCTATTGTCCACCAAGATTCAGGAATTCAACATCTGTGTTAATGACAAAATTGGACAGCTGCCTTTCCACCATGGGGTGCTTCTCTTCAAAGCTGTCAGTGCGCTGTTTCATACTCTCCACTCCAATCAATGCCTCTCTTTACACGCCCTGTCAAAGACAGAATAGTAATAATGATAACAGCAGCTAATACTTAAAATTTATTTATAAGGCACTGTGATAAGCACTTTACAAACATTATCTCTCCTTAACCTTGCAACACAAAATAATAGCAGTATCATTATCTTCATTCTAGGAAAGTAAAGCTCAACGATATGAAGTAATTCAGCAAAGTTCACAAGGGTGGTCAGAGGTAGAACTGGGGTGTGTATCCAGATTAGGATGCTCTCAGCAAGGAGCCATTAGATTATACCACAGCCCCTATTAGATATTTTTCAAGAACTATAGAGAAGCTGGAAGTAACGGGTAGTATCAGAGGAGGTATCATCTTTCCAGATGATGTCATATAAGGGGGGTTGGGGGCAGGGACATGGAGAGCTTTAGTAGCAGTGCATGCTAAGAGTTGTCACTTCTGTGCATTCCGTTGTTTCAGAATGGTAAAGCCAGGAAGCATGGAAGGAACTTTCATCTGAGTCCTAAAGAGTCTCCCTGGAAATCAAATCAAGCTCAACCTCTGGGAAAGAGATGTGACCAGCACCAGAGAACAAGGCCAAGGATAAGTGAAATATCCTTTCTATTTGAGGACAAATCAAAAAGAAAAATATTAAAACATGAAGAACAAGGAAAAATTTGGATCAAAGTATGAAAGAAATCATTACAAAAACTCAGAGGATGAGCAGACTCCTGAAAAATATCTATTATAAAAAGTGGAATTAAGAAAAAATTATCTGGGATTAGGATTTAAATAGAGAATGACATACACTCCATAGGGCAAAAAGAGGATATCACTACGAGTGAAATAATTGAGGTGAAAAGCCAGCAAAAGGAGACTAAAAGTGACATAGGTCAGATATTAAAGACCTTAGAAAAATTAGAAAAGCAATAATGGAACATAACTGGAGGCAGTAAAGGACATAATTGGCATTGCAGAAAATTAATTCAACAATACAGAGAACAAATTCTAGTTCTCCTAGAATCCAGACAAAAATTAAAATGATGGGAGAAAATATTGAAAACATACATAATGGGGCACCTGGGTGGCACTGTCGGTTAAGCCTCTGACTCTTGGTTTTGGCTCAGGTCATGATCTCGGGGTCATGAGATCAAGACCCACTTCAGGTTCTGCACTCTGTGGAGAGTCTTCTTGACATTCCCTCTGCCTGCCCACTCCCCCCACTCGCACACACGTGCACACACACACGTTCTCTCCTTCCCTTTCTCCAAAATACATAAATCCTAAACAAAACAAAAAAACATAGAGATCAAACTTAAAAAGTATCACAATTGGAATAAATACAATGTCCAAAATCAGAGTTAAAGAAATCTTCCTCCAGGGGAAAAAGAGAAAGAAATAGGAAATAGGAAACAGCTCATCATGTTCCAAGGAAATCACTGGGGTACGGGAAAGCACTGAGGCTGACCCAATCGTGGATAACTACTAAGATAAAGTTTTACATATTACATAGGCAGAAACGAAAATGAGGTTACACACAAAGAAATGAAAGTCTGGCCTCTTAACTTTTTAATACTAAGTGCTAAATAACAATGAAGCAATGCGTAACGTATTTTGAGGACAAAGTTGTAAAGCAGGAATATTATACCCTGCCAATTCATCTTTCTGAGTAATGATACAGAAATACAGTCTTGGAGAGGCAAGGGGTTTGGTGATATCTCACTTACCTGGCCTTTTTTTTTTTAATTTAGAATTCAAATTAGGAACTCGACACAGGGGAAGTCCTAAAAAAAAAAAAAACTGATGAGCTATCTCGTGGGATATCCCTTCAAAGAATCTCAACTAACTATCTGTGGAAAGCAGCCTTTCTTTCACTCTGGGCGAAGCTTTTCAAAAACATTTTTATAATGAGTTGTTACTCTCGCTATTCAGATTTAAAGAAATGATTCCGGAAAAGGAAATTCAGAAGTTCAAATAAAAATAAATACCATCATGCAAAACAAAAACAACATACCCACCTACTTCCCTTTAAAAAGATGGGAGGGAGGGGGAATTTTGAGATCATCTTTAATGGATAGAATATTATTCCTTTTCATTTGCCACATTTCCTTTAAAAAGAACATATTATTTAATAAAAAATAAACTATTTAAAAAAGAAAATAGCACATTCAGAATCTGTTTCACCCCATCTAAGAGGATCGATATCTCTGGCTTCGCTTTGCTGGTGTTAAAGCTTTCCAAGTATCTATTTTAAAGAAGTAGGACACTACTTTTGCTGGTTGTGTTCTCTGCACACTGGTGCACGAATGGGTTTGATTACATGACCTCTATGGCCCCTCTTCAAAAATGCAATGACTCTTCTGACCCAGAAAGTTCGACCAAAGCAGGTGGCCAGCCCCGTGGTGTTATTTCAAAAGCTTGCTTCTCCTGGTTTTTTAAACAACTTTTTTTTTTTTCTAATTACAAATGTAGCCATGCTTATCACAGAAAATTTGGAAAACTCCAAGATATATAGAAGAAAATAGAAATTCTCCCATACTCTCATGATTCCGAGTCATGATTTCTTATTTCCAAAACTGTTGGGAAGCAAGTCATTTAAAGGCAGGACACCCATCCCCGGGGACAGCCACGGTTTCCATGGCTCCACTTTGGAAACGAGACAAGGGACCGTGCAAGCCGGCGCACACGGGCTCCTTGTCTGAGCTGACGGCAGGCTCCGAGTTCAAATCCAATCTCTAGGATAACATCCTTGCAAGCACTTTATAAACCCTCAACGATGATACAAACGGCACTTGTGAATTACTCTCCGGAGAGAATGGATGGGTATCTTGGTACTATCACGATTGCACAAAGAGGAATTGGTTTCCAAGGAATGCTTTCTCAATTTTCTGCCGTTGGAGGTGCCGCTGCCATCCCGCTTCTCTTTGTGGTAGCAGGCTGCTCCCTGGCATTTCACCTCCCACAGGGATCTGGCAGGGCCTGCGGTTGATCCTGGCAGACACACACCTCGTCTCAGTAAATCGCTGCTCTGTTCGCAGCTCGGCACACTGACGGATGGCGCTCAGATCTGTTTTGACCCCAAAAAAGAATACCAGTTCCAACACTTCGTTTTAAAGCACACGACAGGCAACAAAATTTGCCTCCCGGAAGAAGGCAGCACAGGCCCAGCACCTTTGCAAGCATCGACGCACACGTGCGTCCTGCCCCTTGCGCATCACTTGTTCTCGCGAGACGTGAACATTAGCGCAGAGCCTCTCGGGAAAATGCCAAGGAGGAAAGTCCTAAGGCATCAGGGTTTAAGGTGGCAGGGCATACAAGGATTCTTGAGGGCCTCCTCACCATAGACTTCTGTACCATCTGATAAAGCTCTAGCCCCTCTTTTTTCTGGAAACGCTGTCTTCTGTAGGTTTCCCTGACACCATTCCCTCCCCGTTTTCCAGCCACCTCCCTGGTTGGTCCTTCGCGGTCTCCTTGCACCCTCCCTGTCTGCTCCCCCTTCCGATGTTGACTCCTCTCTCCAGCTTCCAGAAAGCCAGGCTCTCCTCTCCTCTGGTGGTTTTCCTCTGTATCCTCTGTGCTGAGAATCACATGTGGCACTTAGCAGATGTTATTCCTTATTATGTTATGTTATTTGCTATTTCCTTACCACCACAGTTCCACAGACTTCCAAACAATTTAGTCTCGTTCCCAGAGCCACCCACCATAAGAGTCATGGATCCCCCTGCAATGCCAGAGACAAGGACCCCGTTTCTTTTCTGAGGCTGCCCACGGATGTGTGGCCCATATGAATCCTCAGCCTCAATATCGACTCCCAGCAAGGCACCCACCTCTTTCTTATTCTTCCAAACCCTTTGCCACCGAAAGAATTGTAGTGTTCTGTCACTGGTATTTTCCCACCCCTAATCAAAGTATGAACACATGTATCCCAGATACTTGGCCTTCAGGGAAATTCCTGAACCTTTCTTCTCTATTGGAAAATGCCAAAACAACTTTCTGCAGCGGGCACCTGGGTGGCTCAGTTGGTTAAGCATCTGAATCTTGTTGTCAGCTCAGGTCATGATCTCAAGGTCATGAGATCGAGCCCCCCCCCCCCCATCTCTCTTCTTTTCCCTCTACCCCTCCCCCACCAGCCCTGTGCTTATTCTCTTTAAAAAAAAAAAAACAAAAAAACTAAGGAGAAAACTTTCTGCAGGTTGGAGTGGTGTAAAATTGCTTATTTCAGAACCCATTATCACCTGGGGGCAAACAAGGTCATTTTCTCAGCATCAAGTTTCCACTTTGCAGAGGCGGAAGATAATGTAGAAAGGATTAGATACAATACTGCACCAGAAAGGATCTAGAACAATGCTTGGGATACAAGAAGGATACATTGTCATCCCAAGGAAGCACACAAATCAGGGGTGGTGCAGGAGTCCCCACTGGGTAATGATACAGGACCTAGTGGAGGAGGGAGGCCTTCACTTAAGGCTGAAAATGACCATGAAATGAGAAAACCATTGCCTTCTCAATTCTCTTTCAGTAATATTTCTTGTACTAGGAAGATATTTTGCTTGTTAATATCACTCATTAAACAGAGGAGATCTTGGAGCCTTTTTACTTAGAACTTAACATTGTTTCACCTTAATTCTCTTTCTGTATATATTACCTTTTATTTATGGCAAGTGGTGCTGGTTTTGAACTAGTGGAGGAGGGAGGCCTTCATCTAAGGCTGAAAATGACCATGCAGCCTGGGGTGAAGGTATAGAGTGGGGGAGGACAGAAGCAGGAGGGCGACGGCTGGATGAATTGGGTCCTCCCCACCCAGAGCAGTGCTGAGAAAAAACCCCAGATCACACTCGGCCAGTTTTCAGAGGGACCACCTGTGAAACCTGGGACTACATATGAAAATTCTGCACCCTGGATGCCTAGCCAGCCTCGGCCCAGTTCTGGCCCATCCCAGCGGGCACCAACCTCAGGGAACAACACTGAAGACCTACAGGGACCCATGTCCTCCATGCCCAGGACATGGACCCCTACACCCTCAGAATCTGTGTGCTACTGGCCAAAACTCACGGTTAGCAACAGGCACAGCACTGATGCTACCTTTCTACCCAAGCCAGTAAATGAATGCTGGTTTATACTAATTGGCATTTTACGACCACTCTGCAGTGTGAGAATCTGTCCTGTATTTCATATTTCTTTCTTTTTTTAATATTTTATTTATTTAACAGAGAGAGATCACAAGTAGCCCAAGAGGCAGGCAGACAGAGAGGGGGAAGCAGGCTCCCCGCTGAGCAGAGAGCCCGATGCGGGGCTCGATCCCAGAACCCTGAGATCATGACCTGAGCCGAAGGCAGAGGCTTTAACCCACTGAGCCACCCAGGCGCCCCTGTATTTCAGGTTTCTTAAGAGTGCTAAAAGGAAGGAAATATGCTAACCCAGCAATAATCCACAGATCTAATTACCTAGGAAATTCACAATAGCATACACCTGGCTTGGACATTACACCTGAATGCAGGTAATCACCCAGATCACAACAATGTTTAAAATTAATGAATAGGGTCTAACAGCAAGAGAAGAAAACTCTGGTAGAAGAGCAGAGATCCCAGTAAAGAATGACTTTATTAAGAACCAGTAGCCCACAAGTTCTTCTATAGGGATATGAAGTAGAGAAGTTCACTTCTATCCCATTTCCTATGTTTTATAGGGTGTTTATACATATATCTTTAATGAACAAGATTATCCTTAAAAGCCCAAAATGTGAGGAATTTGAATATCAGACATGCTTAAATTGGAAGCAATCGTAGGCATTGTCAAGTCTATCACTTTTAGTTTAGGACTGAGGAAACCAAGTCCCAGAAAGAGTTTGTTCCTGTTCCAGCCTGAGGTCTCACAAATGAGCCATGGCAAGAACCCAGGACTTTCCCACCTTGATAACTTCCCGCCTATCTGCTTATCATTCCTACATTGTTTGCTGAAGAGTCCTGGCCCATTTTTCCTTATAAACATTTATTATTCTAAATAGAAAACCAGCACCACTTGCCATAAATAAAAGGTAATACACACAGAAAGAGAATTAAGGTGAAACAATGTTAAGTTCTAAGTAAAAAGCCTCCAAGATCTCCTCTGTTTAATGAGTGATATTAACAAGCAAAATATCTTCCTAGTACAAGAAATATTACTGAAAAGAGAATTGAGAAGGCAATGGTTTTCTCATCGTGTGACTTGATGCCATTTAAGATTGTATTTGTGTATCAGCCACGTGTTTTCATTCTATGATACCCTCTAACGCCAACCAGGAGGCTCACCTCCTCACCTCCGGGCAACCCACCGGAATCCCACTTGTCAGTGAAGTAAGCAATGCTTTCTTTGTAGCTACATACTCCACCCCATCCCCTTATTTTGGAAATTGGAAAACTGTTCTTGAATTTTTGATAAGAATTCTTGAGAATGTGCTCAGGGAGTTATGAACACTCTAGAAAAGGAAACTAATAGTTTACAAAATAAAAACTGATTAACCAGGGCGCCTGGGTGGCTCCGTGGATTAAGGCCTGTGCCTTCAGCTCGGATCATGGTCTCAGGGTCCTAAAATCGAGCCCCGCGTCGGGCTCTCTGCTCAGCGGGGAGCCTGCTTTCCCCCCTCTCTCTGCCTCTCTGCCTACTTGTGATCTCTCTCTCTCTCTCTCTGTCAAATAAATAAATAAGAAAATCTTTAAAAAAAACTGATTAACCACTGAATCAAGATTCAGATTCTTATAAAAGAAACAAACATTTTCAGGCAGCACTGTGTCAGGCAGGTCTTGGCTTTATCTCACGTAAGTTCACAGCAGTCTTAAAAGGCAGGCTTTAGGGCGCCTGGGTTGCTCAGTTGGTTAAGCAACTGCCTTCAGCTCAGGTCATGATCCCGGAGTCCTGGGATCGAGTCCCACATTGGGCTCCCGGCTCCACGGGGAGTCTTCTTCTCCCTCTGACCTTCTCCCCTCTCATGCTCTCTCTCACTGTCTCTCTCTCTCAAATAAATAAAATCTTAGAGAAAAAAAAAAAAAAGGCAGGCTTTAGGGGCACCTGGGTAGCTCAGTGGGTTAAAGCCTCTGCCTTTGGCTCAGATCATGATCTCAGGGTCCTGGGATCGAACCCCGCATTGGGC
The DNA here is from genome assembly GCA_028533885.1 of Nasua narica. NCBI lineage: Eukaryota > Metazoa > Chordata > Mammalia > Carnivora > Procyonidae > Nasua > Nasua narica. Next base: position 63,583,236 of record CM052808.1, read on the forward strand.
TCTCTGCCCAGCAGGGAGCCTCCTTCCCCCCCACCCCCGCCTGCCTCTCTGCCTAGTTGTGATCTCTCGATCGCTCTCTCTCTCTCTGTCAAATAAATAAATAAATCTTTAAAAAAAAATGGGGGGGGCAGGCTCTATGGCTCTATTTCACACGTGAGCAAAGCGAAGCTCAGAGAGGTTAGGTCACTTGCCTCAGGCCACACAGCTAATAGTAGCAGGATTCAAATCCAGATCTTTCATACCAACTCTGGCCACACATTATAATCGACTGGGAGTTTTTACAATGATCAGTGTCGGAGCCTAACTTACACGGACTCTTATTAAATTAGTCTGACGTGGATGCCTATCATCGTATTTATTTTTAAGCTTCCTAGGTAGTCCCAGTGTGCCGCTAGCATTGAGAAACTCGGGCTTCACACCATTACCTTTGCTACTATTCCCACATCATTTTTCCAGTCAATTGTAAAATCTGATTTCCTCTATTTCCTTTTCTGATTTCCTAGTGAAATTTCAGCAGGCAGGAGAGACCCAATCTAGAAGAAGCAGGTCAGAGCCCCATGGTGGGGTTGCCCCAGGCTGAGAGTGGGGAGGCCCAGGTGCCAGCCCTGTTTCTGGTCTGATTTGCCTGGGACCTTAGGCAAAGCGCTCGACCTTGGTTTCCTCCCCTGCAACGTGTCGGGGTTAGACTTGGTGACTGGACGGCCGCTTCCAGGGCTGGGTCTGTGATGGGCTTCCACGCGCCCTGAGCCGGTGGCAGCCGCTGTAGCAAACAGATCCCTGCCTTTCCAAGCCACTTGCTTTCTTCCTCCCTCTGATCCATTTCTATCTAATGAGCTTTGGCCCGAGTGTACCCTGCCTGTCTCCCAGTCCTCTTGGCCTGTGCCTAGGTCCCTAGATTATTTTTTACCCTGAGAACAGTTTTTTTTTTACTAAAATGCTTTCACTGTTTTACCCAACTCCATCTCACTGCGGGCTATGAGGACTTTTTAAACATACCCAAGTGTCCTTCCATAGATCATTTTCTAAAATTCCTCCCAAAGTGCGGGCCAGGGTCTGGTGGGTCAGTGTAGGGAGAAACATGCGCAGGGAAGAGGCAAGTCATCAAGTTCATCTCAGGAGAAATGTCATTATCAGATTCACCCCAAGATCAGGGAAGTTAAAATTCAAATGTATGCATATGTATGCAAACACACACACCGACACACATACACGTATCTCCAAATTTTAAAATACTTTGAAGATCTCTGTTCTGAAGCCATTTTCTTCTATAAATTATTTAACACAGAAGAATATTTTTTAGAATACAGATCATTTCACACTCCCTGGAATTATCTTACCTGTTTCTGTTGGTGCGTTTTGTTAGTTTGTTTCTTAGCCTCGGGACACATCACCAGGAAGCGATTCAAAAAAGGTCAAAACACAGGTTAATACCCGCCCCCGTGCTATGGTGTACCTAAATCAAAGTGTGTATGGAACACCCAGAGTTCCAAAAGTCTGAGCCAATGCCAAGGGCTGGTGTGAGCCGCGGGTCCCGCCCTACCGATGGGCTCTGATGGCGCGTCTGCACCTCATCTTGGCACAGGCTGCTCTCATCACTAGCCCCAAATCCTCCTTAATTGCAAAAGGCCTTGGAACATTTGTAACATTAAATCTGAGGCTGATTATTCCACCATGACACTCGGAATTTTTTAGGGCATGACAGACTCCATTAAGCGTCTGAAGTGCCCCGTGTCCCACAGGAAGAAAGAACGATTTCCAGGCTGTACCAGGACGGAGTTTGGGGAACCTCCGACAGTTCTTCCAAAGGAAACAATTCCGTTGATTGGAACAGTATTTTGCAAACGACTATTTAGTTTTCATGGACTACAGCTTTTTAAAATCTCCTAACATCAGTTTTACATTTATCCTTGTTGTTGTTGCTTTTTTTTAAATGGAACTAATAATCAAGGCTTTGGGGCAATTTTATTGTTTCAGATACAACTGTTCCTCATCCAAATCCACATGACTACCTTCCTACTATTAGGTGGGAAGAAAAGTTCTCAGTTCCCTTCATTATTCGTCCTTTGTCCTAAAACCATTGGTGTGTTTTTGATTTCCAGAGAGAAAGAAGAGTGTGTTTATGAGTTCGCCTTTATTTTTAGACTGCGTTCTTCGATTCTTCTCTAGCAGTGTATATTGTTACAGCAATCTCAAGTTCTAATTTATTTATTGTTAAAATGCTAATTATGCATTTGCCTTGTTTTCATTGAAACTAAATAAGTACAAAGTTAACTAAGAACATTTCTGAATACCTTATTTATGTAAGATCGAGTTCAAATATCAAATCAAGTCTTGACAGACAGGGGGGCAGAAGCCCCACTGGGATTTCAGAACTTGGAGTCACTTTGGGATGAGGTCGTTAGTCATTTGAAGGAGGAGGACTGTAATTTATTCCCGGGGCTACTTTTAATTTTAAAAAGTATATGGGTCATGGGGAGGGTATGAGCCCCCTCGACTATATTCCACCTTCATAGGGACAATTAGAGAGTGCCAATAGAGAAAGACAATTAGAGTGCCATTGGGGAAAGCACAGGAAGTCTTCAGTCTTCTTAGCGAGTGTGATGGGAGTGGCCCCTAAAAACCCCCAGGACCCAGGCCACCAGCTGTCCACTACCAAAAGGTCACCATAACATCAGAATGTTGGAACTGAATGGAACTTGGACACCATGATTCTCATCTTACACTTGAGGAAACTGAGGCCCAGAATGGAACTTAGTCTTAAACACTTAGCAAGTTAATGACACAGCCATTAGTCCCCAAAGCTGGCTTCTTGCCCCTCAAAACAGTGCTTTCCCCAAAGCGAGTCCAAAGCCTCATGGTCCTATAACACCAGAGAGCCCTGCATTCTGCCCCATCGGCTCCGACACAGTAAAGGAGATTTCCGCTTTAACACACGCAGAGCTCTGTGCTGACTGCTTCACCCATATGATCTCACTGACCCCTCAGAGCAACACTGTGAGTAGGGATTATTGCGGATAATTCAACTGCAAAGCAGAAAGTTAAGTAACTTGCCCAAGGTCATACAGCTACGAAGCACCAAATCCAAAATTCGGTCTTGGGTGCTCTGTCTCCACAGCTCTTGGTCCAACCTACTACTTAGTCTGCCTCTTCACAACTGCTTCTCTCGTCTTTTCAGTGCCAAACACCATCGCATCCCACGATCTGCACAGATACTGCCCATGACCTTCTTCCCTGACCACGGAATCCGGACAATGAATTCAGGTAGCAAGCAGATATCAGCAGATCTCAGGAAAGGTGAGTCTCTCCCCAACCCCATGATGTAAGGACTAATGGATCCAGCAGCCCATGGTGATCCCATTCCCCTGCCCGCATGGCTGGGTAGGGCGGTTGTGTGATACCGTTCTGAACAATGAGAAGCAAATGGGAGATTTCTCAAGTCTCTCCTTACTGTCTACAAAGACAGAGCTTCTGAGGATAAGACCCTTAGCCTCTGGCCTTCAGTTTGTGCTTAAGATGCTGGCATGAGCACAGGATGCCTGGAGATGTGGTAGCCACATTGCAAACATGAGGTGACAACCATGAGGACAAAAACAAATATACCAAGGGGGGACAAACAAGACAGGAAAATCCTGGTTCCTAGATGTCTGAGGATATTGCTGAGTCATTGTCCCAACCTACAAGTACCTACCTCCATATTCCTCATCGTTTCAAAAACTTCCGTGTCTAGTGCCTAGGCCACCATTAATCAGACTTTCTGTTCCTGGAAGCCAGAAACATTCCTAACTAATATGAGCTGTTAGCTCAGAGATATGTGGTGTGAGTGTGTATCCATTTGAAGTATGGGTGGGCTTTGGAGCTAACAAAGCCAACAAAGAAAATAAATTCTGACTCTTTGAGGGTATATATCCCACATATGTGTAGCCCTCTTTTAAAAACTTAATTATTTTATACTCACCATGGGTTGGTAAGTCACAAGATTATTAAGCACTCAATAGCAAGTTGATAAGGATTGAAACAGAACCCAAATCTTAGCCCTTCAAGTCAGTCTGAACCATATACACCATAAACACTTCAATCTACAGATTGCCCACAGAAACATTTTTCTTAAAGGGGAAAATGCCTAAGAATCTCTAGAGGGCCCATCCTGTAATGTTTCCCCTGCAAATCTACAATTCTTTTCTTTCATTCTCCGTATAAGCATATTCTAGAATTGGTTTTAAATACATATACATTCATGGTAGGCACAAATTAACACTTGCTGTTTGATTCTCCTCTTTTAAAATGTTACTACAAAAGAAAACACTATAAGATAGTACCTTATCACACAGAAACCTTTTGTTCAATCAACAAACATTGATGTGTGCACAGCATGGTGCTGAGAACCTAGGAAACAGGACTCATGTCTGAAGAGGCTGGGGCTATGAGGTTTGTTCTTTTTCCGGCAACAACACAAGTAGAGGGGATCTTAGCATGAAGAAGTCACCGTATCCTCTTGTTCTCAGCCAAGAATTCCATCCCCGGCCCTGAGAGGGGAAACCTGAACCACTGATGCCCTATTTTCTTTGCTGTCTTGTCCAGAAAAGAGTCAGGGTGAGCGAAGCATCGAGCTCAAAGACTGTAAGACAACAGCATCACTTCCTTGAGCTCATTACTCTTCCATATGGACTTAAAGAAAAAATAAGAAAGGACAGAATTTCCTTCCTTGTTATCTGGACCTTTTGTAGTCAGCAGGTCCTTTGGGAGAAAATTAGCTAAGTAAATAAGACCGCTCATTTTGTACAACCCACTAAGAAGAGACTCTCTGAAATGACCGAACTTCTTGAGGACACAGGATCTGTTTCTTCTTCATTTTTGCATTGCACTTTGCATCCCCAGCACCTAGGATCGTACCCAACACAAAGCATGCGCCCAAAAGATGTGTGAATGAAGTAAATGAGTCAATAGCGTTTGTTATTATTATCGGGGGGTTTTATTCCTATTATTATTGTATTCCTCGTCATCGTCAGTATTACCAACAGGTAGATCTGACTCTGCATCATTCCTTTGGGATGCTGTAAATAAAGAAACTTGGTCTCTAACCGAATGTGGTATTCTGGTCTAATTTTCAAGGTCTGCGCTACAAAAGCCTCACAAAATGTAGAGCTGTGTTTAAATGAAATCTTATTTTAAACTTGCATTTTAAAAACCCTGGAACGAAAAATCTAAGTTAGGATCTCAACCTTGTCACGGAGAGAATTATTAGCGCCTTTTTAATATACTCCCAAAGGAGAGCCTGGGCTTGAAGACACAGCACTCAGCGTTGGGTCCTCCTCAAGGATGCCCGTCAAACAATCCCTCGGACGAAAGCACCTGGTTTCCTGATCAGGCATTGTATTTGTCAGAGCGATGATTGGGGTAGCACTGACAGCAATTTTATCACATCTAACATTTGTTCATTTCACACTTCGGGCTCTCTCTCGATCGCAGGATTCGTTCCATTGGCATTTGTCATATCTCGGCTATCTTCTTTCACCACTCTGTGGATGGTGGCTTTTTTAGGCGACTTTTTCTGAGCTGAGGATTTTTTTTTCTAGGATGCCAATCCAATCTGGTATTTCAAAATGCCAACACCATTGGCCCTGCTGGAAACCGATTAAACAATTTCTATGCCTAACAGCTCTTTTCAAGTTGCTGAGTTTTTGATTTTCATTTCTTAAGGCTAAATTTTCACACACACAAAAATTGCCCACTCTTTGCATGCAAATGAAGCAGTTTAGAAATGGAAATTCAAGCACAGTGAGCCCTGCATTAATTTACAAATCCATGGCATATTTAAAATATTTTTTCAAATTGCTTCACACGTTTTGGGTGTGTGACACATCGCCATTTAACTTAGTCAAAGTTATTTTGCTGATAAACTTTAGATAACTCGAAAGAAGGCATCTTTGGGAGAACTTTATTATCTATTCCGTTATTTTTTTTTCATTAAAATAAAATGGGATCAAATTGGGTGAACCAGAGCTCTACTGTTGAGGCAGGACTTCCTTGCCCAGGTGTGTCTTTTTAGCCTGAAGTGACCGGAAGGGTAGCATGAAATGAATGTCCTTGGGAGTAGAAGTCCATGAAGGTGCGAAGGTGCGAGCGTGTATGTCACTAACACTTTACATTTCAACTGTTTGATTTCTCGTTCCCGTAAGAAGAGAACCCAAATGTATCTTCACACCTTTGTAAAGATAAAAATAGGCAACACCGCTCGTCTTCAGCAAAGTGTATCCTAGCTTTCTGGTGTATATTTGCAAAAGAATGTACATTTGGCTCAAACAAAGCTATTGAAGGGAAAGACTTTTTTTAATCTTTTTATTTTCTTATAATACTCAATGCCAGCATATTTTAGAGTCGACGTTCCTAAGATTTTTGAATTTAGAGGAAGTCTTTTATTTATCAGCGTAGACCGATTCATATTCCAGTCAGACTTGACAACTATAGTGTGTGCCCTACCAGACAAGAATTAGAAAGTCACAGAAAACAAAACAGTGGTATGGGCGCACAGACGGAAAAATAGTCTCCAGGCCTGAATACAGAGACCTGAGAAGGGCACCCATCTATGGAAGGAGCGATAGTACAAATAAGTGTGAAAGGAGCAACACTTAAGTAATGGTGCTGGGACAATGTGATAGTCATTAAAAAAAAATTAAGATAAAGACGAAAAAGAAGAAAGAAAAGAGAACAGATCTACTCCTCACACCGTTCGCTAAAATCAGTTCCAGATTGACCCCTGACATATGGAAGGGAAAATTTTACAACATTTCAAAAGAGAAAGAAAAATATTTTTGATCTCAGGAGAGGGAAAGATTATTAAACAATTCACAAAAAGAACAAACTATAAGGAAAAAATAGTGATTGACTCAACCACATTAACTTCATCAGAAGATGCCAAAAGGAGGAAAGAAAGAAAGAAAGAAAGAAAGAAAGAAAGAAAGAAAGAAAGAAAAGAAAGGAAGAGAAAAAACAAGATACAAACTGGGAGAAGTTATCTGCAATACTTATGATTAACAAAACATTAATATCCAGAAAATAAAGAATTTCTATGTCAATAAGAACGTACTATATTAATAAGATATGGAACGGATCTATGGAATACCCGATCCCCCCATACACTGTTGTTGGGAGGAAGCTGCCAGTTTGTGACTCCCACTTTGGAAGACTATTTAACATCATGATTTCATTAACAATGAAATCAAACATGTGTGCACCCCACAACTCAGCAACCTCGCTCATAGATATAGAGCCGAGAGAAACTCATGCACCTGTTTACCAAGCGACGTGTTTGAGAATCCTCATAGTACCATTGTTCTTCAAAGCAAAACAACCCAAACATCCGCCAACAGAATATATGAATGAGCTATGACAGAGTCATACAATGGAATGTGATATGGCTATATATGAACACGATTGAATCTCAAATGTATAATGTTGAGCAATAATAAAGCAAGTTTTAAAAAACTACATGTGGTATAAATTTATTTCCCTAAATTTCCAAAACGGGCAAAATGAAATCATATATTGTTTAGGAATATCTATAAAGAAAAGCAAGAAGGTGATTCACAGAAAATTCAGGATGGTCAGTATCTCTGGAGAGAAGAAGGGGATCAATACCATCTGGAGAGATCATGCACAAGGCTTCAAAAGTATCGGTACCATTTTTCTTTTGACTGGATTGATTTTGTCATTATTCTTTTTTTTTAAAGATTTTATTTGTTTATTTGACAGAGAGAGAGAGAGATCACAAGTAGGCAGAGAGGCAGGCAGAGGGAGAGGGAGAAGCAGGCTCCCCGCTGAGCAGAGAGCCCGATGCGGGGCTCGATCCCAGGACCCTGAGATCATGACCTGAGCTGAAGGCAGAGGCTTTAACCCACTGAGCCACCCAGGCACCCCTGCCATTTTCTTGAAATCATACAATAAATGTTAAACACACTCTCTCCTACTTATTAGGTATGTAACTTTTTAAAAAAGTTTTTCGAAGAACTTTGATGTGTGAGAGCCAATCAACAGTACAAACATAAAGTGCCTCCTCCCTATCCCAGTTTGTCTTAGTTATTTCCAAAGCTGTTCCCCCAAAGTCATGTGGCTTCCTCCTTGCTACACAGCTGGGAGAAGAATGGAGCTGGGGATAGCGGCGTCCGGAGAGCAGGGAGAACCCCACGCGCACACACGCTTCTGGCTGGGGCCGACGTGTTATTGTTCTTGCTACTGTCATTGATTTTGCTTGTCTTTCGGCCATGTCGTAGGTTGAAAAACAGAAACGTGTGATGGTTTGTTGACTCGATTCACCAGCCGCATTTTAATAACCACTATGGTGCCTGACATTTGAAACAAACCTTCACAGAGAGTCTTGTCCTGAAGTCTCAACCGAGCACTTGGTGGAAACAGGTATTCAAGGAAGCTTTTGCCAAAGAAGGATCTTTACCTTGTGTGTATTTGTTTAGGCTATGCTTGTTAGACCCCAAATTTCCTTATGTTCCAAGAAAATGATGAATATGTATTCCCTCAAATCATAAATGCACTCTTTGTTGCTATTTTAACATCTCTGAAGTCAGAATGCATTTACAATCCAAGATATGACACAGTTTGACAGTAGTTCCTTCTTTCTGAGAACACAAAATAATGGATTGTCTTTACATGGGTGGTTTCTTAGATTCTGTGGCATATAACATCCACTTTCAACAGGGATTTCCATCAAACGAGGGAGAAAAGCAGAAGTCCCAGAACAGAGAGATAAAAAGCGGTCACGCTCCCTAGCGACTAGAAGTTACTGTTTGGAAAAATCCACATTGAGAACCACTCCTGTTTCCCTCTTTCACTAGCTTGCCCCAACTCGACTTCATGGCTTCATTTCAGTAACTTGGTCATCAATGTAGAGCCCGGGATTGAGGATTGACCAAATGATGTGAAGATTAGGGCTTCAGCAGCTCTCCATTTGCTTATGGCAAAGCCTCCTTAGACCAAGACCTACCGGAAGTGGGGCCATGTTTATTTCTGTCTGATGTGTGACGACGTAGATGTATGACGTAGACCCAAAGTCCACATACCACCTACACATGGGCACTTAGTAAGTACAGACTCTTCCGAGTTTAAATGGATTTGATCTGGGTGGACAGGAAGAGCAGAAATCCAACAGCACGCATTTGGCTTGTCTTGAGAAAACAACAACATTTCTCTGACCTAGCATGGTCCACATTGATGTGGTCCAACCTGCTTCCACTCACAGTCTAGGGAGCTCGCATCCCACATCCCTGAGGGAAATCAAGATTGAGATTTTAATGCTTCCCTTAGAATAAAGGAAACTTAGAGAAAAAAATAAGGTAGGTAAAAAAAAAAAAAATCAGCAGCCTGAGAAGCTCTTTGCCACCTGGCCATCGTAATGTCCTCAGAGTCCCTGCCAACGTCAAGCTCTCTTTCCACTCCACAGAATAGAGTGCTGGAAACAGACACTAGGTGCTACTTTGCCTCCAGTGCCCTGATACGTGACAGTTTCCTGCATGGGACTTTTATTCTTATTTGGCATTTGAACTTCTAAATGACTCCGTGATTAATGCTTCGATGCTGCACGTGATAATTGCCCTGGCAGAAAAGGGTGCCTTTGTTCTTGCCCACTCACCTTTTGTATGGAGTTTCCCACTCCTGTTCCCTTATTTATGACTTGTTGATGTGCCTCTATATTTAGCAAGTGTTTTGCTAATATCTAAGGAGTCATCAAAGGTGCAGCTGCTCCGTCTCTACAGGAAACCCCCGCTTTAAGGGGCTAGCTCTACTCTATGAGGATCTGCTCCGGAACATTCCTCTGCATGAAGATGAGAAACGCACTTCTTGATTTTTAAATTAGCTGGCTTGTGCTTCTATCTTTCCCCCCATTTTTGGAGCTCAGTGAACTCATATGTTATTCTTGGTTGGTTGTCAAACCAGCAAGGATGTTTTTCTGATCGTCTTTATGTGGAGTTATATTTGGCTGTTTTTTCCTCTCTTTTCAGAGACTCCTTTCTTCATGGTGTGGACACGTGACCTTGTTTTTGTGTTTTCAGTGTCCCAAGCTAGGAAACCTGTGATAGTCCTTTCCTGTTCCTTCTTGAGTCACTGGTCTGTGTCACAAATGCTTGGCTCACTTCCTCCAAGTCCTTAGGAAGGGGGTCCTCCAAAAACAACCGCCATCGCTGCTTCTCCATCTTTGTGTGGATGCCGCAGCACGAGCCGTGACAAGGCTCAGCCTTTTCAATGCCATCCCAGTCGGGTTAATTAACAGCATACTTAGAATATGCCATTTTAAAGGGATCTCGCCATAAGACCACGCCACTCCAGCGTTCTCACAATACTCCGAGCTGCCTCTTTGCAGGAAAAGAGAACACTCAGAGATGACTCCCCATAAGGCCTTGTGGGTCTCTCCAACATCCCATTTCTATTCATCCTTAGAAACAGAAAATATGTATTCCCCATTGGTCCCGGCTTCTAAAAATCAGGAGGAAAAAAAAAAAGTCACCCTTTTCATACGTACCTTAAATAAAGAGAATTTCAGAATAGATTTCATGGGTTCTTTTGAAATGGATAGTAATCCACCAGGGGAGGAAATCTCAACACAGCAAACTGGAATGGAGGGAGGAAGGGGGCATTCGAAGGGGAACATTCTGCTTTAATTCTCGCCCCTTCCATGCCACTTCTGTCTGTTCTTGTGGCCACATCAGGTGAGGGATGGGAACCAGCCTACCCTGGGAGCTGGCCGCACTAGAGCCCACTCTGGGGAAGACAGTGCGGGGCAGGGGTTCAGCCGCAGGCTCCGGGGCCGCGTGTGAAGCCTACCGTCACCACTTACTTCTGAGCTGTGAGCCCTTAGCCGGTTATTTAAATCTCTCAGGGCCTCAGCTTCCCCATCGAAAATGGGGGAAATGAAGAGCCTAATGGTACCTCCCCCACGGCGTTAGGAGTAAATAGGTTAATATTAAGCAGTGTCCGGCATAGAATAACTACTATATAAGCATTTGGTAAGCCTAAAATTAACTTAAACAAATTAAATAAATAAAACCGTCTAATCCTCACCATCCTCCGAGCTAGATATTTATCACGAACGCTGGTTGGTTGCCGGCTCAGAAGCCACCCCTCCTCTCCCTTCCCACGGGCAGGGCTCTCCTCCACTCGATGGAGGCTGCAAATACCCTGGGCGGGTTTTCCCAGCATTCCTTGCAGCTGAGGCATGAACATGGAACCAATGGAAACTGAGGAAATTTTTGCTGGTGTCTTCCGGAAAGATTTTCCTGCCTTACCAAAGCTGCAGTTAGACAACAAGAAGCCCCCTCCCCCATGCTGTCTGTCTGCTGACATCCTTCTACAGCCATCATCTTGTGACCACAAGGAACAAGCCAAGAAAAGCCAATCTTGTTTCACTGGACCAATTCCAGAACCACCTATGCCCAGGTCTCCCGTCAAACGTGGTGTTGAGATCATACACGTCCGTCCTCTGTAAGCCACTGTCAGCCAGTTGTTTGTGGCCAAATGCATTCTGGGTAGCACAAGGTTATTTTTTACGGAAACAGAGTTCAAAAGGCTGGATGATGTTGCTAACCAGACGGGTAGTGGAACGCGAATCGGAACCCCCTCTAGCTCTAGAGCGTGGACTCTTGCTGCGGCATCAGGGGACCACCCCACCCAGGGGGCTCGGCAGCTGCACCTGCGCTCCGGAATGACTCGAAGGCAGAGCAGAAAATAACAAATGCCTTACAAAACATTATTCCTTTCACTGTTTGCAGAACACTCTCACATCTGGAAGCGCAGAACGGGAAGGGAGCTCAGAGACCATCCCGTCCAGACGACAAAGCTGAGATGAACAAAGTCGCACACCTGGTTAGTGACAAAGTCAGATGAGAACTGAGGCCAGGACCCCTTTTTACAGAGGAGGAAACCAAGGCCCAGAGAGGGTTCTGTATTTTGTCCAAGGTGACAAATGAGTGATAAAGCTGGCATATAAAAGATTAAACTGACTCCAAAGACCTCGATCACCACCACGTACGTTCTCTGGGGCTCTGTTTCTATGTCTGAGACCTGGCCTGCAGAGATGGGCGCTCATGATTGGAGGGAAGAGTGTAATAACACTGCAATCAGTGTCACAGATGCCAACAAGGTCAGCTCCAAGTTTATGAGCTCCTCAACCTAGCTGGCCGACCGTGCAGCCACCAATCGCTGCTGACATGCCGAGTTGGGTGGCCCAATGGCCACAAGAACTCGTGCAAAGAGCACCAGAGAATAAGGGCCAACCAAGAAAGGAGGAAAGCTAAAGTCGGAAAACTTTACTCCAAATATTGTGATTAAAAGAATACCTGAGGGACGCCTGGGTGGCTCAGTTGGTTGGGGCAGCTGCCTTTGGCTCGGGTCATGATCCCTGGGTCCTGGGATCAAGTCCCATATCGGGCTCCTTGCTCAGCGGAGATCCTGCTTCGCCTCTGCCTCTGCCTGCCACTCTGACTGCTTGGGCTCTCTCTCTCTCTCTGACAAATGAATAAAAAAAATCTTAAAAAAAAAAAAAAGAATATCTGAAAAGTGCTCTTCATTTTAGCATGTAGGTAAGCTCTGCGCTTTATCGTTAGACATGAGGGAGCAGAGAAGAGCCTTCTCTGAATTTCATTCTTTTTATTTATTCATTCATTTATTTATTCATTCGTTCCTTCATTTATTTGTCAGAGAGAGAGCAGAAGCATGGAGAACTGCAGGTAGAGCAGGCAGAGCAGGCAGAAGGAGAAGCAGGCTCCCTGCTGAGCAGAGAGCCTGATATGGGGCTCCATCCCAGGACCCTGAGATCATGACCTGAGCCAAAGGCAGACGCTTAACCGACTGAGCCACCCGGGCATCCCCTGAATTTCTGATTCACAAAAACCCATGAGCAGAAATTTTGCGGCAGTTTGCTACACAGGCATAAATCATGAGAATACGATCATGTCGCAGGAATCAGTAGTTTTCCAGGTTGGGCTAATTTATTTAATAATTGCTTCAGAGCTTTCAGTCTATCCCCTTTCCCTCCCCCTGTGACACTGCAAGGAAATTCAGATGTGACACTGAGCCAACCCCCAAGTTAGGGCCAGACTCCTCAAGTTCCATAACACAGTCCCCAGCAAGATCGCTCTCACCTCAGATGCCAGTCACAACTCAGGAGGTGCCCACGCCACCTGCACTTCTGACCAATGGGCTATAAATCCAAGGGATCCCACAACAGCCCTCAGTTTCAATAATTGGCTAGAATGACTCACAGAACTCAGGAAAGCACCGTACGTATGATTACAGTTTTATTATAAAGGATACAATTCAGAACCAGCCAGATGAAGAGACACAGAGGCAAGGTCTGGGTGGGTCCTAAACACACAGCTTTGGTGCCCCTGTCCATGGAATCTGGACACACTCGTCCCCCAGAACACTGAGGTGTTTACCAACCAGAAAACTCCTTGGGGCTTCGGTATCCGGCTTTTATTGGGGTTTCATTATATAGGCCTGGTGGATTAAGTCATTGGCCTCGTGACTGAATTCAATCTTCAGGCCCTCTCCCCTCTCTGGAGGTCAAGTTCACTCAAAGTTCCAACCCTCGAATCCCATGGCTGCTCATTCTGGTGACCAGTCCCCATTTGAGTCATCCTGAGAGCTTTAATTCTGGTGGGATCCAAGGAGCTCTTGAATAACAAAGACACTCCTATTACTTGGGAATTTCCAAGGGCTTAGAATCTTCCTCCCGGAAGTCAGAGACAAAGGCCAGTCATATTCTCTATTACCCAACACCCCGCCCCTCACTTCCCCACATTCTGCTTTGTGATGTTTGGGCTGGGACTCTGCAAAGCACATTTCTCCTTTGCCAGCCAGCTCCCCGGTAGGCTTTGCCAAAGGCTTGCTAAAAGAAGACTGGAAGGCAGAAGGAGGGAAGAGGGATTTAGTCCTTTGTGTTTGCCTCCTGTTTTCTTCCTGTTTCATCGAGCATGACCCCAGGCACACTTGCCTTGGCTATGGTAGCAGGTCATTCCAGGTACCCAGAGTTGATTCCAGAATTCAGTTTTTCAGGACTCCCAGAACCAGTTTTACCATGACCTCTCGGAGACTACCGAGCCAGCCAGACCTCAAGGGCCCCCTCCCCTACTTTGCAGTGTGGGTCTCGGCCCCGGGGAGCCCTTCCCCCCAGCTCAGAGACACCAACACCAGCTGAAAAGCATCTCTTCCTCAGAGATCTGTGTTCCAGCCCCACAAGATTTCCCTTCCAAGTTCAAAGACACTAGAACCAGCCAGCTGGTGCCCTCCAAAAGTCTTAATTTAAAAAAGAAAGAAAGAAATGTCTTAATTTTAGCTCCACACAGCCCATCTTCAAGCTTCTACATTTTAATCATTCTGACCATTGCACTTCATTTCCCAAGCCTGAGAACGGCACTTTAGCTCTCTTTTGCCTTTTTTTCCCCTCCAGTATCTAGCTAACAGTTCTTTATATTTAATTTCTTCTGTTAAAAATAACTAATGTCGTTTTTATCTACTGACTGGTACACAGATTGTCAGAGATGATTCCTCTCCAGAAACAGATACTGCCTGTCACCTCAGAAGTTCACCTTGGCCCTCTTGGATTTACCGCATCATCATAACACAGCTTTTAGACCTGTGCTGTCCAATAGAACCTTCTGGGATGACAGAAATGCTGCAGATCGGCACTGCCAATATGATAGCCAATAGCCACATGTGGTTTTGAGAACTTAAATGTGATGGGTCCAATGGAGGAACTGAATTTCTAGTTTTATTTCATCTTAATAAAGTTTAGGTTGCCACATTTGGCTTGTGGCTAGTATATTAGATACCACAGCTATATAAGCTTGCTTCTGTCTCTCTTCCCGTCTAGAACTTATCCTTCTGTTTTTCTATAGCACCTTGTCCTGTGAAATACTTTTCATAGTGTATTTTAACTATTTTTGTGGTAGTCTCTCTTACCAATTGTAAATTTCTGGAAGGGCCCTCTGATGGTCTTGATGCCTGGATATGGCAGAAGAAGGTGCTCAAAAATGATTCATGAGGGCCGCCTTGGGCTTGGGTCATGGTGTCCTGGGGTCGAGCCCTGTGTCGGGCTCCCTGCTCAGAGGAGAGCCTGCTTCTCCCTCTCCCTCTGTCTCTCCCCTGGCTTGTGTGCTCTCTCTCTCTCTCTCTCTCTCTGTCAGAAAAATAAATAAAATCTTTTTTAAAAATATGATTCATGAATTGAATGTGGTGTCCAACCAGGGTACAGCAGTGCACAGCCTGAGGCCCTATGTCAAGGAGGAAAAACACGGCCTTGGATTGTGGAATGAAACCACTAGGACAAAGAACTTACTTCTTTGTGTTTTCACTTCCCTCATCTGTAAAATAATTTCCATAGGATAAGTAGAGCTTATTAGGAATCATAATTCCACTTACAAACCTGTTCTGGAAGCTAAAGATATTTCTTGATATTAATCTCAACATTCTACCTCTCAAAACTGGGTTTAATACTTTATCCTCCTGACCATGTTCTGGATCAACTAGGTCTCTCAGTTAGAAAGAAAAAGAGAAATGTATCTCAGGAGCAAAAAACACAGAGAGAGAGTTTAGAAAAATTTGTCTCTGCCCCTTGGTATGAAGGGAAGAATGAAGAATTCCATTTCCTTCTATCATCCAATTACCCAATTGGTCATCCAACAAATAATTATTACACAAAACCACTATAATCCCAAACTACTTTGAGATTATGTAAATCAAATCTCTCAGCTAGTCTCTCTCATGGCAGTTTGTACTTCTCTTTGTAGTGTATGCTGTAATTACGTATCCTACAAATTACATATTTCTTCCATGTCCACCCAACCAGCAGATGGGAAGCTAAATGAGGATGGAAACCATACCTGTCTTTTCACACCCGCATTCTCAGCCAAATAGCAGCAATATAGGTAGCTTCAACATAGTTTGTAATCACTAAATCATTTTTTGATAAATAAAGAGAATTTTACATAGTCTTTTGAAAATTAGCCACCAATGCCGTAACCTGACAAGCATTGATAATTCCACTTAACTAGTTTTCTTAAGAAAAGTGTTGACCAAGAATTAGAGATGCTAAAGCCCCAAAATTAATATGGCAGGATAAAACATGAAGATAATACCTGGGTTTTCTTTTTCCGATAATTCTCTCATTGCCCCATAGTCCTCTACTCTTCGAGTCAGCAAAAAACAAAGAAGTCAGTAGAGGACATAAACAGGTGTTTTAAATTTTAAAAAGGCAACAAGAGTCTTGAAAAATGACTCTTTTCATTGCAAGAGCA
This sequence comes from Nasua narica, assembly GCA_028533885.1. NCBI lineage: Eukaryota > Metazoa > Chordata > Mammalia > Carnivora > Procyonidae > Nasua > Nasua narica. Next base: position 63,599,534 of record CM052808.1, read on the forward strand.
AGGCTTTTTGAAAAAGAAAAGGAGCTTTGATCTTCAAAAAGCTAACAGTCTTGAGGAACTCAGGGCACCGCGATTACCCCTAAACCAGAAAGAAGAAGAGAATGCCTATAAGGTGACAATAGTGTCCGGGCTCAAAAAGAGATCAATGTTGAACAACACAGATAAAGAAGAGGATGCTAACAAGGACCCAAGAAGAGTCTAGACGTCAGGGGACTTCGATGGCATGCCACTTCCCTCTGGGCCAAGCTCTGGGGTGGGGAAGAAATTCTAGAAACCCCAAATAGGCTTAGAGATAGGTTCTGCTTTGGTAATCAGCAGTCTCATGGAGAAGACCCTTGATCCACTACAGCTTTGCCAACAGTCAAGTAGAGACAGCCGTGGGACATGTCTTCAGAGAGTATCTACAACAATTCCCTGCATCTTCCACAGCACTGGTGAGGCAGAAAAGGCGTGTGAAGTTTCCTGTGCACACAGAAGAAGACTGATCATGAAGCTAAAGAAATTTAAACTGCAGTGCCCTCATTGGCATGCCCCCTCACAAAGCCCCAGGAAGGATCCCAGCGGCGTGTTCACATAGTCCCATATTTTTAAAAAATTTGCAACAGTAAGGGAAACTTCACCACCAATTGGTTGAGACCATTGTCTCCTTCCATTCCAACTTCTCCTCGACACACTTCCCCCATCAGATAATGTTGGGAGTAGCTGTTGGCATATTTGGGATGCAGCTAAGAGGAAGTTGAGTTGAGAATACACTTATATTTGAGTTTAGTCAGATATATTTATATGGTTCCCAGTCATTTCTGTGTCTAATTGTTTTTGCTAGCCATCCAAGTATACAAATGGGTGCCAAAAATCCTCCTAGCATCCACTGTGCCAATACCCAGAGTCATGGCACAAAGTTGCAGAGCCAGAAGTTACAATATGATATGAATATACCCTACAGCAACAAGAACCAGAGCGACATGGATAGGGGAGGAGAAGGGTTTTAAATGTGTAGAGACAGATGCTAGCCCATGGAAACTTCTTCTAGTCATGAGAAGTGTGAAATTATAAGTGAAGCATTCAGCTTCCATTGATGCCTAGTCAAAATGGAAGTTCTTCTCAGCCAGGAAATATACTCAGCAGTATACTCAACCCAATAAAATCCTAAGTTTATATTCTGTTTCTTAAAGGTAGCTCCCCAGATTAAATTAGAGCTCTATAAAAGCTGGATTCTTTCCTGCTGCTCCCAAGAGGAGCCAGAAAGTGCTGGGACGTGTTAGTGGACCTGGGGAGACCTGCAGGGAACCACACTGACAAACATGCAGTGAGCAAGAACACAGAGGGACCTGCTTGTCCAGAAATAAGGGGCCCTGAAGACTCTTCAGCAATAAAAAGAGAAAGGAGGAACCAAACACCTACCCCTGATGCCAGAACAATACTTAACCCCTTGGTACTCTGATCAATACTGAAGAAGAAGAAAAGACCTGGTTGTGAATTGAAGGAGTTTAAATACTCAGATGACCAATATCCTAAATGGTTAAGTTGACATCGAAGTAAATGGTCTATAGTATCCCAACATCAGTGGGAAGAAGGACATCATATCTTTGTTCAACTCAGTTACAGAAGAAGGTTAATCTTTACACCTGAGTGTTGTGACTGCAAAATTAAGGCCCTATAAACAGACAGATCCAAGAGAACTTCTGCCAAAGTGGCTGAGTCAACTCAACCTACCATGTTGCTGACAACCAGGTTCAACTTTGCCTGAGTCCTATGCTCCTGAAAACAGCAGGGGCTGAGAAACCCGCCTAGCTTCCGTGTTTCTGGCAAACGCTAATTGCAGCAAACCCCCCTTTCTCTTCCATATTCAAGATTAGACATGTTTCTGTCCTTCCTCTTAATTCCTCTAAGATTCACGGATGACTTTCTTGTTTACTTGCCGCCATAAGATCCCGTGCCCCTGCATTTTCCCGCCAAAGACATTCCTCGTTAATGAAACACTCTGGGTTGCAACAGGCTGAACAAAACCACCTCCCTCATTGTTTTTGCATCATGTCTTTGACCCTGGTGTGTTTTCACCAAACGGGAACCCAGAAGCTAGTTGGGTGTGCAGTTACAATCTCAAAACCAAGATTTTATAAGCTTAGAGAACTGGGACATATGAAGGGTCTGAACATCCTTTCAGTGGAGAGGACGCTTCAGAGGTTAAAAAAAAAAAATAGAATTTCGACTTCCCAATGATATTAGTCATGTTTTATTACCTATAGATGGAGAAAATAATGACCAATTACGCTGAATTTAGAAATGCTTTACGGTGAATTTTATTTTATTAATTTCTAGGGGTATCTCCATATATTTGATAACTTGAAACATATATCCAGGTCAAAATAATTTGTTTTCTGTTGAGGATGCATGTCTTCACACATTGTTTTAAGTGTCTCCATGATCCTCAGGGATACGTGGACCACGAGCTGGGAACAACTGGCTCAGATAGTTTCAGGTGAAAATGAAAATGTGAAGAAAGAGAGGTTGAGGGGCACCTGGGTGGCTCAGTGGGTTAAAGCCTCTGCCTTCCACTCAGGTCATGGTCTCAGGGTCCTGGGATCCAGCCCCACATCGGGCTCTCTGCTCGGCGGAGAGCCTGCTTCCCCCTCTCTCTCTGCCTGCCTTTCTGCCTACTTGTGATCTCTCTCTCTGTCAAATAAATAAATAAATCTTTAAAAAATAATAATAATAAAAGAAAAAAAAGAAAGAGAGGTTGACTTGGCAATCCTGGAGCCAGGAAGACACAGAACCAACCACTTCTTCCAGGTTCTCCTTATCTGGACCCACAGAAGGTATCGCCCTGAATCCCACTTTTGCCTCCCCTTTAACCTCTCCCCAACACACATGCATGCGTGCACACCCATGCACACACACGCATACACACACACCTCATCTTTGGCTCCATGCTTAGGACCCCCGCACCCTGGGGACCTGACTTTTAGAGGAAGGAAAAGTAAAGTCTCTTTTTGGATAAGATGAGAGACCCCTCTCCTGGGGACCCGCCCGAGACAGAAAAAGAAAGAAGGAGCCAAGCCAGGGGCAAATCAGGGCCGTGCTCCACTTCCTGGCTTCATTCTTCCTTTGCAAGCTGGAGTCCAGCCCAAGCTTTGAAAATGCCAACAGAAAAGGAATATCTACATTTTTGAGAACACAGACAACATATTTGTGGATATTTCCAAATTGATTTTAAGGCATGCCTGGCGAGCCCTTTTACAAATGGTAGGAGGGGAATCGTGTATTGGTCATATTTGTATACGGTAGCAAATGTGCTTATTATCCACCGAAAAACCACACTGACAAACCCACACATATTTTGCAGGCTTCTATAGAAATGCAATGAACATTAATTTCATATCCAGTCAAGATACTGAAAACTAGCTTTCATGTCGTTTGAAATATATGATCATCCCACGTGCAATGTTGGTGGCTCTCCAAGGTGGAGTTGCTCCTTATCTTCTCGCACAACACCATCGCATTCCCATCCAGGACTTTGTCTTAGATCCCAAGTTGCCAAAGGGAGTTGGGACGTTGTCTGATTTTCAAAAACTCGACAACTATACATTATTCTTAACTCTCAAAATGAATTTCTCATAAGGGAGGTGGGATTTTTTTAGAGTTTGGGTTTTGAAGCAACTCTGACGATTTTATATCTCAACGTCTGAGTTTAATTTCCTTCCCCAAGATCAAAGTGTCCATTATTGTGATCCGTGTGGAAAGCACTGAATGCAGCAAGGTGAGAATATCCTACGCGCCTATTAGTGATTTATGTTCGATACGGAAATGAATTGTGATTTTATGGATGGGAATTATTTCCCCTTCTGTTTAATATGTAGGCCATGTCTCCTCTGGCATCATAGCCGGTTATCTTTCTCCTCCTACTTCACACTTTCCATAAGCCTTCTGGTTTCACAGCGGACACATTGTAAATCTTCCCCTTCTGAGTGTCCCACATATGTTTCATTAAAAGTGTTTGTTTCTTTGATCAGCTTGACGTTTCTAATGTGAAAAAAATAATAACTCTGTCGCCTGGTGCTTGGAAATGTATAGGCCCGAAGTGAGGAGTCGCGGAGCTGAATGGGGGTCTCAGGGTCCGCCATCCAGGCTCCGCCAGCCTAGGGGAGCATCAGCCCGGTCGGCGTGGGAGGTGTGAGAGAGGAAACAACGCTCCTCGGTCTGCGAAGGCTGCCATAATCAAGCACTACGGCCGGGCTGGCTGAACACAACAGAAATGTACTGTGTCACCGCTGTGGCGACTGGAAGTCTGAAATCAAGGGGCTGCACAGGGCTGGTTTCTTCTGAGGTCTCTCTGCTTGGCTGGGAGACGAGCACCTTCTCCCTGTGTGTGTCTTTCCTCCCTACACGTGCATGTCTGCATCCCAATTTCCCTTTCTTATAAGGACACCAGTCCTCTTGGGTGTGGACCCAGTCTAACGACAGCATTTTAACTGAATCACCTGCTTAAAGACCCTCTCTCTAAATACAGTTACATTCTGAAGTGCTGGGGATTGATGGGGGAGATGATTTTTTAGAGCGTTTTTAGACTAACAACAAATGAGAGAAAAGTGGAATGACTTCTCATATACCCCTTACCCCTCTCCCCACATATTCATGTCCTCCCCACATTGACATTCCCCACCAAAGGGGTACATTTATTACCAGTGATGAATCTGGCATTGACACCAGATAACAATCACCCAAAGTCCATTGTTTACCTTAGGGTTCATCTTTGGTGGTGTACATCCTCTGGCTTTAGACAAATGTGTAATAACATGTATTATATGATAACAAATGTATAATAACGTATATTATTATGGTATCTTACATAGTATTTTGACTGCCCTCACAGAGTGAGAGTGACTTCTCAGGACTTCATACCCCACACTAAGGGGCCTACACTCACAGAGGTTGGGTTCCAACGCTTTAGCAAGCAAATTAAGCCATCACAGCAAAGGCAAGGCCAGCTCTGAATCATGGATGAAGGTCTGTTTGGATCTCCCTGCCCTCTGAGGCCACCCATTTCCCAGCAGGGGGGAATTGCACAGTGCATAATAAGGCCAATCGTTCCCCACTCCCCTCCTCCTCCACCTCCTCCGTGCCATCATTTCAGTGGTGATCTCAGAATAATCGCGCAAGAGCCAAGATGTACTTGTAGCCCTTGTCCCCAGGGGTCCAAATGACTAAACTGCCATTAGAGCTCCAAAAGCATAATTTTTACTACACAAAAGGGCATGCCATTAAAGTACTCTGCCCCTGGGGAATTGATCAGTGTGCCACCCCTCCCCCCTCCAATGTGACTTTCTTCAGAGGGTCATGAGGACGCACCCTGATCGGGATTCCTGGGCTCCAGTCTGAGTCCTATAATAATCTTACCAATTTGCATATGGAGTCCTCCCTCTTGGTTACCATTTTTGTAACTGCTTGCTAGACTGCAAGCCAACACAAAAGTTGGCTTGCGTTCTGGAGAGGATTTCACATGTGGAATTGGGTTTTATTTGTTTGGATGAAACCATTCAATTTGTCAAGTCTATGTAGAACACTATTTCTGAATATGACTCTTCTCTTTTTACTTTGTAGCTTGAAAGTATACTCAGGGACGTAGGAAAACAAATGTCATAAACATTAGCACTACCCACAGAAAATGTGGGAGCTCACCTAGTAGGGTAAGGAAGAATATTAAAGAAGAAATGGCATTTTTGTTAGAATATCACAGCTCCCAGTCACAACCTTATCACCTCATATTCCACAGTATATATGCTGTTGTCCTCACCTTTCCTGACATTAGTAGAAACCATTTAGGGGGTGAAAAATGACAGATAAAGAGCTAGCTACCTTTCTTGCTGTTTTATGTTCCACAGTTCTATTCATCCAACACTGTCCAATAAAGACACACTTTACTCTCTTACCCTGGAAACACAATTATCATAACTGATAATATTACTAATCCAATCCTTTCCTCATTAACTTTAAGCATTGCGAACAAAGGGAAAATGTTTTACTTTATTATGTTACCTTATATATGCTATATATGCAACCAGATGGATGGCTAGTATGACTCATAGTCTCGCCAGAGCTACATAAAATAGAAGAGGGATGGTTTCCCAAAGGAAAGGATGCTGTGCAGACAAAAACTCCATCATCCCAGCATGATATGGGGGGAAGGAGAGAGGGGTGGATTCCGTGGAAGGAAGTATAAAGCCAAATAGTATGTGATTGATGTTTCTAAAATTTCCATAAACAGGAAAGAAAAATTGATTTATGGGGCAGCGAGTTCTAGTCCAGACACTAATACTAACTGGTTAGAAAATCGTAACAATCCTCTTCCTCTCTAAGCTAGTTTCTTTATCTAGAACACAAGGACATTAAACTATATTATTTCCAGGCAACTTCTAGGTCTCAGATGATCTCTTTACATTACTCAAACATAGGAGATGCTATGTGACATAGCATCATCAACTAGCATCAATTAGCAGTGTGAACGGGAGAAAATCAACGAACCTCTCTAAAGCTCATAAATCAAGAATGATGTTTTAAGTCACAAAATGAAGTTGCATGTGCCAAATCACATGAAAAATAATATCAATCACTACTACTTTTGAGCATCTTCTATTATTAAGTATTGCACTAAGTTCTTTCTTGTGACTGTATCACATTTCTCTACTGTTTATCCAATATTGTCTAGTAAAGACCCATCTTTTTTCTTCTTATTATTATTTTTTTATTTTAAAGTAGGCTCCCAGGGATGCCTGAGTAGCTCAGTCAATTGGGTGTCTGGCTTTTGGTTTTGGCTTAGGTCATGATCTTGGGGTCATGGGGTCAAGCCCCACATTGGACTCCATGCTCAGCAAGGAGCCTGCTTCTCACCCTCTCTCTGTCCCTTACCCCTTTCACATGCTACCTCTCTCGCAAATAAATCTTTAAAAAGAATAAATAAACAAACAAACAAATAAATAAATAAAGTAAGTAAGTAGGATCCCCACCGTGGAGCCTTGTGTGAGACTTGAACTCAGGATCCTGAGATCAAGACCTGAGCTGACATCAAGAGTTGGAGGCTTAACTGACTGAGTCACCCAGGTACCACAAGACTCAGCCTTTACTTCCTTCGTCTTTAACTCAGGTTACTCCAGTTTATTCTGATGTCTATGTAGGTCAAGATAATTGAATGTTCACCCATGAGTAGTCAGAGAAACCTAATGGACTTCACCCTCAAAAAAATCATAAAAGACAGGACAATGAAATAGAAACATCAAAAATCATTTAAAAAAAAAGAAAGAAAAATTGAGATGACAAGAAATTAAAATGAAATGAAAATGAATACAAGTGAGGCAAGGATGATTATAAAAAAAATTCAAGAGTGAAATTAAAATATGCCCTGGAACCAATACAGGGAAGATTATAAAATTTAGGAAATCAGGTTAATAAATGTAGAAGACTTACCTGATACACTCTCCATGAATTTGAAGAAAGATTAAATAAAGAGGAAAATTAGGAGAAAAATAATGGGTTTGACCTTTGTTCTCAGTCTTTTAGAGCTAAAAATCCTTACAAAACCAGGTTATAACTATTGAAAATGAAGAAATAAATTAAGATAGGGTTATAGAAAATTTCTTGACCCCAAGAAAAGACAAATATTGAAAGGAGTCACTACATTACAAGCAAAATCATGACTACATAACTATATTTAGACTGATAGTCATACTTTTTTAATTATAAGGATTTTCTTAAAAAAACATTCTATCAAAATCTAGGCAGAAGAAGATTAACCAGAAAAAAACCCAGAAATCTGAATGGGCTTGTTAATTTGTTTACAACACTAAACGCAAGAAGATAATGGAGCAACATTTAGAGAGTGTTGAGGTTTAGAGTTGGTAAACATGAATTTTTATACCCAGCCAAGTTATTGATTTTGTATAACAGGAACCTAAAGACAGTGTCAGATATGTATAAGCTTAGGAAAATATCACATCTACCTTCTTTTGAAGAAAGACACACTACAACTGACCAGCTGAACAAGATATAAACCAAAATTAAAACTTCAAAAACTGAAAATTATTGATATATTGATTTGCTTTTCATCATCACGGACTATCACACCTAACCCGGATGAAGCAATATGGTAGAGTGTAGCATTTTCAAAGTGGCCCTTTGAAGTCTGGGGCCAAAAAGTGATTGAGAAGTGCCAAGAAGGATGAGTGCAAGCTCTGCTAGAGACTCCTAGGTCTCCCAATGCCCCACTGCCACCACATCAGCTCCACGTTCATCTCCTTTATATATTATGGTTCTGCAAAGTTTGGGTTTGGGGGGGAAGCTTTTATCTGTTTTTTGTTTTGTTTTTTAAGGATTAAAACCCATCTGAATAGTAGAAAGACCAGAAGTAGAAAAATCTGGGTTTGAATCCCAACTCCATCACCTACTAACTATGAGATGTTGGGCAAACCATTAACCTCTCTGACGTTCGGTCTCTTCAGTTATAAATTCGTACCCTCTACCTTATACATTCTTGTCAGGACAAACTTGAGATGAGATGACAAAAAAATTCTTAATGTGCTACTATTACTCAACTGGAGATTTGCACATTTCCAGCCAAAACTATATCATAACTTGTACTCTTTTTTTTGTTTGGGCTAACCAAATGTTGCATGTTCAAGCTCATGTCACAGGCGAGGGTTCAGTAGGTGGAACAGTTGTCATATGAGCTGGGCTTCCAGACCACTCTCACCTTGTGACACACATTGAGACTGCTGCTTGGGGAAAACAAAGGAAAATACTTATGGCCCAGGCGCTCCAGCCACTCAGGCTTCACCCAAATTCCCAGAAGGACTAAAACATAAATATCTCCACCCACTTGTAACCCATTCATGACCCATCAGTAGGGAAGTTCTGAGGTAAAGATCCTCATTTCTGTCTCTTAATGTAGTATATTCTAGATTTAGCTATACTACAAGCATCACTTAGAAATCTACAACTCTCGGTGTGCCTGGGTGGCTCAGTCAGTTGAGCGTCCAACTTCTGATTTTGGCTCAGGTCAGGATCTCAGTGTTCTGAGATGAAGCCCCATGTCGGGCTCCATGCTAGGCATGAAGCCTGCTCAAGATTCTCTCTCTCCCTCCACTCCTTCCCACCTTCTTTCTTTCCCTCTCTAAAAATAAAAAAGGAAGAAAGAAAGTTACAACTCTTTTGAATTGCTTATCAATTCTTCCAGAATCCAGACTTTCCAAAATTAATTTCCTCTCCCCAACCTAAAGTTTTCAAGCACATCATCTTTCTGTACCTTCACCCAAATCTATACATCCCCCACTCAGGTTATGCTATATTCTACAGGTTGGAGCCCCTGTACCGCCTATATCTGTGAGCCTCCCCAACTCAACTCCAATATTTCTGGAGAAAATGACATTTTTCAAGAGTTTATAATTACATGGAAAATGCTGGTGTTAAAAATGTGGGGGATGGTGTATAAACTGCATATGAATTATAATCTCAATTTGTAAAGGATATACATTGAAAAACTCCTGAAATAGTCCACCAGGTTAACAATGATTTTCTGAGTAATAAATTATTTTTTTCTACCTTTCTGTATTTTTTAAATATTTAACAAGAAATAGTATTGCTAATTTTAAATGAGCTATAACTTACATAGTGTACACAGATCTTAAGTATACAATTGGACCAATATTTACATATATATACACACTGGTGGCTACCATCTGGATCATAACTATTTTCATCTCCCAGTAAGCTCCCCCATGTCCCCTCCCAGTCACTGATGCCCCCTAAACGTAATTGTTATCCTGACCTCAATCACCATGCAGTACTCTTATAAGGGATGAAATAGTAAACTTCATTTTTTTTAATTATAAAAAATGTAAAAGATTGAAACAGAGTGTAAATATCTTATATTACCACAGATACAAGCTCTTCCTTAAAGTGTTGACTGATATTCATGATTGTTCTGTGCCTACAAAATAGATATCCTAAGAAATGGCCACCGTGAGAGAGAAATAATCTATGTGAATTGAAGGTGAACCCTGAGGGGCTCTGTAGGTTTGGTTCAGAATAGCAAGCTCTGTCCTAATTGGCACATGCAAAAAGTTAATATTCATATGAACTTGCAGAGTTTTTCAGTTCCTCCAGAGAGACCCTGCATGAACAGACTCCCCTTTGAGATTACTGATAATTATCAATTCTCAGTGAGCGGAATTCACTTGCTCTAAGTATCTTCTTTCTAAATATAGTTGCATAGGCTTGTCACCTTCCCAAGCTGGCCAAAATCTGAAGAAGCGAAAGAGGAAGAATTTTTTTAATTTCCCTATAGGATCCGAGAGGGCTGAAGACTTCTCCTGTTTGAATAGTTGATACCACAGTGTTCTCCATAGAATGACTCTCTGAAGCTTTCTTTCAGATCTAAACACTCTCATTAGGAGGGATCGCCTTCTTTTGGGTGATCAAGTTCACCGTACCACGCAGTTCGGCCTTTCCTCTCTACTGTGTCCTTAATGGACATAGCTAGTCCTGTCAACATGCCTTATTTCATAGACCCTAATACAGCTGAAAGCAGTTGTCAAGGCTCCTCTCTGATGTGTCTCATTAAGTTTAAATAATTTATTCTTCTGAGTTTTCCATATGGAAGTGGTTTTGTTTAACTTCAAACATTTCAGGCTGTCCGTGGCCTCTCCATATGTGGGGAGGTGTGGACAAGAGTTTCAGGGTGAATTGGAGCGGCCCTCAGACAGAAATGAGGATGGTTCCCATTTTCCACGTGCGTCTCCATCATCCTATGAGTATGTACCCCCTTTCAGCTGTGTGCTTTTCTCACTGACCTCCCCTCCCCGCCAGACCTCTTTTCCTCTGCATTAAACAATATTTGCTTCTCTTGATAACCGTTATTTCTGGAGTTCCAACATCCTCCCTCCAACCCTGTCAGCTCCCCAGAAGGGCTTCTCTTCCCTTTCCCTCTATTCATAGTACCTTCCTTTTCCTAAACATGTTTTGGCCAGCATTTCAGTTCTGTTTTTCAAATCTAGCTCCCTGACTCTGTTGGACGTATCAGCCACACCTGTCTCCAATCGCTGATCCATCTCCCATGCTACATCCCTCCCACACAGGACACAGCTCTCTCTAAAAGCGAATCGCCACCACGGTGGGATGCTCGCTCGGCCTTGGCTTCTTGGTGACCGCTCGAACAGGGTGCTCGAACATCCCATTGCCTGTGTAACTCACGCTGCCTGGGCTGTTTTCCAGATACATTCACATTGCATGAGAGAGAATGATGCTCTACATTCCCCCTTAGTGGTTCAGCCTTGTCCCCATACAATATTCTACCCATGTAACAAATCCCTGCCCATTTTAATAGGCTTACATAATATATTCAAAATACATCCAGCACCTCAGTTTCCTTATCTTGAGAGACTGAGGAACACGACTTCCCTGGACAGCAGGTGGGCAAAACAAGGAAAGCCAGTCTCCTACAGACAGTTCCTCACATAGTGTCTGACACACAGTAGGAAGTAGGGGTGGTTTTGTTGTTCGTTTGTTTTTTAAATATTGATTGATTGATTTTAGAGAGAAAGAGAGCACAAGCATGAGGGGCAGAGGGAAAAGAGATGAGAGTCTCAAGCAGGCCTCCACGAGGATGGAGCTCACGACCCTGAGTTCAACCCAGCGGAAACCGAGAGTCTGGTGCGCAACCAGCGGCGCCACCAAGTGTTCTAAAATTAGTTCTGGCTGTGGTGCATGAACAATGAATCTTGGAACACTGAAAAAATACAATAAAATTAATTAATTTAAAAATTAAATTAAATTAGCTCTGTAACCATTCCTTTCTCGATTTTTTCTTTAAAAACAAATCGTGGACATTGCGTGTACAATCACACATACAGACTGCCATTAACCTGAACTCTAAACTCCCTGGACGAACCCCAGATTAAGTTGTCTCCCCTCCAGGCCATAAGCCCTAGTCCTTCTTCCTTTTCTTAAAACAACCATCCATGATGCAATCTCTCTCCTCCCCGGAACTAGTGGCCTGAGATTGTCGCCACCGCCACGTGCTCTCACAAACTCCAGGTTCATACAGCCTCTCCCCCTCCCCACTGAGAAGATGCCACCATGTGTTTTGGTCACTCCTCGACTTGAGGAATGGAACTGCTCTCCAGATGGCCTCGTCTCCCTACGTGCTTCGCTTCTCGAGTCCGGCAAATACTAGCGGCTGCTGCCGAGACGCTCTCCCCCTCCGGTCATGCTGATCCCTACTGTTGCTTTTGTCTTCATTTTGCACAAAATTTGACCCGTCTACAATCAGGAGTGAAAGCAGGAGTGTCCCCTCAAACATGTGAGGTTACTTCTTACGTTCTCCTAAAGTTTTAGTTTTGTAGGGTGCTTCTACTCCTTCCAATTTCCTTTCTCGTTCTTCATGCACCACCTGGACTTTCCCTATTCATTCTATCAACTTTCCATTCTTCCTTCAAAAGCGTTCCTAAAGCTCATCTAAAAATCCAATGATATCAAAATTATGATGCATCTGTTCCATGGACACTGTGCAGACTTTAAAAAGTGAGGTAGTTATTGTGGGGTGGAGAACATACACCAGATATACCATTATTAGTTTGGGGAAGAAAATGTATGGAAGAGTATGTTTCTATGTATGGAAAAATATGTATGTATGGAAGAGTATGTATAGCTTGATCCTTTTAACACACACACACACACACGTATCTGTGTGCATATGCATATACACACACAAAGAGACATAGTTGCATACTTTCCAGCAAGCATACACAAGACGTTATTTTAGATGTTTACCTTTGAAGAGAGGGACTTTTTTCTACTATTTGAATTTTCTAGCTATGTGCTTTAATTATTTTTTCCCTGATATCATCAGGAATTATCTGGGCAATGGAACTATAGGCAATTATTCTATTTTTTTATATTACTTAACATAGTAACATCTAAGATATGTTGCATTTAATAAATAAAAGTAATGATGCCTCTACCCTAGAGGTTCCAGCCTAGAAAGGATTATTAGAAGAAGCTAATGCAGGACTATCACAGTCCATATGCTGAGAATATCATTTATTTTCAAGCGTCAGGAGGCCTACCGTTGGGTTTGGCACTGAGGTGGGAAGATAGAAACGCATTGGGAAAATAAAAATGCATAAAAGACAGTGCCTGTCCTCCACGTGGTTTCTGTAAAAACAGTAGAATGACACTCTGTAGCCGAGACAAGACAAGGTACTGGAGGAAACCCGCTTGGTGACATGGCAAAGAAAGCTTCAGCAGAAGGGACAATTGAGGAGGGTCCCGTGTCAGTCAGGATGGGTTAGGTTATGCTGCTGTAAGAAATTAGCCCCCAAAGCCCAGTGCCTAACACTGCTACAGTGGGTTTCTCGCTTCCATGAAGCCCATCGCCATGGGTCTGGGCAGCTCCCATTTCTCCTGCTAAGGGAATCTCAGGACGGTTCGCCAACAGCAAAATGGTAAACTAGGCAAGTCAGTCTTCTGGGTCCTCTCACTTTTCCTTCCTTCTTCTGTACAATTTGTTCTTCTTTCTCCCCACTATTGACGATTAGCTTCTTCCCACCCTTCCTCTCCACCTAAGGAACCCAGCAGCCTCAAACTCACACTACACATTTGCATCCTGAAGCCCACCCCCAACCTGAACAACTGACCTAATTGCACCACCTCCTCAGGCTTCAGACTCCTACTAGCCAGCCTCCCAGAATCGCAGCTTATTTGAACTATGCTTCACTTGTGGCTATTTGAGAGGCATGATGTGACCCACAAATGCAGAAACCTGGCTCTCGCTTCTCAGTGTCAGAAACAAAGGAATGAGGGTCCCACTGAAAAAGAGCCTGCCACGATTTGCAGAAAATACAGAAAAAGAACTCAATGAGAAGTGAGGATCCACTCAGAGGAGGACCCCTCCTGCCCCTCCCTGAACCAGTTCCAGGCTCCCCATTCTAACATCAGAGGCAAAGATCTGCAAACATACAGCAGCTTGGCGGAGCTTGAGTGAACAGAGTTTTAGCAGACCTGACACCAACCATGAGGACTGTTTTCTAGCCCACTCTCCTGGCCCATTCTGCCCCCTTCTCTGCTCTGCTCAGTGATGGGAAAGTTCTCCATGGGTCAGAGCACTGGTCTCCTTTGCCCCCTGGCTTCAGCCAGTAGGAGTAACTAATATGCAGTCAGAGGACAGGAAAAGAGAAGGACCAAGGCTTGTATCCCTCCAGCTTTTTCCCAGCCTTGCTGCAGTGAGACGATGACTCCATTCCCCCGTCTAAGGCCACAGTCCTGTTGAGAGTCCCTTTACCCATGTCTACAGCACTCACTGGGTTCCAAGAATAATCGCCTTTTCAGAGGCGGAAGTGGTAGCCACTCCCCACCCCTGCTGGGCCCTGGCTTTCTCACCATCTTCCATTGCTTTCCTTTTTTTTTTTTTTTTTAAGATTTTATTTATTAATTTGTCAGAGAGAGAGAGAGAGAGAACACAAGCAGGGGGGAGCGGCAGGCAAAAGGAGAAGAAGCAGGCCCTCCCACTGAGCAGGGAGCCCAATGTGGGGCTCGATCCCTGCACCCTGGGATCACGACCTGAGCCAAATATAGACACTTAACCAACTGAGCCACCCAGATGCCCTTTCATTGCTTTCCTTAACCCTCTTATCCACTACATTGCATTATCCCTTCACTAACCCATTTTCAATTACCCCCTAAGTGTGCCATGTGTTTTCTGCCAGGATCTACCCATCTCAATATTTCAGCCTTCTCCAGGACAAGGGACTATACCAGAAGCTCATGGAAGTCAGGTCAACTGAAAGAAGCAAAGTAAATTCCTCTATTGGAACTCTTGTACACTGTTAGTGGGAATATAAAATGATGTAGTCACTATAGAAAACAGTATGGCGTTCCCTCAAAAAATTAAATATATAATTACCACTTGATCTAACAATTCTATTTCCAGGTAAAGAATGGAGAGCAGTGAGTCAAAGAGATACGTGTACCCCCCACGTCCATGGCAGCATTGTTTGCCATTGCCAAAGGTGAGAGCAACCCGTGTTCATTGACAGACAAATTAATAAGCAAAATGTGGGATACACATGCTGGAATATTATGCAGCCTTTAAAAAGATGAAAATTCTGGCATCTGCTACAACAGGGCTGAACCTCAAGGATATTATGCAAAGTGAAATAAGCCAATCACAAAAGCATACACACTGTGTGATTCCATGCATGTGAGGCACTCAGTCTATCCGGAAGGAGAGAGGCGGGTGTCAGGGGCCGGGGAAGGAGGGACTGAGGAATTGCTCTGTAATGGGTGTGGAGCTTCAGTTTGGCAAAACGACAACAGTTCTGGAGATGGATGGTGGTGACGGTCACACAAAAACGTAAAGGTACTTGATACCATGGAACCACACCATTTAAAATCACGGTTAAGGGGCTCCTGGATGGCTCAGTGGGTTAAAGCCTCTGCCTTTGGCTCAGATCATGATCTCAAGGTCCTGGGATCGAGCCCCACGTGGGGCTCTCTGCTCAGCCGGGAGCCTGCTTCCCCCTCTCCCTCTGCCTGCCTCTCTGCCTGCTTGTGATCTTTCTCTCTGTGTGTCAAATACATAAATAAAATCTTTTTTAAAAAAATTACAGTTAAGAAGGTACACTTTGTGTGGATTTTATCACAATTTAAAATAATAAAAACAAGTCTCCCTGCGCCCTGATCAATAAGCTTCTACTTTCGAGAGCAAGCACGGAGCGCGCAGCAAGCCCCCCCCAGCTCGGGCAAGACGGGACATGAACAGGGAGGCCTCCCTACGAGCCTTCGCTAGCCCAAGGGCCCCAACCGGACTCACGTCTGTCAGTCCCAGAAAGCCAGAAGCAAGGCCACCGGAAGGCCTGGAAACCCCAGAACGCACCTGTTTCTACGGCGGGCTCCGTACCAGGATCGAACGCTGTTCTCAGGCCGCAGACACCCAGCTATGGTCTCCACCGCCTCCTCCAGGGGCCTCGCTTGCAGACTCAGCTCCCCGCCCCCCAAAGAGGCGGCCTTCTTCACTTCCTCCTCCACCTGGATGGAATAAAAGCCAGAGGAGGCTGCATCAAGGCCCTGACTTCTAAGTTGCTTTTGTTGTGGTGGTTTCAGTTGTGTCCCTCGTTAACCCTTCAGTTCCTGGAATCCACGGCATCTAGTATTTTTATCCCGAAACCCAGGAGCCAGTCATCGCGAAAACTGGGATAAAGCCTGATCCTATCTCAGTACATAACAGGGACAAAAGGTCTCCGCCGGAGGGAGTCCCTGGTCCCACCTCCTGGGTGAAGCCAGCCTAGAAAAGCCCAGCCGTAGCTCGCTGAGAGAAGCTTCCACCAGGCAAATAGCATGAAGACAAGCAATAATCCAGACCAGCGCTTCTCAAAGTGTGGGTCCCAAACCAGCAGCGGCCCCAGTACGTGAGAACTTCTCAGAAATGCAGGCTCATAGGCCCTACTCCCCATCTGAGGCAGAAACTCTGGGAGGGGGCCCAGAAGCCTGCATTGTAATAAGCCCGCCCCCCCCCCCAGGTGTGAGAGCCACCGGTCTACACCCACAGGCCTCACCCCAAGCGGTTATGAACAGGCAAATCCCCAAGCTCAATTCCAGAAAGTCTCACTTAGAGTTTAGAGGCACAGTTGAGAAACGAGGTTACAGACCAGCAAGTCGTGTAACGAACTCTGCCAACAGAAGGTGCTAGTAGGCAGGCAGGCTTAGCAGTGAGGAGTCAAGGGACAGACTAGTCTGTGGACGGTAGGAGAGTTTGTAGGGGCTGGCGGAGCTCTCGGCCTCGTTCTTGAGACAGATTCACGCTCCGGAGAAGGGGGCAGTAAAAGAAACACAGAAGAGGAGAACGTGGAAAAGAGAAGCAAGGCCTGGATAAGACAATTAGCCCCAGGGGACAAGGTAGAGATCCAGCTCCCCAAAACTGGAAACACAGCTCCCTGGTGTCGTCTTAAGAAGACCCACTCATCAGGCCAGGAGCAGATCTGAGGCAAGTGCCCTCGGAGACGAAATCCAGTTCCTTCCGAATGAGCTCAGTGGCCCTGGGGGTGAGGGCAGAGGGAGGGCAGGTACTTGAGCTGGCTCCACGGCTGGGATCTACCTGGGCTGAGCAGGAGCCGTGGAGACGGGGAGCGGGCACGTCCCGAAAAGCTGTGTGCTCTGGGGGCTGGCAAGTTTTCTCGCTTGGAGTCAGCACTGCAATTCTCATGACAGATGTGTGGCAGTTTCCCTTCAGACTTAACTGAAATTCATTTATGTTCATGGAAAACCTTTTTACCGGGCAAACAACCAAAGTACTTAAACCCACCCGTGAATGAGCAAGTTATCACGCCTCTGCCAGATAAAATAGATGCCCCCGACGCACAGACCAAGAGTTTATGTGGCATTGGCAAACATCGAATCTTCCAAAAGGAGCTTGGATTCAAATGTGAGTGCTTTCGATTCTCTCCCTTTTTTCCCATACTTCTGCCTCTTCCTCTGTATTTCAAGGCTATGGAGATGGCATGGCAAAAAGTCTTTTTTCTTGGGCCAACTCCCTTTCATACAGATAGACCTCCTTTCCCTCCCCGTGGCTACTCTCAACTCCCACACCCCTCTAGGTACCGTGAGTCCCAGAATAACCCTCGCTACAACACAAGTTAGTTATGCGTATAACACGGGAAGGTTTTCCATGTAATTTGTGGAACTCTATGATTTCTCTTTAGGATTAGGCAGTAATAGTAATGTAACCATAGCTTCTGTATTGTATACAACACACAAACACACACACACACCAGACTCCCGCCTGAGCCTCGTTTTAAAGGAGGGAACTCATGAAATTGTGATGTATTAACCCAAAGGGTCAGAGCTCCAATGGGAGGAACATGAAATACTTTGTCAGCCTAGACAGGTAGAGTCTGGGGACACCGAGAGACTTCCACACCCTTCAAATTATACCAAAAAAGAAGCCCCCTTCTCTTCCAGTGAATACACCAACCTTAAGCTCCCAACTTTCAGAGCTCCTTGAAGGACTCTAGGCTCTCTGCCCTATCAGGAAGGGTGTTTCAGGTATTTACCATTCGCCACACAAAATGGCTCTCTCTTGAACCGCCTTAGAGGGAACAGAGGAGTTGCAAAATGTCTTCATCAAAGGAACGGCACTTCATCTCCAAGAAAAACAGAAAATGCTAGCCTGCGAAGAGTTTCATCACATTAATAGATAATGTCGTTGTGTTTCCACAACTGTGGCATTAATTTTGACAAAAATATCTGCTCCGAAAAAGCTTCCCAATGCAGCACCACCGCTGAAAGTCTTCCCTCACAGGCGGCTCAACTCCTCGAAAGCTCAAGTCATCTAGATTGAAGAGGCAACTGATAGGAGACCTCCCGGGCCTGCCTCATCCCGGGTTGTGTGCCTGGAGCAGCCGTGAGGGAGTGACATCCATCAAGCCCAAATCGTCCCACAACCTCCATGACAGCGTGATCTTCATGCAGCATCTGTTCCCTCCTGTCAGCGAGCAGGGATGATGAACTACCAAGGACAATAATGTCTAATTGCCGCTTTTTAATATCTGAGGTTGGCTTTGAGGATTCCCCGGTGAAAAGTGGGGAAGGACAATTCGACCCCCCAGCCAGATCATAGGTCTGACGTTTGGGCATCCTCAAAGCTATCTCATGATGTTGTCATCATTCCCCACCTTTTTCTTTGCCTGCTCCCCTCCCCCAGGGACCTAGTGACCACATCACTCTGTCTCCAAGCAGCTAGAACATACTCAGCACAAGTAATGGTAAAAACAGCAGAGTGGTGGTTAAGTGCAGGGACCATGGAGCTAGAATGCCTGTCTACCTTCTGGCCACGTGAACTTGGGCAATCTACTAAAATCTTCTGTACCTCAGTTGTCCCATATTAGGATAGGAACAATGATAGTAATACTATCCACCTCAGTTGTTGTGAGGATGAAAAGAGCTGACCCTTTTAAACACGAATAGTGAGCATTATGTAAGTGCTTGCTAACCAAGTAGCAACACGTGCTACCAATCGAGAAGCACTGGGCTGGCCCCTCTCCTGTGCCTCGTGGGGAACAGGTGCTGGGCACAACACGCCGGACTGGAGTGCTCCCGTACCATGCACCCCTGCCCATCACGGAGTTCTAAAAGGAGCATTTCCGAAGATGGCAACTCTCCTAATTGCCATCGGTATCTTGGTCATGGGTGTTTATGCAAATTGTTCCTCTGCTTCAGTCTTGGGCATTCACTACTATTTGCTCTCCCTGGGCTGACCTTGGGCCCACTCTTTGCCCAAAGCCAAAGAAGAGGCCAGTTGGTCATCTAGAACAGAGGTGGTCCCGAGTTTGCAGGAACAAGACAAAGCAGGGAGCAGCAAAGTGCATGCGCACACTCACAGCCAATGTCCTCTCCGGTCTGCCCTGCTCCACACTACCTCATTTCCAATACCTCTTCTTGCCTTTTACCTGAGGCCTTTGGTTGGAAGGCCTGTGGTTGGGCTGTGAGAACTAACAGCGGCATCCAAATTCCACATGGAATCTGGTTTCTCTACGCGTGCACCTCAGCCAACGAGTCTGAAGGCATGTCATATGCTCCAGGCCCAGCTGGGCCTTGTGGAGGCCACTGACGGAGCACAAAACATGGCGGCCACCAAGCATTCTCCAAGAAAGTGCGGGAAAACACGAGGCCAGAGAAACTGTGTTGAATAGACTTGGTGGTCTTGGGGAATTCATGAGAGAGGGAAATAATAAGTGCAGGTATAAGGAGCGCAACAGTTGGGGAGGAGGAGTGAATGGAGTTTAAAGTCCATTTGGAATAGCTGGAGAAAGGAGGGCATGAGGAGCGAGGGACAGAATCTAAAATCCAACCTGGATCACAGCATCAGAGGACGTCTGTGGAACGGCAAGACTACCCCCCTACCCCCATCGCGCAGAATGAAGCTATAGGGTAGAAAGGTGGCTGGAGCCGGCTGCCATCATTCACGAGGGGCCTCTGAAAGCTCACCGGGGAATCCAGGTTTGATTAAGCACCAATTGAACGAGATATTCCTTTCCTCAAGCTCTCTTGGAAGCCGGATAAATACACTCCCCACCAGGCCCTCTAGGGGGCCTGAAACAAGCTGTGTCTGTGTAAGTTCCTCCCTCCCTTTTCTGCTCTCCTGTGCTCATCCTGCCAGGCCGGTGCCTCGCCCGGACCGTCACGAAAGGCCCTGGACTGGCCTCTCCCCGGCACCCTCCGTCCCCTCGGACCCCCCCCACAGCAGCCGTGGGGCTCGTCTCCCTGCGGCTCACCGCTCTCACGAAGCCCAGCCAGTGGCTCCTCACTGCCGATTAAACTATATCTCAACTCCTCGCTCGTGAATTCAAGGCCATCTGAGCTCCAGCCTCAACTTACTTTTCGCATCTTTGACTCTATTTCTCCAAACTGCAGTCAGGACAGAGCAGATAGGGGTGCTGCCCATCTCTACCTGCATGACCATCTGCAAAACGGCCCCCCTGGAATGGTCTTCCTGTGCAAAACCGAGTAGGAAACAAAGCATCCTGAGACAATGGAGACAGATCCAGTGTGTGCAAGCAGAGGGTGAGCAAGGGCCCCATGAAGTACTGAGAGGGCATGCAAAATGTGTGCGTGTGTGCATGTGTGTGCACGAGTGTGCAGAAGGAGGCCCTGAAGCCTAATGGTTATGAACTCGGAAATCAAGCAAACTTCCAGCCTGGATCCAGCACGCGTCCTCTCTGATGCCTGAAATAAGTTATGCTCCAGCTTCCCGTCTAGAAAATTAGGCTACTGACAGCACTCTACCGTTAGGGTTGTTAGTGAGAATTAAATGAGATAATCTACATAAGTATGGGCGCAGTGCAAGGTAAAAAGTGAAGGCTACATAAGTGCTTAGCATTGTGTTGTAGGCAGAACTCAGCAAACGCGAGGGAAAACAGGCAGGCACATTTCTATTTCCAAATGTCTCCATATTGATCACTTCTCTTGCACTTTTCCAAAGCTAAGCCCCTCCGCGTTTTTCTAGGATCTTCTTTCATTACATTTTCAATCCTCAGCTTTCCGTGAGATGTTCCTTTTCACCTGACCCCACGTCACAACACTGTCCATACATGCTTTGCGGTAAACTGCCAACGTGCAGACTGAGTGAGAGAAGAAGGTTTAGGGCTGAAGTCTGGGGGTGAAGGCAGGGTGGGAAGTGTGGATGCGGAAGATGTCAGCAGAATATTGGCATCCTTCAAACAAAGGAGCTCTCTGAAGAGAGAAAGTACAGAGAGGAGCAAAAACTGGGGGTGGAAGCTTTAGAAATGGGAGCCAGGAATCAGGGGCCCTGCAGGTGAAGACAGGTTTCTCCCTGAGATACTGGCTCCTCGGCTCCCTTACGTGGAGCCCCATCGACAAGGGTCCACCCTTGGCCCTCTCCTCCTTATTCTCGCCACTTTTCTGGCTTCTTCTGTTACACCATCACAGAGGACACCCGCCTCTGTCTGATATCTCACCCCAGTGTTGTTTTGCCCTCGGGTCCCTGGCCTAGAAGTTCAACAGATACACGAACTCCGCCTCCGTATATGTTGAAATGCGGTAAAAGTAGACGGAGGTGGTCAGTAGTGTCGAATTCAAAATTGTCTTTCAAGGCAACCTACAGAGTGAAGGAACAGCAAACGTACTTTCTGTATAGTGGCTCTATTTTCAAATGCAGTGAACATCCAACGTAACTTCAAATACAAACTTCAGACGATGTATCGGATTAGGCATTGCACATGTTCTTTCTTTCTATGTGAGGTGAACTCCATGCAACCCAAAAAGGAGAGGAGAGTCAGCAGTGATCCATGATGGCTGCACTGCATGGGCAAAAGGACCAAACCAAATAAGCCAGTCCCACCTGGGAACCAGCTCTCAGATCTCTTCTAGCCCCATCTTTGAAATATATCCTTTTATAGCTGGGCTCTGCATGTATATTTATAGCAGAGAACACGAATTTTACAAACTGGTCAATTTTTACACGTGAATACATCATGTGACCACCACACCAATGAAGACCGAAGAATAATTTCCGCCCCAGCCCCGAAGGTTCCCATATGCCCTTCCCCCAGTCAGTACTGTTCTCCTCCCGACACAACTCTGACTTCTACCATCAAGTGGTTATTTTTGCCCACTCACAATCACCTAAATTGAACCATCTAGTATGGACTTAGCTGTTTCTAGCTTTTTTCACTCACGATCATGCCAGATTCATTTTTCATTTATATTGTTGTGTGTCTCCACAGTTTGTTCTTCTTATTGCTGTGTTGTGTTCCATTGTACGCCACAATTTATTCATCCTTTCTCCTGTTGATGGACATTTGGTTTGCTTCCAGTTTCTTGCCATTGTGAGAAAGCTAGTAAGAACATTCTTACATATGTCTTTAGTTGGTATGCACTTGTTCTCGTGCGTGTGTGTGTGTGTGTGTGTATCTGAGAGTAGAATATCTGTGTCATAGGGGAGGCACATGTTTGACATTTTAAGATACTGCCAAAGAGCGGTCCAAAGCAGCCCAACCTTTCTATTCTCCCACCAGCAGTGCTGAAGAAGTCTAGCCATTCACAGCCTCATCCTGATTCAATCTTAATCCCTCTATAACTTCATTTACAGCAAAAGAGTTTATGGCTCTCTTGCTCAGATTTTCAGAATCTGGTTTTCTTTCAAATATCATCTGTCTTCCAGAAGGAAAGCATCAAGATTTTATCTCATTCACCAAAGAGAAGGAGGTGATCTTTTTTTTTTTTTTTTTTTCACTGCTTCATGCTGCAAAGACCTGGAGTTTCTTCTGAAGAGGGCTGCACCTGCACAGGAAAAGGCAGAAGAGAAATAAGGATGCGAAGAGCACAAACCTGATTTCTCAAACTCCTGGCTTAGGAAAGTGTTCTAATTTGCTACATACCACTGATTAAGTAGCACCATTTGGTGCCTAGAAAGCGCTTGTCTCAGAAGGCGTTGCAGATCACGGAAGACCAGACCCCGAGCCCACAGGCTGGCGAATGATCGGCAAGGCTTCATCCCCAGCCAGCCCGGTGAGCCATTCTCATGTGGATTTTGGCATAAGCGGGCTTTTTGTTGTCATTAGGAGTTTTCCTCCCCCTGGCTGTTCAGAAGATTCAGATGAAATTTTTCTGATGTTTCTAATGAAAGATGGTATTTGCTTACCCATCATAGAAGATATTTCCTCGGCAGGAATGCTGTCAAACATGTTGCATTCACAACATGACACAAAGTCTAAAAATCACAGAGAGACTAATTACTGGAGGAAAATTACACCAAAAGCCCTATTTCCTCATGATGAAAATGACAGCCTGGTGCCCCGTTACCTGGCCTGATCGGGCAAATAGCCTGCGCGACATTGTCTCAGCGCTTGGCTTTACAAGCCGTGGAAGAGGAGAGAGGCACTTCGGCGCTGTAAGCAGCTCAGCGAGAGATCGAGGTGAGCTGTCAGTTAAGTGAGATCTAATTATAAGTCTCACTTCCAGTATTTATGAATGCGGCAGACAGTAACCGGGGCTTACCTGCGTCTCTACGTGGGGCTGCTTCAGCAAGTCCTTCTCGCTTGATGCCAGCAACCGAATGATCATCTGGAAGCTTCGACGCTCCGTGCTGACATCCAGGGCCTGCCCCGGCCAACAGTGTGAAGTGAGGACTGCCCCCTCCCCCGCTCGCTCTGCCTTGCTTCCTCTCCCCAGCTCCTACTACTGAAAGCGTCGATGCCTGCCCCAGATGGAAAGCCATCTCTCTCGTAAAGAGAGAGAGAGGAATCTGTCCCTCCTTAGTATGAATTTAAATCCCTTCCAATCACTTCCCTTTCTCGTCACAAAAGATCGCATGATGTATGATTACATTTAGATGAAATGTCCAGAGTTGGCGAATCTATACAGTCAGAAAGTAAATTGGTGGTTGCTTCAGGCTGGGAGGGTTGGAGGGAATTAGGAGGGGGAAGCTGCTACCGAAGCTGCTAATGGTTCAGGTTTCTTTCTGGACAATGAGAATGTTCTAAAGTCGACTGCGGCAATGGTTGTACCTATCTGCGAAGGTACTAACAACCACGGAATTGTACCCTTTCAATGGGTATGTTGTTTGGTAAATGAATTGTATAGAAATAAGGTGTTTTTAAAAATCCCTTCTTATCTGTGGTCTTTTTCGCAAATGCAGAAGATTTCCAGTGTCCAAGCACAGGTGAGGATGTTCGGGAGTGGAGAGGGGGTGGGGAAGAGGTAGAACCATTTTTGTTCCCCTGAAGTCACACTTAAGAAGGCCATTCTTGGTTTATGTTAAAAGGGGGCAGGAAAAAAAAAAAAGAAAGGGGGCAGGAGATCTTGCTTGATATTAGATGAAGTGGTGTTGCTCAAACTTTTCAAACCCATAACCATTTTTGATAAATGTAAGGTCTCATGACTTCCTTTGAGCAATTTGAAATTTCAAAATAAATTAAATATTACGATTACAGGCAAAGCAAAGCAATTATAACACAACCTCTCAGAGTTGCTTCTACACCCTCTTCTCTCACTTGGAATCGCGACACAGAAGGAGCAGTACATTTTGTTACTAAAACTGCCTGTAAGTTTCTCTCATATTATGTTACAGCGGGAAGCAACTTTATGATGTTCCCTTTATCTTAAAGACACTCATCTGCCAGCTATGCACTAGGATCTGGGGTTGAGGAGACAAGAGGAGATGGGATTTGAATCGGGTAGAAAAATGCAGAAGGAAGAGAAGGAGCTCCTGGATATTTCTTTGCTGGAGGAAGGATAAGTTGGAGCAGAAATAGTGGGGGAAGTTCAAAGTTCAGATATGACCATGCCCTAGGATATCATCATTGGGAATATTTTGCTCAAGCAGCCTCCTCCTCTAGGAAAACATGAAATGTTATGTTGTCTAAGTAATTGACAGTATCAAGGGATTGTTATTCATTTTTTGTAAGCATGATAATGCTGGTATGGTTATGCCTTTTAAAAGAGCTCTTATCTTTTAAAAATGCATACTGAAATATTTATAAATGAGATTATCAAATACATTGATTTGCTTCAAAGAAATCCCAATAATCTTCCCCAGGAGAAGCAGGACAATGTATAGATGAAAGACGCTTGGGCATGAATGGGTAACTGTCAAGGCTAGATGATGAGCCCAGGGGGATTCATGATGTCATTCTACCTGCTTACATGTATGTTTGAAATTTTCCATAATAAAAAAAGAGTTTTAAGAAAAACAATGTTTCCAACCACATGGAAGACAGAAACGGGATTTTTCTTAGAAAAATTAGAAAACCAAATATATATATATATATATATATATATATATATATATATATGGCAATTGTTTTCAGACATTGACTAATAGGCAATGCATAAAGAGAAAAAAACTAAGTGGGACCTACCATTGCCCCACTGTATTGCCTGGGGATAGTTTCCTTGTGACAATACAGAAAAGGGGAACCCAAATGAACCCCAGAATTCTCACTGAAATGGAGAGGACAAAAATTGGAGTTCTTTCAGTTCTTTTTCTATAGAATATACAGAGCAGAGTACTGGAGAAGAAAGTGCTGGAAGGAAGGAGGAAGACAGACAGACAGACAGATGGAGAAAGAGCGCCAGAAATCCGTAAAGTCCCATTGCACGCTTGAGAGGAAACTACCCAAGGCCAGTGAAGAAAACACTGGAAAACAGTAGGTTGAAGACTTCCGTGAACCACAACAAAAAAAGCCAAGTAATATATTGGACATAAGGTCGAGTCCTCAGAAGTTTTTGCCTTAGTATTAGAGCTCAAATAACCTCAACCGAAGGCAGATTTGGAACTGATCTAACAAATCTTAAAAACAACCCTTGAAAGAATCAGACAGCTTCCAAGTAATTTAACTGCATGCCAGAACAAAGTCCAACACATTTAAAGAAACACAGAAAAAGCTAAAATGCAACAATGTAAATTCACAATGTCATCATCCAATCCAAAGCAGCCATGCATGTAAAGAAGGAGGAAACTATGATCCCTACCCAGGGGAAAGATCAATTAATAGAAAGGGAGCAAGACCCAGCAGAGACCATGTAATTAAGAGACAAGCATGTCCAAACAGGTACCCTAAATATGCTCTGTGTCTTGGAGAAGGTAAGAAGAAAACATGAACATAATGAGGAGAGAAATGGAAGATACAAAAGAATTAAATGAAACTTATAGAGATGGAAACTACAATATCAGAAAAAAAACATTTTAATTCACTAGATTGGAAAAGCACTGAAGAAGCGATCAGTGAATTGAAAACGATCCAAAATAAAGCACAGAGAGAGGAAGAGTTGAAAGACAATGAACAGGGTACTAGTGATCTCTGGGAAAATACCAAAAGTCCAACATATTTGGCAGTTCAGGATAGGAAAGGAGGGGAATTAAAAAATATTTGAAGAAGCAATGACCAAAATATTTTCAGACTTGATGAAAGCAATAGGCTTCCAGATCCAAGAAGCTCGATAAACCTCAAGCAAAATGAACATGGAGAAAACAACCTCAAGGCTCATTTTAAAAAAAAATTTTTTTTAGAAAACCAGGGCTAAAAAGAAAATCTTAAAAGCAGCCAAATGAAATAGATACATTATATACACAGGAACACAAATAAGAATTTTCCTGTGAAAATCTGTGCAAGCCAAGAGGCAATGGATAAACATATCTAAAGTACCAAAAGATAGAAAAAAAATGTCAATACCCCCAAAATATATTTTAAATCTGAAGGTGAAAATAAGACTTTTTCAGACAGACCAAAGCTGAGAGAATTCACCACAAGCATCCACTCCATGGATGTTAAAGAAAGCTCTTCAGGCATAACAAAAAGGGGATAGATAGATGCTGGATGGAAATCTGAATCCACACAAATGAATGAAAAGCCCCAGAAAGGCCCGTGATTCCCTCTGGGACCACTCCTGCTTCTTTGTCTCTGCATGCATTATTCCCTCCTTCTAGAAGACTACCGGTCCTCGGTAGCACTCAGATCGCTGAATGATTACATGTGAGCCTCTCTGCAAAGCCCTCCCTTACCACCCACCCTCTCGTCCCCAGCCAGGGGATCATCGCCCCCCAGATCCCGGCACGTTCCTCAAACGTGCTACTCGTCCCACTCCATTGTGATCACTCAGTCCTGATCACTCAGTCCGTCCCCACCTCAGACCGCGGACGTGTGGTGGCAGGACTCCCTTATCTTTGTGAGTAGCTCCCTGGCTCCTGGATGAATTAAGGTTGGCCAGATGGGAACCTGAGCGGAACATTGGCAAGGACATTGAGCAGCTCTGTCCATATTTATTCTCCACTCACTTATTCATTTGTTGATTTACTCGCTTATGGAATGACCTCAAATTCATCAAGGAAAGAGGGAGTTGATCTGTATTCTACTCGTGAAAAACAAGCTGGCATTTGCAACACCTCTTCCGTGATACAAACCGCAAGCTCACCGAGTCCTTGCTCTGGGCTATTTGAACTGCACACCAATTAAGACTTTCTGAGTTTATGGAGGAAAGGAGCCAGAGTGAGCAAAATCTGTTCCTTCATGAGAGTCAAACTGGATAAAACACACACATTTTTTTCATATAATACGAAGTTGAATGCTCTCGGTTCCCTACTTTACTTACGTGCTTAGATCGCCTCAGAGGAAACTGTTTAACCTGCCGTTCTATTCCTTTATTGCAAAATAAAGAAACAAATATTATGAAGGAAAAAAGCATAAGGTTCAAAGAATATTTCTGTGCTATTTATAAACTTGTTGCTCATTTCCTTTGATGTTTTCCCACTCACACTGCCTGAGTAATCAATATCCTATTTATTTAAATAGGCAATAACTGCATACAGTTTTGATCGGAAATAAAATACTAGACAAAAATTTCCGGTCACACTTAAAAGAAGTTCTAACTTCCATATTTAAAAAAAAAAAATGGAGATTATAACCTAGTTAAGAAGTTGCTGCTTTGGAAGCTGCTTTGGGGATTTATTTCTTTCAAAAAGTTGCTTACCTGCAACCCTCATTTCTAAGCCAGTTCCCTTTTGAAAGCAGAAAGCCAAACTTTATTCGTAAATCTTTTTCTCTTTATACATTAAGTGGTCTTATTTTTCTGATTTTTTTATTATTAGCTGTTTCAATAATTTGAAAATAACTTCTTACTTACTGATGAGTATTAAACCTTTTAACAGTGTGCTTGGGATTGCGAGTAAAGGTTTCAATGGGGCGGGGATTTTTGTCTGCTTTTGTTGTAGTTTCCTATAAATCCCGAGAGCCTGGACGAGGGCCTGGCACAGGGTCCCTGATAGCACTCCGTAAACGGCGCAATGAATGAATGAATGAGCGGTGTTCCGCTGCGACAGCCCCAGAATCCTTCCCTCTTGGACCACCAGCCTTTGGAGTTAGCTTGGAAGTCATCTCTGGCCATCTGTTCTCTCTCATTCTGTCCACCTGATCTGTTTACAATATGTTAATGTACTTGATGATGTTATCCACCTTTGACTAATCACTTACAAGTAGACCCCAATGATTATAACAGGAGAACTGGAATGCATTCGCTCACATTCGCAGAGACTTCCTTTACTCCCCAGGATCTCAGATTTCCCCGTGACTTTCAAAACGGTCACGTTTCACTGCCACCACGGATTCTGAACTTGAACGTTTTCCTTGTTTCTGGCTACTGCTTTTCATGTGTTCTCTGGGGCTTACTCCTGAGAGTCACCCAAAGCCAGACTGTATTTCACACCGAAATACCCCACAGCAAACCTAAGCCCAACCTAAACTCTAGACATGCTGGCCGAGGGAACCCAGGCAGGAAAACCCACTTGCTCTTTTGCAAAGTCTGGCTTATCTGCCAGGATCAGAGGAGTTTCACCATCAGACGGGGAAGTTTCCCTGAACCAGAGGAGTTGCCTAGTTAACTTCAATGTGGGCTGTCCACAGTGCCCACAGGTTTCTGACACTGGATGTTTCCAGACCCTGAACCCCAAAACCAGTGAGACACACATCGGAATCAGCAACAAGATTGCTCCATATTCTGGTTTATGTTCTTAAGGATCCAGAAACCCTAATTATAGATGAGATGTGTTAATGGCCTATAAGGCAAGAATTTTCAAGATACAAATGGGTATGAGTGAATCAGCACCTTTTAAAGGTCGTAATGCACACCACCACATTGTTTGGACCACTTCAAAGCTGCAGCTGCAAACACAACATTTCTATTAGTCGCAGGTAATGATGTGAATTTACTGAATATCATTTCAAACACTATGCCCACTCATTTCTTTTTAGAGTGATCATGCAACCCAAAAAGTACATTTATTTCAGCAAGGTGGTTTGGTTCAGAGACATTTTGAAGATTCTAGTCAAAGAAGATCACTTTTTGCTGTGGTTGTGAAAAACTACCCCATTTCCATCAGAAGATGTTTCCAAGCTGAAAATGAAATGTACTTTTTAAAAGGACACTTAGGACAAGATATTGGGTATATTATATATTTATATATTTTATATTTCATGTGATACATTTCTTACATCTTTTTGTGGCCTACAATGCATTCAGCTACATGAATATGAGAAAATCACAAATAATTATTAAAAATGATGACCATTTTATTCTAGAGTTTACCTGCCTACATTAAGAAATTTGCTTTTTTAAAATAATAAAATTCCCACAAAAAGTGAACAATGTGGGATTCTAAATCCACTCTCCAGACTTGCTTCCCCTGTAATATCTGTACTAGAACAATCCTGAATTAGCTGCTACTTTCCATAATTCTTGTCAGCAAAATCTATCAGTAGTTCTAACTCTGATTATACAGGCTGGTAATGTAATTAAACGTGTTTTAAGCCTATCTCTGATGTCACAGTTTCAAATATAGCCACATAAATTTTAGCTATGAGTATTTCATACATAATTTATATATACAAATGTGTTTGCATGTGTACCTGGATTAAGTATAATAAATGTAAATTATATAATTTATATCTACATACGTTTAACTGTGTTTAGTTTCAATCAGACAATGGTTTGATATATATTTTTAATGAGGGAAAATCCTACTGCAATATTAAGATTTTGTGTTTTGCAGACTTCATTTCTTAGTATTTTTTTAATTAAAAAGACAAATACACTTCAATGTTCTTTTCAGTAAATGTTATGCTTCCTGTTCCAAAA
Organism: Nasua narica; assembly: GCA_028533885.1. Lineage (NCBI taxonomy): Eukaryota > Metazoa > Chordata > Mammalia > Carnivora > Procyonidae > Nasua > Nasua narica. The sequence goes on from CM052808.1 coordinate 63,629,720, forward strand.
CAACCTTAAGTTTATAAATAAGAGTTAATGAATCCAAGAACCATGTTACTCCATGAGCCTGTGAACAAACGGTTTAGAGTCAAACTAGAATTCTTTCCAAGATGTATTTTCACATGATACAGTTCATAAACAAGTTTCGGAGGAAGAAGGATTGTTGTCTTGTTTTGTTTTCCTGTATTTTTAATAAAAAAATTAAAATTCTGCCTTTGAAATGACTTAGAGATGAGCTGGATTTTAAACCCATCACAAAAATGGACTTGCACTAAATTGGGGATTTCTCGGGCCATCGAATGCTCATCTGCATTTTTCTCTTTGAGGGCATTCCAGGCAGGCACGGGGAAGGTTCTGGAACAGTCTGCAGCCTCACGTGACGCTCCCCTCTTTGAAGAATGAGGGAGCCTCCGTGGCACCCATTCCTGAGACCTTGGTCAGAAACAGATCCTGAGAGAAGTGACGCTAACCTTGGACTCTTCTCACGCCGTAAAGTGTCTCTTTTGGAATCGTGACAGACTCTCCGCCAGGTTCTCCTTTCCATACAACTCCCGTGATCACTTTATCCTTTCTCTTCGCTGCTGCCAAATGGAGTGGAGTTCCCGGAGTTTTGACACCTTGTAAAGACATTCCAGTGGATTCTAGCACACCCAAACAGATGGTGTGAAAGGAATACAGGGGAAGAAAATACAGCCCTCTGCCAGATTCTCATGTATTCTAGGTAACATCGTGTTCCAGGAGAAGAAAAAAATAAAAAGGAACTGATATCATTGTTACTGCCTGCTTCCTGAGCAAGCAAGCCACCATGCTTCTGCCAAAGATAACAACGTCTTTAAGATGGCTACAAAAACTCCTAACATTACGTGAGGTAAAAGGACTAGACCTGTGAGGGGGTACAAAACAATAATCTGTATTATTGTTACACCATGTTACATTGATGTTACACAAAACAATTTTTTTTTCCTTTTAGCTAAGAATGACATCCAGCTCGAAATAACATTTCTACTTCTTTTCCTTGTCCGGTTTGCTGGAAATCTCTACTGAGCTTCTTCTCTGAGGCTGGCATTGACTTTCTCCACATATTAATGCCAGGGACATGAGAACAAAGTATGTAAAATGAACATTAAAGAAAAAGTAAATGCTTTTTTCCCCCCAGAAACAACCACACACACACACACAAGCACATGAATAGATGTTTAACATCATTAGCCATTAGGGAAATGCAAACTAAATCCACAGTGAGATTCCACTATACAACTATCAGAATGCCTAAAACAAAAAATAGTAATAATACCAAATTCTGGCGTGCATATGGAGAAACTGGATCACTCCTCCATTGCTGCTGGGAATATAAAATGGAAACAGTTTGGAAGTTTGGAAAACGGCTTGGCAGTTTCCTTAAAAATGAAACTAGCAACTTCTATACAACCCGGCAATGATACTCCTAGGCATTTATCCCAGAGAAATGAAAACTTATGTTCACACAAAAACCTGTACACGAATGTTTATAGCAGCTTTATTAATAATAGCCCAAACCTGGAAACAACCAGATGTCCAAAGTGTGCAAACCATAATTAAACAAACACTATGAAGGGAGGTGGGGGTGGCTAAAAAGGGGCAGCAGAAGGGATCTTGGTGCTGATGGAAATATTCCGGATCTTGCCTCCAACCATGTCAACATCCTGACTGGGAAATCGTATTTGCAAGATGCTACCATTGGGGGAAACTGGGTAAAGGGTACATCGGATTTCTCTGTGTTATTTCTTATAACTTCATGTGAATCTATAAGTGTCTCAAAATAAAAAGTTGAATTAGAACTATGACTCTTATTACAATAAAAAATTCAATCTGTGTAAAGACACAAAGGAAAATATGGATCTTTTGAACAAATTTGAAGATAAATTTGAAGATGATAGTGATCCAAACAGATTTAAGCCTCCTATACACACACACACACAATAGATTACTAAGCTTTAATCAAGAAAGGAGTCATAGTCTTTTTATGTCTTCATCAACCTATTCAAAAGGTCAGAGAAAGAAAATTATGGGTGCTTTACCAAGGATATAATGGATGGATGGTACAATTAACATTGCGGCAGCATGAGGCTCTTTGGGTGTACAGAGATAAAATTATTGAAGCGCTTTCTCTGGTCATAAATCTGGCTTGTCGAGAGGCCATGCCTGCTCTCTCTTCCAAGCCCCTTGGGACCAATGACATGAACAATTGAATGGCTAACCAAAATTAAGGTACAGAATATAGTTTAGAGCTAGTATGTGACCCACATAGATATAAAACTCCTGACCTTGGTCTCATTGCTTTTTCTGCTTGTCAGTCAAACACATTTAATTTTGAGAGACTGGGGGCCACATCACCTGAGTAGGAGAAATCGCCTTTTTGCAAGACCTCTGGTTCTTGAAATGCAGACTCTCATGCCCACTTCTCATTCGCCATCTTGCCTTTTCTCCAACTCCGGCTCTTCCCAGCCTGCTCATTTCTCTTCCTTCTTATATCTTCCTTTCCTCTGCTTCTCCCTCAGCCCAAAGTTCTCCACTGACTCAGTCTTGTCCTCTCCTCCCAAACCGAGGCCCTATTTCCCCTCCAGTTCAAGTGCCCCTGCTCAGCTGCTGATTTCTCTTTCTTATGTTCGGAATTTCCTTACTCCACAATTATATCATCCAGAACTCAGCCCCACATAGGTCTAGCTAGAAAGGAAATTATTTTGCTCTTAAGTAGATGCTTTTAACTCTATAAAATTCCATAAATAGAACTTGGTGGTTTTTTTTTCTTTTGAATTACATATGATAATCCCCTCAACACTCTAGAACACCTTTCTACTCTGGGACTTTGGCCAGAAAGGGTTGATGAGGACACATATCTTTCCAACTGCCTACCCCAAATTCATCTCCCTTCTCCTTTCTATAAACCCCCCTTCCACTTTCTGTCTTACCCAGACCTCCCCTGTGTAAAACTTCATGGTTTTTGTGTGTGTGTGTTTCTTACCAAGTATTACATCATACATTTTGGTTAAAATCACACACACACACACACACGCGCGCGCGCGCGCGCACACACAGCAGAAGTGGCAAACTTATTTTCAGGTAAAATCAATAAATGATGATCGTCTTGTGTTATGATCGCTACCTCTCTGCCCCAACACGTTTTCCTGTATTCCCGGCTCTAAACAGCATATAACTTGGGGGTGAGGGGAGTGGGGTTCAGGGAGGGGTCGTGTAGGAGCTGCTGTCACATAAATACCATTTCTACCAGAGAAAGCTACGCAAATTGATTTTATTGCTGCCCCTGACCATCGGCACCAAGTCTCTAGCCCAGTCATTGGTAACACAAATAGGACAAAAGCAAAAGAAGCGGGGCGGGGAGAGAGAATCTGGTTTTTAGCACTCCCTCTTAGGCATGCAATCACTATCTCATTGTTGGACTTTGTTTTATTTTTCACTCAACCATTTTATGGTCACTGTGATGACATAGTCCAAACAGGACCATTTAGAAAACAAAATAACCAATAAATCACCAAAACCTCTTAGATGTAAGACCGAGACCACCCCCTTACAATAAAGCCATTTGTGTTTTTCACACTGGATCATTTTCCCTGGAAAAGAAACTTGCCTTATTTATCTGGGGTAAGAGAAAGGCAACAAATTAACAATTTATCATAAAGTTGATCATCGTAAAGTTGAAAATCACATGTCTAGATCTTTCCAGACTGGAGCCGCCTCAAAAAAGCCAGGCCTCAAATGAGTCCTGGGGCTACAGACTGCCCTCACTGGTCAGCTGGTGATAAGTGTGTTTTCTGTGGGATTCTGAGAACCCAGTGTGGAAGCAACAAATTAAATGAGGGATAGCTCAACAGTTAAATAACTTCAAGATTTTGAGTTGCATGTGGGAAATCTTAGAATTTTGTTTTGCCTATAAATGCCCAAGGGATAACATTTCACTAATTTACTGTTGCATAATAGGCCTCATGGCTCAAAACAATTCCTTCCCTTGCTCACAATTCTCTGGATTGGTGGAGCTCAGCTCTTCTGCTGCATGAGGGAGAAGCTGAGATCACTCCTCTGTTGGTATTCACCTGGGAGCTCAGCTAGAACTGGGTCATACAAGATGGCATCTCATTTCCCAGAATCCCTTTCCTGTGACTCTTCATCACTTAGTGGTTGAGCTCAAACTTCTTTGTCTAGCAGCTTGAGGATCATAGGCTGAAGCCAAGGTAGAAGCTGACAGACCTCTTAAGAGTGAGGCCCATAACTGGCCCAGTTTCACTTTTGCCACAGTCTGTTGGTTAAAGCAAGTCAAGACCTGACCAGATCGGAAAGAAGAGGAAATTACTTTCATCTTTCAATGTGAGGAGGAACATGCGTGTTCATAATTGGGAGTTTGGGGCCATCTTTGGGGACAATCTACCCCAGATGAGCAGGAAAGAATGCGGACTCCTTCTCCTATAATATGCCACATTTAAAACAGGGTGCTTTTAACTGATCTTGATTACATTCAGAAGTTAGTAAAAAATAGTAATGCTTGTTTCCTTGCAAACAATATTATCTATTTTTCTAAGACTGTTAGCAAGAACCCCTTACTGGCTTGCAGCAGGCCCCCAAATTCCCCATATTAGAGCCCTTCCTTTGAGTTACATCATCTTCAGAAACCCTGCCCTCAAATGCACATACCTCTGGCATTGATCTAGTGTCCACCACTAATGCCTTTGAGTGAATCAGAAATTAGCAACGAAGTTAGTAAGAGGCCTTTGAGGCAGAGTTCTTAGCCTACGATCCAGGCTTGGGCATTGGGCATCTAAAAGACCCTGAAATCACTTTCAGAATATTGTGGTTGTTAGGTGCATCTTTCGTCAGCTTCTCAAATGGGGCAAACACCAAAAAAAGTTAAGACTCACTATTCTGAGGGCATGGTCATGAGTAAGTCTCAGTAGGGAAAAGGCAAACCTAACGGTTCTCTCTGGTGAGTACTTCACCACGTAGCACGCAATTGTCCTCTGATTGCCTAACCTCCTTCACTTCTGTCTCCCCCCAACACACACTCCATCTTTATATGTGGAAGGAAAGGTCGTCACTTCTGCTTGCAATCCCCCACTGAGACAGAACCCTTTAGAGTCCTCAATGTGTAACTGATCTAGTTCTCCAACCATGTTCCTTGGGATCTTCTAGAGCTAAATGAGGCCAAAGAGGAGCATGCCTCCAGGGAGAACCCCGGGGGTGGGTGGGGTCAGGCTTGCCCCCACTGAAACAGAGCAATTCTACTTTCCGCTCAGCCTCATACTTACATATATATGTCCCTTTGAAGAATGAGTCCCGAGGCAAAAAGAAGTTTGAAAATTACTAACGAGCCCAATGCTTTTATTTTCCAAGGAATTAAAAAATGGTGTTAAGAGGCTTTAAATATTTTTCTTGAAGTCATAAGTCAGAGCTAGACCAGAACTGTAATTTGTGTTTCCTGGCACTTAATTCTGTAAATTTTCTTGTCAACACACTATCCTCTTACCCACCACCACCAAGGATGGCCCTACCACCTGCTCAAACACCAGAGTGCGCCCTCCCCAACTCCAATGCACGATTTCCCCCCAAGCCACAAATGTCTGCAGTCAAGGACAAGCCAGCAGATGAGTCAAGAACTTAGGATGAATCCCAGAGGAAAGCAGCCGTGGCTGGTCCCACCAGAGAGGGACGCAGAACAGAAGAACAGGAGAACTCCAAGAAGCCCATGGAAGAGGCTAGCTCCACGGTGGTCTCATTATTGGGACTGTGACCTCACCTTGACTCTTCCTACAGCTTTCTTTTTCTGCCAAAGAATGAATTGGAAGGAGCAACGAACAGCCTTCTTTTTTCTTACATAATGCAAAAATACACTGTCCCTGATCACTTAATTCCCGACAGCTAAAAAGTACATTTCAAAGTCATACGCCATATTCCAAGCCTTCCAAAATGCCTAAAGGAGAGAAATGCTAGACAGACCCCAATAAAGATATGTGTATAGATTTCTATACTTGCAGCGTTAATGGGCCTTGACGAAGACCACTGTGATTTTAATACATTGTATTGTTTTATTCCTACTGTATTTTTAAATAGAACATCTCAAAACAATTAGATTAATTAAATATCCACGGGGATGCAGGAAATGTTTTCTTATCACACTTGGGGACTTGACCAGCTCAGCTCCTTGGATTTTTTCAGAACCTCTTAATGAAGGCTTCTCACTCCATCGGAGCCTTGACAACTGTTTCAATCTGTCATCAGGAAGAACAGTTCAGTACCTGGAAAATTTTAAGACTTCTTGAGACTTAAATTTGCCAAACGTAGCTGTGTAGTTTAGGGGGAAGCAGTCCTTCGCCATGAGTGGCACACTTTCAACCTCCCTAGCTCATTGTCTGAGAAGGCAGAGTGGATCGTGGTCTTGGGGAGTAAAATACAGGTTAGAAAGGTTAGAAAAAGTCACCGAGCAATTTTTATTGTCTATGTTTCATCAAGATACTGAAAGTTGAAAATTTCACCCCGTGCTAATAACACAGTATTAGTTACACTTGACTGCTTTGTTGGAGGCAAACCAACCTCACTTCTGTTCTCTCCAGCCTAAATTCCCAGAGCGGCCAGCTTTTTAAGAAAACAAAAGCTTCCATAATCTCTGGTATAGGCTGGTGTCAAACCACAGGAGTTCTAGCAAAGACCACATATTATCACGAGCTGCAAACATTAAAGAGTTCTGTGGCATGACAAGCTCTAAGGAAGAAACTCTTAAAAGAGACTCATTTTTCTCCGCGACGCCAGCTGCAAGATAAACTAGCGATGAACAAGAGGTTGAGCGTTAGAAATGAAAAGACCATGGGTCCCTCCGTTTCATGGCCAAGTCATTTTAATAACCTTCAGTAAAGCATTTCATCCATCTAAATGTCTCTACACTGGGACCGGCTGCTTATGCCCTTTGTGAATGGTGAGTCTGCACAGTTGCATGAGAGATTCTTTTACCTTTCGTCGGATGACAGGACTTGCAGTGTCCCCCGAAGACGGCCACCACGCTGCCAAAGCAGGATAGCGGAGTGCTCGGGAGCGTGGACTCAGGCCCCGGTGACAGCTCCACTGGCAGCCTGGCTTTCTCCCTTGCAACTCTGTGACCTTGGACGGGCTGTTCTAACTCACTGCATCTCAGTGTCTGCAACAGGAAAATGACAGTGATTTAACTATAGCCCTACTGCATTGGGTGTAAGGATTAAATGCATTAAATGGCTTAAACCATTTGGAATGGTGCCTGACATACCCAAAGTGCGACAAAGTAGCCTTTAGCCTGGGTACTCCATAGCTTAAGTCAAAGGAATCAAATGATTTCTCTTCAGTGTTTAAAGACAGTAATTTCAGGGGCTCCTGCAGCCTCCCCTAGTCTAGCATTTCCTCGTTGAGGAAATTAGATTGTTTAAAATAAATATAAGCTTATTTTTCTTAGAAACAACCGACAACTACACTGCATAATAGAATAGGTTTCATTCAAGAATGGAGATCAGTGATGAATTACAGAGAAGACCAATTCTTTAATTTTTTTTCACTGCTTAACTACACGGAAACTCCGAAACCAATTAATCCCATTGTACCAAAAAAGTGGAATCCAGTAGTGACCTGAGCTCACGAAATTAAAGAGATAAGGAATATTAGCAATCACTTAGCCCAAACTCTTCATTTTACAAATGAGGAAACTGAGGCACAGAGTGGGCCATGTCTCTGGTTCCTTTAACATACTGGAAATTATACTTAATAACTAGTGGTTTCAAAAAAATAATTGGTGGTGTCCTCTTGATATGTTTACCTAGGAGGCTACAATTTATTCTAGTATTCCTGTCATTATTGCATGGTGTTTCTGAACTTCTTGCTTTTCATGGCTTGTTTAAATAAGAAAATCATCGTCAATACTTTAATACCAGGAGTCATAGGAGTCATAAGGCATTATGGAAATGGATCTCATCTCTGGAATAGACCAAGCAAGGCTGTCCTTTGTGGTTAGCCACTCCCTAGAACCCAATAGGGTGGGGAGATTTCTGGGAACACAGGACTCAGGGCAAGTTCAACGCCTTCATCACAAAGATGGTCGTATCTTTGAGGATAATAAAAAAAAGGTACTCAAGCTCCCAAGACCAGTAATTTCTCAGTCTCCTAATGTGATCCCTTTAAAAAAAGGCTGTCATTTGAATATTGTATGATCTATATGGGGTTTTTTTCCCAACTCATTTTTATTATCTTGTATTTGACAATGACGTCATTTTTCCTGGTGTCCCCTTTCCTGCATCATTTATCTGAAACTTTAAAAAACAAAAAGGTACTGCGCCAACACTAAAGTTATTCAGCACTACCTGGACATGTGCACCTGAGGACAATGAGTAAACCTCTTATTCTCCATGAAGCCATCTTACTCGCCTTGTTAATAAATCTTGTGTTCTTTGGTATAGTAATCACCTCCCACACTGGGAATAGAAAGGGTGATGAACTGAATTTCTCAAATTCACTTGAGTCTCGAACATAGGAATAGTTGCCTCAATATCGGTAGATAGGGATACCGTGTCCAAAACAGCATCACTAGAATTTCTCAGTGATAGGGCTTGACATAAATAGATCGTGTGTGTGAGTAAAAATGGAGAGTTTGAAATTTGATTTGCCTGACTCGTTCATTCATTCAGGTTTTCTCTGCCTCTCATCGTCTTCGGTTAGGCTATTTAACAATTCTGAAAAGATAGAAGTCAAGGGGCGCCTGGGTGGCTCAGTGGGTTAAAGCCTCTACCTTCAGCTCAGGTCATGATCTCAGGGTCCTGGGATCAAGCCCCACATCGGGCTCTCTGCTCAGCGGGGAGCCTGCTTCCCCCCTTTCTCTTTCTGCCTGTAAGTAGCTGAGTAGCCTCTCTGCCTACTTGTGATCTCTCTCTCTGTCAAAGAAATAAATAAAATCTTTAAAAAAAAAAAAAAGATAGAAGTCAAATTGTAGAAACCTGGTAGTAATGAAACTAATCCCTCTCCAGAAAATGCAAAAATCTGGGGGCGCCTGGTTGACTCAGTCAGTAGAGCGTGACTCTTGATCTCAGGGTTGTGAGTTTGAGCCCTGTGTTGGGTATAGAAATTAGTTAAAAATAAAGTCTTTTTTTAAAAAATGAAAAAATCTGTCCAGTGGAAGCTTAATTGACATCCCTCTCCCATTGTGAAAGAAGTCAGTTTTGCATTTATTTACACAAATTTATTTTGGCATTCCTAATGACCTAAAAATGTATCTGGTGTTTGGATTCTACTTTGAACCAATTATAATACTTTTCTGGTTGTCTCATTAATTAAAAAGTTAAATAATATTTTTGACATGTGTTCATTTTCTATTCATATGAGAGTCATGGTTTTATCTTTAAGAAAGTCCTTTAACATCTGTAGATAAACATATGTAAAGTATCATTAACTTGGACTTATTTTAGAAGGGAAAAAAAACCTTCTGATTAGAGTATGTCCAAAGAAAATTTCAATGCTTTTAATACATTCAAGTTTGTACTAAGAGATATCTAACAGAAATCAATACTTAATAAATGACTTATTATGAGTATATAATTTTTCTAAATAAATTGGTGTTTCTAGAGCATTTAAACACAGCAGCCTATTTTAAGTGATTTTAAAATCTTCCTCTAATTTTATTTATACTCTCTTTAAAAAGAAAAAATATGTGCTATGTAATGAAAGACTTCAGCCCAATTATTTCAAATTACAAATTAGTGAAATCTTACTTTAATGAAATTTTACATATGTAAATTGATAGATTTAGATTCTTAAAATGCTTATAATTGATAAGATTGACACCTAAAACATCAGATAAACCACAATGCAGGAATCCCTTCTAAACTGATTTTGGTGGGTAATCAGCCAGCCTCTGCCTGAACACATCTATTAACAGGAAACTCACTCTTTCCAAGAAGGTCATGTCATTGTGAAAATCTTCTATGATTTGAACGTTTTCCTTACAGTTCATCAAAATCTCCCTCCTTGAAACAACCACCCATTGGTCTTAGTTGCAGTCTCTATATAAACAGACACATAACCTGTCCTTTATCTTCTTTTTCCTCTGATGGCACAATTTGCCTGCCATTGGGGACTCTTTGGGGGACAAAACAGGTCAAGAAGAATTATCAAGAGCTGACATTTGGAAGCACATATGCCTTGGCTAGTGCTGTAAACCATTCAAACCAACCCCTCCTCTTAAACAGAGTCTAAATCCCATAGAGGCTATAGTGCTTTTCCTTAGTTTTCACAGGTATTTCTCTAGGTATTCTGTTAAAACCAGAACCTTTGATTGAAAATTAAAAAGTCCCCTGTGGCCAAAAGACCTGATTCTTTTGAAACCAAGACAACTAACAATAAAAGAAGAGGTTGCCCTATTCTGTCCTATTATCCTATAATTCTGAGAATGTCATAGAACCTTTTTTTATGCAAGTGTTTTAGAATATTTTCATAGTCTGTCAGAGAAATAGCCAACCTATCACTTCAAATGACACCATGAAACCAAAGGGTCCAGAGAATTGTTTTGTTGTGGCACCCTTCCTCCAATGTCAAGGCTTATTAAAAATAATGTAGAGTCTAAAAATTAAGACATCTTATCATTTCCTCCATGACTTTCTTCTTTCATCCATCTTATTCCTCAAGAAGAAAGACTCAGTGTAAGGGCATATGACAAGAAATAGATTCCCTAATAGAGGGGACAGGCTGAAGATTGCAGGATCTCCCACTACCCTGGCAAGAAGAGAGAGGTTACTGCAGCTTCTATGGATTATTTTGCTAGGGAATAAAGAAAATCTTGCCATGTTCCCTATGTCAGATGTAAAAATAAAAAGCATAGAGGAGAAGAATGGGGCCATAAACTTGATACAACGTATTGCAATAGAGTTTCATCAGATAAACTACGGAGACAGTTTCGATGATGCTCTTGTCAGAAAACACATGGTACGAAACACTGTATATGCGCCAGATAGCTTCTGCACTTTCAGAAATGTCACTTCTAAAAATGTCTATCCATTTGGAAAATAAGTATGCAATAAATCTGTAAATATTTATTATAAAAGCAATAAGAAAACAGTAAAGAATGAATGCAGTTTCTGACAACACTGCATAAACTGTTAACAACAGACCTTTGGAACCGACAGCTCTGTTTCTAGTTCAGGGGCCATGGCTCGGATGTTGCAGTAACTGGGGCCATATCAATATGGGCCATACCCGCCCTCCCATGCCAGGAGGTCCACCTAATCAAGATGCCAAAAGATGAGATGGAAAACGTATAGATCTTGTGTTTCTGAATCCATATGTCTTACTCGATCATTGAACCAAAATAGCTACTCTTTGGAATTGAAAAACAGTAAGAACTTGCTGCTGTTCTTTTTTTTTCTCAGTCCTATAGGAAAGGGCTGGGAGATAAGAATAGGAAGAGAATATTCCAAAGACAGGGGAATATTCGCACTTCTCTAGGACTTGGGCCACCCTGAGGCTACTCTTCGAAAACAGCCCTTTGTCCTGGACAATGAGCTCTCTGTTTTGCCTGGTAACCCAGTCCTCAACTGTTGGAGGAAGGATGGCTTAAGAGCTAGGTGCTGGAAGCACGAGGTATTAATGACTTTCTCTTAAAAAAAAAAGTTTCGTATTGGTACACCTTTTCTAAATAGCTGTCTTCTGGACATCCTAGCTCAACATTTCTTGACTTAATCCACAGAATCAGAACATCTGCTCCAAATCGAAGAATCTACGGAGGGAATTATACCTACTCCATCTAGAGATTGTTTGCCTCTGATGTCATTCTTGATTAGATGATTTTGGAATTTTGATTGCTTCACATTAGATCATTATGATTTCAAAATGCAGCTTGTAAATGTATTCAGTTCATCAAGGGCTATAAATATAAATCTTCAACTACAGACTTCTCCCTTGCTTAGGTCCTCTTAGATGCTCTCAGGTTCGTGGGAGACCAAAAGAAATCTCTTCAAGAAAAGGTGAGGGACGCCTGGGTGGCTCAGTCAGTTAAGATGCTGCCTTCAGCTCAGGTCATGATCCCAGGGTCCTGGGATCAAGCCCCACATCGGGCTCCTTGCTCGGCGGTGAGCCTGCTTCTCCTTCTGCCTGCTCTGCCTGCCGCTCCCCGTGCTTGTGCTTTCTCTCTCTCTGACAAATAAATAAAATCTTTTAAAAAAAAAAAAAAAGAAAAGGTGAGGAAGTCCTAGGTAAGAAATAATTTTCTAAACATCTGGTCTCATGTTCAGGACTTTGATAATCATGAGCATTTTCTAGTTTAAAATTTAAATTAGTGGCTACAGGGTAATGAAGTTTGGCTCTATGGAAAAACAGATACAAAAAAATGTAAGGACTACTACTCATGCTCTGTTCAGTCCAACAATTGCATGATTAGATAATAAAATTCCTCTAGATTTTTCTACTTGGTTTTGGGTTCTACCTTCGACTTTCTATTCCAGAGGAAACTATCCATTTCCTATTCATACATCCTTGCACTGTAGTGAGATTTGGATCAAACACGGTGGCGGGGGTTGGGGGGGTTATATCTATTTATAGAAAAAAAGAGATTTCAAAGTTCCTGAATTAAAATTCAATTTATTTTAAACCCCAAATTCCCTGGAACTTGACTTACTTCTTTCCTGATTTTAATCAAGTATATATAATCTAAAAATGTTTAAATTCTATGATTCTACAAGTCTTATGTGGGTTCTACATGAAATCATGTTACTGCTCCTCTTTGTGTTTAAGAACTCTAGGAAAGAGGAATAACAAAATGTGTACCAGCAAGCTTGGTGGGTCAGTTTGCAGGGGAAGGAGAAAGAAGCATCATTTATTTCCACAAGGCTGCAGTTCAGCATGAAAACTAGCCTATCTGACATGCAATTATGTGTCATGAGTTACAGTGGTAATTAAGCCTCAAGAACAGCAAGCTACCTCCAAAACCCCTAGGACTTCAGGTGGCTGGCTCCCAACTCTGAATCATCTAGTACTTCACTGTGGATCATTCATCTACATCAGTCCTTTATTTATCACCATCCAAAGCCAGGGGACTGCATTTGGCTCTAAAGCACATTTTCTTCTTTGCATGCCTACTTGCCGATGTTTCCATTTCCTGAACTTTCTTTGAAAAGGAAGCCTGATATCCCAGATGGGATAAAACCAAGTGTCTTCATCCTTTTCTCTTCTTTCTTTGCCACCCCTCCTGTCTGCCTGACCAAGGGAGTGAGCCAAGGCCTCAGTGAGGATCAGTTACATCTACCTCTTTCCGGTCCCCCTCGCACATCCTGAGGGTTGATAGGTAGGAGTACTTCTCATTCATTCCTTCAGCAAATATTTATTGAGGCACCAGCAGCTGAGGTATGTAGACTAATGATCTGAGAAGGGAGAGAAAGAAGGAAACAAATGAATAAAATGAGAGCCGTAAATCCCAAGGGAGATGTGCTTTTACAAGAACACCCATAAACCCAGGCTGTTTTCAAGCTTCCCAGTCTCTGTGTGGCCCCTCTTTTAATTTGCCAGCCCTACCTACCACCCCTTGATGGAGTCATATGTAAAGAGTTAAGCATCAAAGAGGTGTCATGTTATAGAATGTATGAACTTTTTATGTGCTCACCCAATGGGAATATGAACGAAAAATGAGGGAAGAAATGCTCACACAATAGCCAGTGGATCCCTGTCTTGGTGTGTGATAGGCAGGAGAAAATCAGTCCAGGTTGTGGCTGAAAGGCCACTTATGTGTACTCTAGGCCCCATTAACTTATACTAGCAATTTTGAAGAAGTAATTTCTTCTGCCATATGGCAGCCCAGAAGTAGCTCTCTTGATGAGTGAGGGAAGTCACTCCCCACTTCCTTCCTTGGCATTCCCCAGTGCAGTCTCCTCACCTCGTCCCCATGGGCTGGGACTGGGCAGTGGGATCCACGCAGACCATGCTGAAATGACTCATCTCCTCAGCATGACTGGATTGTAAAGGTCACTCACAACAACAACAGCAGCAGAGCCCCAACTCCACAGTGGGTATTTGTCAAAAATGAGTCAAGATAATAGGGGACCATTGAAGAGAACACTTACTCTCGGGTAGGAGAAGAACAGCATTTAAGACCCGAGGTGATACTCAATTGAACACTTTCATCCACCCTTTGGAGAAATTTGACCCTTACAACTGAATCAATTCTTGGTTTACTGTTAGTTACTCAGTTGAGACCACAGACTCATTTCTGCCCATGACTTTGCCATCGTAATGACGTCCACACCTTCAGTCAAATCGATAGTGCATCTGCTCTGGCTCCCGGGGTCCTCTTGGTGCTGCCAATTATGAGAAGCATTGAGACAGTAGCAGCCCCAAACCACAAAGCCAAATTAATCCTAATCCACTCAATTGCAAAATCATCAAGAAGAAATTGAAGAAAATAAAAATCAGCGAATCTCTTAAGTGGTGATATATATATAAGAAAGGCATATGATAAAATAAAATAAAAGCAGCCTGTTCTTTGGTTGCAAAAAAAAAAAAAAGGTTTGGAATTGTTCAATAGACAAAAAAAAGGAGTAGGGAATTATTAGAGATGTCCTTTAAAGTTGCTATAACAGATGAGAACCTCTAGAGGATTATGCGGAATAATTGTCCCAGTAAATGACTCATAAACTAATAGCAAGAGAGGGGAGCTCACATTTGTTAAGTGCTAACTTATGTCAGGCAGTATGCGACTACGCAGATCATCTTATTTAATCCTTAGAAGAGCCTTGTTTGGTAAATATTACTATTCTCAGTTCATAGTTAGGAATATTAGGACTCGGAAAATATTAAATGTAATATTTAATATGTCATATATAAGTATGGTGAATATTTGCTGAGCATTTGTCCTTTTTTGGCTCCCTGGCAACCAAACATTTTGACTATTTGAGAGACCCTTTCCGGGTGATTCATGATGTTCCTCTTAGAGCAGCCTCACCAACGGATAGACACTCCTCCATCTTCCTACTGGTGCAGAGGGCACAGGAATGGGACAGGTCCATTTCAAAACCCCAGGACTTGCCTCCTGAGTGTAAGATGAAAAGGTCACCCAATGGGAACATAAAAGTAAAACAAGGGAAGAAATTCTCACACCATATGCAATAGATCCTTGTCCATGATAGCCTGGAAATCCTAATTTCTAAGGCACCACTGAACGTCCAACAGCAGAAATATTAACAATAAACACTGCGTATGATTAAATACCAAGAAGGCAGTATAGGCTATCAGTAGTGGGAATTCTGAACTAGAATTCCCTTTATGAGGTAGAATAGTCAGGGAGAAGTTGATGGAGAAGTTGGGGCTTCGATCACACCTTAGAGTGAAGGTAAGATTTGGAGAGGGCAGGTCATTACCGATTGCAGGAAGACCGCAGGAAGATGAGCATGGTATGTTCCAAGGATGTGCTTTCAAACAGGAATAACACTGGGAAAGCCTATCAGAGACTCAACACGGGGGTAAAAAGTCCCTGAGGTACTCCTGAAGGTTGTCCAGCCAGGGGGCACATAAAGGAGAGCCGTGCTTTCGAAAGATTGACTGCACAGTGTCAGGCAACATGAATTTCAGGAAAAAGAGCACAGTGACAGGGCTTGTGTTTCGGGAAGAAGAGCTCCAGACTCTATTTGGAACAAGAGGCCCAGTTCTAGATGCTCAATGACGTGGGGAAGACATGATGAAGAAATACTATCAGCAGGACCGGCTTGAGGGAGAGCCACCAGGGTGGACAGCCAGGAAGAAGCAGAAGCAAAGGATCTCTTCCTCTTTACTCCTTTCACGGGGTGCCCCCGAGACTCAGGGACTGGTCCTGTTCAATAGTCAAGAGGTTTCCTGACGTACCACTCCCCACACCACCACCTCAGGGTACCAGAGCTGAAATCAAGTCTCCACTCCCAAACCCTGGGACCCATTTAGTCCTCAGTAAATATGGCGGCCATCGGTTTCGCATGTTCAGGACCATCCAGGCTACACTTGTATTTTTCTTTAGAATCAGCTGAGGCAGTTATAATTTCTCCTCTTCTCACTGAGAGAGAGATTTGGGATCCAGAAAACAGAATTGCTCTCGAGTTGCAGATGTGAGGCATTTGCCCAAGAAAGAGCCTGAGGGCTAAGCAGGGGGACTGATGATGCCGGGCGAGGGCAGGGAGGGATGGGGATTTCAGATATTAAAAACCAAGTAGGCAGCTGCACAATAGTTATGTAAAATATAACCATTGGGGAAAATAGAGAAAGGGTACAGGGGAACTCTCTACACTCTTTTCACTACATTCTCTGAAACAGTAATTATTTCAAAATAAAAAGTTAAAAAAAAAAAAGCATGTTTAGATGTCAAAGAAAGGGGGAGGGAAGGAGGGAGAAGGGTGGGAGACTAGCAAAGAAAAAGGCTCAGAGGAGCAGACCTCCAGGTCAGAGACCCCAGCGAATCTTTCTCCAAGTCTTCTCAGGGCACCCCTGGTCCCCTGTGTGTCCAGCCTCTGGTTTCACTCCCACTCTGCACCCTCCCTCCCTAACCCTACAGTGATGGCCTCTCTCTCCCTTTGGGCTCTAAGCACAGGTCTAGAAAGAACCATTGTGGGGCCAGACTGCTCAGTGTTTTCTGTCTGTCTTCACGCATCAATGGTAATGAATGACAGAGGGGTACCACCGAGAGTTGTCCCAGCCCTTCTCCTGATTCATAAGCCAAGGTCCCTGGTTCTGCACCACAAGGGGGCCCTGGTTTGGGGTAGGGCATGGGAGATGGTGGAGGAAGGGAGGGCAGAGCTCTACTCTCAGCTGGGTTCCTAGAGGGAAGAACCCCATCTCTTAGGGCTTCAGCTCCTTGCCTATGAAGGAAGGTGATAAATTCCTCGTAAAGGGCTGTGTACACCCTGAGAGGCTAGGATGTCCTGAGTTCTGTGCTTCCAAGTATTGCCTGACTCGTCCCACCTAACACTGGAGAGCAAACATGAGTGGTGAATTCCAAAGAAATACATGGTCCTGGAGGAATTTATATGTCCCTCTGTGCGTAAGCAGTGGACCGGCCTCTCAGACTTCACAGACCTCACATCCAAGTCCTGTTCCCCTTCGGGGGACTCCCCTGCAATGTCTTTCTCGACCATCAAAACTTCCCAGGGTGTCCCTCTCAAGCTTCTCCTTGGCATCCATCAGTCTCAGCCATGAAGGTCATTTTCACACAAGCCCTTCTCCCCTTGAGAGCAGGATTATTCTTATTCGGGTATTTGCCCCCAGAGAAGGCAATAGTAGATGCTCAGGAAAGGTAAGCTGGATGAGGAAATGAATGGACGATCAAAAGGAGACGAAAAGGTCACCTTAGTACCTTATCTGAAAATTCCCATCTTTGTGCAGGGAAGAAGCCATCTTATCAGAGGAAGACAAAGTTCTGGGTAAGTAATCAGAGCCGCACATTACACGCCACATGAATCATTTTGCCAAATGAAAGGTGAAAGCTGCACGAAATAGACAATCATGGCAAGCCCGAGTCACTGGACTGTAAGATGAAACTAAAGCAACACCTGCCAATTCTGACAAATGCATCCACTCAGGCCAAGCCTGGAGCAGGGTCTCTGTCTTAAGGGCTGTGCTTAGGTCCAGCCCATCCGCTTTAGGAATAACTACAATATAAAAGGATCCCAGTTTTCTACTCAGTCCGTGCCGAATTAACAGACCACAACAACCGGCATCTACTCTCCCCGCACGCCTCTAACCTGCGGATGTGCTCCCGGAAGTCACAGGACACCAGAAAGAAAAAGAAATCTACAAGACTGTTGCAGAATGCACTCACAAATCCAAAATTATTCTAAATGTGTCCGTGCTACCCCTCATTTGGAAGAATTGAACGTTGACTGTATTGTGAAGGAACATAAAGTATTGAGCACCGTCTGCTGCTACTTCCTGCCAGGGCTGAGGGTTTGTGAAATCTCAAACTCCCTTCCTTCTACTATCCTCCCTGGTCCCCTTCGTTTCTTCCTCCCTAACGAGACATGGTAAATCCATACAAATCCAGTGTGGTTCTGAACTGGGTCCTGTTGCTTCAAAGGACATTGTTGGGGCAATAGGGAAAATCTGAAAACAGTCTGAGGATTGATATTAATAATAAATCAATGGCAACTTCCTGATTTGGGTGGTTTACCACAGGCCATGGGAGAATGTTCTCATTTGTGGGAATTACACACTAGAGTGTTTGGAAGGAACAAGACATCAAGTTGGCAACTTGCTCTCAGAGGGTTCAGAATAAAAAAGTTGCTCAGACTATTCGTGCAACTTTTGTTTAAGGTGGAAATTATTGTAAAGAAAATAGAAAAAAATCTGAAAGCGATAATATTAAAAAGGAAGAGGAAGAAAAAGAAAAGGAAGAGGACGAGAAGAAGCTGACCTGTGAGATTCCCTGAGTCTGTCTGTCCCGCTGGGACTTCTCTTCATGTTGTTGTCAGTCCCTAAGGTGTCAGAGCAAAGCAGGTGGCCCCACAGCTCCAGGAACTGCCCGGAAGTCCCTCCCACCACAGCCCGGCCATCTGGCCCCCTACCCCACTGAGTCCAATTCCTACCCTTCCCCTCCCCCCCACCTCAGAACTACAGCTCACTGAGGGGTCTTAGAGGCCTGGCCCTCATGTAAGGCCATCCCACCTTCTCCTGGTGACCCCTGGGCACTTCTTCTTCCTCCTCCCTCCTGAAATCCAAACCAGCACATTCACAGGCCGCTTTCATGCGCCAAAGTCTCCCCGCAAACTACCTCAAAAAATTTCTCTATCTCTTCTGGCCTTTCCTTCCTGACAAACCCTGGGTGCCAGCAAACTGCTCCCTTGCTGCCCTCCAGACAGACTTTAGAAACCCCTGCTTTCCCTTATCTGGCACACTCTGCCTTCGGAATCCTCCCCATCCCTCAAGGCCCATTTCAAGGGCCACCTCCTCTAGGAAGCCTCCCCTGACCTGCCCAGCCTCCGCTGAATTCCGAACCACTTGTGTCTCTTGGCTCTAAGCACACATGGCCTCCTATTGCAAAGTCGCCTTTTGCCCTTAACATCTTGGATCCTCCATTTGGTGAAAGTGTTTTAGAAAGCAGGGATCATTTCTCACATCTCTACAACTTCCCACCTTCATAAGCACCAGGCTGATTTAGAGTTTCCCATCCTTTATCAGCATCTCCTCGCTCAGATCATTAATGTCAACTGTGGTCACTTATTGTGGGAAATGCACAAACACACAGAAGACACACACATACACTCTCTCTCTCTCTCTCTCTCTCTCTTTCCAGCCAAAATGGCAATCAACGGATATGCCCTTTGCCCCCACGTAGTTCTCACACTGAGCCAATTAGCACCAATTTGTCCTTTAAAACAAAAGAAAGCACTCGTTGGGGCACCGGGGTGAATCAGTCGGTTAAGCATCTGCCTTCATTTCAGGTCATGATCCCAAGGTCTTGGGATCCAGCCCTGAGTTGGGCTCCCTGCTCAGCAGAGTCTGCTTGTCCTTCTGTCCCTTCCCCAGCTAATGCTCTCTCTCTCTCTCTCTCTGTCAAGTAAATAAATAAATAAATAAATAAATAAATTTCTAAGATTTTATTTATTTATTTGACAGAGAGATAGAGAATACAAGTAGGCAGAGTAGCAGGCAGAGGGAGAAGGGGAAGCAAGCTCCTCGCCAAGCAGGGAGTCCAATGCGGGGCTCAATCCCAGGACCCTGGGATCATGATCTGAGTTGAAGGCAGCCACTTAACCAACTAAGCCACCCAGGTGCCCCAATTTCAAATAAATAAAATCAGAGAGAAAGAGAGAGAGAAAAGAAAAAAAGAAAGAAAGAGAAAGAAAGAAAGAAAGAAAGAAAGAAAGAAGAAAGAGAGAGAAAAGGAAGGAAGGAAGGAAAGAAGGGAGGGAGGGAGGGAGGGAGGAAGGAAGGAGCACTTATGAATCTTTCTCTCTGATTCATTCTGGAACCTTAGGAAAAACTGAGGATGTTTTGGAATCTTTCTTCCACCACATTATTACTGTTTTTCTTAAAGAAGACCCATTCCAATCCAGTTCCCTCCAGCAGCTTGTTCTCCCTTGCCAATCCATGACTGTGGCAGAGGCTGGCTACAAGATTATTAGTTGGTGAGGTGATCAGCTCTCAGGGAAGTTTCATGATAAGAGAAAACTAAAGAATGAAAAAATCTACAAAGCCCCATAAATGGAGGATGTCAAAGAAAGAAGCAGTTAGTTACTTAAGGCAACTGTTGATTCTACTAGCTCATTCCTATCCGTATACTACACCCCAGAGATGGGGACTAGCCGAGGGTGAACAGGAGAAGATGAATCTTTTCAGAAGGCAGAGCAAGAATGAACTGTGAAACTGGGGAGAAAACTTTGTGCCTCTAAAGAAAAGAATGATGTCACAGACTTGGGTTGTGGGATGTATCATGAAGCCCAACCAAACTCCAGAAGGTGTGTCAATGAGAGGATCAGCAAGAGGAGAAGCAAAGATGAAATATTGGAACCCAGCCCACAGCACAGGGGGTCCCCAGGTGGGATGGAAAGCTCATAAGGACACGGCTGTCCTTCTTGACAGAGGGTAGCATTAGCACATGCCATCTTCAATATCTATGATGCTAATTCAGGATTGCTCAAGGAAAACCATTACGTTCGGACCCATCTGTTCTTTACATCCCAACGACTATATTTGTTGCAGATTTAAACACAATTTCCAACACGCACAAAAATTTTTTAATGTGGCCAATCCATAAAACAGATTCCTAACTATACTCAAAGTTTATTTGATAATATTTAATATGTCAGTGTCCAAATGGCAAATTTAATGACCTGGGAAATTATTTGGTCCAAGTCTGACATAAATCACTCTTGAGATACAGCATGAACTCTTGAGCTTCCCATTATATTTCAGAATCCTTCATTTAGTGACTGAAAAGAGTTCACACAGCCTTACAGAAACATTTTCACAACTTACTCTGCCCATCAGCTCTTGGAGCCTGCACAAGTGGCCGTGGCCAGCACCCCCGTATTCCCCTCTGCCTATTCTTTCCCTGTTTCTCTCACCCAAGAGAAAGTAAGACTCTGTCTACTTCAGAGCCATCCAGCCAGGAATGAGTCAATGTCAAACCACATCACGATTCCAACTGGCACAGAGATGAGTCTTCACAGATTACCTCCGTCTCCATGAGCTCATCTGAGCCCACAGTTGCTTTCCCGAGGATAAGGACAATGAATATTTAATGAACCACATGCGAAGCACTGTGTTGAATAAACTCACATGTTCCTTCATTGAATCTGCACAAGAACCCACAAAGCAGGTGTTCAAATCCCCTTTGATACAGATGAGGAAACTGAGACTCAGAGAGGTGACATGTCTGACATGTCCCATGGCTACTAATGGTCAAGTCCAGATGCACAGCTGGGTCATCGGGCTCCAAAGCGCACAGCTGTCTCCCTGGGCCGTGAACAGTTGGCAGATGGTGTCAGATCTCTCTGCTTTGCTACTGCACAGTCTTGCTCAGTCTTGATGGGGCTTCCTCTAGGTCTTTGGTATAGACGATGAGTAGTTTGGTGGAGAGATGATCGGCCTTTGAAGAGTTGCAAGCTAAGCGTCCACCTCCATTTTTCTGGCCCAAGGGGAAGTGGAAGTGCTGTTCTAATACATAATGCTGAAGTTTGTGAGCAAGAGAAAGAGTGTGAGGTAGTAAAGGGAGACTCTCTCATGTGAACAAGGCAGCAAGTTGGGTTGGCAGCCATCTTTGGCCCAAATGCCATAGGTTCCTGAGTACTGGTGTCCTCAAAGCCACTTCCTTGTTTCCACTGAGAACCTTTTTATAAAGCATATTTCAAACTTCTAAGAAAATTTTGTACCAATAAAATACTATTTATATATTTTATAGATTGAGGACTTATGTATTATCTACTTACGTTAAAAAAAAAGGTATCTGCTGCTTTAAAAAATAAGCTTGAAAACATGGCCCAGAGAAATAGACCCTCCAAAGACACGCCTCAAACCCATTTCATACCGTCCAACCTTTGATAAGTGAATTAGTTGGCTACAGCTGCTATACCAAAGTACCAATACCAGAGAATGGATGGCTTAACAATAGGTTTTCGTTGTTTATTGGTTTTTTTGTTTTTTGTTTTGTTTTTTTTTTCTTCTCACAGTTCTGGAAGCTAGAAGCCCAAAATCAAGGTATCAGCAGGTTTGGCTTCTTCTGAGCCATGTTTCCTTGGTTTATAGGGGGCTGTATTCTCTGTATGTCTTCATATGGTCTTCCTTTTGCATGTGTCTGGGTCCAAACCCTCTTGTATAAGGACACCAGTCATACTGAATTAAGACCCACCCTAAGGACTTCATTTTAATTTAATTATCTTTCTAAAGATTTTATCTCCAATGGGGCACCTGGGTGGCTCAGTGGGTTAAAGCCTCTGCCTTCGGCTCAGGTCATGATCTCAGGGTCCTGGGATTGAGCCCCGCATCGGGCTCTCTGCTCAGCAGGAAGCCTGCTTCCCTTTCTCTCTGCCTGCCTCTCTGCCTACTTGTGATCTCTCTCTCTGTCTGTCAAATAAATAAATAAAATGTTAAATAAAAAAAAAAAGATTTTATCTCCAAATACAGTCACATTCTGGAGTACTGGGAATTAGGACTTTAACATATGACTTTTAGGGAGACATAGTTCAGCCCATAACAATAAACACAGGGTAACCCTGAGTAGGGTTTAAGTCCCCCCAGCCACTATCTAAAGAAAGGATATTCTCTGTGGCTAGCTAAGAGGAATATGATGTCTTAAGAGGTAGTTAACTGAACCAGATGTGCACTGAGTCATAAAAATTGAAGGAGTTGATAAGGACAAGGGTCTGAATCCCAAGCTATCCCACCCCTGCTTGGATGCAAATGAAGAAGAACCCCCAAGGGAAACAAGATACTTTCGCTGTGCAAATTTTTCTTCAAACAGTGTATTTCTATACATACCTGAGAATCATTATAAAAATAAATCTTTCAAAAATCATAGCCAATTGCATTTTCCAAAGATGGCCAGAATGATAGTTCCCATCATACATCTTCTACTTACAAAGGGTTGTTGACACTCCTCCCATTGAGAGATGAGGTCTGTGTTCCCTGCCCTTGAATCTCTGTGGGGAAGAGAGGTCATGTGACTTCAGGTTAGGTCCTAGAAGGCAATTCGGATTCTACTTGATTCTTTAGGACCCGTGCCTTTGGAGAGGATCGCCCTCACTGCCCGGAAGCCACTGTTCCACCTGGAAAAGAGAGCTACCCATCACCTGCCCAGCCTCAGCTTCAGCCGTACCTAACCGCAGCGTGTTAGACCCAGAGCCCAAGCCACTCAGCCAGGTGCCCCCCAAACTTGACCAGAGAATCCAGGAGCATAATAAAATGATCATTGTTGTTTTAAACCACTATGTTTGGGGTAAATTGTTACACAGCAAGAAATAACTGGAACAAAAAATATTCTAGTGAAGTCTTTCTATTACTAAATCGACTTTGCTTCTTCCAAAAACTAGTCCAAATGAGTGAAATAATCATTACCTCTTGATAGGTGTATAGATTTTGTGGGGGGGTTTTTTAAGATTTTATTTATTTATTTGACAGAGAGTTCACAAGCAGGCAGAGAGAGAAAGGGAAGCAGGCTTCCTGTTGAGCAGAGAGCCTGATGTGGGGCTTGATCCCAGGACCCTGAGATCATGACCTGAGCCAAAGGCAGAGGCTTTAACCCACTGAGCCACCCAGGTGCCCCTTATGGGTTTTTTTTAAAGATTTTATTCATTTATGTGACGGAGAGATAGACAGCAAGGGAGGGAACACAATCAGGGGGAGTGGGAGAGGGAGAAGCAGACTTCCTGCTCAGCAGGGAGCCCAATGTGGGGCCCAATCCCAGAACCCTGAGATCATGACCTGAGCCAAAGGCAGAGGCTTTAACCCACTGAGCCACCCAGGTGCCCTGATCTATAGATTTTTTAATCGGCATTTTCTACATCTGCAAATGATAAGGTCAAATGACCTATTTGTAAAATCTTGTTATTGACTAAGTTTTGTTCCCCCAAAATTCATACCTTGAAACCCTAACTCCCAGCATAACTGTGTTTAGAAATAGGGCCTTAAAGAAGCTAATTAAAGTTAAATAAAATGATAAAGGTGGAGCCCTAATCCAATGGGACTGTTTTCCTACATGAAGAGGAAGAGACCCTAGGAGTGCAGGTGCACATGGAAAAAGTCAAGTGAAGACACGAGAAGAAGTTAGCCATCTGCAAGCCACGGAGAGAGGTCTCACAAGAAACCACGCCTGCACCTAGCTTTTGAACTTTTAGCCTCAAGAACCGTGAAGAAATAAATACATTTCTGCAGTTCAAGCCCCCCAGTCTGTGGTATTTTATCATGGCAGCCTGGGCAGACGATCTAAGAGCTTTCTAAACTCCCTAACTCCAGTTATTTTTCCATGATTCTGTTTAAAATGCAAAAACAAAACAAAAAAACTATCAATCATGAATAACTTTTTCTGCATCAATCTGTCTAGCCTTTTCCAGTGGGAGATCTGATTTCATTTGGGTAAAAGAAGGAAGGTGGGTAGGGAAGTAGAGGGGGTGGAGGGGGAGGAAGAGGGACGAGTTGACTCCACACTTGGTATGGAGCCCGACACCTCGGGGCTCAGTCCCAGGACCCCAAGATCATGACCTGAGCCAAAACTAAGAGCCAGACATTTAACAGACTGAGCCCCTCAGGTGCCGTGGGTACTAGTTTTAAACATACAGTTCACGGATCATCCAAGTAAATTTATAGAGCTGTGCAACTATCACCACAATCCAATTTAAGAACACCTTTATGATCTCAAAAAGATCCCCTATGTAGTAACCACATCTTAACCCCTGAACCACTAAACTCACAGCATAATCGAAGACACCACAGAGTGGAAGACAGTTGAAGCAACTGGGAGCTCTTCTAGACGGCTGGTGAACGTTTAAATTGGGGCCAACACTTTTAAGAGCAATTCGACCATGTAAACTTGAAAACACTTGTATCCAATGACCCAGGACTTCCCCTGCTGGGTATCTGTCCTAGAGATTCCCTCACGTCCACACGGGGAATCACACACAGAAGTATTCACCCTCGCATCACTTGGAAAGTAGACATTTGGAAACCACCCAAATGTGTGTCAATGGGAGTGGATAAACAAGTTGCAGCATATTCACGGAACACGATACACTTAAACAGCCATCGACGGGAATAAACCATAAGAATCAGTATGAATAAATCTCATATGAAAATGTTGAGTAAAAGAAAAGAAAGTTGCCATACGCAAGTGCCAAACACTTGCGTCCACATGTAAAACCATAAACAGCAGAGATTTTTGTAGGTACATCTGTATTCAAGTCTTACTCCTTTAAAAAAAAAAAAAAAGTGACGCAAATATGGCCTAATGCAGAGATTCTCATAAGCGTTAATATTCTACATTCGTCTTTGTCATATTTCATGATAATATTATAAGAAATAAAAGGAAAGGCTTGCTCAAAATGGAAAAAAAAAAGCACAGGATTTCTACTGCATTAGGGTTGTTTCTTAATTTATTCTTAAGGATTCTCAATTGATTCTTAATTGATTCTTTAAGGGTTCTTGGGCAGTTACTCCGTACAGACTAGGGGCCCAGCACAGTGTCGGGCCCACTCATGCGCCTTATCTCATTCGCCCACAGGTCAGCCCCTCCAGGACTCGGGGTCTCCGGGGCTCACTTTCCCATCCGCCGGCCCGCCACACCCCTCCGCCCCGTTCTTCGCCCCTATTCAACAGCCGAATGTCTGCCCAAGACAGATGATGTCTTTGTGTCCAAGCAACAGAAACCAGGACTGTTGGACTCATAAAAAGATAATTAAGTCCTTAACCGTTATTGAATGTGGCAGGGGGGAAAGCCCAGAGCCTTTCCCCAGCCTTCTCAGAGGCCACGCTGGGAGAATGAGCAATTCTAAGAAACCTCAGGCCAGACAGGGGTGGATTTAGACGTCTTTACCTCTATGGGCTTCTATCAAAAGAGAGCATTTTTCAGTCTTGGATTTTTACATCAACACATTCCCACGTTTTCCGGAGGCAACGGGTTTCTCACGAGGCCCCTTTCACGTGACTACCACAAAATGTAGGATCCTGGTGATGAAATTCAAGACCCGAGTTATCTGGTCCTCTAACCCTTTGCTCCCTGCAAGTAGAGCTGGGGCCCCAGGAACGCTTGCCTCCCCGGGCACCTCCCCCACCGCGTTAGGCTTCCCCTCCTGCTCCTTCCACAGCCCTGCCTGTGTCCCATCCCCAGCAGCAGGAGCAACTCACAAGTCCCTTTCCCCTCAAGGCCTATCCACCAGAAGAAATGCCAAAGAGATCTTGTGAATCAAAGCAGAGCTGACCATACAGTATTGTCATTCATTTTACATTTTTTGTCTTTCTGATTATACTACAAAAACGGGGAAAAGGATGTCTAACTCATTTTTAAATCATTCATATTGCCTAAAACAGAGCATATAATACAAGCTTAATAAACACTTGTTAAACCAATGTTTCTACCCTAACATCCACATTTCAGGCAGGCCTATTTGCAGTGCAGCCGGTGGGGTCTGTTGACAAATTGGCTACACAGGGAATCAAGATAAACCGTGTGCTTTCTGGTGACCTACATCGACTCGATTACAGAAATCAAAGGATCCAGATAATGGCATTGTGAATATATTCCCCAGACCAGCAATTCTTGGCCCTTGTCGCACATTCTGATCACTTGGGGAGCTTTGAGAAAAAATACCAACGTCCAGACCCCTTCTTGGAAGTGGCTGATCAGAGATGAGGCCTGAGTGCCCAGAATTCCGACCAGGAATTCTAACAGGCAGACAGGGCTCGGGACCAGCGCTCTGCATAGGTCTTTGAACTTCTGGGGCTGAGGTCTGGGTAAGGCTTTGAAAGGGAGCTTGAACAATGTGGTAAGCAACGGTCCTGTCAACCCCATTTGCATCAAAGACCACAAACTGCCTAAACACCACCTTCCCAGCAGTTTTTATTCAAAGGATGGATGAGCTCATTCGAAGCACATCTTATCTGTTTGTTAAAGCCCTTACAGGATTCTCTTAAATGCATAGGCAACGGGCACTTTCCCACTTCCCCTCGTACCTGTCAGCACTTACGCATATGCATTTGAAAGTCATAAAACTCCTTTCCCTAAATGAATTTTTTAAAAGTTCTGTAAACTATGTACCTCCTAAAAGAATAGGAGTGTGGGACCATGTAGCTATAAGCAAATATGGATACAAAATCATGTCCAGTGAAAAGAGTGGAATATAAACTAGTCCTAAATGCAACTGTATACGAAGCAATGCAAATATTGAGTACTTTCATTTCGTGGAATTTTTTTCGTCAATCAGGTACGACCTACCATAAAGATTCATAATTATTTTAAGAGTGTTGTGTAATGCAGACATTTTCGGTAAGGTTGATTTTGCCACCTAATTAGGGTATATTTATCATCAGTGTTTTTACAACCTTCTCCAAGCAAAAGCTACGCTGTGTTTCTGTCTCAGATGAGTCTCTTTCTCAACTGCCCTAGTTTGGTGGTCTCCTGACTGTGGGTTCTTTAGGTTTTAGTTGTGTGATTTTTTTTATCTTTCTCTTGAAAGCACCCCCTTCTCCCTTTAGTGAAATCGCATAATTGGACAATTCTGGGACCACGTTCTTGCTGATCTGTCAGCCTAGAAGTTAATTCCTTGCAAATTGAGCATTCCTGTCAACTCACCAGGGTGAAAAGGACACATGCTTTACCTTAAAAATAAGTTCTTTATGACACATGCTTTACCTTAAAAATAAGTTCTTTATAAGCTTGAAAACAATTTGGTTTCCCTTTTGTCTTTGGAGGAAATGAAATAGCAACCTGCATTCTTCACTTCACAAAATGCATGTTTTTTGAAAAGTAGGCATCCATCTGGTTACATTTTAAAATCTTTAAGCACCCTATCTAGGAGCCCTAAGATGATTTCATTGGGAAGGGAATAAATCTTTTCTAAATAAAATAATTGCTCTTAATTAGCATGTAACCAATGGTATTTTTATTTGTTTTTAGCTTTAAACTATAAACTTATAACGGCATATAACATACAACTCATTTTAATTCAAGTGGAAATGTCAATGTTTCCAAGTTGATCTTCTCAACATAAGACTTCTGCAAGCAATAGGAATGTTCCAGTTTTCCCCATCCTTTCCTTTGCCAATGAGAAAACATAGCCAAAAATCTGATGCCTGCAAGGATGAATGAAAGCATTTCCAATTGCTCTGGTGGGAGGCTTCGAGATTTTCCTCAACTTCCTGATTTCCCAAGAGCTCTGTAACCCTGAGTGACTAAAGTGTCCACCTCCTGAGTCCACGAACTAGATCGGCTGCTACACAGTGGTCTTCATTAACAGCGGGAATTTATCTATTCTGAAAGCATAGAATGAACACGCACCACGGCAAGGCTCCTGAAGATGAAAACCAAGATGCGGTTTCTCTCCCTGAAGAGGGCATGGATTGCTGGGTGCAGGTGAGGAGGGATATGTTTGGGGAGTTCAGAAATCTAGTCGGTCATGATATACTTGGGGAAGCAGACATTCTGCTGCTTGCTAACGATAAAATAAGAAATGGCGTGACATGCTCCCCGCCCTCCTGGAGTTTATAGTCTAATGAAGGAAATAGGTACTAAAGTACTAATCAGTACTAAATTAGTACTAAAGTACTAATCACAAAATTAATACAGTCATTGTGATTAACAATATGGGGGAGCCCAATGCTCCCAATATTAAGGGTAAAGAGAGACTGTGCAAGTGGTCCAATGATTCTTTCCATAATCTCATCCTTCTCTGGATTTTCTCCCTTTGATTCCTGCTGTCAGTACAGCTTCCAGATGTGTCCACCTCTTTCCTAAAAATCCCAGCCCAAGCAGAAATAAAAATCTCCATTATCTAGTTATCTTCCAGTTTACGATGAACTAAGGTGTGTGAGAGGAAGAATTACTAAATGGACTTACAAATAATATTAAAGAACAAGTTTCCAAAGTACAGATTTCCAATCTTAATAATCCCCGTATATCAGGGGGGAAAAATACTGGAAGGTTGCTGAGACAATGAATGGGCTTCTGGAAGAAAATAAAGTTGGATCCTTATCTCACACCTAAAACGAAATTAATTCCACACATATCAAAGATTGAGCATTTAAAAAGAAGCCATAAAAATACCTGGAGAAAATATGGGAAAATGTGTTATAATCTTGAAGCAGGAGAAAGACTTTCTAAAGAAAGTATGAAATAACATAGAAGCCATAAAGTGTGATAGATCAATTCGACTACAACAAAATGGAACATATCTAAGGGAAAACAAAATCACCATGATCAAAACTCAAAAGACAATAACAAGGAGGTAAATAATATTTGGATCTCATATCACAGAAAACAAGTTTATTTGTTTAATATAGAAAAAATCTTTACAAATAAAAAGGCTAAAAATCCAGTAGAAAATGGGAAAAGGCTATTGTCACAGTTCACAGCAAAGGAAATACACAAGGGTTATTAACAGAGGAAAAAGTGCTCAATTTCATTTATGAAAAGGGAAATACAGAGAGAGAGAGAGAGAGAGAGAGAAAAAGGAGATAGAGTCACGCCAAGTAAAGTGAAATGCCGATCACATTCCTATAATTGGCAGGGGTGTTAGAGAGCAGACACTCTCAGTTACAACAGCAGGAGTGTGCGCCAATGGCAGAAATATAAAATGGTACAGTAGCAATGGAAAAACGGTATCGTGGTTCCTCAAAAAATTATAAACAGCATTATCATAGGATCCAGCAGTCCCACTTCTCTGTATATATTCAAAAGGACTGAAAGCACGATCTCAGAGATATTTGCACACCTATGTTCGTAGCACCATTGTTCACAAGAGCCAAGAGGTGGAAACAACTGTTGAGTTTGCTGACAGATAAATGAGTGGGCAAAACATGGCGGATACATATAATGGAATACAATACAACATTAGAAAGGAATTCGGATGACATTGACAACACGGGTGAACCTTGAGGACATTATGCTAAGTGAAATAAGTCAGTCACAGAAGGGCAAATACTGTATGAGTCTTACATGAGGTATCTAGAATATTCAAATTCACAGAAGCAGGAAGTAGAATGGCAGTTGTTAAGAACTGGGCCAATAGGGAGTCGTTTAAGGATAAAGAGAGTTGTTTTGCAAGATGAAGTTCTGGAGACTGGTTGCAAAACAGTGTCAATATACTGAACACTAATGAATTGTACACTTTGAAAGTAATAAGATAGTTAAGTTTCATTTTTTACATTATTTTACCACAATACCATTTTTTAAAGATTTTTTAAAAAGTAGTGTAAATTGATATTTCTGTGAAGAAAAATTTAGCAAATATCTATTTACAGATATATAATATAGATATCTATTTAAAAATCTATAACACCTAAAAATTTTTTTAATTCACATACCCTTTGACTCAATAATGTATAGAAATTAAAACTACTAATATACTCACACATGTACAAAACTAGGTGTCTAAGAGGGTATTCACTGCAGCATTGTTTAACATAGAAAAAGAATGGAAACCACCAAAGAAGTCATCCTTGGGGCTTTTAAATAACAAATTCAGAAAATATATTCAAATAACTTGTCTTTGAAATCATTCCATAGTAATTTCTATAAACGATGGTACATCTATAGAATGTTAAAAGAAAAAAAAAGTGGTAGCTCTATGTGAGTTTTTATGAAATTATCCCAATGAAATTGTGAGAAGGCAAACAGCAAGATGCACGCAGGTGTTCCCAGAATGCTACAGTATATGGGGGGAATAAAGATAGAGTCACACCTTTGTTGATGCACATCTCTAGTAAGAGACACAAGAAACTGATAAGGGGGACGCCTGGGTGGCTCAGTTGGTTAAGCAGCTGCCTTCAGCTCAGGTCATGATCCCGGCGTCCTGGGATCGAGTCCCACATCGGGCTCCTTGCTCGGCGGGGAGCCTGTTCCTCTCTCTGCCTCTGCCTGCCTCTCTGCCTGCTTGTGTTCTCTCTCTGTTAAAATAAATAAAATAAAATCTTTAAAAAAAAGAAAAGAAACTGATAAGGAAATGCCTAGAGTATAGGAATCAGAAGAACACAGACGTTTCACTAGGTATTTCCTGTGCCCCTTTAGTTTTCTTATAGTTTCAGTCTGTGCCTTTTAAGACCTTGGGCCCCAAATACCCTGATCCTAAGAAGTTTTGCCATCAAAAGTAGTTCCATTTACCTGCCTGCCTGCTTTCTCTTCCAACCCCCTCGCTGTCCTCCTGCCCAATCCCTCACAGACGCAATCCTGTCTCTCCAAGTCTCAGCCCTTGTCTGGTCCCTTCTGTTCATCTCCAGAATATGGTGAATCCCCTCAGTGGTAAATGACCTAAATTCAGCACACAATGATAATGGGTCATGTAAAAGACTAGCCTTTCAGTTTAATAGTATTGTTTTATAATTCTTTAACTCTATATAATGGAATAAAAGAATAGATACTGAATTAGAAGTGTATGTCATGGAAAAATCATTATAGGTTTTCAAGCCCCTCCACTCAGTGCAGAATCTGCTGGAGATTATCTCCCTCTCCCTCTGCTCCTCTCCATACTCATTCTCTCTCTCACTCTCAAACAAATAAATAAAATCTTTAAAAAAATAAAATTACTGGGGCCAAAAATAGAGGAATAAGTATAACGTTCAAAATTACAAGGACAACCAAAAGAATAAAAATAACAATATAAGTATCAAACCCCAGGAGGAAGGAATTAGTAAAAATGAGGTCAATTCTCACTTTTCACTCTCACAGGATAATCATTACTCTTGTCTAAGATGGTAAATCAAGAAATAGTTGTATAAGCAGATTACGGAGACTACAGTTACTGAGAGAATGACTAGTGGAAATAACAGTTGAAACTGGAAGAAAAATAGAGTGAGACACTGCCCCTTTCTGCCATTCACTCTTCTTCTTGGAGAGAATATTATATAGAGAGAATATTATATTCCTTATATATAAGATTATCTGTTGAAGAGAATATTATATTCTTTTATAATTATTATATTCTCTTATATATTTTATATATATAATATTCTCTTCTCTTGAAAAGAATATATACCAAATATATATTATTTGACATATTCTCCTATTTCTTCTCTAGTAAATTGTTTGAAGCAGTCAATAAGTTTTTATTCACATAAAGTCTATTATAAGCATACAACTAAGTCAAGCATAGAGACTCCTGAAATAGAGAAATGAAATTAGTTTAAGGGAGGTCGTGCTCTCATAGGGTCAGTATTTGAACACAGGGTCAGTATTGAACACACATGTGCATACACATCTGTCTATACACGCACACACATGGATGTGTTCGGGACTATACATGAGAACTAAAATGGAATGGTGTTTGGAGGAGGAGAGACCCAGGGCATGGGAGTGGTCAAGGGGGACATCCCTGACCAGCTGGGCCCTGAAGGCTCTGGACAGAGAAGGAGAGTGAAGGAAAGTTATTCTAGACAGGAAGGTGTGGCCCTACCTGCTTGTGAGATGGTGAGTCATCAAACCTGCAGAGGTAGAGCAGAGGATGTGACTAGAAAATAAGATTAGCAGAGCGGCCTGGGAAAGCCATGAGGGAGCCGATGACTGAGGTCTCCGAAGTCCAGACAGAGGACTCAGGTTTGGCAGAATGGGCTAGGTGGTAAGTTGCTGAAGTTCCTGGAGGGGGAGTGAGGTTGGTCTAACAGTGTGGAAAAGGTGTTTCCGCCAAAGGAGGAGAGTCCAGGGTGCATGTTAAAGGAGGTGTGAGGTGATGATAAGCTAACAGAAGGGAGAAAGAAGACACATGGAGGCACTTCCTTTACTCCCGGATCCCGGCAGTCAGTAGCCCCCAGAGGACAGCTTAACAATTCTGACAGAGTGAAACTAAGGGAGTTCTAAGACCAGCAAAGGTGCTATTCCCACCCTTCCCAAACACTTCAGCATCTTCCTGGTCAGGGAAAAAATAGAAAATGGCAAGAGCTGAGGAGGATTTGGTTAGATGATCAGTAGTGCCTGGTCTTTGACGTTGTCCAGATGCATAAAGGAAACCGAGAATCAGTAGGCCCAGGTTCAGACCCTGGGGGGTCTGCCACTTACTAGTGTGGATTCTCACACATGTTACTAAAATAAGTTTACTTATTTACAGGATGGTGGGAACAATGACTTCCTCATAGGAAAGAGGCAGAAGCTAGTGAACAAAGCATCTAGGATGCGGCATCCACAAGCTGTAGATTTCCTGCCCTGGTGCCCATTGCTGTCTGGTACTGCTTCCTGCCTGCTCTCAGTCCTTCTGCTCCGCTGGCTCTGACTCCATGCCTACACCAGCTCAGCCACGTGACCCAGGCCCAAGACCCACTTCGTTCTCCCGACTGCCATGATTGGTTCAAGGATGAGCCTATGACCAAATTCAGGACAAGGAAAATTAGACCCAAGGTTTTTTTGTTCAACTGGTAGAGGGAAAGAAGCTGAAATATTTTACAGACAGAAATCTGGAATGATATTAGCCTGGAGGTACAGACAGCCATTGTTCCAACACGTCAAGTTCAAGAACGAAGCAATCATGAAGGAGGGCAGAAGGATAGAAAAATAGAAAGTTCCAAACCTATTATTGAGGTCCTGGCTAAAGTTCTCCCTGTGACCAGACTGCCCGTAGAGTGCTCCATCAGGGAGACAACAAATTTCTTTTCTTTCTTTTTTTTTTTAACCAGTTTGGGTTGGGTCTTCCAGCCCTTGCAGCTCAATGAGCATTAACTTCTTTCCCATCTCCTGCCCTTCGATAACCGCAAGCTCCCAAATTGAAGTTCTTCTGTGGGAAAAGAGAAGGAATTTTTCTCTTTGCCTTCCCTCTTCCCAGCAATAGAGCAGCACGAAGAAACAGCTTACCACATGGCTCAGACTCCCCTTCCCAAAGGAGCACCTTTAGGGCCCGTCAGAAATAGGTCCATCTAGAGTCAAAAATAACCACCTGCTTTTCTGTTCACCATCTTGGAAGGGGTCGTCGCATTTCTCATTCTTCTCTCCTCATGCTTCTCCATTGCACCCCTCCCCCTCCAGTTTCCCAGTCAATGAAGGTCCCCATATGGGTGCACCAATTCTAACACCGTCCTTCCTGTGCAGTCTTTCATACTGCCGTCTATGGCCTCAGTTGCTATTGCCATACGTTTCCTCTCCTCCTCCATATTTCAGGGCCGGAAAATGCTTGTTAAACATTTGCTCCCAACACCTACCAGTGGATCTTCTTCTATTAAGGAGGGAGCTCTGTGTGGTGGCGAGATGGTTTCACTCAACCTTGAATTTATAAATAGCTAACACTCCAATTGGTTGCAAGCCTGGCAGAACGGGTAACATATGCATGCCCCCATTTGAGTGGGCCCAGCTTATGTTATGTTGAGCAATTTTTTTTCTAGAAATGAATAAAAATTAAATTATGACAAAATGCCTTAATTTCCTATCTCAGATGCTAGTTTTTGATCGTGCAGTCCATGACTTTAATCAAAACCCCCCATCATCTGAAGACTAACAGCAACTCTTTCCATAGAAGGGAACTGCAGAATATATATGTGGGACCTCTAATTTGTTACCGTACATTAAAATTCTAGTTTGGCTTTGCTTTCCCCAAAGCCCTGAGGTAAAAACAAAATGACAAAACATAAACCAAAATGAATCCTCAAGAACTGAGGGAATTTTGACCAAGTTTATTCCCTCTTCACTTTCCTTAAAAATATCATAAATCCTTTGGGAAGTTCAGCCAACCTTGCTGTAATCTCTGGTAATTAGGAACAGAAAGAGGCTGAACAAATAAGATTCACTAATCCACCTCACCTTTCCTGTCAGTTTTAACCTCCACTCAGGGAAAAAAATAGTAATTTAGGACTAGCCAAATTGACTGACATTGTTTTTTTCCCCCTCTACTCGAAGCCTCTTCAGGTCATTAGGAAGAGATGACACCTAGAAGCAAAGACCAGGAAAGAAAGAATGAAGTAGTTGTGACAATAGGCTAGGATAATCTGCTTAGTCTCCAAAATGAAAAATTGGTTCCCAGACAGTTGACCTAGCTGAACTTAGTGGTTAATTAGCCCGAGGAAGACATATATGCAGACCTAGAGAGAAGCCACCAGCAAGCCAGAAAGCTTCTATGCCAGTGAAAGGAAAATTCACCACTGAGGGAAGAAATTTTTCCTTAAAAAAAAAAACGGTTCCACCTCATACTCACAGAGTGGTTTTCTAAGTACCTAAAAGCTACTAATTCTTTAGTCATGAAATACTAAATACCTAGAGTCACCCAGCTAGTTAGTGACCATGCTGAGACAAGAGTCTGGACTCCTGACTTCGGGGGTGATCCTGCTCTCCCTTCTCCCTGTAAAACTTTTGCAGTGTTTCCAGAGATTCTGTCTGGGTGCGTTCTGGCCGTTCAAATATCTCTCTTTCACAGGAGTCTTCAAACTGATTAAAATGAGAGAAGAGAGGAGAAGAAGCCTCCTGGAAAGAGCACTGGCTCAGGTGTCAATGGACCCAGGCTAATCATAGTTCTAGAAGGTTGGTTACGCATTACCTTCTCCATGCTCTGCCTTGCTCAGCTTTAAAAATGGCATCCCATTTTCTCTTCTCTATCTCACAAAATGGCCAAAGCACAAAGGACACGACCTTAGGCAATATTCTCAGAGCCATTCTTTTCTTATTTTTAATTATTATTGAGATACAATTGATACATAACATTGTATTTGTTTTAGATGTACAACATAATGATTTGATGTGTGTATATTATGAAATGATCACCACCACAATAAGTTGAGTTAATGTCCAGCACTTCAAATAGTTACAATTTTTTTCATGTGTTGAGAACTTTTTAGATCTACCCTCTTAACAACTTTCAAATATATAGTACAGTATTGTTAACTACAGTCCCCATGCTGGACAGGACATCCCTAGGACTTATTTATTTTATAAATGGAAATTATACCCAGAGCCACTTTTTGATTATTATTAATTTTTTGGCTTAGCAGCTGGAGACTCAAACGAAAGGACCAGCTTCACGTGCAAAAGCGTAAAAATAAAGTTCAAATATTCACAGTATAACTACTTATGATAAGACAAAGCCCTATTTTTGGTTCATGTATTTTAACGCTAAAAGCAATCGATGTCCAAACAGATGATACATTTTCTGGTTATTCTTAACCAGCCTTGTGTTTATTTCTGTTCTCATTAGGACTCATTTGCTTAATCAAGTCTCCAAACTCAGAACTCTTAGCATAAATGCAACATTTGTGAAACCTGAATATGATCAGAAATTATAATCACTCTTAAATGTACCTATAGCCAAGTAATAAAATACATTCCCAGTAAGCCCTAAAAATAGTCAGTCACATGTCTAAAAAAAAAAATTCATAGGTCCTGGGATGCAATTTGTGACTGGGCCAGGCTGTAAAAATTAGTGACATTCAATCTTTGGCCATAAGCAAGATTTTGAGAAATTAGGATATCATATCTAAATGCCTTCAAACCCATTTGAGAAATAAGCAGACTATGAATAAATGCATGGAACATGCATCATATAGCAAAACAGATTCCTTTCTATCAGTGTTTTATTTACATCTGTCCCTGCCCACCTCTCCCACTGCAACCCCCCCGCCCCCCACTGTGTGTGTCCCCCATTCTCTCCACCTGCAGAGGGGCGGGCCACAGTGCCCGATGGCGTGGATTCCCGAGTTAAATCGCATGAACTCTGACCCCAGCTCTGCCTTGTACTGTGGGACCCCGCTCAAGTTACATAAACTTGTAACTGTCTTATCACATGGACGTGATGACAGCATCTATCTCCGAGAATCGGTGTAAATAAAAGTGCAGATCACTGTCCCTGACAGAAAGAACCCAGTAAATTCTAAGTATGCGGCAGTAGTGGAGGTTCATGCTGAGCCTCTTCCCGGGCATCTGTCTCTCCAGACTTGGCCCATTCCAGTCCCTTGGGGGCATTTTTGCCAGGCTGTCTCCCATCTAGCGGGTGGCAGCTGGGGGATGAGGGGGCCCACCTAAACGGCCCATGGGCCATCTCATCTCCCTGGAGACGCAGACAGAGAATCATGGAGGACCTCGAGCTGCCAAAGAACACTGGAGTGGCTGTCAGTGCAGAGAAGAGAAGCAAGGGAACCTGAGCCCACCTCCCTCTCCCCAGCCCACCACTACTCGATGCTTCTCCGGCCCCATCTCGGGTCCTCGGACCAGGGCTGGAGCTCCTAAATAGGCATTTTAGAATTGGGCTAGAACATGAGCTCTCTTTTCAGACTCTCCAACATGCATCTTGCAGCTCCTTCCGGAGCAAGGTTTCTTCTAAACTGTTATTTTATGCTTCTAAAATAAGCCATTTTCCCAGAAGACAGTGCCATAGATTGACAGAGCCAAAACACATGCTGGAGAAGACCTCCTGCGACCTTCTTCTGCGAGAGGAGGGGATTCGGGCCGTCTATAAGGTTCTGATTCTCTTGGGGTCGTGGCGAGTGGGCCTGGGGGTGCCCACTTGTTTATCTTTCCCACATGGACATGTGTCTCCCATGTTGGTTGATGCCCAGGCAGTCAGTGTCTTGTATGAGAATTCTCACTACTTTTATAGAATAGCAATTATAGAATAAGGTTCTATCCTTATCTTTTAGTCTCTCTTTGGTAGTTTCATTTCTTTGTTTTTTAAATAGACTTGCAGGGTCTAGCAGACACTCCAAAGTTATACTTACTAGCCATTATGACATTTTTCTATTACTGCTATTTTTTCATTCTTAAAGTTATAACGCACGTATTCTGCCTTGTGAATATGTATATTAAAACACTTTTAAAATAAGCTGCATATTTTTATATAGGAAGATATTTATGCTAGAGTGCTAAGTGAAAAGAGTTTACAAAATAACATGTATCTTTTGATCTCATCTTCATTCTTTTTCACACATTAGAAAATCTGAAAGATTGGTCATTAGAATCCCAGTGGTAGTTATTTCTAGAAGGGCAAGATGACAGGGCTTTTCCCCCGCTTCTTTCTAACAAATTGATGCATATTGTTCAATCACTTCCATAATTAAATACATTGATGCTTTCCATTTTCAATGAACATGGAAACATTTAGCACTCCTAAAGCAGGTTTCATAACACTTCTCTCTTGTTCATTTCTCCTTAAAGTCAGTTCGGGAGTACGAGTTCTGCCCACCCCACCGAAGATCTCGGGTCGCCCACTGGTGTCATGAAATCCGTGATAAAAGCCTGCCACTGACAACTGCACCTTCTTCATGTCCCTGAAAATGAAACTCGGTGACGTATTTGTCTGACTGAATCGTTTTCGTGCAGTCTGCCTGTGGGCTCTGACCTGCCGCACTTTTCTCGGAAGAAGGAAAGGTCCTTCTGCCTCTCGCTGGTAGGGACTCCTCACTCACCCGGCACCGTCCAGCCTTCCCCGCCCTCTGCTGCGGCACTGGCTGCCCCCGGGGAATTGATCACCCCCATCGTGCCCACTCCACACCTCGAGTGAGCCAAGCTGTCTCCCCCATTGAGATAGAAGCCCCTTGAGGACAAGTGATACACTGGGTGGCTGTGACGTCAGCTCAGGACCCGATGGGTAAGTAAATGCGCTAGATTTGTGAATCCATCTGGCAGACCTTTCTCAGATCCCGAGAGCAAACCTGGTTACAGGTGAGTGGCCTCAGAAGGAAGGGGAGGGGGGTCAGAGTCATCAGGCTGGAATCACAGATATTAAAATCATGCTTCAAAATCTCCCAAATCTCCCGTGAAGTTTAGTACATGGAGTTTTGTGAGTAAAACCCACTTTTATAATACACAAGTATAAACTTATAAAATATATAAGAACATACAGTATATGCTAGAACGCACGTGAAGAGATAAATGTCTAGCACACATAAGAGAGAGAAAGCAGGCCGTGTTTGATCTGAGCTGTGAAAATTAAATATCACTGCTGTGTATGAATTCCCGTGTCCTTAGAGCACCTTGAGCTTTCTACTATGGCTTGTATCACACTGTTTTATAGTTGTTTGTCTACACACCGGTCACTCCCATGTTTTCCCCTTTATCCTCAAGAGCTTAGCCCAGTGCCTACTGCAGCTCAGTAATGATACCTAAACCTTAATGAGCACTTATTATGTGTCAGGCGCTATACTAGGCATCTGTACGTTATCTCACGTTATACATCAACAACGCTAAGAATTAGTATCCTATTTCTACAGAACGATTAACTAACTTACATAAAGTGACCCAAGTAATCTGGGAAAAGCTAGGATTCAAACACAAGTCTTTTCTGCCTCCAAATCCCATTCTGTGACCATCGCATTATTCTGTGTCTCAGTTATAAAAAATCGGATTTAATGAACGTTTGCTAATTCATAACCACTTAATAACAAAGGTGATCAATTTGACGAGAGTAAGAAGAACTTACTTATGAAAGTCCAATCAGAAATGAGAATAGCATCAGAAAATATAAATCATATAATTCAAGGAAAAGATAGTCAACTTAAAAAAATGATTGCGGGGCTCCTGGATGGCTCAGTCGGTTAAGCGTCTGCCTTTGGCTCAGGTCATGATCCTGGGGTCCTGGGATCGAGCCCCGCATTGGGCTCTCTGCTCAGTGGGGAGACTGCTTCTCCCTGCACCTGTGCAAATCCCTGCTTGTGCTTGCTCACTCTGACAAATAAATAAATAAAATCTTGAAAAAGAAAATTCTTGCCCACCATCCTTTGGTAACACATCTACTACTTGAAGCACAAAGTAGAAACAGCAGCTACTGTATGAAAAAAAGCACAAATCCAAATGGATGTAAGATAAGATACTAAGGTACATTGGGAGTGGCTGAGTGGTGTTAGGTATCTTTTGCTTATGTCCCAGTGTGATAGGAAAATGGTTGGTGGCATCAATCAAGACAGAGAGGAAAGCACCAGATATGCTATTAATGTAGTTTATTTTCAACAGGGAAGGACCCAGCCAGGGACTGGAAATCAGAACCCTAGGGCCCTTTCTGCTTCTCCCACAGTCAACTTCAGGAACTCGGGCATGTCCCTGAAGCGCGTGTTACCCATCCTTGAATGTGGGATAAATGAAAAGTTTCAGGGTTGCTGGCAGGCAGCCATATGCTTCTTTCCCCACATGCATCTCCAGTGGTCCTATCACAGGAACCACGGTCCATGACACAGCACAGTGGAAGGCATCCCAGCTCCCCTGCCACAGCTCACCTGCATGAAATGGATGCAGGAGTAATTGAGTTTCCCCAGAATAGCGTGGTGGCTGCCATGCTTGCTAAGATGACTCTCGTGCAAAACATGGGGCATATGGGAGGAAAAGTGCAGACCTCTTAAAACAAATATTCATACACTACATGTGCACTTTCCCTATTTATTAAATATATATCATTCATATATACATATATACACACACATATATACATATCACACCCCTCAGCTCTCTGGTGTAAGCAAAATTCACAGCTTCTTGTATTTCATACTTTGTGCTTGGGTGAATTGGCTAAACATAGAAAATGTTCAAAAATAGCTTCTGGATCCACTTGAAAGGCACTAGAGGTTTATACTTGCCCAGGGCAGTGACTAGAATACAGAAACCTGCCAAGGGGGCCAGGTTAAGAAGCAGCCAACAGAGGAAAGGATGCCTGGATCCCAGGATCCCAGCAAGGCTGAGCAGGCAGAACCTGTCTGTGCAGGTCTCTCTGTCCCTTTCTCTCCTGAAGCCTCTGCTTTAACTACTGGACTCCTTCACAGAACAGCTGGGAGAGGGAAAAGAGAGAAATTGAAAACCACATTGATTAGCGTTGCTTCTTGTTAGCCATTGTGAGAAAATATTTAAGAAGAAAGAAAAAAAGGTGAAAGCTCTAAATATATAAGGACTTGCAGACACCTGGAGAACTCGGGTACCTGAGCGGCTCCTGCCACTGTCAGCCCAGACTCCAGAAGGCAAAATGGTAAGTAAGACATCAAGATCAGTCCCACAGCCTCCCACACCAGCGGAGTTCACTAGATGGGTGTTGGTTTCCAGCCTCTTCTTGAAGGCAGCCTATAAATCAGAAGTGGCAGGTATTTGAAAACACATTGACAGTTGAGAATGTTTGGGAAGCAGAAGCAGAGCTTTAAACTAGTAGTTTTACAGATGTATCCCTGGCTAGTAACTAGACTCAACTCTCTACATCTGTGGCTGCAGCGATCTTTCGCTCATTCAGTTCTAACGGTATTTATCCAGCAAGCCCTTTAAAAGGCCAGACTGGGTATGTCGCCACCACAGGGCGCCTTCTGGACCATCTAGCCCGAGAAACTGCTCAGGAGAGCCTAGAAAGCTGGGGTCATCCTCGAACATGAAAGTTAGGCGGGGAAACTCCCTGCACCGAAACTAGAACATGAGACCATGAACGGGATACCAGCAGCAGCTGGAATGCAAAGTGTGACCTGGATTGACGGCTTGAGCACGGATTTGGGGAACAGTCCCTGTTCGGCCACCAGCTCACTGGGGCTCTGAGGGAGTTGGGCTGCCTTTCTGCCTCAACGTCTTTATATGTAAAATCCGAGGGTTTGCTTTATGTATTATCTTTTGCCTGATTATTTACCCCACATTCCCAAGAACAAAGTTCTGCCTCCGCCGGTAGCAGAGATTCTATGAAATGTACATGAAAGTGCTCAGAAAAGAGTCTGAAGGCACCACTGTAACTGTGAACTATTTGGCCCATTCATGTTTCTGGGCCCCTCCATGCAATCTGCAGACCTGAGGAATAGACCCGCGTAGCAAGGGAGACCATGCTCTCTAGCAGAGTCAGCGGAAACCACGCCCATCTCCCTGCGACGACAACGGAGGACAGACTGAGGTGTGTCCCCATTGGGCACACAGATCACGGGAAAGAAGAAGAGAATTGAAGTTTAGAGGCTGACAAACGAGAGAAAATGAGAACTCTCAGCAGAAGAGCCTGAGGCCGTTCCCACACTGCGATGCCATTTCACAGAATCTTTTCAGAGCTAGCATTTTAAATGCTGACACATTCCACCCCTCGCACTTAATAGATGAGGAAACTGGAGACCAGAAAAATGCAGGGACTCACCCAGGGGAGCAGCAGCAGAACCGGGCCTGGAATTCTCTCGGGTCTCCTGATCTCAGGCATCCTCTCCCGGGACTGCAGTGAAAGCTTCCTGCTTTTAGAGAGACGGTTGTCCTTGGATTATACATTGCTGAGCTAGGATTTTGCCTAACCCAAGAAGGAGGTTTTTTTGGAGTTTAGAAAAAGAGAGAGCACAGGGACACCTGGCTGGCTCAGTCTGTGGAGCATGTGACTCTTGATCTCTGGACCGTTAAGTTCAAGCCCCACGTTGGGTGGAGAGAGTACTTAAAAATAAAATCTTTAGGGGCACCTGGGTGGCTCAGTCAGTTAAGCGTCCGACTCTTGGTTTCAGCTCAGGTCATGATCTCAGTCATGAGATCAAACCCATGGTGGGCTCCCACTAGATGTGGAGTCTGCTTGAGATTCTCTCGATCTCTCTCTCTCTGCCCCTCCCCGGCCCCTTGTGTGCACAGATGCTCTCTCTCAAAAAAATTAATTAAATAGGAACAGCTGTGTGGCTCAGTCCATTAAGTGTCTGCCTTTGGCTCAGGTCATGATGTCAGGGTCCTGGGATTGAACCCCTCTGTCGGGCTTCCTGCTCGGCAGGGGGTCTGCTTCTCCCTCGGCCTGCTGCTCCCCCTGTGTATGTCCTCTCTCTCTGGCCAATAAATAAGATAAAATCCTTAAAAATAAATAAAATAAATATTTTTAAAAAAAGAGGGGGGGTGACTGGGTGGCTCAGTTGGTTAAGCATCTGCCTTCAGCTCAGGATATGATCCCATACTCCTAGCATCGAGCCCCACATCTCCCTGCTCAGTGGGGAGCCTGCTTCTCCCTCTGCCTGCTGCTCCCCTTGCTTGTACTCTCTCACTCTCTCTGTCAGATAAATAAATAACATCTTAAAAAAAGAGAGAGAGAAAGAGAGAACAAGTTCTCAAAACTATGAATAGAGCCATATAAATTGTACAGTAGATGATTAAAGAAAAGTTTTAAATCATGGAGGCCTCTAAAAAATCACTTAGAAAACAAGAAATGTATAGAAATCTTTTTGGCAGTAGGGAGGAAAACCCAGCATTCATTCTATTATAAATGCCACCACTGCACTTAAGAAATATGAAAAAACAAATTTCAGTGCTGGAAGGCTGAACCTCAGATTTTCTAACCTGCCATCGGTCATGCACGACACACTTTGGGCAAATTGTGGTCACCACCATGGGAACCAGAGAAACAGGGAAGGTGGTCAAAGGATCCACGGTAACTGGAGGGTAAATCCAGTGCCCTCCGTGAAACTGAGGGGAGAGAGGAATGGTGACTGCCCACCAACCTTGGTAATGACCCTTCCGCCTTCTGATCCCAGTAGCTGGAAGAGAACAGACCCCTCCCCAGCTTCTGTGAGCACCCCAGCAGTGACTGTAGCATCTTCAGGGGCCTCCCGTGCAAAGGGGCTCAAGTACAGGCTCCCACGTCCAAGCCTCAGTTCTGCCATGGAAGCTGTGTGACTTGAGGCAAATTGCCTCAGTTTCCTCCGCCATGAAAGAAAGATTATGGTATTGTCTACCTCACGCTGTTGAGATGAGAATTTTCAGTTACTGTGTGTGAAGCACTGAGGACAGGTCTGGGCACGTAGAAAACATTCCATCGAGGGGAGATACCATTATTAGCTATTGCCGAGGCCGGAGCATTTCTGCTCTAAATGCTAACCAGGGGCGTGAGGGTGGCTCAGTCGGCTGAGCATCTGACTCTTGATTTAAGCTCAGGTCATGACCTCAGAGTGCTGGGATCAAGCCCGACGTGGGCTTGGTGCTCAGTGCAGAGTCTGCTTGGGATTCTCTCCTGCCCGCCCCCCAACTTGCATGTGCACATGCCCTCTCTCTTGCATGCATGAATAAATAAACAAATAAAAAAAAAAAAAAAACAGGGCACCTGGGTGGCTCAGTCCATTAAGTGTCTGCCTTCATCTCAGGTCATGATCCCGGAGTCCCGGGATCGAGCACCCCCATCGGGCTCCCTGCTCGGCAGGAAACCTGCTTCTCCCTCTACCTCCCACCCTGTTCCTGTGCTCTCTCTCTCTCTCTCACTCTCTCTCAAATAAATAAATAAAAATATTTCTTAAAAATAATAAAAATTTAAAAATTAAATAAAAAACAATAACCATCTACAGTTCTTAAACTGGAGTTTGGTTGAGTTATACAACGAAGATACAACCATAACGAGATGGTACTTAGCAATGAAAATGAACCATGAATTGCTGCAGTCTCTACGTACAACGACTGACTTGTGGGTTGGATTGTGAGTCCAGGTTCCTTTTGGCAAAAGCGAGTCTCTCATACCACAGCCGCTTCTCCCCATGTGTGAGCTTGGGCCTGATCGCTGGGTCCCCGGGAGGGCTGCTGAAGAGGATATCTAATCACTGCGCTCTTGGAGAATCTTGCACAAAACCATCAATCCCCCCACCAGCGCTTCTCGCCCTTCTTGTAAATGCTCACTCACGCCCTCTGCTCTCTGCTCTGACACCTCTCCCTCATCCCGCTGCTGCTG
Organism: Nasua narica; assembly: GCA_028533885.1. Classification (NCBI taxonomy): domain Eukaryota; kingdom Metazoa; phylum Chordata; class Mammalia; order Carnivora; family Procyonidae; genus Nasua; species Nasua narica. Next base: position 63,674,404 of record CM052808.1, read on the forward strand.
CTACCCCCTCGACCCTGCCGGAAAACACACTGTTTCCAGGCATCTCAATTCCCCTGGCCCACCCCCAGGGAAGACGGTCCTGGGGACAAAGAGATGGCCCTTCCTGGCATGTTTCTACTGCATCCCATCCACCTGGGGGACTCCTGGTGCCTGGGGTCACAGCAGGTACAGGACCCCGAGATCAACAAGATAGGCCCGGTGCTTGTCCCCCTGGAGCTTACAGTCTAGCTCGGGGTAGAGAGGAGATGAGTAATGGCAGGCAATGACGGTGACACGTCCTAAGTGCCCCAGCGATCTGGGGGAGGCTTGGGAACTTAGGGGAAGGCTTCCAGAAGGAGGTGATCACTAAACTGGGATTGAAAGCAGTGAACAGAATTAGCCAGGCCCTCAATTTCTGGCCATCTCCTGTGGCTTTTTGCACACCCATGCCCCCTTTCTTATTTGGGCAGAAAGGACAGGGGCTGGGGACAGTGACAACGAGAGGGAATTTCCCTGGGGGAAGGAGGCCCCAAGGGTGCTCTACCCTGTCCCCTCCATGCTCCATCATGCTCCTTCCCCTCCTAAAAGCAAAGCAGCAGCATCTCATGGCTGAGAGCAGAGAGCAGGCGCAGTGCCTCTTTCCAAAGCACAGCGGTCCATGGCATGAGCACTAGAGACAAGCAGCAGGGTAACCTGACAAAGTCCATTGACTTCAGTAGGAAGGCAGCCTGAGAAGGTTCAGTTCCCCTTATTGGCACATGTGGTTACCTGTGCCCCTGGCAGCCAGTCGGCCCCCTTGCGGCCCCTGGCCAGACAGTCCCACATGTCCCACAGGCCCTGCAGATGTTGCTGCTCTATTTTAGGCTGCGGCTCGAGGAAGTGGATTGGAACCAATGGGCCCCACACCTCATGGGACGGCTCCGGGACCTCGGCTGCCTGTGTGTCCCTTGGGGTTGGAGTCCTCGCCACTCTTGACAGTACTTTACCGTTTACAAGGCATGGATGGCTCTTGCCGTCCTGCAGTCTGAAGAGCTCGGGGCCGTGAGAAAGTGAAGTGAACTGTCAAAGATCACACAGCAGCAAAGAGATGGTCTGGACCGGGACCTGGCTCTCCCTCGCCTCCTGGTTTCTCAAACAAAAGACACATGTTATGCATATGCATAATCAGCTATAAGAGCAATCGTATTTTTTTCAAATCCTTAGGGGTTTGGGAGATAGAGATAGAGAAAATAGTACAGAATGGTGAAGAAAGAGAAAATTTAACATGCGTCTGATCCCCAGTGAGGGTTGTATCCCCTTCATGCTTGACACATCACTGACACCCAATAAATACTTACTGAATGAATAAACCCATTAAACACAGGCCACAGATAGTGGTAGATTTCATAGTCAGATATTTTGGTTGAGGCTTGACTCTTAGGTAATGCTGACAGCAAGAAAAACAGTCAACAGACCCATGAAGTAGCTCTACTTCTGTGTTTGTAGTTCAGTTGTGCAAACAGCTGTCTTTCTCTCCCACTCTATCCTTTCTCCTAATATAGCTCAAGTTTGAACATACCAGCTGGGCCACGTTTCCCAGTTGTCTATGACCTAGGAAATCAAATATTCTCCCAAATTACTAATGTGCTTTAGAGGTGTGTAATCAATGCAGACCTAGTTAGAGAAACAAAAAGTTACCTCGTTCGCTTCAAGTTCAAGTGTAAGTATTTGTTGTTGTTGTTGTTCAAGTGTAAGTCAAAGTATTTGTTGTCCCTTGCTGTCAGCATTTGGTCTTCAGCTCCGACCTATATGAAAACCTATTGCGTGAATGGCTCGTGCATGTGTGTGCGCACACGTGTGCTTGTGTGTGAACATACGTATTACATTCACTGCCCAGACCCAGGTAAACGCATAGAGCAGATCTATGATTCCCGGGATGGGTAACGCGCCGGATTCTTATACGGCTACTGAGATGGAACACGCATACCCCAAAGTTTGTACAGCTTCTCAGTAGGGGAAAGTTCCAGAGCAGCGTGAAAAGTCACACCAGCTGCCCAAGAGGAAGCTGCTTGAGTTTTGAAACACTGCCGTGATTGACCTAACAGCTCCAATATTATGTCATTAATGAAAATCTTATCACCCCATCCGCGTGCATCTGAATCTCATTTTCTAAATGTGCTTTTAATTTTTGTCCCCGGACTAATCTACATCTCGCAGGCCTTGTTGAATTCTGGGTGGAAAGGAGAGAAGAGACAGTTCACCAATGCCGGGAGCACCTAGCAGGGTTTCATGCTACCTAAGGAAAACCCCAGAGTGTTTCAGATCCTTACAAATGACAACTTGTTATAGGGTTTTTTTTTTTTTTTTTTTAAAAAGGGAGGGGGGACAGAAAAAAAACAAAAATGTAATCAGAGCAGGTTTTGATGTGTGCGGTTTACTTTTACTGGCAACTAAAACTCATCTTGTATTTAAGAACATTTTGAGATTTGTCCCTGTAATGTTTTCAATTAGAAGCTTTCTCGCATGCGACGTACCAAGGGAAAAACAGCACTTGGAGTTAGAACGAAGGTACTCCCAGAGACGAATATGATTAGTGGGATAATCTTGTAGATTACAATAGTTAGAGGCAGTTCCTGACATCCCCGCTCTCCAAGGACTGGGACTCCCATACAAACAGCTGCACATTCCTCAATACCATTATTAGCCAGCGCAAGGCCGCGTTCCGCATGTTCAAATTCCTATAATATCCACATTTGGCAATTTCCTATTGTGCAATTGGAATTTCAGAAGTTAAAGCTCCAAGTTCCGTGTGATTACTTGATAGAGTTTACAAACGGAATTGATTTTCTAAAGCATCATGAAAGGTTGCTCTGTGAGAAACCAGACAAAAGGGTGCCCCCAGCAAGCAAAACAGCTTTTCTGTGGCACATTGAAAACGTAAAGGGCAGCCCTGTCATCTGCCAGGCAGTCCCCCAGAGTGGCCCTGAGGGGCAGGTGAATGTTTTTACTCCTGGTTAACAAGGCAGAAGCAGCCACAGAGAAGTTAAGAGACTGGCCCCAGGCTTGCCTGAGCGGATGGCAGAGTCAGGATTAAGAACACTGGGTTCCCGGGCTCTGATTTCTGTGCTTAGCCCACCGGGCAAGACATCGCCTTCTGGGACCACCGCTCAGCTGCACGATCAGTGTCAGTGAGGAAAAGAGAAATTCCCCTATGTCTCCATGGCAGGCACAGGCTCTAGTGATATGGGTTGGAATTTGATTGTAACTTCTTTTTTTTTTTTCTTTCTGTGGTGGAGGTAAAGCCTTCGAAGAATCCTGACTAAAGACGGCTAGACAAACGGTCATCCCCCTGTATATGTGTCCCCCTCCATTTTCCCAGGTGGGTTCTCTTCCTCACTGTTAATATTTATTTTAAAGATTTTATTTATTTATTTGAGAGACAGAGAAAGTGAGAGAGAGCATGAGAAGAGAGAAGGTTAGAGGAAGAAGCAGACTCTCTGCGGAGCTGGGAGCCTGATGTGGGACTCGATCCCGGAACTCATGACCTGAGAATCATGACCTGAGCTGAAGGCAGTTGCTCAGCCAACTGAGCCACCCAGGCGCTCCCCTCACTGTTAATATTTGGGGGCCACCCTAACTAACCTTCATCTTTTCACCTCTAAGTCAAGACTCTGCCCTGCTTAATGTGTTGGATCCTTCAGTTCTGTGCTGTTTGCCCCGGAGTTTTTAGTCCTTTGACATTCCTCTGCAAATTGTCTCAGAGGAACAGGGCACGAAGCTCATGCTGGGGGAAACGTAACTCGAAGGGAGTTGTCCTCAGGTCCCCATTCCCTCCTGGTTGTACTCTTTTCCTCTCAAAGGTTGGGAGATCCCTCCCCACCTGAAGGTCAGCATCTTGAGTCTGCCTTTCTATAAAAACCAAAAAATACGAAACCGTTCATACTAAGATATAAATAACCGATGGCAGCTTAAAAGGCTCGTAGCCATGTGTGTCTTGCAGGATCCAAAACTTTCAACGACAGAGAAAATGTTAGCCCAGTGACAGTTCAGGTGTGTAGCAGACGGAGGGAGATTTGAATGGTGCGGGGGCGGGGGGGCGGAGTCGCCGTAGCTCCGGAAACCATCACGTACACCCATGGTTCTTAATCGTGAGTGTGGGTCAGCATTACCTGGAGGGCTCGTTAAACCACAGATTGCTGGCCCCATCCCCAGAGTCACTGATTCATTAGGTGTGGGATGGGGCCCAGGATTGTGCGCATTCTACAAACTCCCAGGGGCTGCTGCTGGTTGGTGAATCACACTTTGAGTTGCCCGGACACGGATGCCCCGTGCACCGTGGACACCAGAAGCCAGGCTCAGCGAGAACCGTTTATGATGCCCAGAATCAAATACGTCAAGCTTTTAAAGAAAGAGTTAGTACCCCAACCTCAGTTGGTAAAATGACCTAAGAGAAGGTGAGTAGGTGGAATGGAGATTTGGGCTAAATAGCCTTGCTTTGCAAATCTTTCGGACGCAGGCCATCCAGGAGAGGAGATCTGTGAGCTAGGGGTGCTTTATCAAGGACAGCTTTTCAGGGTGTTTGGAAATGAGGATTGTTAGCCAGCACTCTAATTGACCTCAACTGTCACAATGGTAAACAAAGAGATGTGGCTTGGTACCCAAGGATCAACCGTTGAGGGATCATAGATCAATATCCACACCTTGAACTGCACTTGAAAGCAAATTAAAAGCCAACATGGACTTCACAGTACACAACTCAAGATGCAGGCAATGATTTGCAAAAATTCTTTAATTGGAGTCAACAGGAAGTGTCTCTTGTTTTTTTTTTTCCCCTTCCCATTCCATCTAGCTTGCTAAGTGATTTTATTTTTCTTCCAGACATCACAGATGTTGGTTAGGGGGATGGTGCAACACAGATAATCTGAACTCCTGAACTTATATTAATTTGTCCAAATTGGAACCTATTACCACAGAGAAAGTGTATAAGTCAACTAAAGTATTTCAAGACCTAAGAAGAGAAAACAGTTACTAAAATTCAACTGGTCAAGGGGCATCTGGGGGGCTCAGTCATTGAGCATCTGACTTTGGCTGGGGTCGCGACCCCAGGGTCCTGGGATCGAGCCCCACATCAGGCTCCCTGCTCAGCTAGAAGCCTGCTTCTCCCTCTCCAGCTTCCCCTGCTTGTGTTCCTGCTCTCACTATCTCTCTCTGTCAAATAAATAAAATCTTTAAAAAATTTTTTTAATTAAAAAAAATCCAACTAGTCTTCAACATGTGTTGGTGATGTCCATATTATATCGATGTTCATGTTGTAAGGAAGTTATAATGAGAGAGAAAGAGAGTATTTACATACACACACAAACACACACACACACAGGCTGTCTCCCTCCCTCTCCACCTGTGGAAAAATAAAGAACATGTTGTTTCCACTGTGTATAGTGAAAAAAAATTAAGAAGAAATGTGAGATTGATTTGCCATGTCTATAGTCTGTCCTTTGGTATAAAATACATCTAAATTTCTGTCTCCCGTGGAGTTGGGGAGTACACCAGAGATTGTTTTAGGTTTAGAAGAACATAGCTTGTCCCTGCTCCTCTCTTATCAAAACAAAAACAAAAACAAAAACAAAAACAAACCTTCCTCAGGACCTCTCAAAAGGCAGGCTTGGCTTATTACTTCTGTTTAAATACATATGTAGACTTTTGAATGAATATAAACATCTTCATTACATGTGTTTTCCTCTTTTTTTTTTTTCTAGCTACGTCCGCTGTGGTTTCAGGCTTCTCAATGCCAAGTTGTGGGCAATCATTTTCTAGTCAGTTAAAAGGCCTTTAGGTTAAGCAGTAATTCAGACTATAATAGTCTGTAGTGGTTTCCCAATACAATCCTGCGGAAGGAAAGAAAACACATCAGTTCCCTGAAAGTTGGCTTCTCTTTTTCCAGAGCTCAAGTGCACTTTAGGTGCCTTAAACCGTGAAGATCCCAGAATTATACAATTGGGTGGAAAATTAGATCAACTTTTTTATACATTGTCCATATTTTGGAAAATGAGTAACTTCCCCTTTCTAAGCTAAAAAGTGCAAAAATGAATTGATACATCACTGTGTTTGGGGTGAAAATGTCTAAGTTTTCTGATTTTGTTTAGACCTACCAAGAAGAGTCAAGATCACCACCATCAACTTGCTCCTATAAAAATCCTTAAATGGAAACTTCTCTACCTCACTTCTCTACCTCTACCAACTTCTCTAACTGAATATTCATTTCCTTTTGGGGGGTTGGGGAAGAGGATTAAGAAGACTCCCAGAAATGGTCATGTGGCTGTTTAATAGCATTCAGAAAACTGAATTCATTTAACCAAACAAGTAGTCGAGCATGGTTGGTACTATGGGAAATGTTAGGTACCGTGGAGGTAAGTACTCGAGTGTCTTAGTACTTTGGGCAATTCAAAGCTATTTAAAGAGACAAGATAACGCAAATGTAAAGACTGGAGGACCAAGAAAGAGGGTATTTCTACACAGATCCTGCGCTGTGAGATGCTGATTATAAGGAAGAAATTAGAGTGTAACCTCATAGAAATTCTGGATCTGGGACCTGGGATCCTAATTCAGCTTTCTTGTCTCGCACCCGGCTGAGAATGAATGGCAAGCAAGGCTTCAGGGCGGAATGTAGACAGGTTTGACAGCACGGGCACCAGAGCGTCTGCACTCAGTCAGATTCTTCCGTTTCTCTAAACCTCAATATTTTGACCCATAAAACTGAGATCATAATCCCTACCGCAGAGTGAAGTGAGGATTAACCAACTCCGCTAACTCGTAGAACGGAGCTCATAACAGAAAGTGAAGTAAGTGGTAGCTATTATTATTAAAGTAAGTGGTCATTATGACAACCTGAATCAGTCCTTCTCATCACTTGGCCTAAAGTGCCTTGGGCGACGAATGATTTATCTCCCCAGGCACGGCTGTGGATTTCTGGCGTGGGTGGCACGACACAGACTTCCAGCCTCCTCTGCTCCCAGATGATTTCTGCTTGGGATGTTACATACGGGGCCTTCCATGGAGACCTTCACGGCTTTTCCGATTCCTCCCTCAACTCTAGATCTAACAGCTCTCTTCAGTCTTTCTCTCTTGAACACGCAATTCATCTTTGGAAGAAGAATAATCTCTTACAGCTGAATGGGATATCTGACTTTTCCAAGCCTCATTTTCTTCCTATAAATCCTTGTGAGAGGGGTAAGACTAGTATTAGTCTTTTCAGGTGTAAAGTAGGAATGGTGACGGCCAGAGAGTTTACACAACTGGCCTGAAGTCGCACAGTGAGACGGTCGCAGAACCCTGATGACAGCCTGCGGTCTCCCATCCACAGCTGTGTGTGATTTCCACTACGAGGGTGCCCGCGGCGCGTACCGCAGCATTTCGTCATTTCCCCTTAAGATCCTAGCCTCTGTTGTACAGAACAGGGCAAGGTGGTTTGCGTTCATTCATGAATTCCCCAGTAATGGTTTACGGAGCGCCAACTATGTGCCAAGCACTCGGCCGGACACCGGACTCTAGAGGACACAGACGATGATTTCTGTTCTCATGAAGTCTACACTTTGCTGTGAAAGACACAGTCAATGAGGACCAGATTTGGTTTCCTCGATGGATAAGGAGAGAAATCAAGCAGGGAAGGGGGTGGAGAGCGGGGAAATTGGTGTGGGGGGGGTTGTGCTGTGGAGAGGGGTGTTACAATGGCCCATGGGGCAGCCGGGATGGGCGCCAGTGAGAAGGCGGCATTTGAGGAAAAGATGAAGCCGGTGAGGGGCTGGGCTTTGAGCTACTTGGGAGAAGAGGATTCTGGAGAGTAGCAACAGCAGCACGAAAGTCCAAGAGTTGGGGTTCTTCCTGGAATCACTGAGAAATGGAGGGTTGGCCTGTGGGACTCAGCTCAGCAAGCTGAACAATCTGAAGAAAGGAGTGGGAGGTAGAGTCAGAGGAGCAAGGGGGCGGGCAGGGGCCGGAGCCTAAGGGCGGGGGCGCTTGTGAATCACTGCCAGGACTTCACTTTTGCTGGAGTGAATGTGGACCCAGCACGGGGTCGGCAACAGCGGAGTGTTAAACCACGGTACCGGCTCTGTGAAGAATAGGCTTGAGGGGGATGGGCAGGTGGGAGCACGGAGACACTGAGGGGCCATTTAGATAATCCAGGTGCGAGATGCTGGTGCTTCGAGGCGTGCCCTCACCGCACACCTGTCCCATGGGGAGCCACAGTTAGCTCCGACAGTGGTGGTAATGAAGTCGAGGCCGAGGAAGCGTGGGAGTGTCCTTTGGGCCAGTATTACCAACCTGAGCTTCCATCCTCCTGGAGGTCCTCGACTGGGTCCTAAGCGTCGGGACTCCTAAAGGAAGTCATCTCGGAAGGTGGCTCGGGCTAGCACGCAGAGTTTCTTTGCCATGAGCTGAGTTGGCATCACCCTGGCTCTCCATGCTGATCAGAATAGCAATGCCTGTCTCTAATTCCTCTTTCCAGTAGGAAAATAAATGAATATTTAACAAACGGGGTTTGTTTCGTAGATGTAATTTTTCAAAGCATGGGGTCCACTGTAGGTGGCAGGTAATACGTTCATTTCTCGGTGATAAAATAGGAAGAACCACTTGGGTCGCTGATGGCAAGAGATCCCCTTTCCACCCCACAGGGCTGTCCCTTTCTCTGTTCTCGATTCCCGGGGCGGGGCAGGTGAGGGCGAGTGCCCAGGTCCGCTCGAATGTGGGTCTGCATTTGCAGCACACACCCTGGGGACGAGACAGCATAATGGAGGAACAATGTGTTGCCAGTCAGAACAAGTGACTCAGTTTCCTCATCTGTGGAACTGAGAGGTTGAGCTAAATGATCCCTGTGGTTCACCTCCGCTCTCAGTATCTATGATGCTGTGGGTGGTCTCCGTCCATGGGGAACGGTAAAGAAAGATTTCATTTAACATCTGGTCCAGAATCCAGGTAGAAAGTCCAGCACTTAACCCCTTAGTGCACCTCGAAAATGTGAGCACGTGTAAATCTTTTTCGGTCTTGGCATAAAAAGGGTATTTTAAATCCATCTTACGGGCTCACCGTGTGATGTGTCACCAAACTCTCAGTTCAGAAAGATGTCATAAGACCTGCCTTTTGTTGAATGAATCTGATGGACAGTCAAGTCGTGCTCCCGGAATAGATCAGGGTCAGATGCTACGCCTCAGGGTCTCGGGTGGACAAGCCACGGATCAGCGGTAATTTGTTTGGCTCTGTTTTTAATAGCAAAGAATATGTGGAAATACTTTGTTTTGTTTTTTATCAATCTCTGGAGCTCCAGTGATATACTTCCAGGGCCAGCCATACTCTGGGGTTTATGGTCTTGGCAAAAAAGGCAACTTAGGAGGTCAAACCAGGGCCCTTTCCCTCCCCTGCAGGCCAGCAGACACCTTCCATCCCCAGACTGACTTACTCTGTTAGCGGAGCCTTGAGACATTGTTCCCTACGAAAATGCGACACGTTCAAAACATTGTCACTGAAGTTACTCCAGATTTGCTTTTTGAAGACTGAGTCAGATCAGCTTCTGGTTAGGAAGAGCGAGTGGAGCATGTTTTCTTGGGAGAGAAGAGAAGGCCCTGGGGATGGAGACGATTCAGGAAGCAGAAGCTGGAAACAGCAAAGTCCAATGACTCCTTCTTGCCAGTTTTTCCCAGGCGGTCTCATTGTAAGCCTGGGTGGCTCCAAGAACCCAATTTTTCCCGGTTAAGTAAACTCAAATATAGATTTGTGTTTACCTAAGGACACATTTTCAGCTCTTTCCTTGCTGCCTTCTTAGTTGTTAAATGACGGACATCCCTGAGTATAGAATTGTGGCCCTTAGAGAATCTTAGAGGTCACTTAGTCCAACTTTCCACCCAAAACGGAGATTCTTTCTGGCCCAACGAGGGCCTCTCTGTTGATATTTAAATCTTTCCAGTGACAAGGAACACCACTGTTTCATAGAGCACTGGGTTCAAATGATGGGCTATTTTTTATTTAGAAAGTTCTTCCTTATATTGAGTCAAATTCTCTCTCTCTCTCTCTCTGAACTTCCATCCATCCACTTGTCTTCCTCCAGAATTACTCTGATTAGTGGATCTCAAAGTCTACATTTAAACATCCTCAACCTGATCATCAAGGTCCCCCCCTTTATCGTTCCTTTCACTGACCTAATTTTACCAAAAATCCTAGGAAGTCATGTGACAAGCCCTTGCCTATTTCAAAAGGAAAGGAAGACTGGGGATCCTAAGTGAACTGTGTCCAGGACAGATGTCAAGCACAGCTCAGATACTCCATGGTGCAGACAGCATTCTCCCTGGAGATACTCCCAGTGCTTTAATAGCTGTGCTTCCCAGCATTGATAACTGATCGCATTTTCTAATAGTTTCTAATATCTTACTTAACATTAATCCACAATGAATATTTTGACACAAACCCCAAAGGAAATTACTTCCTATCCAAATTAAGTACAAAATTGGGGAAAACTTGAAAAGGTTCTGTACTCAGGAAGACTGTCTATTATATTTCACTGGGCTCTTTATGACATCTAGTGGTAAAGGCTGGAAAAGTCTACAGTACTCTAAAATCTACTGAGAACATGGAGGTGGAAATCGTAATCTTATTTAATATTTGCTCTTTGGATGTTTTACTTTGTGAAACCGTAAACCGAATCCGTTTTTCAGTCTACTGTAATGATATCCTCATCCTTATTTTAGGCATCTTTACTGCTTTATACCTTTTACATCTGAGATTACTTTGAAATCAATTAAGTCTCTTTTTTCAGAGAGATCAGAGGAACACACTATCCCCCTTTAGTAAAAGAGGCATTTGAGATCAGCATAAATAACTATATTTTGGTCTGAAAGCATACTACGAAAATGTTTTGTGTAAATGTATTCATCTTCGAATGTGGTTTTAAGACTGGATTCCTGTGAAACCGGAGTCATTTATAGCTAACCTTGAATGTATTGTTATTCACAATTAGAAGTAGATAAATTTCACAGGCAGAGAAGCTGACAAGTCTTTAAGACTTCACACTTAGTTTTGCAGGAAGAGCTGAAGTTAATTAGAAGTGATTATACATACATTGCCTGTGTGTGTGTGTGGTTGTTGCACACAGACACTACAAAGGCCTTGGGAAGGTTGCGTTTTTTTTACGTTTTAAAAATAAACATAATCTCCTTCCCATGTGTTGCTATAAGCCCAGTAAATCTAGGAAGCTCAGCAGGATTGAACAAGGTCATTTCTTGTCAGGACTCCAAGGGGGAGCAGGAAGCAACCCCGTGCATCAGATGCTGGCGTTCTAATCCCCGCTCAGCACCGGCTTCCCGTGTGTGGGGGACGGGCCGTGCCAGCGACGACACACTGGCAGGCTGAGGCTTTGACGCGAGCGCCATCAGTGTCAGGACTGCGGCTCTACCTACAGTGCCCCTCGTGAGACGGAAATATAGTCTCGCCCTGGCAATGAAGGCAAAATGCCAACTGACTCTACTCACTTCTTTGTTCTGGTAAACAGAGAAGTCGTCGTGAAAAAGATATATCTAATCGCGCCCTCAAAATCAAAGAGGATTTACTTATTCTAGTTACTCTTGTATTTAAAACTATGTTAAATATAGTTTTAATTAAATGTAAGTATTTAATTCGGTGACAAAGCCTGTCACCGGTCAGCCCTTCCAAACACTCAGGGTGCCCTGTCTGTAGCTGCTCACTCCGTTGCTAGAGCCAGCGGGTAGATGGGACTGGCGCCTGGGTCCACAGGGCAGGACTAGGGCCTGGGTTCACTGGGTCGGGCCTGGTGCTGGGGCCTCCAATGAAGAGCCTGGGGCCTGGTATATGGGGTCGACTTGAATTCTGGGTCCAAAGGAGTCAACCAGGCTCTGGGGGCCTTTGGGATAGGCCGCTATGATACTGATCAGATCCCAGTCTGATACTGGAATGGGCCTGGACCCTGGCTTCACTCAAGCAGGGCTGGAGGCTGGGGCCACAGGCGCCCGCCTGGTGCTGGGATAACTGGGCCCTGGGGCTATGGGGTTGGCCAAATAACCTGCATCTTCAGTGCATCTTCTCTTATGTCTGTACTTCACACAGGTGCTATAATCCCGCACCTGGAATCCCTGGCTCTTGTGAAGGTGTTTTTGAGAGCTTGTTTGGAGGTTCTAGCAGGGGAGCGCAGCTACTCGTATACCCTTGACCGAGGAACGATCCTCTCCTCTATCGGGGATGGTCGTCCTCTTCGACCGAGCGCGCAGCTTCGGGAGGGACGCACATGGAGCGGTGAGGGAGGAAGGGGACACCCGCCTAGCCAGCCAGATCAGCCGAATCAACCCTGGCGATCAATGGGGTGACAGATGTCGCAGCCAGATCGCCCTCACATCCGTGAAGGTGTTTTTGAATGTGGATACTTGTTCAGTATCATTCTGGGGAATGATGAGCCCTGGGAATTCCTATGCCATCATTTTGCTAATGTTACTCTAGCTCCTATAAAGAACACTTACAACTCAATAATAAAAATAATAAAAATACAAATAACCTTATGTTTAAAATGGACAAAGGATCTTGTACTAAAGTCATTATATCAGTGAACTGGCTAATAACCACATAAAAAGATGCTGAACCTCATTAGTCACCAAAGAAATGTAAATCAAAACCACAATGAGACATCACTTCATGCCTACTAGGATTATTAGAATCAAAAACTCATCTAAAAAATTCTGGTACGGATATGGAGAAACAAGAAGCCTCATACACTACTTGTGGGGCTTTAAAATGAGGTAGCCACTTAGGAAAAGAGTCTGGCATTTCTCAAATGGCTAAACAGAAATATCATAAGAATCAGTGATTCCACTCCTATGTATACATCCAAGAGAATGAAAATATATGTGTATATAAAACTTATATATGAATTAAAACAAAAAAACCCAAAACTTAAATACGAATATTTATAGCAGCATGTTTATAACAGCCAAAAATGGAACAACCCAAATGTCCAGCAGCTAATGAACACATAAATGAATGTGGTACATTCATACAATAGAGTATTATTCCACCATATAAAAGAATAGGGGACTTTCACACCCCACTTATACCGATGGGCAGCTCGTCCAAACAGAAAATCAACAAGGAAACAGTGGCTTTGAATGACATGGGACCGGCTGGACTTAACAGACACATTCAGAACATTTCATCCTAAAACAGCAGAATACACATTCTTTTCAAGTGCGCACAGAACTCTGCAGAACAGATCACATACTAGGCCACAAAACAAGCCTCCACAAATTTAAAAACTGAAGTCATACCATGCATTTTTTTGAACCACAACTCTATGAAACTAGAAATAAACTAAAAGAAAAATTCTGGAAAGAGCACACGTACATGGAGGTTAAATAACATACTACTAAACAATGAATGTGTCAACCAAGAAATCAAAGAAGAAATAAAAAATCACATGGAAACAGATGAAAATGAAAGCACAATGATCCAAAATCTTTGGGATGCAGCAAAAGTGGGTCTAAGAGGAAAGTTTATAGCAATATAGGCCTACTTCAAAAAGCAAGAAAAATCTCAGATAAACAACTTAACCTTATACCTAAAGGAGCTAGGAAAAGAACAAGTAAAACCCAAACCTATCAAAAGGAAGGAATAATAAAGATTAAAGTAGAAATAAATGAAATAGAAACTTAAAAAAAAATAGATCAATGAAACCAGGAGCTGCTTCTTTAAAGATTTTTTTTAATTAATTTAAAGAGAGAGAGAGCGCACAAGTGGGAGGAGGGGCAGAGAGAGAAAGAGAATCTCAGGCAGATGCTGTGCAGAGCATAGAAACCAACTTGGGGCTTAATCTCATGACCCTGAGATCATGACTTGAGTCAAAATCAAGAGTTGGATGTTTAACCAACTGAGCCAACCAAGCACCACAGGAGCTGAATCTTTAAAAAAAAAAAAAAGCAACAAAATTGATAAACTCTAACCAGACTCATAAAAATAAAATAAATAAATAAATAAGAATGAGAGGGAAAGGACCCAAATTAACAAAATTACTAATGAAAGGAAAAAAAAAATAACAACCAACACCACAGAAATACAAACAATTCTGATAGAATAAGATGAAAACCTATATGCCCTAAATTGGACAACTTAGAAGAAATGGATAAGTTCCTAAAAACATTTAACCTACCAAAGCTAAAACAAGAAGAAATAGAAAATTTGAATAGACTTATTACTAGCAACGAAATTGAATCAGTAATCAAAAAACTCCCAAAAAAGAAAGTGTAGGACAAGACGGCTTCACAGGCAAATTCTACCAAACACTTAAAGAAGAGTTAATACCTTCTTCTCAAACTATTTCAAAAAATAGGAGGAAAACTTCCAAATTCATTCTATGAGGGCAGTATCACCCTGATACCAAAACCAGATAAATAAACCACACACAAAAATGAGAATTACAAGCCAATATCTCTCATAAATGCAGAAGTAAAAATCCTCAACAAAGTATTAGCAAGCCAGATTCAACAATACATTTTAAAAAACCATACACCACAATCAAGTGGGATTTATTCCTGGGGTGCAAGTGTCATTTGATATTCACAAAACAATCAATATGATATGTCACATAAATAAGAGAAAGGATAAGAACCATATGATCATTGCAAATGAGGCAGAAAAAGCATTTGAAAAGTACAGCATCCATTCATGATAAAAACCCTCTGTAAAGTAGGTCTAAAGAGAACATAACATAATAAAGGCCTTATGTGAAAACCCGCAGTCAACATCATACTCAAAGATGAAAACCTGAGAGCTTTTCCCCTAAGGTCAGGAACAAGACAAGGGTGTCCACTCTTAAGACTTTTATTCAACATAGTACTGAAAGTCCTAGCCTAAAGTTGCAGGATACAAAATCAATGTACAGAAATCTGTTGAATTTCTATACACTAATAATGAAGCAGCACAAAGTGAAATTAAGAAAACAATCCCATTTGTAACTGCACCAAAACCAATAAAATATCTAGGAATAAACTTAACCAAAGAGGGGAAAGACCTATACTCTAAAAACTATAAAACACTGATGAAAAAAATTCAAGACAACAAAATGAAATGGAAAAATACTCCATGCTCATGGGTTGGAAGAACAAATATTGTTAAAATGTCTATACTATGCAAAGCAATCTACATATTTAATGTAATCTCTATCAAAATATCAACATTTTTCACAGAACTGGAACAAACAATCCTAAAATTTGTATGGAACCACGAAAGACCTCAAATAGCCAAAGCAATCTGGGGGAAAAAAAAAAAGCAAAACTGGAGGTATCAAATTTCAGACTTAAAGTTATATTACAAAGTGATAGTAATTAAAACGGTATGGTATTGGCATAAAATAGATACAGAGATCAATGAAATAGAATAGAAAATCCAGAAATAAATCCACAATGATATTGTCAGTTAATCTTTGACAGAGGAATGAATATACAATGGTAAAAAGCCAGTTCCTTCAACAAATAGTACTGGGAAAATTGAACAGCTACATGCAAAGAAAACTGGACCACTTTCTTTCACTATACACAAAAATAAACCCAAAATGGATTAAGACCTAAATGTGAAACCTGAAACCATAAAAATTTTTGAAGGAAGCACAGGCAGTAATTTCTCTGACATTGGCCATAGCAGTATTTTTCTAGGGAAATAAAAGCAAAATTAAACTATTGGGGCTATATCAAAATAAAAAGTATCCACACAGCAGAGAAAAGAATTGACAAAAATAAAAGGCAATCTACTAAATGGGAGAAGATATTTGCAAATGACTTATCAAATAAAGGGTTAGTATCCAAAATATATAATTACTACAACTCAATATCCCGAAAATAAGCAACCCAATTAAAAATGGGCAGAAGACATGAACATCCATCTGTCCAAAGAAGACATACAGATGTCCAACAGACACATGAAAAGATGCTCAACATCACTCATTATCAGGGAAATGCAAATCAAAACTACAAGGAGATATCACCTCCCACCTGTTAGAATGGCTAAAATCAAAAACACAAGAAACAACAAATGTTGGTGAGGATACAGAGAAAAAGGAAACCTCATGCACAGCTGTTAGGAATGCAAGCTGGTGCAGCTACTGTGGAAGACAGGATGGAGGTTCCTCAAAAGTTAAAAATAGAAATACCATATAATCCAGTAATCACACTACTGGATATTTACCCAAAAATTACAAAAACACTAATTCAAAAGGATACATGCACCCCATGCTCGCTTCGGCAGCACATATACTAAAAATAGGATACATGCACCCCTATGTTTATTGCAGCATCATTTACAATAGCCAAACTGTGGAAGCAGCCCAAGTGTCCATCAATAGATGAATGGATAAAGAAAATGTGGGGTGTGTGTGTGTGTGTGTGTGTGTGTGTGTGTGATGGAATATTATTAAGCCGTAAAAAGAATGAAATCATGCATTTGCAAAAACATAGAACTAGAGAGTATAATGCTAAGCAAAATAAGCCAGTCAGAGAAAGAAAATACTGTATTATCTTACTCACATGTATAAACTTAAAAACAAAACAAATGAGCAAAGGGAAAAAGAGAGAAAGATAAAGCAAGAAACAGACTCTTTAACTCTAGAGAACAAGCTGATGGTCACCAGAGGGGAGGTGGGAGGATGGATGAAACAGGTAATGGGGATTAAAGAGTATACTTATCATGATGAAAAAATAAAATTAAAATTAAAAATTAAAAAAGAATGTTAAGGTGGATCATGGATGCACCTTGAAAAGATGTTAAGTGAAAAAAGTCACAAAGGCCACATATCATGTGATTCCATTTATATGAAATAACCAGAATAAGAAAACCTACAGAGACAAAAAAAAAAAAAAGAAAGAAAACCTACAGAGACAGAAAGTAAATTAGTAGTTGTGTAGGAGTGGGGGTAATGGAGGGATAGGAGGTTGACAGCTAAAGGGAATGGGGTGATCTCTAAAAGTATCTCCTATACTAATCCATTCTATCACTAAGTAATATCTATCTTTCTTATTTGACTATTTACATTTTCTTGTAATATTTTTTAAAGATTTATTATTTATGTGGCCGGGAGGGCAGAGGAAGAGAGAGAGTCCTGAAGCAGATTCCCTGCTGAGCATGGAGCCTGCACCGGGCTAGATCCCAGGACCCTGAGATCATGACCTGAGCTGAAATCAAGAGTTGGCCACTTAACCAGCTGAACCACCCAGGCACCCCTGTAATACTTTAAAACTTTATTTTTCATGAACATACACTTTTAACAACCTAAACGATGGCTGAAATTTGGCTAGTATAGAGGGACTTAATTTTAAATTCAAAGTTATTTTTTACTATGGATTACATGATCTTAGGCACAGTCTACAAATAAAATTGCATTCATTTGAAACTGCTACTTGTTGTAATGACACCATAGGTGATTCAGATTAGCTATCCGCTGGTGACGACTAAATATGTGAAACAAAACGTTTAGAATCCTCTTGAAAACATCCAAGAGTTTGGCCAAAATCAACGAGGCAAAATAATTTCCCTTGACAGCATTTGTCAATCCTGGGGAAGAAGTTATGTAACTGAGTTGCGTTTTTGCACCCTCCTGGGGAAGCAGCTATGAAGCTTAGGGCATATCAGGGATAATAACAATAAGAAACCATCCGAAGACCTGAGCAGGAACCTGCGTGCATGAAATAGAAATAAACCTACCCTCGGTATCAAAAAAACACAGTTATCCCTAGGTATTCAAAAAATACATTTATGTCTCTCGCTCTCTAATAAATAATAAATAAATAAATCTTAAAAAAAAAAAAAAAAAAGGGCACCTGGGTGGCTCAGTTGGTTGAGCAACTGCCTTTGGCTCAGGTCATGATCCCGGAGTCCCGGGATCGAGTCCCATATCGGACTCCCGGCTCTGCGGGAAGTCTGCTTCTCCCTCTGACTTTCTCCCCTCTCATTCTCAGTCTCTCGCTCTCTAATAAATAATAAATAAATAAATCTTAAAAAAAAATACATTTATAAAAAAGCATTTACCAAAAATGTATTTTCAATATTATATTACATTAACATAAGTTAAGTTAAATAATTGTATTTAAATGTATGTATTGTGTCTTATAATACATATACAGGGCCACAAGTCAAGTTTCAACAGATTTCAATAGCTAAAGCATATAGAATATGTTTTCTGACTCCAATGTAATTAAGCTAGAAATCAAAAACAAACATATCTAGAAAAACTTCCCATGTATTTGGAAATTAATAGATATTCTAAACAGTTCATGCATTAAAGAGAAAAACAGAAAACATTTTGGCCTAGACAACAGATCTTGTGCAATGCAGTCAAACCAGTTCTTAGAAATACATAGCTTTAAAGTATATATTTTTAAAATAAAGTTGAAGGGGCTCCTGGGTGGCTCATTCAGTTAGGCATCTGACTCTTGGTTTCTGCTCAGGTCATGATCTGGGGGTCATGAGATCGAGCCCCATGTTGGGCTCCACACTGGGCATGGGGCTGCTTAAGATTCTCTCTCTCTCTCTCCCACACCTGCTAGCTCACTTGCTCTAAATAAATAAAAATAAATAAAGCTGAAAATTAATGAGCTAAGTCTCCACTACAAAAAGCAGGGAAAAAAAAGATAAAGGTAAAGAAATCTACAAGAAAGGAAAAAATAAAGATAAAAATATAAATTAATGAATCAGAAAAAGTATGCAAAATACAGTGATTCCATAAAACTAGAGTTATTTCATTAATGCATCTAATAAAATTGAGAAATCTTTAGATAGACTAAGAACAACCCAAATTTTGATCAAGTGAACGAATAAATAAATTTTGATATTACCGTGAAATATTATTCAGTATTAAAAATCTACTGTAAGTATACCTCATGTGAATGAAACTCACAATAGGTTGAGTGAAAGAAGTCAGGCCTTCTGCAAACAAGACACGACTCCTACCAGACACTGAATTGGTGGACACCTTGATCTTGGGCTCCCAGAGCTCCATAACTGTAGGAAACACATTTCTGTTGCTGATAAGTCAAACAAATAAACAAAAAAGACAGAAAGTCAGAAAAATAAAGAGGGTATACTATATAATTTTATTGACATGAAACTCTAAAAAATGCAGACTCATCCATTGTGACAGAAAGTTAATTGGTGGATGGCTGAGGTGGGGATCACAGGGGTTATAAAGGACACAAAGAAAATATTGGGTGTGACGAACATGTTCACTCTTCATTGTGGTTATTGTTTCACAGGTGTATCCATATGCTAAAACATATCAGACTGTACACTATGTATAATTTACTGTGTCAATTATAACCAAAGTTATTTAAAAGACCATTAAAAGAACAAACACATGAATAATAATGAAAAGAAACAGCGGTCCACAGAAACAGACTCACAAGGCCTGCAGATAATTGAATCATCAGACACAAACTTGAAAATAACTCTATTGGGGCACCTGGGTGGCTCGGTCAGTTAAGCCTCTGCCTTCGGCTCAGGTCATGATCTCAGAGTTCTGGGACCGAGCCCTGCATCCAGCTCCCTGCTCAGCGGGGAGCCTGCTTCTCCCTCTCCCTCTGCTGCTCCTCCTGCTTGTTGTGCCCTCTCTCTCTCTCTCTCTCTCTCTCCCTGTCAAATAAATAAATAAAATGTTTTTAAAAATTAAAAAAATAAAATAGCTCTATTCGCACCTCGTACAATCTATAGACTCCAGCTCTATTACAGAATAATTTGTAGCAAATCAATGCTCTCATGCAAACAACTAGAAAACCAGATAAAATGTGATTGCATCCACTGGAGAGCCCTTGAGGCAACCAAGACTTGAGGGGCTAAGGTCACAGAGGGAGGAATTACTGAAAGGAGTGTCAACATCCCATAGTCACATTTTTAGTGGCTGCATGAAGCGACAAGCCTGCACAGGTTACAGGCAAAGGCTCTTGCTAGGAAGTAGAGAGGTCAGAAGCTTTGGGCCATCTCCCAGAACTGGGCAGACACAAACTGGAGATTTGAGGACCCAGGATCTCATTGAGAAGGGAGGTACAGAAAATAAATCTTGACACACAGCTAATATTTCCCTCAAGACATAAGCCAAATTATGAAGATACATGGAACTAGAGATAAGAAATTAGAGAATTTCTGAAAGCAGAGTGCTCTTTAGTCTCACAGTGTTAAGTGGGTAAGAATTAAAGTTCAAATCTTCCAGGGGCCAAGGTCTTGGTGAATACATTGGGCTGCCTGCACTCAGCTTATTGGATAAGCCCATGGATAAAGTAATATGCCCCACTGTGTCTACGTGGCAGAGGAAATTGTAAACTCACTCTGGAGGATGACAGTATCATCCAGAGGCTTTACTAACTGTTCATACACAATATCTAGGATGCAATAGGTGTTAAATAAATATTAATAAAATAGTGGATCAGGTCTGTCAAGTGATAGAACCAAATGACTGAAATCCAAGAGAAAAAAGATAAACAATAGAAACAAACTGACAAAAGGATTCAGATATTGGAGTGAGCAGAAAAGGGCTTTAAAATAAATACAATTTCTATAGTAGAGGGGAAAAAATGAAAAACAGAATTTTTAATGAAAATGTTTTTAATGAGATGTGAAATAAATAGAGAAAATCACCTGTGATTTAGCATCTTTTGAGAAAAATCTAATAGATATATTCTAGGGATGAAAAATATGCATACTGAAATGTAGGTCAGGATACCAGCAGAAAGGATAAGACAATTAGAAAAGGTATCAATAGAAATTATGTAGTAGACGGCAACGCAGAAAGTAAAAAGACAAATATAGAAGAAATGGCAAGAAACAGTGAAAAAGACTAGTATGCATGAAACTGGAATTCAAGGATAGGAGACAGAAAATGGAACCGAAGCAATATTTGAAGAGATAATGGCAAATAATGTTTACAACTGTTAAAAAAACCTTAGGTAGGGGCACCTGGGTGGCTCAGCCGGTTAGGCCTCTGCCTTCTGCTCAGGTCATGATCCCAGGGTCCTGGGATTGAGCCCTGCATCAAGTTCCCTCCTCAGCAGGAAGCCTGCTTCTCCCTCTGCCACTCCCCCTGCTTGTGTTCCCTCTCTTGCTGTGTCTCTCTCTGTCAAATAAATAAATAAAATCTTTTTTTAAAAAAACAAAAAAATTAGGTAGAAGTTATAGTATCATATCTGGGGTTTATAATTCATAAATATAATGTGAAAACACTACCACAAATAATGGAAGCTAAAGAGAACTAGAGTGCTTCAACTTTGCTGTATTTTGTGAAATAGTATATTAAATATAAGTGATATATTAAGGATACATAATGCAGTCCCTAGAATAGCCACTAAATAAAAAGAAATTTAAATTGAATTATGAAATTTTTGATTAACACATAAAAAGCAGGTAAAAAATGCAAAAGAACTAACCACAGATGGGATAACTAGAAAACAAGTAATAAAATGGTAGACCTAAGTAAGTCATATCAAGCATTACTCTAAATGTAAATAGAATAATTCCAGTTAAAAGATAGAGATTATCAGCCTGTATTTTAAAAGACCCAACCAAATGTTTTCTACAAGAAACATATTATAAATACAGATGCAGATATATTGAAAGTTAAAAAGTTAAAAGCTAGTCTATTCAAACAACCGGAGGAAAACTGAAGTGATTTCAACTTCAGACAAAATAAATAAACCTCAAGACAGGGAGTATTACCAGAGGTATAAAGAGACGTTTATGATTAAAGGGTCATTTAGGGTCATTAAAGGGTCAGAAAGACATAATATGTATGTGCTTAAGTCAAAGATACAATTGTAGTTGGAGTTTGTAACACTATGCCTTCAGTAATTAATAAAATAACAAACAATAACATTAATAAGGATATAGATGAGCAACATTACCAATCATCTTGACTTCACTGATATTTATAAAAAATACCAAACTCACAATTGCAGAATATACATTTTTTAAGTGTACATAGAGTATTTGTCAAGATAATTACTCTAGGAAAAAAAGATAATTATGCTGGTACAGAAAACAGGTCTCAAAAAATTCCAAATAAGGGCACCTGGGTGGCTCGTTGGTTAAGCAACTGCCTTCAGCTCAGGTCATGATCCTGAAGATCCGGGATCGAGTTCCGCATAGGGCTCCCAGCTCTGCGGGGAGTCTGCTTCTCCCTCTGACCTTCTCTCCTCTCATGCTCTCTCTCACTTTCTCTCTCTCTCTCAAATAAATAAATAAAATCTTAAAAAAAAATTTCAAGTGATTGAAATCTTAGAGTATGTTCTCTTATAAACATAGAGTTAAAAATTTTTTAAAAAGATATTTAGAAAATCCTGAAATATTTGGAAATTAAGCAATATATTTCTGAGTTATTCTAAGTGAATCAAATAATAAATTATAAGAGAACTTTTAAATATTTGAATTGAATGAGAATAAAAAAACAACATATCAAAAATTTTGTTATTTACCTGAAGCATAGCTCAGCAGAAAATTTACAATTATAAATGCTTATATTAGAAAAGAAGAAAGATTCCTACTTATGACTACGCTGTTTATATTAATAAGGTAGAAAAAGAAGAGCAAATTAAACACAAATCAAGTATAAATAAGAAAATAAAGAGAAATGTATACATTAATAAAATAAAAAAATAACAAAGCCAGAAGTTCACTCTTGATAAGATTAATAAAATTTATAACCCCTATGCAGCACTAATTTACAAAAAAAGAAAAAAAATTACCAATAATGGAAATGAAAAAGGGCTAGAAAAATCTTTCAGGCATTAAAGGGTAATAATGCAATATTATGAAAAACTTTATGCTACTAAATTTGACAACGTAAGTGAAACACAAATTTCTTGGAATAAAATATACCAAAGCAGACACAGAATGATGCAGAAAATCTCAATAACTCTAATATCCATCAAATACATATTTAAAAATATTCCACCAAGGGGCGCCTGGGTGGTTCAGTCAGTTAAGCATCTGCCTTCTGCTCAGGTCATGATCTCAGGGTCCTGGGATTGAGCCCAGGGTCTGGGGGAGGGGGCATGTCCCTGCTCAGCGGGGAGTCTGCTTCTCCCTCTCCCTCTGCCCTTCCTGCTATCTAGTACATTTGCACTCTCTTTCTCTCAAATAATAAATAAGTAAATAAATAAATAAATAAATAAATAAATAAATAATCTTTTAAAAAACTGGTGAATTCTATCACACATCCTGATATGAAAACCTGACAAAGAAATTACAACTTAAGAAGAGTACAGAATAAACTCCTTTGGGGCAGCTGGGTGGCTCAGTGGGTTAAGAGACTGCCTTTGGCTCAGGTCATGATCTTGGAGTTCCAGGATCGAGCTCCATGTCGGGCTCCCTGCTCATCAGGAAACCTGCTTCTCCCTCTCCCTCTGCCCCTCTCCCCTTGTTCATGTTCTGTCTCCCAAATAAATAAAATCTTTAAAAAATAAAATAAAATCCTTCATAAGTACAGACACAAAAATCCTCAGCAAACTAATTTAGCTAATTTAACTCAGCAATATATGAAAATAATAATACATCAAGACCAAGTGTAGTTAATTCAAGGAAAACAAGGCTGGTTTAACGTTTGAAAATCTATTTATATTATTCACCATATTGACAGAATAAAGAAGGAAACACACATAATCATCTCGGTAGATGCAGAAAAAATATTTGGCGAGATTTATCACCCATTCGTGTTTTTTTTTTTAATTCAACCAAATTAGAAAGCAATTCCATCAATTTAATAATGGAAACTGTTAAAAAATCTACAACTAATACTAATTGTGAATACTAAATGCTATTCCCTTAGGACCAAGAATTAAGCAAGGATGTTTACACTCTCTACTTCTATTCAACATTGTACTAAAATCCCTAGGCTATGCAATAAGGCCAAAAAAGAAATAAAAGATATAAAGTCTAGAAAGGATAGTTGAAATGGACTCTATTTGCATATCATTATTTACATAGAAAGCCATAAGATATCCATTAAAAAATTACTAATACTGATAAATAGTTCGTGAAAGTGCCAAGACTACAGGGTCAATATATAAAAATTAACTGTTTTACTATACAGTAGTGACAAACAATTGGAAAAGAAAATGTTTAGGAGGAGCAGTTAAGATGGCAGAGGAATGGGGGACTCTAAGTTTGCCTTGTCCGTCAAAACCAGCTAGATAAAAATCAAATCATTCTGAATACCAGGAAAATGAAATGTTTAAAATTTCATTTGCAATAATGTCAACGAACATTAAATAGCTGAGAGTAAATCTAATGAAAGAAGGGCCTCTATATGGAAAACTATAAAGCATTGGCTTGAGAAATTAAAGATCTAAATAAATGAAGATTGTGTGTGTATGTAATATATATATATACATATATGTGTGTGTATATATATATATACACACACTATTCATGAATTGGAAGACTCAATATTGTTAGGATGTTCTATTCTAGGCCATCCAGCCATGAAGCTACTTTTTTTTTTTAAAGAAATTGATGAGCTGATTCTAAAGTGAAAATGCAAAGGCTCCAGAATAACAACAAAAAATCTTGATTAAGAAAAAAGTTGGAGAAATTATACTACCCAACTTCTAGACATATTACAAAGCTCAAGTAATCAAGACAATGCTATTCACATAACAGTAGACAGATCTATGGAATAGAATGGTGAGTCCAGAAATAGGTTCATTATTTTCAAGAATGATAGAGTTTTATGTCCATAAATACAGCTAATTCCTGAAATGGCATACATATATTAGAGTCCCAGTAAAAATGGCATTAGGATACTCTTAAACCAAGTATGTTGGACCGAAGTTGTTAGCATTTCCCAAATTCAACGGATTCCACATTTTGACGAGTAAGCAACAAAGTTTCCTCTTACATAACATGGATTAAGAATTTTTAACTTCCAGAAAAAAAAACTTTTTAAGTAAACCAAAATGTGAACACCCAAACATCTTCCCCTTGCAGGCGCTAGATTCAGTCAAAAAATCAGATCAAGTCACACCTATTTACATCTGTGCAAGCCTATCCCAGTGGTTTGAGTTGGCCTATCCGCTTATGCTCACACTCCCTGCCATTGTCCTTTCTGAAGTTAATATCTATCTTTAAACTGAAAATGTCCTCTGCAGTTAAAGTTGAACCCATGCAGAAGCATTCCTAATGTGTCAGTGTGCCGATTCCTTTGAGAGAATTATGTGGCCAGGGAAATGAAACTGCTGCAACAGTATTTTACTACCTTTGGTCACAGGAAGACTATAGGGGTCTAGCAAAGAAATTGTGTATCACTCAAAAACTATGAACAGTGATATCAACAACTTGTGCATTCAATACTACCCTATAAAATTACAAATCTTAATTACTAAGGAAACTAAATGACCCATTCAGGACTCTGACAGAGGAATTATCTTTGTGGAATAAGTAACTTTTAAGAGAATAAAAGCAGTCATCAAAGAATGTTCTAGAATGACAGATGGGACAAAATTTATAATTACAAACAAAACACAGGAAAAAGGCACCAGATTATAAGGAAGTACTAAAGCCTTTAATGACAACTTCAAAACAGTGTTTCATATTCTTATGGAAAGTTGCCATCAATCTCTACGCCCTGCTAGTTGTCATGTAAAACTGTGTTCAACTGTAGACTATGAAAGCTTCTAAATTTCTTTGCCAGAAGGGTTTCAGCATCATTGATGCCCCCTTCAACCAGAGGATTAATACAACCAATGATTGTAATAATTAAGCACTACAAAATTTTTCCACAACTTGATGGATTGACAATTGGATATGTCCACTAATTTCAGTATTTCTACACATGAAAATGGTGACTACTCTCTCTTGGATTCATTTAACATTCACTATACCAAGTCCTCCTGTTTCCTCCTCTACATTCCTGATGAATATTCTGCTTTTCAGGCTCCTCTTCCACTAATTCCTTGGTATTTGTTCATATTCCTTAGCATTTGTTTCTTAGTTTCCTTCTTCCCCTTTATATTCTCTCTAGATACTCCCATTCATATACCTATTTTCATTTTCATCACCTAAGTGACTCCTACTTCCGTATTTCTAGCCCTAGGTTCTAAAACCACATTCCTGCCTGAGTACCTATGACACATCTCCACCAGACCGCCAAAAAAGCATTTCAGATACACTGGTCAAGGGAAAACCATATTCATCATCCCCTCCCGACTTGCTGCTTTTCCTGGGAACCAAGATTTCTACAGCCAATTGCAAAAATGACACACTTGTGAGTCAGTATGGGCTTCTCTCTCTACTACCTTCCTCCTCCCATTAACTAAGAATAGTCTCATCTCTTTCACACGGCAGTAAGAGGTTCCCGTCATGGTCTCTACTTGCTCTTCCGGCTTCATCTTCTCCTTCACCTCCCTAAGAAATCTTTTATTTAAATGTCATTCTACGCACACATATACTTTTCCTTTACTACTGTTAAATTCTCTTCCTTACCTTACTAAACTGCAAATTCTATAGTCTCTCAGACCTCAAGCATCTCTTCTTGGAACCTGAGAATTTGTTTAATATTGTGTTTATTGATGATAGAGATCAAAATAACTATTTGGTAGTAGGGAACGATCCTTGCATTAGTGATCATAAGCTAGTAGAGCAAATAAGACTACAAATAATTACAATGTTGTTTGCCAAGTACCAGGATGAAATAACCACAGGGTGCTATGGGAGCAAAAGAGGCATACAATCATGCATGTTACTACTCTCAGTTTTGCTTGGACTGGGCCTCGTAGATAAGTAGGACTTCATCAGGTAGACCCGTTAGGTCAGAGGAAGGCATTAGATATCAAAGTACATTCTGGGAAATGAAGGGGTAAAGTATAAGGCTGGAGGGAATCACATTATGAAGACCTCGAAAAGGCAAAATAACTGCCAGCCATGAGGACACATTACAGAAGCCAGGTCAGAGGCAAGGAGACAATTTGGAGGCTACTGCATTATGCCTTGCAAGAAATGACAGCCTTTAAAAAGCAGTGGCCATGAGATGGGACAGCAGGATACAGAAGAAATACTTATTCTTGCTGCAGATACAAAGTAACACATTTAATCTTCATAACAAGCCTAAGAGGTGATGTTCCCATTTGTATACAAGAGGACTCAAACTCCTAATATGTTACTTACTCAAGATGACACAGCTTACAAGTAGGAGGAGCCGAGATTCAAACTTCAAAGATTGTGCTCCAAAGTAGCATAATTTGCCAATATCTCAAATGCATGTCCAAGTATAAATCAACAAATCATGTGTTTACAACTAATTCTGGCCTGTTCAACTTACCAAAATTAATTCCTAAATAAAATTCCTCTTCCCATAGAGAGGCATAGCAAGTGTAGAGGAAGGAGACAGACTCTAGCAGGTTTAGGGTTATATATGGTTAAGATTATTATTCCAGAATGAAACAAGACGAGATCAGGAGGGAGACAAACCATAAAGACTTCTAAACTCACAAAACAATCTGAGGGTGGCTGGGGGGTAGAGGGGGAAGAGATAGGGTGGCTGGGTGATGGACATCGGGGAGGGTATGTGCTATGTTAAGTGCTGTGAAATATGTAAGCCTGATGATTCACAGACATGTACGCTGGGGCAAATAACATTATAAGTTAATAAAAAGTAAAAATTATTTAAAAAGACTATTATTCCAGGCTGTCTATAATTTTAGTAGTATATCCAAATTCTAAAGTTATTTTATGGATAAATTTATTTACACATTCTCCCAGTTAGTAATTCTGCATGGGCCTCAAGGTCTAAACATCATCTTATTAACCTGTAAAATGTCCACTCTGCCACGTACAGTGCTGGGCATGTAAAAAATGAAGCATTGATCTAAAAATAAAACAAAGTAAAAATGTTTAAAATGACATCACTATTCCTAAGCAATATAGGCTTCATTGGGTGGTAAAAGATTCAGTATTTTAAAACTCATTTGCCTAACAAACATGCTATATGTTATAGAACATACATGTGTTTGGAAAACTTTAAAAAATGCAGAATAATCCTCTAATAATTGTGTTAAGCTAAATGAATGCACTGTTCCTTCAAGGTTTCCCTTCAGTGATTAGTGAATGGATTTCTTATCCTAAGTTACTTTTCTTTAAAAAAAAAAATTATCTAAGGTTAGAAAAGACCAATTCCATAAAAAAAAGACCAATTCCATATATATCCTACACACAAAACCAATCTACCAATTTTAAGTATGAATATTAATACAAGCAACATGGAAGCCTTTTGTTCCCTAACATTTACAAAGGAGAGGTTTTAAGTTGCCTAACTCACTCAATTCCAATGCTTTCTTTTTATTTCAGAATTGGAAGATTTACTTTAGACATTAAGGGAACACGATCTTAACTATTTTAGGTAAAAAGTCCCCCACCCTCCATATCCAGTGTAGTTTTTTTTTTTTTTCATTTTTTTAAATTATTAATTAATAGCAGCCATAAATAAAATACTGAGGCCAAATGTGCAATACCCACATTGCCCTGTGAATGCTGCAAAAAAACAGAGTATCCATCTCCAAGTGGCAGACAGGTTTCAACTCACATGACCACTCCAATGGATGACATAGCTACCTCCAATATAAGATTGGGGGATAATTTGGCCAAACAGATCATAGAGGCCTGCCAGAGCACAATAGAGCATGTGTTACTCTTGACCTCAGCCTTAAGCTGCAAGACTCTGTACTCTGT
Source organism: Nasua narica (assembly GCA_028533885.1). Taxonomy (NCBI): domain Eukaryota; kingdom Metazoa; phylum Chordata; class Mammalia; order Carnivora; family Procyonidae; genus Nasua; species Nasua narica. The sequence continues at coordinate 63,703,093 of CM052808.1, forward strand.
ACTCAAAAGTACTTTTGTTTCTACTATGGGTTATTTCATTATTGTTTCAAATCAGATAATGTATCCTGATGTGAAATATAACAAAAATTGTAAATCAAGGGAAAAGTTTTGTGGGGTGTTTTTTTTTTCCTATGTCTGACAAAACATAATAAACCTAATATTAGTTTTCTAGAAAACACTATCTCAGGGATAGTTTTGTTTAAAATATCTAGGGTTATATTTTTCAGATGTTTTTTTTTAATCTGGAAAATTCAGCATGTGTATATACTGTTTTAGAAGAAAACAGCATTTCAGCTTGGTGATTTAAGTAATACCAACTACGTATGTTTATTTGTAAAATTTCCCATAGTGAAACATGTTATAGTTACCTATAAACATTCATTTTTCACTATTTACAATTTGAATCATGGAATGTTTGTATAATGCGATCAGCTGAGTTATAGAAAAGTCACATAAACAATATAAATCTGATGCCCAATCCTTTATACATATGAAATTACTTTCACTGGGTTTTCAAACTGTCAAGTATAAATAGGATGAGGTCAGCAATACTTAAGATGAGGCACTTTAACAATTACCTGAAAAGGTTAAGTGTACAAAAGTGTAAAACAAAACTCTTGATATTAATTGTACCCCTAATTTCAGACATAATTAAGCTGAGATGGTCTATATTAAGGAATGTTATGAACTTTTATTTCTTGCCCATCCCCCTCCATTTGACCGAAAGCAAGTAACTATGAAATACATAAGTATATAGACATCATCACAGACCAGTTAATGTGCTTACATAGAGAAGAACTAAACACCATGTAATGACACAGGGCATTTTAGAAAGTGACTATTTTAACACAAAAACTTCTGCATAATTTTTCCATAAAGGCGTATAAATACATTGGTCTCCCAAAGGTAAAAATGCTATCTCAACCACATTACTACACAAAAATGCCCTCAAAGGTATTAACCGAATCAAAATTAATAGTCTATGTACTCTTTTCAAACACTGAGTTTGTAATATTCAGAGAAATTAAAATTAAATTTTAATTTTAAAAAGAGAAATTTAAAAATTAAATTTGCCAATACTTTCTATATTCGTTTTAAGATTAAAAATAGTAGTAAGGAACAGATGTTTCATTTTGCTGGCCTTTTGTGAAACACCTTTCAAACATATAATTTGGCCAATTCATTTTTAACCTTAAATCATGTTCTCTGTATATTAACACTACATCTTTTGGTAGCTAAGATAATAAATACTTGATTAAAAATATTAAATCCTGTTGCTGCATGAATTCACAGGAGTGTCTTTTCCCCCACAGTCAGATTTCAACAGTAAAGAAAACAGCTAACTCAAATTTTTAAAGGTCATCCAGAAGGGATTAAAATCTGTGGTCCCATTAACAGTTTTAAGTGAGAACAGTTAAATCTCATTAAACTTGTTTATTTCTGGTAGGTTATAATTTGAGTAATTTCTATAGCCCAGATACCCAAATGTTTAATAAACATGAGTTAGTACTCATTTTAACATACTTAGCTGTTCCAAGTCCATTTATCAAAATCACTTGCTCCACGTATGTACATGAGCGCAGCACATGCACTCCTGAATTCCTTAAAACAGTCTTGCTCCCCTAAAGAGAAAAACTGGTTTTCAATCAATATGTTACCAGACACATAAGTCTCTTCAAAAATCAGAAGTGGGCCAATTTTCAGATAAATGAAATGAAAAAATACTTATTTAGAATGACAAAAATTAAGCTTGGCAAAAGTAGTGACTTTTATTTACAATTGCATGTATCAAGATTACAATAAAAACACTAGTGATACCATCCGAACAAAAGCAATGATTTATTGGTAATGGCAATGAATGGAATATTGACAGTCTCTGACGAGAATCAAGCAATTATCCAGGAGCTGTAGATCTGATTGCAATATGGTCTTCCAGTGTCTTGTACCTTAGTGGCTTTCTCCTTTTTTTCCAACTACCTAGAAAAAAAAATAACTTTACTTGTACATCTTATTGATTTAGAAATAAGTGTTATTCTCAAAATAATATTACTAATTGATAATCATCTTGAAAACCTGGTATTAATTTTTATCCCTGCTTTTTTTTTTTTGGCATGCAGTATATTTTCACTGTTGAAGCAAACTGTGACCTTCCCTTTCCTCCCAGCCTCAAGGAATTAAAAATAAAACACATGCAGGCTATTTTTGGTTTCCCACACTGTTTAAAGGAAAAGCAATGCAATTTTTCAAAACAAGGTTGACAGTTTAGAGAAGTTAATAAAAGGATGATGCTATATGAGTGAAATATATTTGGAAAACTATTTTTAGGCAATTAGAAATCAAATGTCTATCACAAAATACTCTAGAATTAAGAGTATGCTAAACTTATGTCTAAATGCCCAAGATGACAGGTTTCTAGACTTTTCTTTCAATATGTAGATATGCAATGAAAAGAGATTAAAAATGACTAATTTTGCCTAGTTTCTATTTTTAAAAAATCCTGGTTGCTACAAATGTACTATAAAAAACATAAAGAATAAAAAATCTTGTTTCTGTCAATGATTAGAAAAATTCTCCATCAGAGGGCTTTAAAAATGTCCTAGCTGGTATAAATGTGGCAGCAGAAAAATGTAAGAATAAACATGGTTTCTACTAACATGTTAGAAAACAAATCCTCTGTGGGAAGGTTCTAGAATTATGTTTTAAGCAAATAATTTACTTAAAACCTGAAGTTTATCATTAGATAATATAGTCTCACAGCAGAGAAAAGAAATCTACTTGCAAGCTACTGAAGATGTATTTGTATACAAAAAGATTTCTATGGGGTGCCTGGATGACTCAATCAGTTGAGCATCTACCTTCAGCTCAAGTCATGATCCCAGAATCCTGGGATGGAACCCCAAGTCGGGCTACCTGCTCAGTGGGGAGCCTGCTTCTTCCTTTCCCTGCTGCTCCCCCTGCTTGTGTATGCACATGCGTACTCTGTCAAATAAAAAAAATCTTAAAAAAAAGATTTCTATGTTTATGTACAAATGTAATTTTCATTTTTTAACTGATTCTGTTCCAAATGGTAGTCTGAATCAAGCAAAACTCATGAAGGTCTTCAGTACAGTCTGGTCTAAAATAGAATATGGCTAGGTCAATGCCATTCATGAGAGAAGATTATAAAAACCCTTCCAGTTAATTCCCAATCATATGATGTCAGACATGCCGTTTTCCTGACCTTGAGAAAAACCAGTTTCATTTCTTTTAAAGATCTCCTCTCTAATCTACAAAAACCATATGTTAGAAAGCCCAAAGAGCCAGAAAGATACTAAAGAGGTAGTCTCATAAAAGTATGTGGATAAGAGTAAAAAATTCAGGGTTTATGAGCCGGGAGGGGGAGGGGGGCTTCTCAAGAAAGAAGGGAAGATGGCAATATTTGTATCACAAATGAATTTAAGCAGATAAACACTGAAAGCATTACTGATCATTATTATCACTTGGGAACACACAAAACACAGAGCTATTAGATTAAGCAAAAGAAAACAAAAACAATTAATATTAAAAATTAAAATTTTAGCAGATGTGATCCAGAAGACACAAATCTGCATACTGTTTCACAGGTTGATAACTCTCAACTTGCCAATGTGTATTCTCTGTAAAAAAGAAGAAATTCAGCATTCCAATATGGATTTTCTCATCCCAAACATAAAGAAGATATTTTATTCATTTTTTAGTGTTTATATTACACCTCAAACAATAGCCTAGGTACATCAAAATTAGGTATCAAAAATATTTACACAGTAAAGAGTCCACTGATCTTCTATGTTAAGAATTTAAACCAGCCTAACATTCAGTCCTTCTTTCAACGCCTTGAGTTCACTTGGGTAGACAAAGCAGAGGACGTGCCCATAATTAATCAGCAAAAAGATTTTGGAGCTGCAGTTCCATTGAGAAAAGAAAATCCATGTCTCCTAATTACAGCTTAATCAATATATTATACTAGTTCTAGTATAATAGAAGTTAATGAAACTATTCATATTTGATACCTAAAATGATTTTAGTTCCCAAAAAATAAAATCTAAACTTTAGATTGGATTAAAACATCCAACAACTAGTTAAGTCTGAAAGCATTTACAACAGCGTTTTATTGCAATATGATTTCTCAAAATGTAGTACAAAAGTGAAATATGAGAAAGTAAAAAAAAAAAATAAAAGTCAGGGGAGCAACATGGTATGATAATGAAATTAAAGTACCTAGTTGCAAGCCCAAAATAAAAAACCAAAACAAAAGGCCAACTGAAACACATGGCTAGAATAAGATCTGAAGAAAGAGATGGTTGAGGAAAATCTAGGTTACAAGGCTGATCCAGATGATAGAAGCTGAAGAAATCTTGCACCAACAATGGCGAGAACATGGGAAAGGTGAGAGCAGACAGGTGCTAGATGAGCAGAGAAGCAAGGAGGGGAGTAGAGTGAGATAAGGTCAATCTTTATATTACTTCATTTTAAAAAATCTTCTGTTTTTAGTTCATTTGAGTTGCATTAAAAAAGCTGAAAAATAAACAGACAGAAATGTTATAAAAATAGCTGATATGGTGAATGGCCAGTTTAGAAAAGTCTATTTTTATTACAGTGATAGAAAATCTGCTCTGCTTTTCACATGCACCTAAGAAGCAGAAGCCCCTTCAATTTTGCTCATTTCTGTACCCTTACATGTTATTACTTTTGTATTAAAATAAAGCAATCCATGTATAGAGCATATTTTAGCAAAGAAAATATCTACTTCCAATTAAGATGGCAAGCTTTTCATGCTGCAACACAAGGAATCCATTTACAACAAATAGCCTAAGTGTATATATTATAATCTGTGCACAATGCCTATAATAACCAAAAAAAGACAAGTGAGAGGTGTGTTCTAGTCTACCAAAACTTAAAAGTATAACCTTTAAAGTTGTGACAGCATGCAAGGAGGTCTAAGATTTCTATCCACATCCAAGACTCATTAGCATTACCTTAGCTTCTGTCACCTTAGTGACATAAGGAGAAGATCAATGACACTCTGAAAACTAAAATTATCTAGAAACAACTCACACAATATAAAAATTTGAACTGAAAGTGCTAAAACAATTCTGTTTTATCATTCTTTAAACCATTTTTATAGCTTTCTTCATTACATAAAGAGGTATCAAAACGTTCCTCTTTGTGCTGATAAAATATACACCAAATCTATTTTAAAATTTTAAATTCTAATGACTGTGTAATTCCTTTGAAATTCAAACTGACTAAAGTCCTGCACCTTCCCATTTTCATGCCCAAGTTCCTATTTTCCATTCTACCTGGAGTGCCCCTACTATGTTTTCCTCCACTGCTATCCATTTCTACTCTCAAAATTTATTTAGTTCAAAACCCTCCCTCCTCCACAAAACATTCTTGTCCTCTCCCAGCCATTCTTGGGAAGAAGGAGGTATCACTGAGCTAGGAAAGTATGAGAATACCCTGTAAAGGAAGAGACTTGAACTAAGCTTTGATTAATTTTGATCAACTTTCCAAATGTTTTTATGTTATCCTTTAAGATAAACTTGCTATACACAGAGATTATGATCACACCTAGCATAGTATTACAGGGACAACAAGTACCATACCATGTGTTTATTATTTCCTTTTCTAGAAACCAAACTCATTTATAATTGTTAATAAGCGACTATCTATACAAAACCTAAACTGGCCAATTTCAGTTAAACAATAAATAATTTTTTATTGCAGTTTTCCTATACCAATGTAGGAATGCAAAAAGGACTGAAATATTAGCTTGCTTTTGAGGAACAATTCAATGAATGACACAAGTCTCATTCAGAAACTAGTAAAAGGAAAAGCAATGTATTAACATACATAAGATCATTCAACCAATTAAAATTTATCAAACATTAAAAGCAAGGGACTAACATCAAGAAAGGAGTCTATGACGGTATTAAATTATTCTCAAAGCAGTTCTGTGTGGTCTAGCTGGGGGTCCCTGAGACTCTTTCAGGGAGCATTCAGAACTATTTTCATAATAATGCTAAATCATTATTTGCCTTCTTAATCTCATTGTCTCACAGGTGTAAAATGGAGTTTTCCAGAGGCCTCATGACCTGTGACAGCAAACCTGACTGAATGTAGAAGCAGGCACGAGAATGAGAGGGTTCTATTAAGCGAGAGAGTGTAACAATTTGTAATGCATAAAACAATGCTCTTCTTGTTAAATTGGTTTTTATTTTGGAAAATATGTATTTTAATTTAAAAATATTTGTGTCAATATACAAGTTTATGATTTGTAAATAATTTTAAATTTTTTCAGTTTCAATTTCTTAAAGGGTAAATACTAGATAAATATAGTCTACAGTAACAAAAGCTCTTTTTGGTCCTCAATAATTTAATAGCATAAAAGAGTCCTGAGACCAAAAAGTTTGAGAACTATTGCTCTACAATGTTAAGATAAAAAGTATTCGGTTAAACGAATGCACAAATTATAAAACAAACACAAATACTCCCAAGCAAGAAAAGTTTAACATCTTTGCTATCCTAAAGACAGTCCAGAAAAAGTAGTTTGGTAAGTCAAAAGAGCGAGAGAGGAGCTAGGAGAGAAGGCATAGGAGAGGGAGGATGTTAAAACCAAAGAGGTGGACACAGATTCTTAAATGGATGATTATTAAAATACATTAGAAAAACTGACTGAATGGTGGGCTGGTAAAAAGACGGTCAAATGGAGCCGTGGTTACTTAAAGAGAAAAATGGAAATCAAACAGCATGAGCAGAGGTGAGAAGCAGGGAACTTAAGGTGAATTAATGGTATATAGCTTACAGTACATCTTATGAAGGAATTAAGCTAAAACCAAACTATGCAAGACAGTTAAAGCCAAATCCAATGATATTTAATTCCAACAAGCAATGTAAAAAAGCAGGCAGCCAAAATGTCTTTGGCGCTCACACATTTTCCCAGTACAGCATATCTCATATCATAAAAATGAAGATGTTTAATCTCTGCTTCTTCTGACCTTCTGATCTGTCATACATACGGCAAACATTTGACAGGACAGATTTAAGTACATAATTGTCCTACAGTTCCCAAAAGTTAATTATGAGACAGGAAGATATAGTAGTTGAAACTACCAGTTAAAATATCTATGGTCAAGGTTATCAATTTTGTAAAAACCAGCATATAATTTTATAATTTTATCCGCTGTTATGCAATTTTACAAATTTTTCTGTAATTGAATTAAAATAAGATCTGTAGATACCACCAAAAAGAATAAGAGTTTTCGGGATGCTCCATGGCTTCACCTCCCCACCAAACAGGGGTCTCAACTGTTCAGCTGGGCGCCCCTTCCTCCAGGCACAGGCAGCCCTAGGAAAACTTTCTCCCACATAATCACCTCTATATAATCACCTCTTTCTCATTACCTCCAGTTCTAGACTGTCAAAGGCAGCCACAGAAACATGGCCACACCCACCTTTCCCGTGGTGCCGCACACTAATGTGTATACCGTAACTGCGTTCTGTACTGAGAAAGCTCCAGGAAGCACTTCCATGATCTGTGGTTGTAATACTTTAACTCTCCCTAAGGAACTGTGAGCAAGTAACAGTTGTTCCAGGAATGGACAAAATGTTCTCATTCCTAAGGGTCTCATTTGTCTTATAAATCTCCCGCAAACCCTGGGACTGTGTCCACAAAACAAAACAAAAATGTACATATACATACATATGCAATCTGTCTGCTCACTGATAATTTCTTTGCTTGTGTAAAGTAGTCTTTCAGCACACAGACAGGGGTTAAAGGCATCTCAGTGTAGTAAAAGTGAGCCATTCTTTTTAATTAAAACTATTCAAGTGATTTTAAATATTTTCATTGGAAACAATAATCAAAATCTTTTTTTTAATAATCAAAATCTTAATATCAGCAAAACTCTTAAAAATTCACTAATAATGATTTTAACTTACTCCTATTTTGACATTACTCCTAACTACTTTTTATAACCAAACAATTATTTAGTTAGTTTAAATTATTTTCCTTTTATTTACCTTTTAGTTCATTATAGGTTAAGGATTTTATTTAATTGAAGTATGGTTGACATACGATGTTATATTAGTTTTAGGTGTACAACACAGTGATTCAACACTTCTGTACATTTTATTCTATGCTCATTTATTTGGATACCATTTGGGTATCATTATTAATGGATACATTTATTTATATATACCATTATTTGGACACCATTACTCAGTATCTTATTTGGATACCACTTATAATAGACTCTGTATCAGGATTTGTTTTTATTAGAAATTATCTTTTAGTTGGATATCTAAAAATGTGATTAGGAGAATGAACTGTCCTAATTTAACCTAAAATTTCATGACATGGTATGATTTTGATCTTTATGAAATTACTTCTTCAAAATTATATTTTTACTTCCCCTAAATACCATTTAAAACAAACTTACTCGTTTGAAGTCATTCATATTTGTTGCCTGGACTGGAGTACCAATAAAAGTAAAATATGAAATTCTTGTTGTTTCTTCTTCACCTTGATTGGACTGAACAAATATCTACAACCCCCACCAAAAAGAAGAAAAGAAATTTTACATTAATAATTGTATCTTTTTTTCATATACATGCTTATTTAAGTTTAACTGATTCTGTTAGATTATTAATGAAAATACCTTCCATTCTTTGTAAGGATTAACCCAAACTACATTTAGACTCGTGCTCCTATAGGACTATTAATTCCACTGTTTGCCCTGCTATCCTCACCCTCTCCAGGATGTCATGGCAAGACACCCACATACACAAGTTCCGGATAATTCAGTGTGGGTGTGGAGGAGTCACAACTAAGTTCTTTATAGAGAATGTTGAAAGACTATGAAATTATTACAGTGGGCAAACCACTGCTGAAATTTTATTAAAATTGGTTTTTGACTGAGGAAAGTTTCTGCAGTTATTTCTTTCTGATACTCATTCATTCATTCAATTTCCTAAAATATTAAAAGAAAAAATAGTATTGGAAATCAGCTCCTAAAACTATACCATACTATATAGCCTATATTATTTTCAAGCTTGACTCTTTATACTTTCTATGTAAAAACTCCCCTCGGCATGTAGGTAGACAGCAGCTTTACTCACGGATTGTTTTTCAATATACTGGGATTTCTATATGCTTTTTTTAAAAAACAAAACAAAACAAAACACAATACTCTAGATACTGTCTACTTAAGAATATTGCCTCTCTTGATTTAGACAACATACTTCTTTTGTTCTCTGATGGCATGAATTGATTTTTGTTGTTTTTAGAGGTAAGCATAGATTCATCTCAAACTGAGCTTATCAATTAAAACTTCCAAGTCTGGGATGCCTGGGTGGCTCAGTTGGTTAAGCATCTGCGTTTGGCTCAGGTCATAATCCCAGGGTCCTGGGATGGAGTCCCACATTGGGCTCCTTGCTCAGCGGGGAGCCTGTTTCTCCCTCTGCCTGCTGCTCCCCCTGCTTGTGCTCTTTCTCTCCCCATTCCTCTGACAAATTAAATAAATAATATCTTTAAAAAAAAAAAAAAAAAGCTTCCAAGTCTATAACAGGTAGACTATTAAACCAACTCTCCATTTATTTGTAATACTCTTTGAAAATTAGCACAATAGTTTATATTTATGGCTTTTAAAATTCATCTACTTACTTCGATTATATTTTCTGATCAAAACTGTCATGGTCTGATTTTTGTGACTTAAGCCACTGACTAAAAGTTGATTGAGATAAGAGATAGCACATACAGACTTGAGCCTACCACAAGATAACTGTGGACAGTGATTCTCAATGACAGAGGAGATTATATCAAGATGTTTGGATTGAAAGGGCTTTTTCAATAAATACCTTGCTAACTAAATAAAGCAACTGGCATTAATTGAGAATATGGTACAAATGTAAGTCAGGAAAATATCTAATAACTAGTATTCTAGTTTAATACAACCATTTTCGTCCATTTCGTTTGGGTAGAATATTTCAAATACTGAAGTCTCAATTATAATCCTTCGTCTTATTACTAAGTATATCCTGTGAAAACCTTCTAAAATGAATACATTAGCATTCTCTAATTACAAAAACCAGAATCATTTCATTCAAACAAGGAAATCATGGGGCGCCTGGGTGGGTTCAGTCAGTTGAGCAGCTGCGTTCAGCTCAAGTCATGATGCTAAGGTCCTGGGATCCAGCCCTGAATGCAGCTCTCTGCGCAGTGCGGAACCTGCTTATCCCTCTCCCTCTATCACTCCCCCTACTTGTGCTCTCTTGCTCATGCTTGCTCACTCACTCGCTCTCACTCCAGCAAAATAAATAAAATCTTTAATAAATAAATAAATAACAAGGAAATCGCATTAGTTTACCATGACTTGTTTGTTCTCAGTGACTCTGCTCGTTCCCGTTTTTCTAGGTACTCCATCTATTCTAACCCTCCTACTGTGCTCGCTTCGGCAGCACATACACTAATCCTCCTATTCCCTCCGCTGGAGGGGTGGATAGGAGGGGTGGATAGAAGGGGGGGGTTGGAATACATATGCTGAATTTCATTATTAAAATTCACAAAAGCAATTAATAACTGATAAAAAGCAGCTGACTTCTTAATGTAAATTAAGATAATGTAAAAGTATCTTTTTAAAAAGTCATTTTTACTGAGATCATGACCACAACACTATTAAAAACCACACAGGGGGGCGCCTGGGTGGCTCAGTGGGTTGAGCCTCTGCCTTCTGAGATCATGAGGTCATGATCTCAGGGTCCCAGGATCGAGCCCCGCATCGGGCTCTCTTGCCAGCGGGGAGCCTGCTTCCCGCCCTCTCTCTGCCTGCCTCTCTGCCTACTTGTGATCTCTGTCAAATAAATAAATAAAATCTTAAAAAATAAAATAAAATAAATAATAAAATAAAATAAAAACCACATAGGGTACTGAAGGCAAGAGCATGAACTGTCACCCACAAACTCATTAAATATAGTTGAAATACTACTTACAGTTACACTGTTAACATTCTGAAACTTAACATAACGAAGTGGGACAATGCCATCTTCTTTAATATCATCCTCTGTTAGTTCCAGAGCTTGAGTTGGTTCACTTCTTTCTGCTTCTTCAAAATCCATAGATCGGGGTAGATTGATAAAAATTTTTACATATTTAGGACCCTGACCTATACAGTGGTAGAATAAAATTAAATGTTAAATCAAACTTGCAGTACTTTCCTCCCTTGACCATTACATTCACACTATACAATCAGTCACACACCCAAATATATGCACATACCTACCTAAATCTTTAGGAACTTTAGGAAATTCAGAGTACTTTCATAGCCAATTCTTCTTTTTACAGACATTTTTTTTAATGCCTGCTAGCAGTATACTAAGTTCTACAAATACCAGATTGAAACACATATGTACATAACGCAAACACGTATACATACACAGACTTCATGCTCTCAACTGTAAAAAGCCATACTATGATAAATGTAATACTACTAGTGAGGAGGTACAGGGAAGATGTCAATACAGTCTGACAATGTATGCAGGTACCATATGAGCTGGGTCTTGCAGCTGCCAACAACTGGTACATTTGTTATTAAGGAGAAAAGTATCACCAGTGACAACATTTAGCTAAAAGGAAATTAATTACACAAATTGCCAGGGTGCCTGGGTGGCTCAGTTGGTTAAGAATCTGCCTTCAACTCAGGTTATGATCCCGGAGTCCTGGGATCAAGCCTCACATGGGGCTCTCCGCTCAGCAGGGAGCCTGCTTCTCCCTCTCTGGCTCACTCAATGTCTCTTAATTAAATAAAAAAAATTTTTTTTAAAATTATACAAATTGCCAAATTTAACCTTAGGGATTAGGATGTGCTAAGTTGTTAGATCACATTTTGAGAATGCCTTAGTCCCTTTAACTTCAGGGTACAATCCAAAACCTGTACTTGGTGGCTAATTAAGGAATCTTGAAGATATTCATATTGCTTATTCATCTCTGTAGCAACTGCTTTTACAAAATTCTTATATTTTCAAAATAAAGATACAATTTTCTTAATGAAAAATATTAATACATAAAAATTTAAAACAGCAAATGAGAAGGGAATGCTATCTAATAAATAGGTTGCTTGCAGTTTCTCCCAATTATAAAGAAAACAAGAAAAATTCTACTCCCCACTACCTGCCAACACACAACCAAAAAAAAAAAATCAATAGGGACAGGAAAAAAAGGAGGGAAATGAATAAGAAAAATTCTTTATTTAAAAGAAAGATAAATACCAAGTCTGGAAAATCCTGTTTACAGCATCATAACATATATAAAGAAGATGATACTAATAATAGTGCACATATAGAAAGATCTAGAACCTTATTTATCATCTATAACAGGGAATGTGAAATAAATGTCTCCCAGTTCTGATCCTGAAAAATGGCTATTTCAAACCTGGAGTCTTAGAATAAGAGTTGAAAGAAAGAATTTCTTTGTTTTTAAGGTTACGAGATTAAACTTGTAGAAATAAGATAAAATTTTCTTTTTCTGTTCCTTTTGGTTCCTAATAATATAACATTATTTACACATTCATTTATCTCCTTGCTTTGTTCCAGAAACAATTTCACTCTTTCCAAAACAAGAAATATCTACCTCTATTATTTAATAAAAAGTTTTATATATGTGCTTAACAGATCCACAGAGCAGAAAGTTAAAGAAAAGCTATTACTCACCATTATCTGGCCCTTGAAATTTCATTGAATAAAGCTTAACAGGTTGATTAAACGCCACAGTAATAAGCAGCTGTGAAGAAAATAAAAAGTTTCATTTTAAAAGGGCTCTTGAACACCTTGAATACACACAACAGCTAGGTAGACTTAAATTAAGTCAAAGACAGAAAATATTTAATTCAATTCATAAAACCAATGTAATATAAAAAATCAGTAAGTTTAAAGTAACTTGATTAGACTGACATTTAAGAAATACAATCATCTATTATTCACATAAGGGAATGAGAATGAAATTTAATGGAATAAATTAAATTAAATTAAAAATAGGCATGGGGGGCACCTGGCTGGCTTAGTCAGTAGAGCATGTAACACTTTATCTAGAGGCTGAGTTGGAACCCATCACTGGCCATAGAGCCTACTAAAAAAAGGTGTGTGGGGTGGGGGATGCATATGAACCTAATGGCTTGTGATCTGTAAAGTGACAAGCAATCTGTCTTCAAAAAAATCAAACAAAATCCAAATTAAAATTCGAACTCTATATTTTAGCATAAAAGCTTAACATTTTATAGAAAGGTTTGTCAAGAATCTACAAACATCATTTGACAATCTGAAGACAATGAAAAAACTAGCCCTCGAATGCACTCTATTTGGTCCAAAACTCAAGAGAATTAAGACTTTTAATAGCTCTATAGTAACCTCCAAACCTCTATCCTAAACTTAACTGAATTTAGAAGGCCACATAAAGGAACTAGGATATGAAATGCTGTCAGGTTGCCTCTCTCTCTCAGAAACCGTGAGTCATTTGCTCAATCTTCTTTCTAGCTGAAATCATGTCTGATGTACCTATCTATGCTTCTACCTTAGAAGGAAGATTTTCTTGGCAGGAAGATTTCTGGTAGGCTGTGGTCAGTTCTGCTGATATGCATCATCACATTACATTCAGGGCACCATTTACAAGGAACACAATTGTGAACAATATTCTTAAAGCTGTTTAGTAAACTAGCTATGATTGGAGCAAAAATGGAATTTGGATTTATGATTTTAGGATCACTATGATCTATTTGCCTAAGAAAATACCCAGACTATTTCCTTTGGTTATATAATTACTTTTTATACTTGACCTGCAATAGTGTGTCAAAAAATAATAAGCATAACATGTTTATAGAAACTTGAACCACAAGTGAAGAGAATGGAAAGCGAGAAACAAATCAAGTCAGCAAGAATATGACACCATCTTCCTGAAGTCTGAAGAATCATTTAACTCCTTTAAGAAAAAGAAGCATGATAAGATTTATATTTTCTTTTTTTTACGATTTTATTTATTTGAGAGAGAGAGCAAGCGTACACAAGTGGGGGGAGGGGCAGAGGGAAAGGAGAAGCAGACTCTCCACTGAGCAGGGAGCCTAATTCCAGACTGGATCCCAGGATCCTGGGATCATGACCTGAGCTGAAGGCAGACAATGGAGTGAGATACCCAGGTGCCTCCAGACTTATGTTTTAGAAGAATAAATTTTGTGAACACGTGGAAGATGAATTGGAATGGGGACAAAGCAGAGACAGTGGATTAGAAAGTAAATTAAGGAAAGTAAGAGTCAAGATGAAGATAATGATGGCTTGATCAAGGCAGTACTACACTACTTCCTCTGCGACAACAATGCAGGGAATTACAGGGAAGTACCATACAGGTTTACATCTGGGAGTGAGGAATACACACATAGGAGTGCTCATCTAATTAGTCTCTATTTCTCAGGTACAAATTCAGCTGGGTGAGTAAAAAATATGGAAGACACGTCAAGCATGAACATAAGGACTTAAGAGAGGTGAAGGCTCAACTCAGTAGTGGAGCCAATCCCAAATTCTGAGAATCTGTGTAATGCACCTGGCAGCTTGCATAGAACAGGGAAAGGAGGTGGGTCTGCACCATCAAAAAAACTGAAACTTACAAAAAGGAAAAGAAGCGGTTATGTGGGAAGGAGAAACATAAAACCATGAGATAGAAACATGATAAAGAACCCAGAGCCAGGGGCGCCTGGGTGGCTCAGTGGGTTAAAGCCTCTGCCTTTGGCTCAGGTCATGATCTCAGGGTCTGGGATCAAGCCCCGCATTGGCCTCTCTGGTCAGCAGGGAGCCTGCTTCCCCCTCTCTCTCTGCCTGCCTCTCTATTGTGATCTCTGTCTCTGTCAAATAAATAAGTAAAATCTTTAAAAAGAAAAAAAAAAAAAAGAACCCCAGAGCGGGCATAAATATTGATGATCCCTAGAAGCTTTAACTGTCAATTACCTGTTCATCACAGTCAGATTCCAAGAAGGTCGTATCTTTTCGTAAACAGTTGTCAAATCCATGCTCATCACTTTCATTAAGACATTCACAGCCAGCTTTGTTAATAAAAGGCATTAAATCCATCTGAAAAAAAATTAAGTCAAGACTTCAGGCAAAGCATTTGGATTAGGTATAACAATCTAACAAATGTAAATATGTGATTCTCTCTAGGCAATTTAAAAAAAAAACTTCTCTTTTAAAACAGTCACTAAAACTTTTACAATAATCCTTTCATTTGAATTTGACTGAGATCTACCACTATTAAAGCTAAATCTAGGCTTAGCCCACTTGATAAAGTATCAAAAATCAAGTCTTTAACACAAAGATTATAAAACATTGACTTATACTTTTTTATGACCAGTGTTTTGCAGTGCTAAATATGCAAATTAAAATATCCATAAGATCCAAGAAAAGCCTGCCTCCCTCTTCTAGAGGTCATGTACTCTTTAAACTTATATTCATAAAGAGTTTACATATAAGATGAATAACAAATAAGAATTAAAACATTTGTTATTATGGAAAATTTCAAGCATATATAAATAAATAATACAGTTAACCTCACGTCCTCAACATCCAGCTAGTTATCAACTCATGGCCACTCTTGTTTCATCTTTACCCTGCAAACAGTCCCTAACCCTCCTGTTTTCAAATAAATCTTAGGCATTTCTTCATTTCATTCATGAACATTTCGGTGTGTTCATGAACATTTCTAAGAGATAAGGACTCTAAAAAAAATCCTCTGGGACACCTGGGTGATTCAGTTCTCTGCCTTCAGCTTAGGTCATGATCCCCGGGTGCTGGGATTAAGCCCCACATCGGGCTCCTTGCTCAGTGGGGAGCCTGCTTCTCTCCTGCTTGTGCTGCTCTCCCTCTCTCTCACTCTCTCGCTGACAAATAAATAAAATGTTTTTAAAAATCCTCAATATTATTATCACAATTAAAACAATCGGTAATACTTTGTTAGCAAATATCCACGTTCAAATTTCTTCAGTTGTCTCATAAATGTTTGAACTATTAGAATAAGAATCCAAAAACCATACACTGTAGTTGGCTAATGTCTCTCAAATCTCCTTTAATCTATGGTCATTTAGCACCCATAGATTTCTAATATTCTAGATTTTGCTGATTGCTTCCCTGTGGTTGTCATTTAACATTTTCCTGTCTCCCATGTATCTGTTAATAGTCCAACACGACTCCATAGATGTAACAGTGGTCATTCCTATGTTGTTTCTGACTTTATTTTTTTGTTTTGTTTCTGACTTTAGTGAGGGTGCCTTTGGTGCTCCCCCAATTAAGATATTACTGATTGCTTTAGGAATAAATGGGTATTGAATTCTGTTAAATGCCTTTTCTGCATATTAGGAGATCATAATCTTTCTCCTCTGGATCACTGAATTTTGTTTACTAATATTTTAACAGCTTTACAACAAGTGTTCCTAATTGGAACTGGCTGGTAGCTTTTGTTATACAACACTGTCTGGGAATAGACTGGCATTATACCTGACCTAACTACAAAGTGGCATATTCTAGAAATATGCAATTGGAAATAAATATCACTACCTATGTAATCGACTTGCCAATAATGAGGAAAGAATAATGGGACAACAATCAGACAAATCTAGATTGTGGGACAGTCTATAAGACAGATGGTCTCGACGTGCACTATACAATAAGATAGCCATTAGCCACATGTGGCAATTTAAAATTAATTAAAAGTAAATAAAATTTAAAATTCAGTTCCTCAGTTGCACTAGTCATGTTACAAATGCGTAATAGCCACATGTTCCTAGTGGCTACTATATTAAACTGGTGCCAGTTTAAATTTCCAAAAAAAGGCAGTCATGAAAGAAAAAAAAAAAAAAAGACATGTTTCCAGAATACTAAAGAGCAACAACTTAAGTATAATGCATGATCTTTGACTTGATCCTAGACAGGGGAAAAACAGCTATAAAGACTATTCTGGAGAGGTGCCTACGTAGCTCAGTTGGTTGAGCATCTGTCTTCAGCTCAGGTCATAATCCCGGGGTTCTGGGATTAAGCCCCACATCAGGCTCCCTGCTCATGCAGGAGTCTGCTTCTCCCTCTCTGGCAGCCCCTCCATCCGCTTGTGCTCTCTCTCTCTCAAATAAATAATAAAATCTAAAAAAAAAAAGAATATTCTGGAGATAATAATTAAGAAAAAATGTGAATGTAGGCTTTAAGTATTAGAGATACTGTAGCATTGTGATAATGGTATCGTGGTTATGTAAATGAATGGTCTTGCTCCTAGAAGCTATAGGCTAATAAAATATTTAGAGATGAACCATCACAATGTCTATAGTTTACTTTTAAATGATTCTGTAGAAGGTAAAGTGAATAAATACATATCAAGAAAGCAAAAAATAGCAAAATATTCACAACTGATGAACACACGTGAATAGTATATGTGTTTGCTATACTACTGCTCTGTCAACTGTTTTAATAAATTTCACCTTTCTTTTTTAGAAGGGGAAAATCTAACCTGAGACACAGAAGCTAGAAAAACCTTTCTATGCTTCTAGTTTGGGTTAACGAAAGATCTTACGACACAACTGGGTCACTTAAGGTTTCACTTCATTTTGATGAATGATGACAAAATTTGTAGACCAAAATCTACAGTTCAGAGGTCAGAATACTAAAATATACATATAAGCCCCAAGATTCAGAACATATGCAAATCCAACTTCAATTCCAGAGTGCCCAGAACTCAAAACTTCTGGGGGAGAGGAAGACTTGATATTGATGGCCCTTTCACTGCCATTCAAAGCCATACTAGGTACTCTTAGCAAATATGGGAGAAAAGAGAACGTTTTAAACTTTCCCAATGCTTCAACCAACACTTTAAAAACTAAAAGTCATTATATTCACAAAAACACTGTCTTACTTCTGAATAAGAACTATTATGATTCTTACGGTTTTGAGTATCACACCTACATTTATTGCAATATTTCAAACCCCTCTAAAAGAGATATGTGCATCTCTCTTACTCTGGCTTCAATCAAATTAGGAGTTCCAAAACTAGTATATATAAAATCAGTAATGGAATAGCCTCTTGTGTTAAAACATAAGTGAAAATCTTTAAAACTAAAATTTTATTTTAAAATTGTCAATACACTTTTGCAATGCTAGTACTTAGATCTACTTAAGATACTGGCTTTCATTCATTGACTTACTCCTGTTAAGTTTCTATTTGTCTTGTGAGAATGACGACATTCTTAGAAACACATTACCAATCTTAAATATTTAATAACCTTGTAGACATATAGTTCAAAATTTTTAATGTCTTGACTGACACTTGATGGAAAAAATGAAAATGTTTTTAATAGCCTTTCACACTGTATTCATAACATCCGCATGAAAACTAAATTTTAATTTCTTAAAACTTCATTTTTTTCCTGCTTATTCCCTACCTGAGGACAAAATACTGATAATCACACTTAACTGATGTGTAAAGAAGTGTCACTCTAGCTAAGCAGCAGGACTGTTGTACTCCTAAGACCTTTTCATGCAAAAACTCTTAGTAAATATAGGGAAAAAAATACAAAGATGTAAACACAACAGTTTACAAGTCAAATAATTTCCAAAATTTTCCAAAAGGTGTCACAACCCTGACTTATACAACATGTTCATACTTCCTAACTGGATTTTACAATTTCAAATTACTACATAACAGTTCTGTTTAAAATAGACATTAATTGTCCCCCTAACTTAATTAATGCTAGTACCACATGTTAAAGACACTTTTTGAAGACACAACACTCAACCCCCCACATACAAAAAGACTTTCTCATATTTTTCTGACTAGAGTCTCCTTATTCAGCAGGAATTTAAGGGACTTTACATAAAGAACGTGTAGCCCATGACATCAATCTGCTTTACTATACTTAATACACATTTATTTCATATATTAGCTTTAACTTGAGGTAACAATTATTTTTTAAAAAGTTCATTTTTGAGCCACCCAGGCAACCTTAAAAAGCTCATTTTTGATCTGCAATTACAATTAACTTTATAATAAGAAATATTAGGAAAGATATATACAAACATATTTTTTGGTATCCAGGATTAACCAATTTGCATAAAAGAGTCAGTTACCATGAAGTGCTACTTCTGAATTTTGGTCCTTCCTGAATAGCTCTTAAATAATAAAGATACTGAATTATAATTATCGGTATTACGTAATTTTCAAACACTTTTAACTTCCTAAGTCTTCAAGTTATTAGCTGAATAACTTACTCTTAAAACTCAGTACATATCCCATAGCAAAGTCACATAGGATCCTAAAACAAAATAAGTAGTTGTTTTTTTTAGCAGAAAAAAAGAGATGCCAGAAAAGAGAAGATACATTAAAAAAGAGAGAGAAAACTATAGGAAGTGGTAGGAGAAGGAGTCCAGCATACAAAGATCACACATTAAAATTTACATGTCATTTTACACAATTGTCAAAACCTGAAAAATTTTTCCAATGCACATTTCTTCATATTTGGGGGTATATGTATAATTAAAAATTACATATAAATAAAACATATACATTATATGTAATAAAATGAAAATTAAATATATATATAAAAATATATCTACATTGGGGTGCCTGGTTGGCTCAGTCAGTTAAGAGTCTGCCTTTGGCTCAAGTCATGATCCCAGGGTGCTGGGATCGAGCCCCACATCAGGCAATAAACTCTTTAAAAATATATATATCTACATTAAAAATGATTAAATGTTTAAAACTGGCTATTAAGACAATTCAGAAAGCAGGTTTAAAAAAGAAAATAAGTGGCAAAAAGAATTATTTAAGAAAAACTGTTACTGATGAGGGCTTAAGATTATAATACATATAACAGAAGCAAAAACCCAATAGTCAGCTAATGAAATTACTTTTATAGATCTTATTTGAAAGTATTCTTAACTAGCAAAAGATAACAGTTAATTTCACTTTAACCAAATAATGAGAAAAGATATATCATGATTTCACTTTTAAGTCTACCTACATAGCCTTTTGGAATATCTGTGTCCTCATTGCTTCCAGGGTCATTTTCTAAGTGCTGCTTGATTTTTTCTTCTAATCCAACAGCATCTGCTCCTTGATATTGATCAATTCTCACTTTGTTTCGAAAAAACAGAAACGTAGGTGTTGCTGATATATTGTTGGTGGCAGCTGTTCCCTAGAATTGGCAAGTTAGATACCGTTAATGAATTAAAATTTATCTTAAACCACTTTGAATATTCATTCTACATCTCTACAGAAGTTATATATCACAAGCATGAACAAAAACCACATAAAATAATTTATTCCCAATTGTTATATAAGAAAAAGCAGGCCTATCACTGAGGGCACAACTACATGACCTTTAAAATTCCAAAGAAGAACATGCATTTTTATCAATTTTAGTGTTAAACACGTAACCCACCAGTAGAACAATTAGCTTCCAATACAGAAATGATGCTTTATACTACCAGGTAAAGTTTTCATAAGTACATGCTATTTGTTAAATGGAGAAGTCCAAGAGGGTATTGATATATCAATGCTACTAGGGAAAAATACAGATCTGAACAACAGTAGCCCATCTCTCCATGAAAATGAAGTTAACAACCTCACTCAACTCTACTCATAGAAATGGCTTCTGGCCCCCCATCAAATACACCGCAATATCTACCTTTTAAAATTCTGCTCCAACTCCACAATATTATAAAACTAAGTACTGAGCGGAAATGAGCTAATTAACCATTGACTCATGACTTAAACTTTTCATAAGTATAAAGGAAATAGTAAAGCAAATGTGTTATCTTGCATATTCAAATACTATGAAGAGGTACCACTACTTTGTTTAAAGAAAAAAAAGCATAAAGTTTACATAAGAGAGGTGGGATGCTTGGGTGGCTCAGTCATAAGCATTTGCCTTCAGCTCAGGTCATGATCCCAGGGTCCTGGGATCGAGCCCCACATCAGGCTCCCTGCAGGGAGGGGGGCGCAGGGAGCCTGCTTCTCCCTCTCCCACTCCCCCTGCTTCTGTTCTCTCATTGTATCTTTCTCTGTCATATAAATAAAATCTTTAAAAAGTTTTCATAGAGATGTCTTCTCTAAATCTCAAAAATTAAAAAACAAAAGACGAAAAACATGATTGACGTTTTAGAACAGTATTGGCCAAAAGAAATATAAGACATAAATGTGGCTTATATATGTAATTTTAAGTTGTCAGTAT
This sequence comes from Nasua narica, assembly GCA_028533885.1. Classification (NCBI taxonomy): domain Eukaryota; kingdom Metazoa; phylum Chordata; class Mammalia; order Carnivora; family Procyonidae; genus Nasua; species Nasua narica. Next base: position 63,724,350 of record CM052808.1, read on the forward strand.
GCACAATAAAAAAATACAGAGAAACCACTAAAATCAATTTTAATAATATATTTTAGTGAATCCAATAATTGCATTTTCAACAGTCAGTGTAAAAAGTTAATGATATATTTTACCTTTTTTTCATACTAAGCCTTCAAAATCCTATGTGTATTTTACACTTACAGCACATCTCAATTTGAATTTGCCACATTTCAAGTGTGCAATAACCACATGCTGCTAGTGGCTACCGTACTTGGACAATAAAGCTCCAGAACTGAGCTCCAGAGGACAGACAGTGAATACTAAAATAAGGGCCAGCGATGGGAGTCCAGTAGTACGTGACAGAAGTACTAAGCAATATTACAGGGTTTAAACCAAACCCCAACTACTTACTACAAACTATTATAACATTTAAAAATTCTTTTCACACTCAGAAATGTATCAAAGACAAAACCACCAAAAAGAGGAGCCACACAACTATTCCTCAGTAAGAACTAAAGACTACATTTTTAGTGTTGGAAGGAAACTTCAAAAATTTTTCCCATTAACTCCTCCTCCATATTTCCACATCTGCAAACCCAGAATTGTCAGAGAGCCAGTCCAACTAAGTAATCAGGGAAATCTCCCCACAACACCGGCTCAATCAACAGTAATTAACACTTTCAGGTTTCTGCTGAGTATGCACCTTTGAAGCTAAGATTACAAATTGATCAATTCAACTCAAACTACAACCAAGAATTCTTTGCCATGGCTTTCAAATCAAACAATGCCTCAGCAGTAAAAGATACTATTCTCAATTTGCAAAAGATAAACAAAAAATGTAAAAAAAAAAAAAAAAAAAAAGGACTTCCAGGTGACTGATTTAGTTTAGTTGAACAGCTTATTAGTTTTACATCAGAAAGATATTAATGTTAACAAACCCAGAAGCAATTAGTATTGAACTACCCTTTTTAACTAATGCAGCCACAATGACATTTGTAATAATTCATGTCCATATAACATTTCCCCATCTCAAAGAATTACTGTGTGCATAAAGAGAGAAACAAAGGATGATAACAATGTTGAATTTCAAACCAATATAATTTTTTTTTAAAAGGACTCCTTTCCCTTACCTGACACTGATGTACATCAACTTCCAAGAAAACTGCCTGTGGATACTTATTACTCATAGAACTGAATGCTGGGGCAATCCTTAAACATGGTCCACACCTGTGAGAAAGGTAAAATACATGCTTGGTAAAAAACGAAAAGAAAAACAAAACAAAAATATAAAAAACTATTAATTTATACTCTGAAGAATTTGTTAATTAAAATATGAAATTAAACAAAATGTGATCATCCTAGCTTTAGTCTTTCTAGTCTCTTCCACAAGATTATTTATATATACTTGCATCAGTACCACATTGTCTTAATGACTACAGAGTTATATTAAATTTTAAAGTCTAATAATGTTAAGTCTTCTGGCTGTATTCTCACTGAGAAAAATTAAAGACGGGAATACAAGGAGGAATATACTATGCTTATAAACTGGAAAACTCAAGTGTCAAGCTGTCAGTTCTCCTAAATTTGACCTTTAGTGTCAATGTAAAATCCCAGTAGGTTTTCTTGCACAAGTTAACAAGTTTAAATTCTAAAATTTATAGGGAAATAACAAAGATAACCCAAGCCATTCTGAGGTTCAAAGCTGAGAAAATTACATTACTGAATATTAAGAATAATCACAAAGCTTTATAAATTAAGAGTGTACGGTATCAATAAAAGGATAAACAAACTGACCAATGTAAAAGAATAGGTCCAAAAACAAACCATCCTACACAGAGTAACCTGATTTACCAAACATGTGACACAGCAGTGTAGTGGGGAAAGAACGGTCTTTTCAATAAGCAGTGCTGTGTCATCAGGATACTCATATGGGAAGATAAATGAATCTTGGCGCCCTATACCTTACACCATATACAAAACCAATACCAGATGGATTACAGATCTAAACGTGAAAGGTAAAACAAAAGTTTTAAGAAAAAATACAAAGATACTTTCAAAACTCTGGAGTAAGCAAAGATTTCTTAAAACAAACAAAAAAAAACCAAAAGAGGAAATAATTGATATATTGGAATATATTTGATAAACTGGAAGATATTAAGACCTTTCTACGACCCAGCAATCGCACTACTGGGTATTTACCCTCAAGATACAAATGTAGTGATCCAAAGGGTCACATGCACCCGAATGTTTATAACAGCAATGTCCACAATAGCCAAACTATGGAAAGAACCTAGATGTCCATCAACAGATGAATGGATAAAGAAAATGTGGTATATATATATACAATGGAATACTATGCCATCAAGAGAAACGAGTATGCAGAAATCAAGAGAAACGAAATCTTGCCATTTGCAACGACATGGATGGAACTAGAGGGTATTATGCTAAGCGAAATAAGTCAGGCAGAGAAAGACAATTATCACATGATCGCTCTGATATGAAGAATTTGACAGGCAGGGCAGGTGGTCGTGGGGGGTGAGGAAGAGAAATGAAACAAGATGGATGGGAAGGAGATAAACCATAAGAGACTCCTAAACTCACGAAACAAACTAAGGGTGGCTGGGAGGTGGGGGAGGGGGGTAGGGTTATGGACACTGGGGAGGCTATGTGCTATGGCAAATGCTGTGAAATGTGTAAGCCTGATGATTCACAGACATGTACCCTGGGGCAAATAATACATTATATGTTAATAAAAAATTTTAAATTTTTTTAAAAATAATGAAATAAAATTAATAAATACCTAATCGTTGAAACGATTAAAAAAAAAGATACCATTTAAAGAGTGAAAAGACCCACAGAGTGGTTAAAAAAAAATCTGTAAAACATATAGAAAGGCTTACACTGCTAATATGTAAAGAATTCCTACAAAACAGTAAGAACAAGACTGACACTCAAAGGGAAACTGGGTAAACTCTTAAACCGGTACATGACAAATGAAGTTATCCTAATGGACAATAAATATGAAAAGATATCTCACTTCATTAGTCACTAGGGAAGCCCAGGAAATGCAAATTAAAACTTTCAGAGAAATAGCTAAAACAAAAAGAGTATAATAGAGTACGACCAAGAATGTGGAGCAACTGAACTGTTAGTGACTATGCAAACTTTAGGGGTATAACCACTTTAGGGGTAAAGAAAAACTGCCAGTATCTGCTACACAAAGACCTATGCCTACCTCATATGTCTACATATGTAGAAACATAGGTAGAAATGTCTACATGTTTGCCTTAGGGCATTTGAAAAAATATTGACAGTAGTAATATTTCTAATAACCAAAAGTGGAGACTACATAAATTTCTATCAACACAGAATGAGTACATTAATTGCAGTTACTAATACTGTGGAATACTATACAATAAAGAAAACAAGTGATGTAAAACGTCATGCGAAAAACATGGATTAACCTCACAAATAATACCGAGAAAAGTAGTACATTTTATGATACCATTTATACACAGTTCAAATACAGGCAAAACAAATCAATGGTACTATAAATCAGGACAAAGATTACCTTTCTGAGAGTTAAAGACAAGTTGGGGTCATGAGAGATATCAAAAGGCTACTTATGCTCTATTTGTCCAGAAGCTCATTACATGGGCATGTGTGTTCAATTTATAAAAATTAATTAAGCTACACATTTATAATTGTGTATTATGTTGTATCTCAATAAAAATTTAAAGAAAAACCTTAGCAATAGCAGACAAGAGCACAAAGAAAAGCAAATTCTGGAGCACAAAATGTTCAAACTCACAAATGTTCATCCTCAAGCTGCGATTGTCTCTCAAATATACTGTTTAATCAGTATATTCATCCCATGCCATCCTTAGGCCTCACACCAAAAAAGCCAAGAAAATAAGCAATTAAGTCCTTAAAATTAAACTTGGTGCTTCTGAAAGTAGATTTTGGGGTCTAACAATCTTCAAATAGGTCCTTGAGACCAAATTGTAAAAGACCAAACATTTACAGTCACTAAACCTATGTTTAGTTTAACAAAATACTTCTAGTTATCAGTAAATCTTAAACATTATGGATGGGACTACCAACTGTTAGATCCTTTCTTAAGGGCCATTAATCATGATTTGTCAATTTTAAATGAACACAACCCAAGTTTCAACAATCTCATTTCTATACATCTATACCACCTTAACACTCATTTTCACTGTATGTAAAACAAAGTTCAATGCAATGTTTATAACAATAAAAAATTAGAAACAATCTACATGGCAATCAACAGAAAAAGAGTTTACAATGTTATGACACATTCATACCAGGGGATAAGGATAATTTGTAAATTTGTACTATTTAAAAGAAAACTAAGTCTCATAATAAAATTCTCTATTACATTATGAAGATGTGTATATACACACACGCTACGTGTGTCACACGATAATCATTTAATTACTTCTGCAAAGTAGGACTGGAAAAGGAAGAGAGTTTACAGGAGACTTTTTAAATTATTCATAATTCTGTATCCTTTGTTTTTTTAGAATGAACAGGTACCTTTATTTTAAAAAAATAACTTGAGACTAGAGATTTTAACATTAACTGCATTTAAACGGTTGTCCCAAATGAAGCACAGCTATTTACGCTATACCACAACATACTCATTACTGGAAAAAAAATCTCCCTTCTGCGAAAGCATGCATTCAAAATAAGAAGACTTACGGGAAAAATTAGACTGAGGCAAACCATTTAAACTGATACAACTTAGTAAAAATATCCTGAGAAAAAAGAGTAAAGTACTCAGGAAATACTTAGACAGTCGGGCAGGTGGCTCAGACCTAGAGGCTACCTCAGGGAATATTTAAAATGAGTAAAACAACAGAAGTGTGCGTTTCAGGTGCTATGACACTCCCGGTGGAAGCAGAGCTCTAGACCATGGGGCTGTGGGAGGAAGTGCAACACTAACAATGAAGTCCCCTTTGGAACAAGTGCTGGGTGCAAGTGCTCTTCTTAAATCGTAGTAACTCTCTTAAAATAAACGTGAAAGGGAGCTTGCTTGTATAGCTGAGGATTTTTCTCCTTCCTGCGAAAGGTTCTATTTCCATTTCTGCTCCTCACTACCTAGGAAAAATAGCATACGAACCAACACAACTTCCACACTATGTTGACATCATCACTCTATTCATCAGGCATGAGCTAACAAGTGTTAAAAAAAAAAAAATCTTGTAGCTAAAATAACTGTACTAAGGTAACTGTTCCCTTTCAAACTTTAACCTTATCTAGATCCTCCGTTTAATTTTAGTTAGCCATCACAGGTTGTAACATTAGTGAAAAATCAAAATAAACCCTAGAACACAGAAGCAAAAATAAATACAGCGGCATACTTTCACACTATAATCACTCAAATGAAATTGATTAGTTATTGTAAGATGTTTGCCTGCTTAACATTACCATTTAAGAATAAACTTAAATTTCCATTATTAGCTGAGCTCATGAGCAAGTCACCTGATTTCTCCATATAAAATGAGAAGGAACTAGATTCTCTAGCACCTTTCACAGATCTAAAATATTTTGCCCCAGGGACACCTGGGTGGCGCAGTCGAGTGTCCCACTCTTGTTTTTGGCTGAGGTCGTAATCTCAGGGTCATCAGGCTGAGCCCCAGGTCAGTCTCCACGCTCAATGAAGAGTCTGCTTCAGACTCTTTCTCCCTCACCCTCTGCCCCTCCGCACCTCAAATCAATCAATCAATCTTTAAAATATTATGCCCCAAATATGACTGGATTTCAGGATCGCACTTTCTTCTATTGTGCAACCCTTGATTCACAGCCCTCAAATAATATACTGTCACAGAGCCTCTGAACTTCTAAAAGTGACCAGATTATCTAGTCCAGAGGTTCAAAAAAGAAAAAAAAAAGTTCTTTTTCTACCTCTGAACCTGTCTTTGACAGAAAGGTTAGCTATTAAATCTAATATGTAAAATGGATATATAAGGACACTCTGACATTTGCTTTTTGAGAAAAGAACACAGCAGACAACTCCAGCTTTCTGCAAATACATAAAGAACCAAACCCACAAAACTAAAACTTTAAAACTGATCTAACCTGGGGCGCCTGGGTGGCTCAGTGGGTTAAAGCCTCTGCCTTTCGCTCAGGTCGTGATCTCAGGGTTCTGGGATCGAGCCCCGCATCGGGCTCTCTGCTCACTGGGGAGCCTGCTTCCCCCTCGCTCTCTGCCTGCTTCTCTGCCTGCTTGTGATCTATCAAAAAAAAAAAAAAAAATCTTAAAACTAATCTAACCTAACACAATTACTGGATAGGTAAGAACTGAAGACCAGGGACGTTAAATGACATGCCCAAGATCAGACACTCTAGTCAACAGCCGAGCCCCAACGGTTAACTCCTAATCTAATCCAAGATCAGCTTTCTTTGGAAGTACTAAGTTAGGTTCATAACTAAGATATTTGTTTTCAGTCATAGTATAAATACATCCTACTTCATGAACTTGCCACTCTTCACTATTTGCTAAAGCAGTCAGTGCTCTGCCTTGAGCAATAACATGTGTAAACACATTACTGATAAATGGTAAGGAAAATATATGTGCTTTCTGAAGAGATATTTTAAGTCTATTTTACTATAGGGCATAACTTTAAAGTAGGTAATGTCTAGATTAATTATATTTCAATTAGGGCAGGCATAATCATAATTGGTCCTATTAATAACACAAAATGGCTAGCATTCATTGAGCATTTACCGTATGTTATACAATTTACAAAACCCTTAAATTCATTTAAGCCCTACAATTCCTCATTTCCAAGTCAAGAGCAATGAAGTACAGTGCTAGAATTTGATCACAAAACCCAACTCTTGACAGCTCTTCCCCAAACCTCATAACAGTGGCCTACACACTACTTTCTGTTATTTCTAAATTAACTGCCAAGATTAAAACTATACGCTCTTTTAAAAAATCCAGACAGATACTATTTTGTAAAGTTCAAATCCAGGCAAAACTAATCTGTAGCGTTCTATTCTAGAATGAGAAGAAACTGCAGCAAGGAAAGAGGGAGGTGGATTCTTGAACTACATGTTGGTTAAAACTTCTCAAAGTATACACAAATGATTTGTGTACATTTTTGCATGCATTGTTATACTTCAATTAAAAGTATACTTTTAAGAAAAATTCTCTGTGTTCTCTGAGGCCTTGCCATGCACTAGTTATCTTAAAGCTACCTACTTCTCTCATTATCTGCCTGGTCCCTATGGACTATTGAGCTTACTATCTCTGTAATTCAGACTGCAGCAATAATGCAGCATAAAATTAATACTATATATGTGTGTATACATACATACATATCTATATGTATGTATGTATACACACACACACACACACACACACACACACGATTTATTATCTGGACAAGCTACCATAACCATTAGAACTCAACATCCTAATATACACTAACATTCTTCCCAGATGGTAACAGTAACACCTAACCAACTACAAACTAGGACCTGCTTTAACAAAACTGAATATATGGTAAAAACGTCTATAAAAATGATACATTCATATATTCAAGATAAAAATCATTCATAGTCAATATAATTTCACTTATATGTGGAATCTAACAAACACACAAATGAAAAAACCAAAGACAGACTCAAAAACACAGAAAACAAATTGGTGGTAAGGAGGGGATTGGTGAACGGATCAAGAGGTATAAACTTCCAGTTATAAAAAAGTCATGGGGATGAAAAGTATAGCATAAGGAACATGATCAATAACACTGTAATAATTGTGTATGGTAAAAGATGGTAACTATACTTATCATGCTGAGCATTTTGTAAAGTATGTAACTTAAATCACTATGCTGTACCCTGAAACTATTAAAATATTGTATGCCAAGTATATTTCAATTAAAAAAAATCATTCAGGGGCACCTGGGTGGCTCAGTGGGGTAAAGCCTCTGCCTTTGGCTCAGGTCATGATCTCAGGGTCCTGGGATCGAGCCCCGCATCGGGCTCTCTGCTCAGGGGGGAACCTGCTTTGTCCTCTCTCTCTGCCTGCCTCTGCCTACTTGTGATCTCTCTCTCTCTGTGTCAAATAAATAAACAAAAAAATCTTAAAAAAAAATCATTCATACTAAGTTTTATGGGGAAGAAAATGTATATTCTTTTAGCATTGGGGCTTACCCATCAGTGATAACAAAACTGGCACAGCTTATAATCACTAAATGTATCTGAGTATATTTAAAATGAGTAACAGTTTGGAAATAACGGTTACAAAAACATGTTACCACAATATGTAAATTCACATATTTAATTTCATTCTCTAAACAATACTGTTAGGTTACATGTTACTATTCTCATTTTACAGGTAGGGAAAAGAACATCAGAGAGTGAACAGAACTGTCCTAAGTCATAAGATTAGTTTGCAAGCAGCTGTAACTAAATAATTCAGGCAATATTTATTTAAAAATATCAGGCTCTGGGGACACCGGGTGGCTCAGTCAGTTAAGCAGCTGCCTTCAGCTCAGGTCATGATCCCAGGGTCCTGGAACTGAGTCCCACACTGGGTTCCTTGCCCAACGGGGAGACTGCGTCTCCCTCTGCCTCTGCCTGCCACTCTGTCTGCTTGTGCTCTCTCCCTCTCTCTCTTTCTGACAAATAAATAAATAAAATGTTAAAAAAAAATCAGGCTCTGTGCAATACAGAGATGAACCTGCCTTTCCTTTCTACTTAGGCTGGAAAGAACAGCAACAGCACTTTACCATCCAATCTGCATTCAGCAATGGGATCTTATTTAACCTGTGACTCAACATCCTCATTTGTAAAATGGGGATAATTTCAAAGATTACTTTGAGGACTGAATGAGTCAATATAAATGTTTTAAACAAGTCTCACAAGAGCAAATAATATGTAAATATTGACTGTTTTAATTGTTTAAAAAAAAAAAATACTGGAGAAGGGTGCCAAGACCATTCACTGGGGAAAAGACAGTTTTTTCAACAAATGGTGCTGGGAAGACTGGATATCAACATACAAAAGAATGAAGGTGGACCTTTACACCATATACAAAAATTAACTCAAAATGAGTAAAAGTCCTAAACTTGAAAACTAAAATTACAAAATTATTTAATGAAAACATAAGGGTTAAATCTTCATGACACTGGATTTGACGATTTCTGGGATATGACACTAATAGCACAAGCAACAAAAGAAAATTGGACTTCACCAAAATTTAAAGACTTGTGCATCAAAGGACACTATCAAGGAGTGAAAGGCAACCAATTGGAGAAAATATTTATAAATCATATATCAGATAAGGAATACCCAAAATACACAAAGAACTCCTACAATTCAGTAACAAAAAGCCAAAGTCATTCAAAATCAGTAAAGGACTTGAACAGACATTTCTCCAAGGAAGATAAATGACCATTAAGCACAAGAAAATATGCCCAACTTCATGAGTCATTAAGGAAATTCAAACCAAAACCACCAGACCACTTCACACCCATTTAGGATGGCTATTAAAATATAAAAAGTGAAAAAAAAATAAAATAAAATATAAAAAGTGTTGGCAGGTATGTGGAAAATTAGAATTCTCCTGCACTGCTGGTGGGAAAGCAAATGGTGCAACCACATTCCACTCCCAGGTATATAACCAAAAGAACTGAAAGCAGGGACTGAAAGAAATCCTTGCACACCAATGCTGATAGCAGAATTACAATAGCCAAAAGGTGGAAACAACCCAAATGTCCATCGACAGATGAATAAGCAATATGTAGTGTATACAGGCAATGAAATATTACTTAGCTTGAAAACAGAAATTCTAAAACATGCTGCAAAATGGATGAACCTTGAAAACACTATGCTAAGTGAAATAAGTCAGAAACCAAATGACAAATATTATATAATTCCACTTACATGAGGTATCAAGAATAGGAAAATTCATAAAGACAAAAAGAAGTTACCAAGAGTGGGAGGTTAGGGGATACTGGGAGTTTTTGTTTAATGGATACTTACTGGTTAGCACTTTTATCTGAGATAATGAAAAAATTCTAGGAAATAGTGATGTTGGTACAACATTGTGAATGTACTTAATGCCACTGAATTCTACATTTAAAAATGGCTAACATGAGGGTGCCTGGGTGGCTCAGTTGTTAAGCGTCTGCCTTCGGCTCAGGTCATGATTCCGGGGTGCTGGGATCCAGCCCCACGTCGGGCTTTGCTGCTCAGACGGAAGCCTGCTTCTCCTTTCTCCCACTCCCCCTGCTTGTGTTCCCTCTCTCGCTGTCTTTCTCTCTCTGTGTTAAATAAATAAAAATATTTTTTTAAAAATGGCTAACATGGTAAATTTCATTTTACATACATTTTACTACAATTAGAAAACTGAGTGCTCTGGTAGCACTTATTACTAAAATTGGAACAATACAGAGATTAGCATGGCCACCGTGCAAGGATGACATGAAAATTCGTAAAGTGTTCCATATTAAAAAAAAAAAAATCTGAAAATATTGGAGAACCACTGCAGATTTTTAAACAGAACAGTGACAATCTGCATAGCATTATATTAAAATTAATAGGTTAGATATAACATTGAAGTGGAGTAAAAGAAATAAGTCTTAAAGTCGGGTTGGAAAAGAAACAGCTGTTGGAGAAAACTATGTTCTTGGCCTAAAATGGGACATTAACTTTGAGCTAAGAGGTTTCCTACATGATTTACTGCATATAGATGTATGAGGGTCTAACACTGATGCCCAGTTACCCCAACGGTGTCACACTGACACAGTTTGTGTAAGAATACTAATGGCCAAAATGTTAAAGAACTTTTAAGGCAAATATAATTTTATCAGGTTTATGTTACCTATTATATGCTTTTGAACTTAAAAGTTCTCTAAATTCATCTTTTCTTTGTACTCAGTTTTTCCAAAAAAAAAAAATTTTTTTTCATTGTTATCAAAATACCTTTTTAAAAGTAAATAACACAGTGCTTCACCAATCAATGTCTGCAATTGTTTATGATTAAATGTTGCCTCACTGTTAATGGAAGTGTCACTTTAAGAGCAAAGTTTCCCCACTTTTCTCACTTCAATTAATAAATTATTGATCATTGTTTGTCATCTGTTCTGCTATGGTAAGGGAATAAAGAGAGTATTTTCTTGGGGGATGAAAGTTTATACACTCCTATATGTTAGAACTAGAAAAGTGAATTAAAAATGAGATTCACTGGGCGCATGGGTGGCTCAGTTGGTTAAGTGACTGCCTTCGGTTCAGGTCATGATCCTGGAGTTCCAGGATCGAGTCCCGCATCGGGCTCCCAGCTCTGCAAGGAGTCCGCTTCTCCCTCTGACCTTCTCTCCTCTCATGCTCTCTCTCACTTTCTCTCTCTCTCTCAAATAAATAAAAATAAAATCTTTAAAAATGAGATTCACTGTTAAAAATCACTTCTTCCCTTTTCCAACTTTGGCCTAAGTACCTAACAAATGTACAGGTATCCCTCCATATTAAAAATATAGACATTACAAAATTGCTAAAGCTATGAAAACACATTTATAGAATTCTGACATTACTTTCAGTACTTATAATGAAATTTTTATCTTCTTCAATTTATTAAATGTGAACACACACGTCAAATTGGTACTCTATGCCACCCTAGAAAATCCAATATATCGTCCCTTTTCAATTCTGTATAGAGATTGGTGTAGGAATAAGTCCTTAATTGTTTTCATCTCTATCTGCATCCCTCCAAGCATTAAAACTATCTAATCCTAATGCCACCACTTAAACACTCAACATTTACTGAATCATATTCAATAGCCATGAATTACTTTTCACCCTGATTCAAAATATTGCCTAGTGTTATATAGTTACCTGGACAATTAAATGCGTTACATATGTAGTGATACCTGTAGTAGATTTCTCCAGGTTAGTTTAGGTGTAAATAACTCGGGGGTCAAGATAAATCAAATGGAGACCTTTAATCCTGCTAAGTTAGAAGGCACTGACAGGGGCGCCTGGGTGGCTCAGTGGGTTAAAGTCTCTGCCTTCAGCTCAGGTCATGACCTCAGGCACATCGGGCTCTCTATTCAGCGGGGAGCCTGCTTCCCCTTCTGTCTCTGCCTGCCTCTCTGCCTACTTGGGATCTCTCTCTCTCTCTCTCAATGTGTCAAATAAATAAAATCTAAAAAAAAAAAGGCACAAACATACACAAGTGAAGGTCAGTAAACACACACAGTCGCTGAAATCTTGGTTCTGAAGGCCTCATTCCAACATGCCACTCTCACACAGGTACAATGCACACACGAGCTCTGCGACCAATAAATTTTGTTACGATTTACCAAATCCGTTAAGCATCTTTCAAGATCCCTGTCCTCTTAAACCATCAAGTCAAAACTGAAGTCTATTTGGCCAAACCCAGATGTTTGGATATCTATATTTAATATATACTCACTCTAATTTCTGTGATCAGATGTAGTCGCACATAAGGGAGCCCAATTTACAAAGTTACTAACCAAACGAATAACAAAACCATTAAGAAAATTAAAAAGCACTCAGACTCAACATTAAAATACATTAAATGAGCCTCAGGACTAAACACTACATGGATTAGCTGGATAGCCCCCAAGTGAATTTTCTAAAGGTTTTTACAAATGCAAGTGGTGAAGAAAGCCAAAATGTTCGATAAATTAAGATTTCGGGATTTCTAAAATGCAAGTGACAGCTGGCTCCCCGAAACGAATGAGGCAGGCGAAAGCAGGGGCGGCTGTAGAAGACTCCCACAGACTAGAAGGAAGAGAAGTGGGCCACCAAGTCCAGAGCTCGTCCAGGATGCAGAAGGGATGGGAGGCGATCTCTTAGGCTATAGAACGTGGATGGCCAGGCCTCCGTGCCCTCCAGAGAGTCCCTTGTGCACAAACCGAGGCTCACACCCAAGAGCTGCGGCCTAACTGGGCAGCGGCCTGGGGCTGCGGCCAGAGACGGACATTCCCGAGCAGGAGACCATCAGGGAGTCGGGACCCGGAAAAAGGGAAGGGAGAGCATGGACGGACACACAGGGCCCACAGGGCTCGCGCCCGGCCTCACCCTCGCATGGTGAACTTGACCACGGCGAGTCTGGAGCCCGCGCCGCTCAGCTCCGGCTGGAAATCTGGGTCGCTCCCGACCGGCTTCACTCCCACCATTCTCAGCCCGGTAGGGCGGCCGCAACACCACCGGCTTCAAAACTGAAGGAGAAGACCCGGGAGAGGAAGGGGAGAGGCTCAGAAAGACCGAGGCCTGAACACAGAAGGTGGCGACCACGGCGCCTTCTCCGGGACTCTCAATGCCGAGTCACGCCAGGGAGCGGAGCGGCCGAGGGGGTGGGGACGGGAGGGGGGAGGGGAGGGGAAAGGCGAGGGAAGGAAAGGCGTGCGGCACCCAGCAGCCACCGCGCGACCGGGCCGCCGGCGCTTGCGCATGATGGCGTCATTTCCGCGTCGTCCGTTTTTGGTTCCCACCGCCCAATCCTAAAACGCGACCCCTGGCTCCACCCTCGACCGAGGAACCCCCACGCCGGCTGGAGCGGCGCAGGCGCAGAAGAGTAGCAATTCGCAAGCTGAGACTTGGAGTGAGATTCCGGAGTTTCCGTGTTCCTCCGCAGTTCCAAGACCTGCAACTTCTCCCGAGTTTCTTGGGGTGGGAAAATAAAAAGGGAAGCCCTTTTTCTCCGAGGTTCGTGGCTAAGGTTTTAACTCCTCTCTCTGGAAGTGCTGGAAGGCGTACTTTGTCTCATATTCGGAGCAGATGGCCACACTAGAACAAGAGACTTTAAGTACCTTGATTTACGAATCTCGTGATACAGGGGTGCTCTCTCTGCACTCATCCACAAAATATCACGCAACCTGTCTTAAAGTTGTGTCTGAAAAAAATGAAGGCACTATCCTCACTTTAGAAACACAAGTCTGGTGATGGACGCCAGCAATAGAGTCACAAGTTTGCAAAGGAAACGGTGGGAACAAATGAGACGAGGATGGGGCAAGATACAAGGTAAACTTGCTAGAAATTGTGGCCCTTGAGATGAATCTTGATAGAAGAGAGCCAGATGGTGAGAGGTGACAGAAATATTAGAGGCAGAAGAACCAGCAGTACCGATTCGTGGTTTAAGAGGGCTGTTGCTACTGCTGCTGCTGATAGTAGTACTAACTAACAAATTAGGTGCTAGACAAGATACGTGCTCTTCGTGTATCTTAGCTCACTTAATCCTCACAGCAACCCTGTGAAGTAGTTTCTACTATTTCAGGGATAACTAATGTTGACCTAGTAACAAGTCAAATTTGCATTCAAGTTGAGGTAGTCTAACACCAGTGTGTTCTTTTAAATGTCAGGCTATGTGATAAATGATTTGCTTTTGGATTTAGCTGGGGCCTTGAAACTGAAGGGGAAGGTAGAGGTCTGATCAGGACTAGCTAAGAAATTTGTATTTCAACATGAATGCAACGGAATAATCACTGCAGGGCAATTTTTTTTTTAATTACAAAAACATGTCTTTAAAAAAAAGCCCTGAGGTATCAGTGAGAAGGATGGAAAGCAGTGAGACAAGTTTAGGTTGCTGTAGTAATCCAGGAAGTGAGTTATGGGAGCAGCTGAAGTGGAAATGAAGAGGACATGATATATTTGAGAAACAGCAGCTAAAGATCAGAGATTTAGTGACAATTGGACCAATTTAGAGCAACGACAAAGGATTGAGTCTGGGATAGTGAGAATATTTCAATCCTGTGGCACTTTTTACTGAATTAAGATCCAGTAGACCATCTAGTTAAGGAGGTTAGCAGACAGTAGGAAGGTTGAGTCTGGAACAAAAGGAAAAGGAGTAGGCTAAAGTTTCAGAACGTATGTAACTTATTCAGTTAAACAATTGTACAGCTGCTTAGCCCTCAACATTGAACCCAATATTATATTGAAACAGACTTTATATATGGGCATAGAAACTTTTAGCAGATGTTATTGCAAGGTGATGCTCTACTGAGTGTTTTTTTTCCTCTATATTTTACAAATCTCTTCTATACTTATAAATAGTGTATATTAGAAGAAGAAGAAAGAAAGAAGGTACAGGTGGGGGGAAAAGTGCTACACAAAAATTCTACAAAGAAGGCCCAAGTTTCTGCCTTACCCTATTAGTAGTAACTAAAACAAAAATGATATTCACAGTTAATTGGTCTCCTGTGAAATTTAGGTAATGTTTAATATCATTAAGTACAATAAGCTTTTGGTGGATGAAATCTCCCCAATTTTTTTTCTTAATTTGTATATTCCACCCTAAAAACCCCATTTACTGGAATGAAAATTTTAGGAAAAACTTACCATTAAACTTCTACAAGGATGACTTGTGATTATTTTTGAAAGGATGATACACTTTCTCCATTCCTGAGATGAACATATTCAGAGATGCAGAATTTACAGCACATAAACTCCCTCCACCCCATCCCTCGCTTGGTGGGCCTCACTCTTAGAGGACATGGTTTCCCAGGGTTTTTTTAGCCTCAGCCTCAGAATTCCATTCAGCCTCACCCACTACCAGAGTCAGCAGTCAGGATGAAACCTATTTTTCATTTCACATCTTACTGTAACTGTTACATCTTGAAATCCAAGGTCTTGAACTGCAGTGAGCTCATTAAAATGTGGGTCTCCAGTGTCACACCCAGAAATTCTGATTTAGTTTCCTGCATGGCCCAGGAAAATGAATTTTAACAGGCATCCAGAGTAGCTGATGCAGGGAGTCCATATTTTCATGCTACTTGTCTACTGTCATATAGCATTTACCAAGCATTTAATATGTACAAGATACTAGAATAATGCTTTGAAACACCTTTCTTCCAGGGACATCAAAAGGAAGATAAGACACTACTCCAAAAGCTAATAATACAAGGCAAAATGTGGTAAGTGTCATAGTAGAATTATAGATAAAATACCATAGTGGTTGAGAAAAAGAAGAGAACATTCCTGCTGGAATGAGCAGAGAAGGCTTTATGAAGGAGTATGTTCTAATATTCAAGCCTGGATAAATATAAGAAAAGAATGCATAAGGTTCTTCATTCACAGAAATGACTCCTGACTTTCCTCTTAACTCATCAAGAATATAGTTCGTTTTAGGGGCGCCTGGGTGGCAGGGTGGGTTAAAGCCTCTGCCTTCGGCTCTGGTCATGATCTCAGGGTCCTGGGATCGAGCCCTGCATCGGCTCTCTGCTCAGCAGGGAACCTGCTTTCCCCTCTCCCGGCCTGCCTCTGTGTTTACTTGTGATCTTTCTCTCTGTGTCAAATAAATAAATAAAATCTTAAAAAAAAAAAAAGAATATAGTTCGTTTTAGACTCACCCACTTTTATCAAGCTCAGCCAGTCACTAGAAGAAGGCTTTCTATCATGATTTGTAGCTGCCGTGGTTCACTTTGCTGACTTTACAAATAGATATGTTAGAGATACATCATCCATGGCTTTATCTCTCTCATAGCCCTTTGCCCATGGTAGGTACAAAATAAATATTGGTTTGATAAATGAATGGCTAGGAGGCATAATAAGTATGACTCTCTGTCCACAAAATGCAGGGGTACAAGAAATATTACTTTGTTGTCGAACTCAGTTTCATTTTGACTCTGAATCCTCCCCCTCCTGCTGTATCCAACTAGAACAAAAACAACTTTATCTCCTCCTCTGCCTACTTTAGAAATTATACCAAATTTCTGGATTTAGAGTGGGAGTTGGGCTTTGGAGTGTAGATGTCTAGGAGCACTGTCTCTTTCTACATACCATCTTGAAATCTAGCCCTTCCTGCTTCATGTGACTACCTTAGGGATTGGAACCCTTAGTTTGAAGCTGCCTACAGACCCATCTACCTAGATGTGCAAGTCTACCATTTCCCTCTGGCGGGTTTACTTCTTCCTTTCTCCCCTCCATAAAGATTTCCCCTCATTTTCATTAAGAGTTTTATAGTTTCAGCTTTTAAGTTTATTTGATCCACCATCTACCTTTTTTGAACCAATTTGATTCTAATCACTTAGAAGTATTCTCATGATCGAAAAGAAAGGCACAATTTTCCAATTTCATATATATATGTGAGTGTTTGTTAGGGAGGCAGTATGCAATAACCATAAAATCTCTAATGTAAGTTTTTCTTTAAATGTAGTCCTCTTGTGGGCGCCTGGGTGGCTCAGTGGGTTAAAGCCTCTGCCTTCGACTCAGGTCATGATCTCAGGGTCCTGGGATCGAGCCCCGCATCGGGCTCTCTGCTCAGCAGGGAGCCTGCTTCCCCCTCTCTCTCTGCCTGCCTCTCTGCCTACTTGTGATCTCTCTCCTCTCTGTCAAATAAATAAATAAAATCTTAAAAAAAATGTAGTCCTCTTGTAAAAATTGGAGGAAATGCCACTTTCTGGTTTTTTGAAGAGCAATAGCAAGAGTATAATGTAGAGAGAATTTTTATTTTACAAAAAAAAGTTCTCATAAATTCCTCGGAGATACAATGTACCTCTTCAAATAACTGAATATTTATTTGCAGAAGCCCAAGGGTACAGATTTATTGATGAATTCCCTAAACCATATGGATTATGAATTGATAAGCATTAGCTTATCAAAATTACAATTATCCCAAAATTCTACATAAAAATAACTTCTGCTTGGGGCACCTGAGTGGCTCAGTCGGTTAAGTGTCTGACTCTTAGATTCCATTCAGGTCATGATCTCAGGGTTGTGAGATGGAGCCCTGCACAGGGCTCTGGGCTCAGGGAGGAGTCTGCGTCTCTCCTTCTATCTCCTCCTCTGTCCTTCCCCCTCCTCATTCTCTCTCTGTCTCTCTCTCAAATAAATAAATATGTCTTTAAACAATAGCTTCGACTTAATAGCTTATTGTTACCTTATTTCTGAAGAAGTAGAAAACAACATTTTATATTAGTTTAATTCTTTAATCAACTGGATAATTTATTTTAAAAATAACTTTAGATAAGCTTTGTTTTATTCTTTTTTAAGATTTTATTTACTTATTTGACAGAGAGAGAGAGATCACAAGTAGGCAGAGAGGCAGGCAGAGAGAGAGGGGGAAGCAGGCTCCCCGCTGAGCAGAGAGCCAGATGCGGGTCTCAATCCCAGGACCCTGAGATCATGACCTGAGCCGAAGGCAGAGGCTTTAACCCACTGAGCCACCCAGGCACCCCGGAGCTTTGTTTTATTCTTAAAGTCTTGAGGGAAAATATGTAATTTATGTAGTAGAAATATTACATAGAAAGGACACCCTGCTTCATAATTTCTAAACCTTTTCTGAGTGTAGGCTACTGAATTTGAAAATTGAAAACAATTTCCCATGGCTGTCCCTAGGTGGCGCAGTGTCTTTCAATCAAAGGGGTATGATTTCCCCTTGGACGTCAAATGCTTCTTTAAATAATGCTGTCAAGTTCCCAAACAGACCTTTTGTCCCACTAACACTATATTCCTTAGTTTTGGGTGCTAGGCAGTGTCTTGGAGGAGAGACTTTTCATGGAGTGACCCATCACCATCTTAAATCTCGTCCTCCTAGAACAAACTGAGGAAACTTGCTAGCAATTCTGAGTCAGTTCTGGGTATTTCCCAGAAAATGTAATATAGGTTTTTTTATCCTGAAATTTATATCTGAGGCTTCGAAGTCATTAAACTGCCTAGAGTTGCTGCTAAGAAGGCCAGATAGAAAGACTCTGAGATAAAAATCCATATTTTAATTTTTTAAAGAGTATGTTGGAGGTTAGAGTTAACTCGTTGAAACTGAAAAACTACACATGCCCACACATAACTATGTTTTCACTTAATCACTCATAAAGAGAGGGTTTTATTTTGGTTTAAGGTAGTGTAGTAGATATTGTCTGACTGGAATGTACAGGGAGAGAAGAAATGCCTCCTAATAAAGACTTTTGCCGTGTCCAAAACCCTCGCTCAAACACACACACCAAGCATACACAACCCTGTCAGTCAGCCCATTCCTGAGTGGCACTATGAGCGTCCTCTCCATACCTCTGAGGGCCAGGCATTGCACACATTCAATAAAAATAAAATGCATGTTAGCTTTGATCCAGTAAGGATGTGGTTATTTACACAATGTTAAAAAAGACTCTTTCTCACCAACGCTCAGAATATTAGAATCAGGAAAAAAAAATCAGGAGGATCAGACATAACTGGTAGAAAGTACCAAACCACAGCACTTCGCACACTGAGTTGCACTCCTGGTAGATGCATCTGTCTCCCTGCCAGACTGTGATAAATTTCACCACAGAACCAGGTTTTTGTGCTATCTGAATACCCAGCTCAGCAAAGCACCCAATACTACTGGCTGTTGAATAAGTGATGTTTTCCACCTTGCCAAATTATATTTAGGACAAGTAAAAGTACTATTTCCTGAAAATAGTAATAAATTTAAATTACTCATAGCCACTGCTCCCCCCCCCCCCCACTCAACCCAGGTTGTTGTGGAGCAAATTCCGGGCATTATAATTTCTGTAGTATTTTAGCCTGCATATCTAGAAGATAAGGATTCCTTTAAAAATCACCTTCATTTAAAAAAAAAAAAACACCTTCATAACCAAAATACCATTATCACACCTAAAATGTTAACAATGCTTCCTTAATATCATCAAATAACCACTTAATGCTAAAAGTCTCCATTTTCTTCAATTTATTTATTTCTCCAGTTTATTTTAGGACTTATTTGAATCAATATCAAAATAAGTATATACATCGCATTGGTCGAGATCTGTCTCATCTTGGGTTTTTTCAAGATTTTATTTATTTATCTGAGAAAGAGAAAGAAGGAGCGAGGTGAGGGGCAGAGGACGAAGCAGACTTCCTGCTGAGCTGGAAGCCTGATGCAGGGCTTGATCCTGGGACTCCTGGACCATGACCTGAGCCAAAGGCACACGCTTAACCGACGGAGCCACCCAGGCGCTCCTCTCCTCATTTTTATTAAAAGTTTATTTCTTTTTTCTAAGAACTCCCCAAGAAGAGTGCTCATGACTAACTTTGCTGTGCTCAGATATTTGCCAGAGCTGCCTCAAGAATAGGTAATCCAAGCTGGAGAGCTGAGGAGACCGGGAAGAAGCTTGTAATGGAGCAGTAAGCAAACCCTCTCCATGGAGCTGGGAAGTGGATTTTCCTGGAAGAAAAATCCGGGCAGTGTATCTTTGTATCTTCCATGGTCCACTTGTGACACATGGATCCTCTTCTTGGCACAGGATTGAAGAACAACTCTCCTTGGGCTCTAATGATCCTCTCATCCTGACAGGAGAAAGAAGAAAGTTAGTAGGACAAACTACAACCCTTGTTGCTACAGCCCGTGATAGGGCTACAAGTTACTCATCATGTTCTTCTTCTTCTTTTTTTTTTTTTTATGATTTTATTTATTTATTTGAGAGAGAGAGAACACAAGCAGGCAGAGAAGCAGGCAGAGGCAGAGAGAGGAGCAGGCTCCCTGCTGAGCAAGGAGCCAGATGTGGGACTCGATCCCAGGACGCTGGGATCATGACCTGAGTCGAAAGCAGCTGCTTAACCAACTGAGCCATCCAGGCGTCCCTTCTTTTTTTTTTTTTTTTTTTAAGATTTTATTTATTTATTTATTTGTCATATAGAGAGATTGAGAGATAGCAGGGGGTAGGCTCAGACTGAGAGGGAGAAAGAGTTTCAAGAGACTCTGCTGAGCACAGAGCCCAAGGCAGGATTCAGTCCCAGGACCCTGAGATCACAACCTGAGCTAAAACCAAGAGTCAGCTATTCAACCAACTGCAATACCCAGGCACCCCTCATGTCCTGCTTTATCATCCTAATTTCCCCTTGTTAATCTTGGTAGCTTGATGAGGAGGCCCCAAACACTTATTTTAGGGGAACTCAAGCACCCCCAACTTTAATATCTTCACTCTTTCCTAGAAGGTGTAGGTATGGAGCAAATCAAGATATTTCTAGAAAAAGACATCCTGTTACTTAGAAGAAATTGATTTAGCAGAAGTCATAAGATAGGAAAAAAAGAGAAGTCTCACAAGTTGACTTTCATGTCACATGAGAAAGTACAACGGGAAGCTCTTAAAAGAGTTATGATTACACAAAACCATGCAAAGAACACTTTCTAAACTTCTCGGCTTCAGCATGATAAAGGGTGAAGACCTCAAGTACTCATATGAAGCCCCCAACCATGACATGACTTCTAGGCAAATGGGTCCACTAAGGAAGGAACAGAATTAGCAGTATTAGGCCCTGTGGGAAATACCAAATCACAGATTTATAATATACAGGAAAAAAATAATAGCACACATGAAACAATCTGGCAATGACAGTAATAATGAAGCCAGTTAGACCACCAGGAAGAAATTAGTAAAATGGAGGAGCGAATCTCCTTGCCTTTTTGGAGAACTAACCTGGAACTCAGAAAGTGCAGAAGCATTGGTGTGTTGTAGGGTAATTGTTACTAAATTCTAAAGACAGAGTGATACTTAGGGTTTGGATTTTTTTTTTTTTTGATGCCCATATCATTAAAACATAGCACACTGAAATTTTTGACCCTTCCCCCCATGGGTTCTATTTTTGGCTCTTTTCTGGTAACAACTGTACATTTTTGGTGAAAACAACAATGATGACAACTTCTTTGTCTCGTGCCTCTCTGTCTTTTCCACCTAGTGTACATGATGCACTGCTGCTGGACTGATTTTTTGTGGCTGACACACCCTCCAGGGATTGTCCAGTGAGCCACACTCTGTCCAATCTTCTCTCCTTGAGTGCATGTGAAACCTGGCATTTGCTTCTAACCAGAAGAATATGGCAAACAGTGAGGGGCTGTCACTCCCTTCATTAGGTTACTAGCTACAGATTTATCTATCTCTATCTCTATTTCTCTCTATAGCTACATAACTCCATCTTTCTTGCACCCACTAGAGAGGTGCTCTTTGCTGGCTTTAAAGACATAAGCTGCCTTGTGAAAAGCCTTTGTTAAGGCTCTAGTGACAAGGAACTATAGGTGGGCTGTAGGACCTGAAGGTCCTTAGTCATTTATCCACAAGGACAGGAATCAGATTCAGATTCTTCCCTAATTGAGCCTCCAAATGAGATTGCAGTATGACTGACATCTCGGTTGTCGCCTTGTGTGATCACAAGCAGAGGACCCAGTTAGGCTGTGCCTGACCTGCTTTCCCATGGAAACCGCAAGGCAATAGATGTGCACTGTTTGAAGCTGCTTAACTCAGGGTAATTTGTTATACAGCAATAAAAACAAACATAAGGTGATTAGCAAAAGCACAACTCAATATGTTGGTCAAAATTCTTCAGTGGCTTTTCACTTCCTTTGGAATAAAGTCCCAAAAGCTTCTAAGGGCATTCAAGGCCTCTCCTTATCTGACATTATTCTATTTTCCCCATGTTATTTTTTTTTTATTACTAGGTTTAGGCCCAATATAAGAAAGATTGTATCAACCAAAAAGAGAGTTCCAGGGCAAATATTTACCATTGAAGGAGTCCCTTATGGGGTAGAAATAACTAAGACTCCTTTTTTTTTTTTAAGATTTTATTATGAGAGAGAGAGAGAGAGAGAGAGCACACACACACATGTGAACAAGGGGGAGGGGCAAAGGGAGAGAGAGAAGCAGACCATAACTAAGTCTTTTTTTTATTTTTAAATATTTTATTTATTTATTTGATAGACAGAGACCACAAGTAGGCAGAGAGGCAGGCAGAGAGAGAGGGGGAAGCAGAGAGCCCGATGAGGGGCTGGATCCCAGGACCCTGAGATCATGACCTGAGCCGAAGGCAGAGGCTTTAACCCACTGAGCCACCCAGGCACCCCCATAACTAAGTTTTAATACCATGGTTTCCCTTTACATTTGCTTTGTGTTCCCTGTGCTTCACTTCCAAATTAACTTTCTGTTTATTATATACGTATTCATGTTCTACATTTCATGTTATATGTATACACACACTTGTATACGTTTCAAAGCTAGCAACAAAATTGTGTTCCTTTCGTAGTTCTTCCTATTACAAATCCTATTCATTTTTGTAGACCCTCATGAAATCTAATGTGATTATCCTTCCTCATCTCAGCCTAGAAGTAACTCACCTCTTCTCCACTACTCTTCATGTACTCCTTATTCCTTGTACTGTGTTATGTTGTAGCCATATGTCTTGGGGGATATTTGCCATTCATTTTAGCAGCCCAACACTTTCCAATGTTCAGAGAATTCCTCACTTTGTGAGCCTTGGTGGGAAGCAGAGCCTGCTTTCTTGCTTGCTTGGCTTTGCTTTCTGTTAAGGTTCAATAAATATATGTTGAACTGAACTTTTTGGTTGTGTATATCTTTTAAGATTTTTGTATAATCCCTCCAGATGACAGGAATAAATAAATAATTTACTCAAAAAATATACTCAGGATCAACTTACTGAAGATACAAATCTTAATTTTCAGGAAGGTTACACATGTAAAACATATATGTGCATATAAAAATGTGTGACTTTTTCTGAAACAGAAGCATGTCATTCATTAATATTTGAATCTTTATTTTAGTCCTGTGGATCAGGAGATTGCAGCAATTATGTATTGACTTTGGCAATACGTTTTGTAAACTTGGTAGAGAGGGGCCAGAGTGTTAGTAGTCTGAAGGCTTCTCATTAATCTTCCTATTAACCTTTGTATTCCTAGGAAGGTCTTTGAAACATGTAAGTTCAATTAATATTTGTTGAATAAAAGTCAACTTTATCTAGGAGGGATATTTTATAGATTTCCTTTACAAACCAAACAAGCTTTAATGAAGCCTAAGATTATCCCCTGGTAACCACTCTGTGCTTCTGTATTTCCAAAAAGTTCTCGTAAATTGTAGAGGGGATTATGAATTTAACAGTTTAAATGTATTCATCATCACAACAGAGTAAATGAGTATATTGAACCCAGCTGTCCAAGGAATTATTTTCTTCTATTTAACATAATTTCCTTGCTCTTCCTTGGCCCTCTCCATGTGATCGCAGGGCAGTTAGTCAAAAGTTGAAGAAAATCATAGAATCCCAATTTGCAGTACAATTTCAGAATTGCTGATTTTCAAGTGTTCTATTGACTTCCTTGGTCAACATTATGATTTAGTTTTTCTCATGGCTGCAGAACTGGTCTCTACAAATAAATAGCACATAGGAAACAACACCCAGGACATAAAGGATGCTAAATGGCTTAGTTAGGGAAGAGGGGGTGTGCCCCCAGAATACTGATGGGTCTGCAGTGTGCTGCAGGGAGGAGGACTGTCTAAGCTGGAAAGAAGGGGAGGAAGGAGTTTGTTATTTGCAGGAATAATACATTGACCGGAAGCCTTTTCACTAAACCAACTCTTAGGTCTCTTTTGACATATTAGTAAGGAAATTATCCTGTCTCAAGGAGTTATTTCTGCCCTGTTCTTAATTCCCTAGACAATCTCCTGCTTCAGACCCATCCAATAGGATTTTGCCACCCAGAACTCAGTCCAAGGACCAGTAGCAAATAGCATTATCCGGGAGCTCCTTAGAAGTGGAGGATTTCAGAAACCCACTTTAGACCTACTGAATCAGAAACTTCATTTTGACAGCCCCCCCCTCCCCAAGGTGATTCGTTTACAAAGTTTTCTTTTGAGGACTGCTATAGAATTCTTGTCCTATAAATCTGTTAGTGAGTTTATGAAGGACAAAGATATGGGAGGCTTATCTTTTCTATCTTTTTAGCAGAACTGACCCATTGGCTACCAGCATCCCATCTTTTTTTCCCTTGGCTGTTATTCATTCATTCAACAAATATTTGGGAGGCAGATGGACAAGCATAATAAGTAATATTTATTGAGCTTCTTTAGCCTCCTAGATACCTATGAGGTTATTATGCCTATTTTTCATATGGGGCTTGAGGAGAATGAAGAGAAGAAGCATCATGTCCCCGATGACAATAACAGTGGGCAGTGGAGGCCCCGCGATCCCAATCCAAGCCTCTCCGAATGCAGATCTCACGCTCCACCAGGCTCTACCGCCCACACAGCGAGGATACATTCATTTCTTCTCCTCTACAGGAATGTTGCACAAAGTCAGACTTCTAGTTCAGAAGCAAAGTTCCTCTTCTTGCTCTCTGTGTCGTGAGCAACATCTAAGTTCGAGGTCAGAGGGAAACAGTAACCAAATTTCAGAGCTAAGGCTTTTCTAGTGTCTGGATAGAGTCGCAGGGCAGAAGAGTAAACTTGCAACATCCTGCGAACACCTAGACTTGCTTGCCATTTCATTCTTCCCTCCATCTTGGTCCTCCCAGGATGGGCATTGGAGGCGAGACGAAAGCCTAGACGACACTTCCCATAATAAAAATGGCGGTCATGCACTCTTTGCCCACAGTCGACACCCTAGCCTTCATTCAGTCTCCTTGGTAACGTGGCCAGCTTCTCTGTAGCTCCAGCCTCGGCCAGGCAAGTATGGAAATGATCATTTCCCTCCCCCTCATTTTTGCGACAGTTGCAGCGAAAGTCACGGCAGTTGGGTGTCAGCTGATTTACTGCAGCGGCGGCGGTGGCAGCGGCGGCAACAGCACCTTGGAACCTCGGTGGGGAGACGTGGGTGGGCTCGGGTTGTGGTTTGTCTACCTGGATTTGAGCACCCCACATCTTCCTCACATAACGTCCTCGCCTAGCCCACCTTGACCAGGCGCCCGCGGGCGGTGGGACGGACAACATCGGGGCATGAGATGAAACTGTGACAGGTGAGGGGGCTTTCGAGCTCTCCCGGGGGGAACCCCAGCATGGGACGTGCCCGCAGTGGAGGTCAGAGGCCGGGGGGCGGTCAAGGGTCACAGCGCCTTCTGGCCGGGGGCGGCGCCAGCTGTTCCAGCGCTGCTGATGGAAGTTCTGTTCTTTGCCGAGCCTGCAGGTTCAGGCCCACAGCTAGGCGCTTTTGCCCGGAGCCGGGGTTCAGCCAGGGGTCTTTGGGGTTCCTTGGCCTGGTGAATGACATTTGCTTCAAGTCGCTGGCTTTGGTTTTGAGATGGGACCGCCGTGACCTCGGTGGCAATCTAAACAGTGAGGTGGTTTGTGATGATGAGTGGGTGGTTATTGACAGTGCTTTCGGAAAATGTGCTTGCTTTTGGGTACACATGGTTTTTCCTTACCTATTGGTACTCCTTTCCAGTTTGCCCTTGCCTAAGGTACTGACGTCTGTTAAGAGTTTCATCTTTGAGATGCCATCTGCCTGCCCTCCATCCCTTTGCTAAGGATACCTGCTACTCCCACTTACTTTTGAGTCCCAGCGTTCTGAAGCCATATGTTTGGAGTCAGCATTACCCTGCCCTTGATTCAAAAATTGCCGTTTTATGTTTTGACTCACTTGCTTTGTCAATTTCTCAGATCCTAGGCAGACTTTGCTAGTTCTTATACCTTGAAATTATGGCAGGTACAGTGGCATCTTAGACAGCATTGGCAATGTTGATGCTGCAGATTTTAGGATTCAGTGACAGGAACAGCTTGCTTTCATGGTAACATTTGCCATAAGCCAAAAAAAGGCAGGCTATGACTCTTTTAGATGCTTATTGCTTAGAACTTTATGGATAAGATGGCAAGAATCGTAGGGTGTAAAAGAGAAACTGAGTTTTTGAAATTTTGGTATAACACAGATTTTCTTGTTTTATAAGCTACTCGTGACAGTGGAAGTGGAGAACAGTTTAAAAGTAAAAGTAGTGTATTAAAAGGCCTTTGTTTACGAAGAATCAAAAACTGCCTTGATTTCATTGAAAATAACAGATCTTAGTTATTTCAAATTGGGAAAACAATATAAATAGATAGTAAATGCGTTAATTTCAACAAGAGGTTATTACAGAGAATTCATTTGCTTAAAAGTCTATCTTTCTAAAATAACTCCAGAGCTCTACTTAAAACTAGACAATATACACTTTCTCTTCTTGCCACCTGTACATAGCTACATTTTAAAAGATCCTGATAGATAAATGGAAAGGACTGGGCTTTATTTGAGTATCATTGTGGGAACTTATATTTTGAGTAGTGAGTCTTGTATCTTATAATTTCCTTTTATTTTTATCTTGGATATAAGTTATGTTTTGAAGCAAAGTAGGTGGGGTGGTTTATCTATGTAACATGCTTAGCATTGAACACTTAAAAGTAGTGAGCTAGTTTTTGTGCCTTTGTCATGAGAAGAGTGGATAACAATTAGCTTTAGTAGTGTGCTCTGTGTTAGGTGTGAGTCCTTAAAGTTTGTTTTGGACCGCAGGTGAAGAGGATTGAATTAATTTTTCTCAATTCAGTGGTCATCATTGGCTGTTCAAGGTGTATCTCCTGGTTTATTTTTTTCATTCATTGTGTTTTATTTCCAATTCTCACTCCATTCCCTTGCTCGTCAACCCATGAGAAACCATTTTAACATGTGCGATGTATATCCTTATGTTTGTATGTGTTATTAAATGTATATTTTGGATGCCCACATTTTTTATTTTTAGAGATATGGTATATTTTTATATGTTATGTATTACATATCATGTATGTTATATAATATTGTATATTGAAAATTTTTTCTCTTCCTGCTATGTTTTAAAGATCTGTTTGTGTCACTGCCCATTGCATCTGACTGCTGCACAGTATTTCAGAGAGTATATGCATTAAAGGTTTCCATCTACTCTCCCATTTGTTGATACCCATTTTATCATTATTTTCCTACTGTTAAAGAAAATTCTATAGTAAACATACCTCCAAGACCACTGTGATGCTTTCTTTGAGATTTACATCCAGGAATGTGATTTCTGGATCATAGGGCATTCATATATTTTATCAAAGGACTCCTAGATTGTGCTTCAGAACAAACTAATGGTTTATATTCCTGCAGGCAATTCTTGGGGGTTTCTATGTCCTTGTAGCTCCACTGTTGCTTAGTGTTATCCAGTGTCCTAGTTTTTCCACACTAATTGATACAAAGTAAAATCTCATTTTATTTTATTTTTTTTAAAGATTTTATTTATTTATTTGACAGAGAGAGAGAGAGACAGCGGGAGAGTGAGTACAAGCAGGGGAAGTGGGAGAGGGAGAAGCAGGCTTCCCGCTGAGCAGGGAGCCTGGTGTGGGGCTCGATCCAAGGACTCTGGGATCATGACCTGAGCCAAAGGCAGACACTTAATGACTGAGCCACCCAGGGACCGCTAAAATCTCGTTTTAAATTACATTTTACTATTACTAAGGAGTTTGGTTGAGCTTTTCTTCATGTGGATTTTATCTTGGTTTTCCCTCTTGTAAAATTATTTATCCCTTTCTCATTTTTGAGGTTTCATATGTTTTCTTGTTGATCTGCAGAAGCTCTTGTATTTTCTTAGAGACTAATCTTTTTTTTTTTAAGATTTTATTTTTTTGACAGAGAGACACAATGAGAGAGGGAACATAAGCAGGGGGAGTGGGAGAGGGAGAAGCAGGCTTCCCGCCAAGTAGGGAGCCCCATGTGGTGTTTGATCCCAAGACCCTGGGATCATGACCTGAGCCTAAGGCAGTTGCTTAACGAGCCACCCAGGCACCCCAGGACTAGGCTTTTAAATATTTTAAGTATCCCTGTTCCTATTCTGTCATTTGTCTGTAACATCTTTCATGATATGCTGCATTGAACAGAAATCTTCAATTCTGGTGTCAGATTTAAAATAATTTGCCTTATGGTTTATGCTTTGGGGGAAAGCACAAGAAATCTTTCCCCAGATTTCAATGCATAAAGTTACTCTTATCTTATGTTTTACTAACTTTATAGTTTTCCTTGAAATGTGTAGGTCCTTAGTGCATCCTAAGCCTTTTTATGTCACAAGAAAGAGATTCAGTTTATTTTCCGTGTAGTGTGCCAATTTTCCTAGTGGCATTCTCTCCTTTCCCCTTAGATAAGATGCTACACTCATTGTATATCAAGTTCTTACACATACTCTGAACACTGTATTTAGTGTTCCTTTGGTTTATCTGTTTGCTCTTGCTGTGATACCGTGTGGTTTTCACACAATGGCTTTGTATTAATTTTTCCCCCCATGTGAATAGTTCTTCCCATTTTGTTTTAGCCTGTTTGAAATAATTATAGATCACAGGAAGTTGCAAAAATAGTACAGAGAGATCTGGTTCCCCCAATGGTTACATTTTATCCAATTATATATCGTACAATAGCTAAACACAGAAATTGACATTGGTGCAATGCCTGAGAGTGGCTCAATGCCATTTTATCACCTGTGTAGATACCTGTAACCATTACTGCGGTCAAGATAGAGAACTGTTCCATCATCACGGAGATGTCCTTCCCTCTACACCTTTTTAGTCACATCCATCTCCTTTCAATCCTAACTTCTGCTCAGTAATCAAGTTTTCCGTCTCTATAATTGTACAGGAGTGCTGTGTAAATGGAATTACACAACATATGATATTTTGAGATTGAGATTCATCCAAATTCTTGCATGAGATAATTTTTTACATTCATCCAAATTGTTGCATAATTTGAGTTGTATTCCATGGTATATATGTACTGCAGTTTGTGTAACCATTCACTGGGACGTTGGGGCTGTTTCTAGTTTTTGGCCATTACAAATAAAGGTGCAATGGACATTCTTGTATAGTGTGTGTGTGTGTGTGTGTGTGTGTATAAAATTTCATATTTTCTGGGATAAATGCCTTGGAAGGTGGTTCCCGGGTGGTATAAGTATACGTTTAGTTTGTGAAGAAACTGCCAAAATGTTTTGCAGAGTGGCTGCACCATTTTATGTTCCTACCAGCAATGTATGAGAGATTGAGTTTCTTTGCATCTTTGCCAACATTTGATATTATTATATTTTTATTTTAGCTGTTTAGATGTGTAGTGGTTTCTCATTGTGGTCTTAATTTGTCCTTCCAAATGGCTAGTGATGTTAAGTATCTGGTAGGGCAAGTTCTCCATTCTTTGTCCATTTTCTTTTTTAAGGATTTTATTTATTTGACAGAGAGAGCGAGAGAGCACCAGCAGGGGGCACAGTGGGGAAAGAGGAGACTCCCCACTGAGCAGGGAGCCGGATGCGGGGCTTGATCACAGGACCCTGGGACAGAAGGCAGACACCTAACCACCTGAGCCACCCAGGCACTCTTCTTTGCCCACTTTCAAAGTTGGTTTAGGTACTTGTGGATTTTTACTCTTTTCTATGTATATTTAGAGCTAGAGTTTGTAAAAACAACACAACTAGAATTTTGTTTGAGGATGCATTCGATATATAGATTTATTTTGGGAAGAATTGACATCTTTGTAATACTAGGTCATCTTATCCCAGAACATTGAATGGTCTTCCATTTATGACTAGCAGAATTTTTGTTGTTGTTAAAAAAAAGTACTGTGTCTAGATATTACTTTAAAGTAGATTATTGTAGATAGAAGAAAATGCTACTGATTTTCATGTATTGATTTGATCTTTGTTGTGTTCTACTAGACAGAGATCAAAATGCATAGTATAAATCTGGGAATAATTTTAGTATCTGTAGTGTTAGACCTGGAACTAGATAGTGCCTTTAATCCTGGTTTATCTGTTACACTTGTCTGTTTGTTGGGACAGATGATTAAAGTATGTGGTTAGTGAGGTTTGTAGGTTCTGTTCCCATTTTTCCCCTTCATTGTTGCATTTTATACAGAATTCATAGTCTTAGCTATATGCATGCCACTGATCATAGGCAGAACCAACTGAGAGTTTCTCTGTGGCCCAGTGAAATCCTGTCATCAATAAGAGGATACCTTATGTTCCTACTTATGGATACTATGGTTATGATGTCAACTTAGACTCTGAACTCCTTTCATGTGGTTCATCTGATTACTTAAAACTACTTTGCTAGTGGGGCGCCTGGGTGGCTCAGTGGGTTAAAGCCTCTGCCTTTGGCTCAGGTCATGATCTCAGGGTCCTGGGATCGAGCCCCGCGTTGGGCTCTCTGCTCAGCAGGGAGCCTGCTTCCCCCTCTCTCTCTGCCTGCGTCTCTGCCTGCTTGTGATCCCTCTCTCTCTCTCAAATAAATAAATGAAATCTTTAAAAAAAAAAAAAAAACTACTTTGCTGGTAAGAGCACAAAACATTTTGTTGGAGGGAGAAGCCCTGTATCATGACTGCATTTGGAAAGTCCTTGTCCAAGTGGAATTTTTATTTTTTTTCTATTAACATATATACTATATTCATGAAAGATTAAATACTTTAAATAAAATTAGGCATCTTTTCCAAAATGTGGTGGTGATGTTTAATGAACATGTAGGGTACTCCCCTTCTCGCTGATAGTTGCTTGAGTTAGTGGAAGTCAGAAAATGATGGAACAATAAAATGTTAGGGCAGTGGTGAGTAGTTCAGGGCAGAGAAGATTTCTGAAGGGCCAAGGGTTATTTTCTAGGTTAGAATTGAAAATTACTAGAAATATGGCTTTTTATGAAAAGTGGCTTTTTAAACCACTGTCTTCCGTTCAGCTTAGCAGTTGTAACTCATGACCTTTCAAGCTCACTCAAGGTATTTTACTGGTGTTTTGCCCATACATATTTCTCTCTGAATGTTAGTAGTTAATATATGTTAGTGATAACAGATTGATAAGAGTGTGCCAGTTACCTTCTGTTCTCACATTCAGGTTATTTATTTGGCTATCTTCCTTAACGGCTCTTCTTTTCTCTAAACATTTCAAATACAAACAAACAATAAAAACCACCATTAGGGGGAGTGAAAAGTTCACAGTAATAAAATATCACTTTACTTAGTTTAAGAAACAGTTTTGTGACTCATTAAAAGGCCTTTGTGAGTGTAATAGTGATTAAAGTAAACCATGTCAGCTAATTAGCTGCATAGGTCCTATGGTATATATGGCTTCGTATGTGTCACAGATAGAATAAAAGAGACTACAGTATAGGAACAACTTGCAGCTGGCAAAAAACAATTAATGTGTTAGGGATTTGATTAGGGAGACTTATATTTATTGCTGACATTGTTATAGAAAAAGTAATAAGCAACTCTTCTCTGAATTCCGAAGCATTTAAAATCAAGATGGATTTTAATTTGTAACTTTTTTAAAAACCAAAACACACATACTTTATTCAGTACTTTGGTCATTTATTCAAAAAATATTTGGGTGCCTGCTAAGTGGCAGAAATTCTAGGCACTGGAAATACAGTATAGAACAATAAACATAAATCATCACTATCATGGAGCTTATGTTATAGTGGGAAAGCCAAATGACAAATGAACAAAATTTTTGGTATGTTAAGTGATTGCACGTGCTTTGGAGAAATACAGTAAAATACTGTGGGATTGGTGGATTTTACAATTTATGTTGGTCAGGAGAGGCCTCCCTGAGGAGATGACATTTTAGCAGAGACCTGAAGGGGGTGAGGTAGTGTACCATGAAGACCTGGGGGACACTTCTGAGATAAGACCCTGCCCGATGAATTGAAGAAAACCAAGAATCCGAGTGGATGAAGAGAAAGCAAGGGAGAGAATAACAGCCTCACTCGTGTAGGATAGGCATTTGTATAGTTTGGCTTTTACTCTGGGTGAGACAGGAAGTCACAGGAGGAATTCTGAGTAGCTTTGGGATATGATGTGATTTTTTTTTTTAAGCGTGTCATTTTGCATGCTTTGTTGAGATTATATAGGGGGCAAGGGTGGAAATGGGGGACCAGTTAAGAGGCTATTGTATTATCCATGGTGGGAATTGCTGGCAATTTGAAATGGGGTGGGGGTAGTCAAGGTGTAGAGGAGTCTTTGGATTCTGGATATAGTACTCTTAGAAGGTATCGCCAGTAGAGTTTTCTGATGGATTGGGATATCGAATGTATGTGAGAGAAAAATCAAAGATGATTCTAGGATTTTGGCCTATGAAGCTGTAAAAATGGAGTTGCTATTAACTAAGATGGTGAAGATTGTAGGAGAGGCAAGTTTGGGGAAGAAGACTCACTTTTGAACAGGTCAAGTTTGAGAACCTAATTAGCTATGTGGAGGGACATACTGAGTAGGAAGCTGGAGAGGTGCATTTGGAGTCTTAGGAGACAGCCCCACGCTGTAATTGGGAATTGTCAACATATAGTTGGTATTTAAGCTGTGAGGCTTGGGGAAATCACTGAAGGAGGGAGAAAGGAAGGGAAGGAGTGTTGCTAGAAAAGGAGTCCAAGGACTGAGCTCTTGGTATGCCAACATTTAAAGGTCAAAAATGAGGAAAAATGGAGACTAAAGCTAGAGATATATCAGGAAAGTGTGAAGACTTGGAGGGCAAGAGACGTGTTTCAAGGAAGAAGAAGTATGAACTATGCCAAATGCTGCCGGTAGGTCAGGAAAGATCAGCATTAGGACTTGACATTGGATATAGTGGAGAGGTCATTGGTGACCTTGTCAAGATCAGTTTTGTGACAGGCAGAACACTTTTCTGTAGTCTCTAAGAAGAATGGTAATCTTTTTTTTTTAAGATTTTATTTATTTATTTGACAGAGAGAAATAGATCACAAGCAGGCAGAGAGGCAGGCAGAGAGAGAAGGGGAAGCAGGCTCCCCGCTGAGCAGAGAGCCCGATGCGGGGCTCCATCCCAGGACCCTGAGATCACGACCTGAGCCGAAGGCAGAGGCTTAACCCCCTGAGCCACCCAGGCGCCCCAGAATGGTAATCTTAAAAATGAGGACATTCTGACTTGGAAAGAGGTCACATATTCCCTTAAGGTTTACAGCTAGAAAATGGAGGAGCTGGAGTAATCCCTTGTCAGTATGACTGTCAAATCTTTGTACTTACCCAGCATACCTTACCGATCCGCAGAATACTGTCAAAGTTCAGCTTCCAGTTTGGAAGAGCATATTTGTTTCTACCTGGGTAGTTTAATTTGTGAACAATGAGAAACTTCAGTGCTTAATACAGTTTTGATGGCAAAGTGAGAGAAGGGAGACATGTAGGAATAATTGGAGATGCAGATGAGATTAGAGGCGAGGGGGTCGAAGTTGGTTCTACCAAGTGGGGCCTGTTTTCCCTAAAATGTAGGGGCTTGATGGGCATAGTTTGCTTTTAGCTTAATCAGTAACTCTTGAAACCGAGGCAGTTTGGTGATAGAGCATAAGTTGAAATCAGACATCCTGATTGCAGCTGCAGAAATTTAGAACCTGATTCATGCCTCAAAATCTATGAATCATTTAAAAAATTGTGATATATTTTTGAACAGATAGCTCTACAGTTCTTCAAAGCCTGACTCATGCGCTCAGGGTTGTTTGGCAATAAGAAATAAGTGTCGTCTTCTGTTGCCATCTGCTCCTTTACACATGTCCTTTTGAAACAGAATATTGGAACTCCCTTAAAAAAGGGTCCTTAAGTGTCATGTTCATTGGGAACTGTTTTCTTGCCACTCAAATAATAAAGTATGATCTTGTCAAGCTAGTGACAAGCTTAGTGTTCAGAAGGTCTTGTCCCTAACAGCTCTATAATCTGGAAACCTTTTGTTCTGAGTAAGTAGCTCAGTAATTTCTTCAGTACATTTTATGACCTAGCTATCTTACTGCATTACAGTAAGCAGTCTTTATGATCTGATTCATTCAATGTTTTCCAAATCTTCAGTAAGTTGGTACAAAACCACAGCACAATGAAAATTTATAATCTTAATGCTCACTTCATCACATTGTATTGTGAATTTAACTTGAAGACATGCTTCTGACAAATGATGTAGGAATATTCTGTGAGAATCTGAGTAAACCTTTATAGGCTCTTCTTTCTTTTGTTGTAATAGTGGCAAGCTAAGTTCAGCTATTTAGTGTATAGTCCCTGTTACTCATGTTCCCTATAGGAAGGTGGGTAGTGTAGGCCTCCTCTTGTTCATGTGTGCCCGTTCTCAGGAGAGAGAATTTGAGTTTGTTGTTTATAAGTCTTGGGGGGCCTGCCTGAGGCATAGGAAGTACACATACTGACATGATGTGTACTCTCTTATGAAAATGCCTGCATTTGTAGGGTAGAGATACATCTTGCTTTTGCATTTGAGAATTTAAAAGGCAATGTCGAGAAATTATTGGTCTCATACTAGATTTTTCATATATTATTCTGTTTTACAGCTTTTAGAAATCACATGGGTTATCAGTGTCACGTGAGATGTTGCAGAATAGAAAGGTCTTATTGGAGTATTACTCCATAGGTTATTGATAGCTTTGAAAGAGGAAAAAACAGTACAGTGGAAATACCTGGTAATCAATGAATTAGTCAAGTGGTGTGGGACAATGTGATGTTACGTGCCTCCCGTGGTGATGTAGTGTGAAGTGTGCAGCATCAGTTGGGAAGTATTCTGGCCAAAAATGTTTTATAGTTTACAAATTCCAGTTTATAGGAAGATAGGAGATAGAGAAATAAGGTAAATGATCATAAAAAAATCACACAAATCTAAAATGTGTAACATTTTATAAGCAATTGATTTTGTTTTGTTTTTTAAAGTTAATGTAAAAAAAGGAGATTGGGATTGTTCTAGAACTAAAGACTAAAGAGACATAACTAAATTCAATGCATAGAACTTGAATATTTACTGGTTTAAAAAAAGCTACAAAAGACATTTTTAGACAGTTGAGGTAATTTGTGGACTGGACAGTAGGTGCTATTAGAGAATTATTATGGTGTTGATAATGGTGATTGTGATAATATTGTGATTTTGAAGGAAAATGCTCTTTATTTTTAAGCTCTTTATTTAGTGGTGAATTGTCATGATGTGTGTAGGTTATTTTCAAGTGGTTTAGCAACAAAGAGTATGTACATAGGTATATGTATGTATACATATATATATACACAAATACTGATAAGGGAAATATGACATGATATTTGTTGAGTGATCTTTATACTATTTTTGAACCTTTTGTACATTTGAAATTTTTCATAATAAAAAATTGGGGAGAGTCATAAGGGGAAAAGTAAATTTCATCCTAAGTTTTTTATTAAAAGAATAATCAAATTAAATAGTCCAAATCTAATGAGAAACAGGGGTGTGAGATCTTTCCTTGCCTTAAATTCTTTGGCTTTCTTCATTCCTCCTTTACTCCCTCCCTCCCCCCCTTCTTTCCTTTCAGATTTTATTTGACAGAGAGAGACACAGCAAGAGAGGGAACAGAAGCAGGGGGAGTGGGAGAGGGAGAAGCAGGCTTCCGGCCAAGCAAGGAGCCCAACGCAGGGCTCAATCCCAGGACCCTGGGATCATGACTTGAGCTGAAGGCAGACGCTTAATGACTGAGCCACCCACGCGTCCCTCTTCTTTGGCTTTCTGGGCCTTCATATATCTAAGCAGAAGAAAGCTGAAAAAATAGAAAGAGGATAATTGTGAGAGAACTGAACCGGAAACCAGAGGGAGAGGGCTGAGGATTAGCAAGTGCTGAGCCATGTCACACTAGCAGCCTTACTAAACTGTGAGGACTGAATAAGATGGTTGGATTGAGAAAGAATGTAAAGAGTAGGTGTCAACAGTCCATTAATGTCAAAGCATTTTTTTCCCCTCAGGTCTCCAAGGCTTTGCTTCTCTCTGTTAGTACTGGAGAGTTCTGCCCTGGAGTGTCATACTAGAGAAATCACTGATCTCTTCATGTAGACGGAGATCTTGAGATCCTTGGATCTTGTTTGAGGATAGAAACTCAATTACATGAGGACTTTTGTAGTAAGTAAATGGGGACAGGGAGTCAAAGACTACAGGTTTCAACATGTTGATTGTAATGAGAATGTCAGAGAGAACTGGATTTACAATGAGGGGCCAATAACAGAGGAAGGTGTTTCAGACAAAAATGACACGTGAACATGTTTGAAGGATGAAGGCCAATTTAGTATAGATTAAAATGGTTGACAGGAGGATAAGGGAGGTAGTAAAATTCTTGAAAGAGTCCAGAGGGAGTCAGATTTAGCAAAAAAAAAAAAAAAAATCTTGCTTAGCACACAGTGAGCGAGGTAAATACTAGTTATTGTTATTCTCTGTTTACTCATTCAGTAGATACAAATTGACCACTAGTGGAAGTCAGTTACTATTCTAGGTGCTGGTGAGCCACTGCAAATCCCAGTAGAATGCAGTTTGCTTGATAATAATTAAATAACAAAGGTGGTGCATTTACAAAGGTGATCAGGCTTTATCCTTGAGGAATACAGATTGTAATGGAACATCAAATTTCTAAACAAGTAACTACACACAAGGCTAAGTGTAAGTACCTGTATATAGAACATGTAGTGAAAACATGTTTGCAGAAGTAGTGAATCGTAGGGGGTTTGGGACAGAACGCTCACAGCAGAGAACTGGCATTTGAAAGATTATAGGCTGCGGATAAATTCTTGTTAAACATTTTTTGGAAACTCCCATGTGTGCGAATGTGCATCTTTAAAACAAAACCTGGTGAGTCAAATAAAATAATTTTATTTATTTATTTATTAAAGTACACTTCGGAATGCAGTGAATTATCCAAAGGTGGGAGGAAAACCTTAAGCCCAATGATTTATCTTCAGAATTAGGATTCCCAATCAGTTTAGTCTCTTCTTAATTTCCTTCTTCATAGGTAGCCATCATTGTGTGTTTTGTTTTTGTTTTTTTTGGCCTGGTATAATTATAGTATTATTCTAAATGTTGTATGCATATCTACTTATGCACGTATAGATGTATATAGATACACATATATCCTCCTTTTGGAGCCCACAGTGGGAGTATATTTTACACACTGCACTGCACTTTTTTTCTCCCACTATATATTTTGGAGATTATTTCATATCTCGCATTACAGTGTTCCATGGTAAGATTCTATCATAATTTATTTAATCCCTGATTAATGGACATTAAAGTATTTTCAATATACCCTTTAAAGATTAGAGAAAATTTTAGATTCACCTAAGTAGGATAATGTAATGAATCCTCTTGTGCTAAAAAGCTTCAGCACTTATGTTTACAGCCTGGGTTCTCTGGTGAGCAGATTCGGAGACAGAAATTGGCACTAAGAAACCTTTATTAGGGAGTGCTCCTGATATCAGTACCCTGAGAGGAGTGTCTGGGTGGCTCAGTTGGTTAAGCTTCCAACTCTTGATTTCAATTCAGGTCATGATCTCAGGCTAAGTGCTCAGTGGGGAGTCTGCTTGAGATTTCCTCCTCCCTTATACTCATGCTCGCTCGCTCTCTCTCAAAAAAAAAAAAAAAGGCCAACCAAAAAACCCCCCAAAACCCCCACCAAAACACGGAGTGGGGGGTTTGTGCAGGGGACGGCGAACAACAGGAAGCGGGTTCTGCCAAAGGGAGAAGTTGAGTTGTGATGAATCTTAGTGGCATCTCAGTTGACCTGGGAGGGTGAGGGGAATTCTGAAGATAGAATAACCCTTTAGGGCTATCTTGAATTGATTTGAGGGGGCCTGGTTTTTATATCCTTGAGTTGATCAGTCGTTGGATATGGGCTATCCTGTGGGAAGGGGATAAGAGCCTGGGCAAAGCATCTGCCTTTGGCTAGGGCAGCCCTTGGTGGGGGCAGACAACCCAGGGCTCTCAGCAGCTGGGTTGTAAGTCCTTAATTGCCAAAGGAGGGTCTGGATGCAAACCATCTCTCACACTTATGATCCTGTTTCACCTTCATCCCTTTGAACATTTCTTATGCCCCATTTCCTCCCTTTCTCCTCCATGTGCTGCTGAACTCAGACATATCATTTTATCCATGAATACTAGAGTTCTACTTACCTTTGAGTAATGTGATGTAGAAAAACACATTGATTAACCAGGTTGACTGGAGACTGACATTTCCTGGTATATGGAAGTTTGCAAAGAGTAGGGGCGCCTGGCTGGGTCTGTAGATAGAGCATGCAACTCTTGATCTCAAGGTTGTGTTCAAGCCTCACATTGGGCATAGAACCTACTTTAAAAAAAGTAATAGTGAAAAGTATTTACTGCGTTCGGAATCAGGAGGTCTGTGTATGCCCCTGAGCTCTGAGATCAGTTTGCCATATAATTTTGAGAGATTTGCCAATGGACCTAAATATTCACCAAAATAAAAACTGTTAGATGGTAAATGGGCTATATTCTCTCCATTTAGGAAGCCAGTTTATTTTTTATATTTTGTCAACTATAAGAGTCTTTCTTTTACAAAAGCTTAAATGTCAAAAACAAGCAAAGCCATGGGAGGTAGACCCACGTTTCATCAACTTGCAGTGAATTGATTTCCTGATGCAGACGAAGGGTGACTGCATTTTTGCCGCTCTTGTGGAACATTTTCTCTGCAGCCATTTAATGAAAATATTGTCTGAGTTCTAATTTCTCAGAGACCAGATGATGTGTCTGTTTCCCTTTTGCCTT
The DNA here is from genome assembly GCA_028533885.1 of Nasua narica. Lineage (NCBI taxonomy): Eukaryota > Metazoa > Chordata > Mammalia > Carnivora > Procyonidae > Nasua > Nasua narica. Next base: position 63,763,546 of record CM052808.1, read on the forward strand.
ATTTATGTTATCACTTCCCTTCCTCCCCTCATGCTTCCTCCCTCTTTCCATCTCACTCTACTTAGAAAGTAATAGTCACATGTATGTCTTTGTCTTGCCTCAGGTCTTACACATTGCATCAAACCCCATGATTTACTGTTTTCTTTATTGTCTTGTATTTTATTTTCCTTTCAAAACTCATAATTTTAGCTATGTTTCTTATCTCTGTGCAAGTAGGCTAGTTGTAGTAGCATCATATTTGTTTCCCTGTCTGTAGTGTTTTCTCCATGTTAATCTGAACTTTCTACCACGGCGCTGAGTTTTAGCATGTCTCTTCTCTATTTAGAGATCTACTTATGGGACCACTAAGTCTCTTTAGTCTGACCCTGCTCAAGACTAATGTGAAATCCTGTAATATCTTCTCCCCTCTCAAAACCTATAGTTAGTAAATTCTGTTTAAGTGTAGAAGAATTCGTCTCATGTATTAGAATCCGAATTTCTTGATGACTTTACTGGACATCTGTGTCATAATAATAGTCCTTTATGTAGAGGACTTTTAAGATTTCAAAATGCTTTTTCTTTTCACTTGTCCTCATAATACCCTTGTGTAAAACCAATATCAAAATCCATGTTGTATTTTTATCAACTTGGTGTGGTGAACACCAAGTCCTATCTATTGTATCTCTAAAAGAGCTCTCCTATTCATCTTATTATTGCTGTTCTCACTACTACTACCTTGCATCATGTATTTATTAAAGTCATCCTTTATGTCAGACATTATGCTAAACAGTATGTGGTGAATACACCGACGTGGTTCTTGATCTTAGGGAACATGAGTGTAAAGAGTAACAGGGCAGAGTAGTAGTCATTTGTTCATTAAACAAAAAAATGCAGAAATAAGTAATGAGAGATTGTGATAAATTTCAGTATCATCATTTCTTACTAGCAGTACTGCAGTAGCCCCACTGGTCTTCAAACCCAGAGTTTTATCCCTATTCATTGTATTGTAGCTAGAGTGATCTTTCCGAAAAGCAAATTCAGATTCAAAACACTTGACCTGTTTCCTATTGCTGTCAGGTTAAACTCCAAATTCCTTCCAATGGCTCATCAAGTCCTTTATGATATGGTGCATATCGACCTGTTGTTTCTTGTGTCGTCATTTGGACTTTGTGCTCTGAATGTCAACTCTACTATTTTCACTCTTGAGATAGAATTGAGCTCTCTTACCTAGGGGATTTAGAACATGTGATTCCCTGAGCTTCTTTCTGGGTTAATTCCTACTCATTCTCACCATTATTTCTTCCAAGAATCCTTCCTGGATCCATTAAAGTGTAGGTTAGGATATCTGTCTTTTGTGTCTCTGTAGGTCTTGAGATTTCTCCTGTTATCACACTCTGTGGTCATTGTTTGCTGGATATGTGTAAGCCCCATTAGATAGTTGAACTGTGTCCATTTTATCTACTGCTGTAATACCATGCTCTAGGCACAAAATGAAAACTTGGGAAATGCTGCTCTAAAATGTATACTAATTACTGGATTTTAATTTGAAAGCTGTTTTAGTATCACGTAGGAGTGTGTAGCATTACTTCTCATAAAGTCATGCAGAACTGAATTGTCATATTTGCAGATAATAGATTGTGTCTGAAAAGCATGTACAGTAGTTCTTTTATGTTGCAGCAGAAAGTCATTGAAAGATCATAACCTTATGAAAAATCCGACTTTATTAAATATGAAACAGCAGTGCTGGAAGAAACCAGTGGATGTGGAAGCAGAATGTGAAGACATAGCAAAATCTGTCTTTTTAAAAAATTAATACTTACTGACCATCTTCCATGTGCTAGGTGTTTCACTAGTTGCATTACATGTATGGTTTCTTTTGAAAGAAAGGACAGCTTTTTAAGAAAGAAAGGACAGCTTTCTTAAAAGAGGGTATTACTGGGGTGCCTGGGTGGCTAAGTCATTAAGCGTCTGCCTTCAGCTTAGGTCATGATCCCAGATTGAGGATCCTGGGACTGAGTCCTGTATCGGGCTCCCTGCTCAGTGGGGAGCCTGATTCCCCCTCTCTCACTCCCCCTGCTTACGTTTCTTCTTTTGCTCTCTCTCTCTTTGTCAAATAAATAAAATCTTAAAAAAAAAAGAGGGTATTATTGTCCATCTTTTACATATGGGGAAGGTGAGACCCAGAGGGGTAACTTTTTCAAGATTCTACAGAAGAGCCAGGATTTGTTTTTTTTTTTTTTTTTTAAAGGTTTTATTTATTTATTTGAGAGAGAGAGAGAGAAAGTGAGAGAGAGCATGAGAGGAGAAAGGTCAGAGGGAGAAGCAGACTCCCCTCAGAGCTGGGAGTCCGATGCGGGACTCGATCCTGGAACTCCAGGATCATGACCTGAGCTGAAGACAGCTGCCCAACCAACTGAGCCACCCAGGTGCCCCAGAAGAGCCAGGATTTGATTACAGTTCTGATGTAAGTTCAGTGTTCTTTTGGTTATGATTATTTTTATTGTTGTTGACTGAAGTGCAATTATATTTCTATGTAGAACTGAGAAATAGAGGAGATTCAGTAAAATGGAGAAATACATGAAATTAAAGCAACCAACAGAGATGATTTAAAGGTAGATATTAAGGTCCTTGCTTTAACTCTTAGGGAGAAAACTAAGCCTTAGAAATGATATGATCAAAGACTGCATGATTAGTGGCAAAATGAGTAGTAGCATCTAGAACTCCTGATATTGACTGCGAAGCTTGATCCGTTAATTTTATTTAAAAGCCGATCTCCAAATTTAATTTTAAAACAAATTTTGATACAAACATGAAAGAAAATTGAATGTTCCTAATATTCTTCTGCTTCTAGAAGCATCTAGTCTTAGACCCGATCTATAATTTGAAAGCTAGCATTTTTCTTTGATATATTAGTGGCAAAATATGAATATATTGCATACAGTATTTTGGGGAGTTAGATAATTTTCTTCAGAGTTTCTATTAAAGTTAAGACTATGTGAGATCAGTAATTTGTTCAATCACTTTTGCTTTGGACCTTTTCCATGAAAATAGGAATTTTTAAAATCTCAATCCTGTTCCAGGGCTTGTTTCATTCTCATTTAATAAAAGCTTTTTTGGAACATATTTAACTCCCTTCATACACTAGGTGATAGTGTTGTAAACAAGGAATGGATTATTAGCTAATTAATAGAGCAGTTGAATGATGATGGTTGGAAAACTGCGTACTCTATCTCTATATTCCTCTTAACTCCCATGTGGTGCCTTTATAGTGTCTTGGCTTATCTGTTTCTCAGCTTGAAGAAGTTCAAACTTAAATTCTGTGTTCAACCTAATTATATGGTTAGGTCCTGGCTAATTTGCCCATTTTTTGTCTTAATCAGTCGCTTAGACTTGGTTACCAGGTGGTAGTCTTAGTTAATTCTTCTTAGAGGTATTTGTGATAGTCTATTATTGTAAGCCATGGTATCCTTTATTTCACATTATTTCATTAGTGCTTTTGGTGGCTTTTCTAAAATTTCACCCTAAGACCCAGCAATGGCACTACTGGGTATTTACCCCAAAGATACAAATGTAGTGATCCGAACGGACACGTGCACCTGAATGTTTGTTTATAACAGCAATGTCCACAATAGCCAAACTGTGGAAAGAGCCTAGATGTCCATCAGCACATGAATGGATCCAGAAGATGTGGGGTATATATACAATGGAATACTATGCAGCCATCAAAAACCGAAATCTTGCCATTTGCAACGACGTGGATGTAACTAGAGGGTATTATGCTAAGTGAAGTAAGTCAGTCAGAGAAAGACAATTATCATATGATCTCTCTGATATGAGGAATTTGAGAGGCAGAGTTGGGGGGTCTTGGGGAGAAGGGAGGGAAAAATGAAATAAGGTGGGACCAGGGAGGGAGACAACCATAGGAGACTTTTTTTTTTTAAGATTTTATTTATTTATTTGACACAGAGAGATCACAAGTAGGCAGAGAGGCAGGCAGAGAGAGAGGGGGAAGCAGGCTCCCTGCTGAGTGGAGAGCCTGATGTGGGGCTCGATCCCAGGACCCTGAGATCATGACCTGAGCTGAAGGCAGAGGCTTTAACCTACTGAGTTAGGCGCCCCACCATAAGCGCCCCACTCAGGGGCCCCACCATAAGCGACTCTTAATCTCAGGAAACAAACTGAGTGTTGCTGGGGTGGGGGGAAGGAATAGGGTAGCTGGGTTATGGACATTGGGGGAGGGTATGTGCTATGGTGAGTGCTGTGGATTGTGTAAGACTGATGATTCACAGACCTGTACCCCTGAAACAAACAATACATTATATGTTAATAATAAAAAAAGAAAAAAATGTTTGAAGCATTCGTATTTTAGTTGGACTGAGATTACAATTTTTTCCTATATATATTTCCTTGTATTAAGAATGTTCACACATATAATGCTCCTATAATGAACTAAAGATTCCTTATCCTGTTCCTTTGTTTGATTTCTTTTTCTTCTCTCTTCTTTTATCTAAGCTATATATTCACATGGTATATAGGGTCAGATAGATCTAGAAGACTATTACACCAAAAAGCATGAGAGAAAAAAAATATGTTGAAAGCCTAAAAGTCTATGGTATAGTGATTGAGGATTATGTGAAATTGTAGGTAATTCATAAGACATCCATTGGTTTGGATATAAGTGACAAGTACCATGGAAGGAAAGGCGGTCTGTTTTAGTTTAAGGTAAATGAATTAGTCTCTAAAATGGCCCAGGTTATTAAATAAATACCAGTGACTGAATTATAGAAAGCATCTTATAGATCATGTTTATTTTATTGTTTCTAAAGATTTATTTATTTGAGAGAAGAGAGAGCATGCACATGCATGTACGAGTGCCAGGAGAGGGGCGGAGAGGGAGAATCTTCAAGCACACTTCCTACTGAGTGGAAGCCCGTTGTGGGACTGGATCCCATGACCCGTGAGATCATGACCTGAGCTGAAACCAAGAGTCAGATGCTCAACTTATTGAGCCACCCGGGCGCCCCAATATCGTTTATGATAGTTTCTTCAATAGATGTTCCCAGAAATTCCTGTTAATTATTACACCACAACCAGATTTGCAGATTTTAAGGAATTAATACTCATTGTACTATATCTAGGTCAAAATAAGTACTAAAAGTAATATGTCTTTTCTTTGATTCAGAAATTCAAGTTAGAATCTTACAGCCTCTCATATTGTCATGAATAGAATGAGTTTATTGTGTATGCTAAAGGGAATTGTAAGCTCTTGAGAAAGATTAATAGTGGGGTTCCTGGGTGGCTGAGTCATTAAGCATCTGCCTTCAGCTCAGGTCATGGTCCCAGGGTCCTGGGATTGAGCCCCACATTGGGCTCCCAGTTCAGTGGGAAGCCTACTTCTCCCTCTCTCACTCCTCTTTCCTGTGTTCCCTCTCTCATTGTCTCTCTCTGTCAAATAAATAAATTTAAAATCTTAAAAAAAAAAGAAAGATTAATAGTATCTGTGTTCCAAGAATAATTTGTTTCAATGGAGAACATGTTACTATACCCTAAAAAGGCTTGTCAAAATTAAAAGTGTTCATACATTAGGTACATGTTCAGTTTAGCATATATGGCATTAATTTTATTTTTATGTATATGTGTATAGTACACACACCTCACAGTGTTTCTTTCTTGTCGCTGGTGAGTAGACATGTTAGTACTTTTAAGGAGAAAACAAACTTTTTTTTGTTCTTCCGTGTAAATCATTTTATTTTTTTTGAGTTTTTTATTTAAATTCCGGTTGGTTAACATACAGTGTAATATTAGTTTCAGGTGTACAGTATAGTGATTCAACATTTGCATACACTTCCCTTAATCGTCACAAGTATACTCCTTAATTCCCATCTCTCCATCCACCTCCATCTAATAACTATCAGTTTGTTCTCTATTAAACTTTTTGTTTTCTAGAAGAAAAGTTTACCTTCTCAAAAAAGTGATAGGAAGAATTCAGAATCTTTCAGGAGAGCCACAAAATTATTTGATTTCTGTTTGATTTTCTTGTTTGGTTAACCATGTTGGACCAGGTTACATTCATTTATATTGAGAAATAAGAGTGGTGAAATCTTATTAAGAAGCTACGTGTGCTACTTAAAAGCTACATGTGCTACTTTGACTTTACATGCCTTTAAGAAGTAAGATTCCTTTATTTATTTTTTAAAATTTAAGTGTGCTAGAGAGAGCAAGAGGGCAGGAGTGGGAGTGGGGCGCAGAGGGAGAGGGGGGAAGCTGACTCCCCACTGAGCAGCACGGGCTCTATCCTAGGACCCTGGGATCATGACCTGAGCTGAAGGCAGATGCTTAATCATCTGAGCCACCCAGGTGCCCCAAGTAAGATTGCTTTTAAAGATTTTATTTATTTATTTATTTATTTATTTATTTGTTTGTTTGTTTGTTTGTTTGTTTATTTGTTTATTTGTTTATTTGTTTATTTATTTGGAAAGAGAGAGAGTGAGAGAGAGCATGAGAAGGGAGAAGGTCAGAGTGAGAAGCGGACTCCCCGTGGAGCCGGGAGCCCGATGTGGGACTCGATCCCCGGACTCCGGGATCATGACCTGAGCTGAAGGCAGTCACTCAACCAACTGCGCCACCCAGGGGCCCTAAGATTGCTTTTAGAATACACTTTTGCATTAGTACTATTTCACTGAAACGGGAGGAGTCAGTGCTCCCCAGATTGATACCTGAATTTGATGCAGCTCTAGGCATAATTATAACTCATCAGGCTTTTCTGCAGACATTTACAAGCTGATTTTTCAATTTGTATGGAAGTTAAGAGGACCTAAAATATCCAAATGAATCTTGAAAGTAAGAACTAGCACACTTCAGTGCTAAAAGGAAATTTTGATGTGTTCTTGGGTGTGGAAATTTCTTGAGTTCGCTTCTAAATTCAGCAGGACTAGCTTTTATATATTGGACTTGTATAAAGTTGAAATATACATACATTGTACAATGATCTATCGAAACCATCTAAGTTCGTCTTTCACATGTTGGTCAGCTAATGATGAATTTTAATTATCTTCTGCTGGAGCGTTAAGGGGCTTGGCCACAGGATGATGGTTGTATTTGTTTCCTTGTCCTCTTCTCACCTCCAACAAAGCCACCCCTTACTTTGTAGGGGTCTTAACATTTTTCCTTTATGTAATTGTCTTCTTACCACATCATGTCTGCCATGGATATTATGCTTACAAATTTGGGGGTGTAGTGTATCTGTGCAGTGAGGAAGATCATAATATTTATGTGTAACAAAACTTAAAAATTGTGGCCTTAAACTAATAGAAGTTTATTTTTCCTATATAACAAAAAGTCTAGTATAGGGTTAGGGAAGTGTTGTAAAGCCTGAACTCTCTTATTTTTTGAACTAACCCAGCATCATTAAGGATGTCTTCATGTCTGGCAAGAGATAGTAGAGCCACTGTCAAAATGTCCTTCCTTGACAGTCTTCTCTGTCTCTAAATTTTGAACATTCCCCCAAACCCATTTCTCCACAGTCTCCTCCTAACTTTGATTTAGTAACCTCATATCTAAGAGGTTTTAATATCAAGTGTATTCGGAGACCCACAGGAGCACAAATCCACTTCTCCACATGAGTCCTGTAAATAAGACTTTGTCTCTCCCCTTCACCCCCTACTGCCCCAGCCACGATCTGAAACTGGTTTTTCTCAATACCACCTTCCAGTTGGCCACCAAGCCCTTTTGATTATTATTTACTTAGAAGTTGTTTCTGTTTATTCTGTATTTGATTGGAACCACCCTAATCCCAACAGCAAGACATCGATAGCAGCTACTGATTGTGATTCCCACTACAGTTTCATGTTTCATTTCAGGTATTCTTTATGATTATTTACCTTTTAAATATTTTACTTAACAGGTACTTTCTAGGGGCACCTGGGTGGCTCAGTCAGTTAAGCGTTTGCTTCGGCTCAGGTCGTGATCTCAGGGTCCTGGGATTGAGCCCTGCATCGGGGTCCCTGTTCAGCAGGGAGCCTGCTTCTCCCACTGATACTTCCCATGCTTGTGCTTTCTCGCTCTTTCTATCAAATAAATAAATAAAATTGAAAAAAACAAAACAAAAAAAGAGGTACTTTCCATTTAGGTCTTTTAGTATACCAGCCAAGAAATAGCATTGGGCATAATTTAAGGACCTTTGACAAGGGTATATGTATATATATATACACATACACACATACATATATATGGGTCAGGACAGGTTAGTTTTTACTGTCTAATTTCCTTTGAAATATAGCAGTGAATTTTGGAGTCTGGTTCGCGCTGCCCCCGCCCCCAACATAAGACATAAGATGGTAACTCCTTACCTTTGTTAGACAGAACTTCTTATTCCTCAGAAAAGCAGTTAACTAGCTGATGTAGTATCTCCTGGAAGAGACATAGTGAAATTCTTTACTTTTATTTTCCAAGGGAGAATTACTTTTTGGATAATTAATTAGTTTTAGGTTATGTTCTTTTATTTATTTATTTTTAAAAGATTTTCTTATTTGCGAGAGAGAGAGGGAGAGAGAGCGCACATGCGAGCCTGGGGCCTGGCAGAGGGAGAGGGGAAACAAACTCCCTGCTGAGCAGGGAGCCCATCATGGGGCTCCATCTCAGGGTTGCAGGATCATGACCTGAGCTAAAGGCAGATGCTTAGCTGACTGAGCCACCAAATGCCCCAGGTTATGTTTTTTAAAAGGTTATATTCTTGTTATGGGTTGGATTATGTTCGCCTAAAATTCGTATGTTGAAATTCTAACTTCCAGTTCCTCAGAATGTGACCTCATTTGGACATAGGCAGGGTTTTTATGGAGGTAATCAAGTTAAAATGAGATTATCAGGATGGGTCCTAATCCAGTATGATTGATGTCCTTTATTAAAAGGGGGGGAATTTGGAGACAGATGTGCACACAGGGAGAATGCCATTTGAGCGTGGAGATGGCCTTCTACAAGCAAGGAGAGGGCCCTGGAGTAGATCCTTCCCTTCACAGTGAACCCTGCCTACATCTGATTTTAGATTTTTAGCCTCAAGAACTGTGAGATAATACTTTCTGTTGTTAAAGCTAATCAGTTTGTGGTCATGGCAACCCTAGGAAACTAATATTTCTCTATGAAAATCCCTCATTGCCTTTAATGAGAATTCCTCTCAGATTCTTGTTGACTGTCAGTTCTTGATTTTTGATTTTTGGGAGGATGTGGGGATTTGTTTTTTTTTTTTTTTTTCTAAATATTCCTAATTATTTTAGCTTCTGGAGAAATTGAGTTAGAGATTGATGTTTTCTAATGATGTATTATATGCCTTTGTCATGTTACGGATGATTACTTTCACTTGTCTTAAGGGCTATGAAATGCATTGTTCTTCTAGGTTTTCTTGAGTTGCCTTGTTACTCGAATATCAGAATGTTCTTTCCTTTTGCATCTTTTTGCATCCTTTTGCAGATGGGTAGAGCAGGCCCATCTACCCATAACACACATATTCCTTAGTCCTGCATCTCTATATTTGCATTTTCTTTAAGCAAAACAGTATGCATTGAATATGACTCCTTAAATATCAAGATAAATGGTGTTCTCTCCAGATTTTACCATATTGTCTTCAGTGCTGTGAGCTTATTTAATTGAGAGAAATCTTTGGGTGATATAATTTAATACTGACTGTTTTCACCATGGAAAAATGAACTCCTTCCAGATTCCCTTTTTGAGAAAGTCATTGTTGGGTATGTTTTTCAGCCAGGAACATGCTGTACCAGCTTTATTAAAATTGGTTCAGTGCTTTGTTCCATTTTCTAATATCAAATAGAAATATGCAAAAAAAGAAATGGAAATAATTGTGTCGTGGTTGCCTATGAAATGGTGAACATGATATATATAAGGTTTTATTAATAGGAAGTGAACTTGGAATTTTTTCCTTAAGTGCATACTCTCTACTAGTAACAAAAAGATGAAGTTCTGGGGGACACAAACCAATGAAAGTCATGTATTCTAATAAAAAATAAAAGATTTAAGTAATACAAATTTTTAGATTTTTTTTTCTTTTTTTTCCCCCAATTATGTTTATTTTATTTTTTCAGTGTTACAAGATTGATTATTCATGCACCGCACGCAGTGCTCCATGTAATACGTGCCCTTCTCAATACCTACCACCAGGCTTTACTTGCCTCATTTTCTTCCCAGTGACTTTTTTTTTTTTTCACACTAATACCTCCAATTCTAGTATAACATCTCAGGATTTATTCTCCTTTCCCCCCCATATTTTTAACCTCCCTCTCTGGCAATTTTCCCTAGGGATTTTTCTTAAAAAGGATAACAGAGAAAATGGGATGGTAGAGAGAGAGTGTAAGTGCATGAGGGAGGGAAGGGGCAGAGGGAGAGGGAGAGGGAGAATCTTAAGCAGGTTCCACGGCTGAGCCCAGTGCAGGGCTCGATTCCAGGACCCTGAGATCATGACCTGAGCTGAAATCAGGAGTGGGATGCTTAACTATCTGAGCCACCCAGCCACCCCATTCAGTGACTATTCTTTAAAAGCAACTTTAATTTTAGTTTTTATTTTTACTTGATTTTTTTTAAGTGTAGATAGTGGTTTAAAGAAGAGTCTTGCTGGAAGCAGCTAGCAATAAGACCATGGCTATCAAACTAGTTTTCTTCATAGAAAATGGCTATTCTTTAAGTATTTCTGAAAATTTTATGGGACAGTCTTAGCATTCTAAAGAGTCTATGGTTATACATACATTATTTGTTGTCACTTAAAAATTTGGGGCTGAGGGGTACCTGGGTGGCTTAGTCATTAAGTGTCTGCCTTTGGCTCGGGTTGTGATCCCAGGGTCCTGGGATCGAGCCCTACATCGGGCTCCCTGCTCGGCGGGGAGCCTGCTTCTCCCTCTCCCACTCCCCCTGCTTGTGTTTCCTCTCTCTCTGTGTGTCTCTCTCTGTCAAATAAATAAAATCTTAAAAAAAAATTGGGGGGCAGAAAAAATTCACTACGGTGACCATTTCTGATTGACCATTTGTCAAGCCTGTAGGTGACCCCCTAGTGTCTCATAAGATCTGGCAGTCTTCTGTCTTCTGTGGAGTCCTCTTTGATTATTCCATTCTTCATTTCTGTCTAATTTCTCTGAACTAGTATTTAGTTTTTAGCCACACTTAAATCTGATTGTTTCACCAACTAGATCTTGATTTTATCATATGAAAGAGTAATTCCTTGTATTTGTGCTTTCCTGTACTCCCATATACACTTAAAGAGAAATCCTCTTCCCTAATGTTTCAGAATTTACAATAAACGATATTCATGATCTTGAGACATAATAGGCTTGTAGTAAATATAGTTGAATGAGTTTCCCACTGAACATACTCTTTTTAGTGTTTAGCACACTATGAAACAACATAGTTTTTCTTGGACATTGGCATCTATTACTGGTTTGGAGACCAAACAAATTTATAGACCTTATATGTCATTGGTAGCATAGCAGAGTGAATAAGATCTTAGGTTCTGAAGTCAGGCCACCTGGGTTTTGATTTGGGCTCCATTACTTTGCTTTTCATCTTGTGAGCCTTTCTCAGTGTCTTTATCTGTGAAAGAGGCATGACCATAGTACTTGCTGCATGATTTATTGTGAGAATTAATTAAGATTTTAATTAGACTTTATATATATAAAATGAAATTTTATGTATTTTCATATATATCATATATATAATATTAGGGAGAATTTCCGGCACTCAGGAAGTTCAACTTGGATTCATAATGCAAATGTATGTTTTAGAAGGAAATATTGTAATATTTGACATTATTCTTACAACATTTCCAGGTTTGAAAACACAATGGCAGGAAACAGCCTTGTCCTACCCATTGTTCTTTGGGGTCGCAAAGCACCAACACATTGCATCTCAGCAGTACTTTTAACCGACGATGGGACCACAGTTGTAACTGGATGCCATGATGGACAAATATGCCTCTGGGATCTTTCAGTCGAATTAGAAGTAAGTATTTGAAATGCCTATTGTATGTTTTGGACATAAGGAGCTTCTTAATAGAAAACAATAGTCTCAGAATAATACTTGGCTTCATATATATTTTCTGTGAAATATATTTTGATTCAAATTGGTATTATGCAGATTGATAATTTGTATTATTCATCAGAATTGACTTCTGCTGTTTTTTGGCTGTTTTCAATTGTATCTACCCGAAGTGGCTTAATATGTTACATTTAAAATTTTTCAAAAGATATTTACCCAAATACTGAAGCAAGTTTCCAAAAAGGTATTAAAAAACAGTTTTGAGCATTTATATCTTCTAAGGTGAATGTCTTAAAGAGAGCAAAACTTCTTATAAAGCATAAATTTAATTGTATTTATGGGCATTCTTTCCTACTATGGAGTGCTCAGTGTGTTGTGCTCTTAGGCCTTCACAGTGTACAGACTAGGGAAATAGGAGTTGGGAATACACACACGCACACACACACAGTTCACACTAATACCTCCAATTCTAGAGTAACACCTCAGGATTTATTCTCCTTTCCCCTCCATATTTTTAATCTCCCTTTCTGGCAATTTTCCCCAGGGATTTTTCTGTAAAGGGTAACAGAGAAAATGGGGTGGTAGCTGGCATGGAACATAGGGCAAGCAAGTTGATCTTTTAAATAATATTTCTTGTTTTTGTTATAGCCTTATTGAGATAAAATTCACATACCATACAATTCATTCATTTAAAGAAATTGTGTTATATATATATACACACACACATACACACACACATATATATATATATATATATATATATATATATATATATCTCCTACCATTTGGGATGTGTATGGACCTCAGAGGGCATCATACTAAATGATATGTCAGAAAGAGAAAGACAAATACTGTATGATACCTCTTATATGTGAAATCTGAAAAAAAAAAAAATTTTTATATGAAGTTCATAGTGAACAGACTGGCAGTTGCCAGAGGTGGGGGTGGGGGTGGGGATGGGAGAAATGGGTGAACTGTTTTTGTTTTTTGTTTTTAGTTTAAAAAAATTGAATTTAAAAAATAATCTGTCAATTTTATAATATTTTAATTACCTCAGAAACATACCCTATACTCTTTAGCTGTCATTCCTAGTACCTCCATTTCCTTTCAAGGCAACCACCAATCTGTTTTCTGTCTCTTTTTATAATGCACAATATATGTAAGGATGTTAATTTGATATGATAAATATCCCATATCCCAAATATAACTCCTCTATAGGTTTGCCTGTTCTGGGCATTTCATATGCATGTAATGATATGTGGGTTTTTGTGACTGGCTTTTTTTTTTCTTTTTTTTGTGACTGGCTTTTTTCACTTACCATAATATTTTCATCTGTACTGTAGCATGTATCAATATTTCATTTTTTTTAAATGGCCAAATATTCCATTATATGAGTGTAATAAATTTAATTTACCAGTTAATGGGCATTTGGGTTGTTTGTACTTTGGCCATATGGAATAATGGTGCTGTGCATATTTGTGTATGAGTTTTTGTGTGGGCATATGTGTTTGTTGCTCTTAGGTATACACTTATGCATGGAACAGCTAAAACTGGGAAAATTCACACACTTGAATGACGTGTAAAGGCTAGTATACATGTTGAAAAGTAGTTGAGAAGTGTCATAAAATGTGATACACTTTCAGGATTGATAGCAAGCTAAATATGAATCATCAGTGTAGTTGTGAAGAGAAAAAATGCCACACCACATTTTACAAGAATGATTACAAGCAATAAGACTCACTTATAAGAGCTTAGAAACAATTCTTTCACTAATTTTGTTGCATAGATTTTCCTAGAGTGTTATATTTATTTAAGTTCAAGTAAGAGGGATAAAAGTGGGAGGTGTGAGAATTGTTGGGGGCCAGGAGTGGAGGTAGGAGAGAAGTAGATCTTTTGAAAGGTATTAAGGGAATTGGACTATTTATCCAGGGTAAAAGAAAGCTAAATAAAAATGGGTTTGGTTATTGTCTTTAATGTATGTGTTCATTCAGAGCAATTTCTTAAAGCCATCTTTTTCTTTCTTTAAACTCTAGAAGACTTTTTAATGAATGGAATAAATTTCTGTTCATTAAAGAAGCATGTTGATTTACAAAACTATTGAACTTTTCTATTTTTAGTTAACTTTATACTTAATGAAGATATAGTCAAAAATATAGTTTAATTTACACAATTTTTTTTGCTTTCATCTGAAAGTGGTGGCAGAGCCATATATTCTGGTTTTATTTTACAAATGTTCATTGTCAGTATTTGGAAATGCCTTTGTTTTTTGGTATTTTGATTTGTGTACTGTGACTGTTACATTCGTTCTTGGTTCTGATAGTCTTTTTCTAGATTTTTCTAGATTTCTACTTGTTCAAGTGTCAACTTATTTTATTCTTTTTGACTCTATTTTAAATGTGATTACTTTCTTAATTTCTTTTTTAGCTATTTTGTTGTTAGTATATAGAAATACAACTGATTTTTGTACGTTTATTTTGTAACTTGCAACTTGACTCAATTTGTTGATTAGTTCTAGCAGTCTTTTGGTGGAGTCTTTAGGATACATAGGATCATGTCATCTGCAAACAGAAAATTTTACTTTTTTTTGGATTTGGATGCTTTTTATTTATTTTAGCAATATTTATTAGGCAATTATTGCCTAATTGCTCTGGCTTAGACTTTCAGTACTATGTTGAGTAGCAGTAGCAAGAGTGAATGTTCTTGTCTTGGTCCTGATCTTAGAAGAAAAGCTTCACTCTTGAGTATGGTGTTAGCCATGAGCTGTCATAAATAGCCTTTCTAAAGTTGAGGTATATTCCTTCTATATTCATTTTATTGAGAGTTTTTAATTATGAAAGGATATTGAATTTTGTCAAGTTTTCTTGCCTCTATTAAGATGATCATGGGATGTTTATACTTAATTCAAAATTTTTTATTTTTCTAGATTATAATGGGAATAAAGTCTAGTTCTAGTTACTTGTTATGGCTGAAAGTGGAATTTCCCAACAAAGCCATGTACATTTGAAGTAAAACTATTGGTAAAGTGGATTTTCTTGGAAGAAATTAAATAATTGACCAATAGCATAATTTTTAGTGGAAGACTACTGAATCTCTATATGGAGGTGGGGTTGAATGGGAAACTTTGTAGGCCCATTCTAACTATAAATAGTGGCTGATTCTTAGATAATTAAAATAGAAATTTAGCCTTTGAGGAAAAAAAGGCATATTATATAAGAAGAAAAAAGATTGAAGTTATCTCTTAATTGTAATTATACAGAATATGGCTAGAATGAATTTTATTTGGAAAATCTCTTCGGTTGTTATATACGAGAACTGCAGAACAATATCAGTACTCTTCCCATGGAATATTTAATTTTGAACAGTTTAGCTTTACTAATAAGGTAGGATAAATTGTTTGCAAAATGGACACCAGGATGGGTACAAAGGGACTTTGTTATATTCTATTATTTTAATTGGATATTGAGTATGTGGCTATTTAATGTATTCTCTATGTCTTATGTACATATATGATGAATGTTATTTGTATATATTGAATATTTAATTGAAAAATATGTCCTGAAATAACCTAAGGCCCTAAAGTAACCTGAACTAATAACATGTCATTTGGCACAAAGTAGATAAACTTGGGGGCTGATGGCCATACTAGTTTAGAATAGTGGGTATTAAGCCATTTTTTCTGTAAGGCACTGTGTCACTAAATCAGCGGTCTGTGAAGGTCATTCTTTGTTCCTGATAGTTAATGTTGCTACCAACATTTGGAAGGGTGCCCATCCTCTATTTTTTTGAGTTTTGAATGTGTTAGTCTAGAGACTCTAAATATGTTTTCAGGTCAATGAGCATATTATTTAAAAAATGAGCGGGGTTAAATTATTTTATTACTGATTCACATTCTTAAGTTGATTCTTCAGTACACTGTAGCTTAGCGCTGAAGACTGCCCTCATTTGACCTCTAGCTCTGTCACTCTCTGTATGTGTTGGGCAAACAGTATTATCTGTTGGTGTTCCAATTCTGACTTCAGAACTTACCTGGTGGGGTGATTATGAGCATTAAATAGGTGGGGCGTCGCTGTTGTGTTACTCTCAGTTTTTGGTGTTTTGAGCAATTCTTCTCAAATCTCTCTCTGTATATTTATATTGAATAACAGGAGTCCTAAAATTTAATTTTTAAAAATTCGGTACTTATATCAACATGTTGTGTATTTCTAGGTTAATCCTCGAGCACTGTTGTTTGGTCACACAGCCTCAATCACCTGTTTGTCTAAAGCTTGTGCTTCTAGTGACAAACAGTATATTGTGAGTGCATCTGAAAGCGGGCAAGTATTCCTTATTCACTTTTTTCCTCATAAGTCTTTATTGCAAATAGTACCAGTATATTATTATTATTATTTTTTTAAAGATTTTTTTTTATTTATTTATTAGAGAGAGAGTGAGAATGAGAGGGGAGAAGGTCAGAGGGAGAAGCAGACCTCCCACAGAGCCGGGAGTCCGATATGGGACTCGATCCCGGAACTCCGGGATCATGACCTGAGCCGAAGGCAGCCGCTCAACCAACTGAGCCACCCAGGCGCCCAGTACCAGTATATTATTGAATAGGGAATTTTTTTCTTTCGAAGTATCTTTTAAATATATGCTTCAGTTGTTTGAACTTAAAGATATTTGGAATATGGCTTTATAAATGCGAATTTTATCTTTATTAATGATTCTTCTAATACTTTTATCGTAATTTATGATTATGTTTTTGCCTTGCTTTTGAGAAATGCAGAATACCTTATAAGTTAAAGCTTGATCACTAATCTCTATGGTATTTTTACTGAATTGGCAGACAACTGAATGATAGCTAGGCTAGCATAAATTTGGAAGATGAAGCCATGCAAAGTTCATATAGTTGTATTCATATATGTTAATACACTAATGTAATTATATATTCCTGAGTCTTAGAATATAACTTGTTTTTAGAGAGAGAGAAATCATCAGATAATAGTCGTAGGGTTCAGGGTGAGGAGTTTTAAACTTTTCTGGTGCTTAGAAAATTATATACATGATATGTTACTGAAGGGAGTTGGGGACCTGGAAGAGAATTATTTAAGAAGTTGTTCCCTCCCATTAACCCCTCATAATTTATGAACTTGTAAAGAACCTTATGTAGCTATAACGAGAAGAGGCAGCATCAGGTAAAAGTATAGACCCTTTTGGTCAATTAAAGGATAATTCATATTAGCATGCATATTCTAAATAAGATTGAACATCCTTTGAAATATTGTTTCATACCGTGTGAGATATATGAAAGGGCATCTTGAAGAAAGCTCTGAGAATATTAGCATCACTCATTTTATTAATGTTGTCTTCTGTTAAATAAAGCTTATTTCTTTAAAAGACAAAGACATATTGATATTTCTAATTTTGAATGTCATATCTTTAGTTTGAGATAGGAACTTTTTTTGTTATGCACTTGCTAAGACGTGTGCAATAAATTGATGGAATAAATAAATAAATTGATGGAATAAAAATTCCATCAAAATTGGAATTTTATGTTTAATTCACATAGGTTTGGAATTAAGTTGACTCTAATTTTTGTTCTGTGTTGTGCTAAATTTTCTAGCTATGCTGATAACTAATGGAAAATCCCAGTGGTTTAAATTAAAAATTCATTTCTTGTTTTTGTCACTTGACCCTGATATATCATTTGGGGCTCTATTTTGCTATTATCCTTACTTTGAGGTTGAGGGTCAGGGGAGCAAACACTGACAGAAGCAGCCACTGTCTGGAACGTAGGGAGAAGGAAAGTTCTTGAGGCCCTCGCATCAGTTGTCGCCAGAACTACTCCCAAGACTTTACCAATCAAAAGCAAGCCAGGAAGTGCAGTCCTACCATGTGCCCAGAAAGAATGTGGATCTACTGGGTGGGGGTTGTGGGGTTGGACGAGAGGTTGGGATGGTGAGTAAGGACCAGAATTTTTCACAGACAGCAATAATGATTATACACTATTTTTCACTGAAATATATCAGTTTTAGTGAAAGATTAATATTCACTGTGACAAAGTTTGACAGTACTTTTAAAAATCAGATTTAAAGTTAGCTATTTTTGTTTTATAGAGAGATGTGTCTCTGGGACGTGAATGATGGCAGATGTATTGAGTTTACAAAATTAGCCTGCACACATACAGGCATACAGGTTAGTATCTATTTCCATAACTGCCCAAGTCAGCCCAACTTATAACAGGTATGTAACTAAATGTTTTGTAAACATTGAGCCTAAATTTTTGTTTGAAAACTGGGTGGAGATGAGTAACAGGACAAGAAGACTACAATTGAGGTGTAAAAGTATTCCTCATCGGATGGTATAGTGGGGGACGTATTAAGTAGAGGTGCCTATGGGGAAGGATCGGGGGGTAAGCCAGTTACCACTGCCACTTCTCTTTCTGGCCATCCTGGTTACCCAAGTGAGAGCCTATTTATTAGTTTGGTCAGTCCTCTAGATCCTAAATGATGAAGTCTCTCATGCTAACGCCTTTGTGGTTCCATTCAAGCCTGACACAAATTGACCCACTTTACAGATCATATCCTGTTTATTACTTGTGCAGTTGGTCCTTGGGTACATTTCTTTTTACTTTCTAACTGTGGAAGAAATGACTATCTCATATGTCTGCCTTATACAAGAATTTACATAGGAATTTATAGTTTCTGACTTCTATTCCTGGTATTCTTTCTTATTCTTTCATAATAGTCCAGTTTTTTTGTGCTTAAATTTATGCATCATTTACTCTGTTGAGTGTTGGGAAAAGCTCAAGTCCATTGAAAATTTGATTTGTGTTCTCAATGGGGCAGGAGAGGGAAGAGAAGAGAACTTTTACCAAGCACTTATTGTATAGGCATTTCTTTGATGGTGTTTCATTTAGTCCTCCCCACAGCCTTACAAATGAGATAGGAGTATATCATTTTACACAGAAAGAAGCTGAGACCCAGAGTGATTAAATGACTTGTCCCAGTCTCACAGTAAATCCTTCCTGGCGCCAGGATCCCAGGTTTATCTTTCTTTTCTTTTGGTTACATCATACTGCCTCCCTCAAACAAATACAATCATTTGTTGGGAAAGAAAACTGTGCCACAAATTAGAAAAGTAATAGAAAATGTTTCAGGCTGAGGTGGTGGGTTGTGTAGTAAAGCCATTTTTTTTTTTACTTGTTTCTTGCCCTTGCAAAGGCCTTTTAAAAATTGCTTCTTCAATGTTGTTAGAGTGTATGCTTTCTATTTAAGGGGCATATGTTATTTATTTTTTATCATATGATGAGTTATCAAGATTTATAGAGAGGAAATGGATAATAAATTACGGTTAGTGACTTTACATAGAGAAATTTATTTAATGTCTTGAACTCATTGGTTATAAACATTTTGACTGTTGTATAAGTCCATGATAAAAACTTTGGTTTACAGTTTAGGAAAAATTCTCTTTGTTTATTCAGCTTATTTTTAGTGCCTATTCTTTCTCAGATCCTGTATTAGGTCCTGCATTTACCTTGGCAGCTGTCTCTAGAAGCTCTTCGACAGGTTCACTAGTATAGGACAGTTGTTTCCTGTGTGATCTTCATTCTCTTAGGTTCAAGAGTGAGTTGTTTGTATAAACAAAAATGGTAAACCTTGGTCACACTGGCACTTAGTGAAATCACAAGGAGATGCCAACTTATTAAATTATCACATGGGTGATCCCTTTTTAATATTTGGAAAATTGTTTCTCCATTCAGGACACTTTCTTTGCTAGTATGAAAGTGTCTAGGAAGCTAAATTTAGTGGTCAGGAGATTATTTGAGAGTATAACTTTATTTTATTTTTTTATTTTAATGCAATGACAGCTATACTTTATATATATATATATATATATATATATATATATATATATATATAGTATATCTTTAAAGCAAAAGGTGAGAGGCATTTATCAGGCTAGGCTAATAAAATATCCCTGCCCCTAGGAGAGAGCTCTTCTCCACTGACCACAGTACACATGTCTCTCCTGGCTTGTCGGGTGGATACTGACAGAGTTTGCTTCTCTGCACCCATCTTTTCCTCCTCGAGCCTCTCCCCTTAGATGTGTCAGGGCTCCCTGCAGTCACATTATCATATGAGAATGCCTGGCAGTCCCTGGGACCTCCGTGTTGTGTGTCCTGTTTTTTGGATCAACCTTCTAAGATCTAGAGATGCCCTCTGTGGTTGTCTGTGTTCTATTAGACCCCCCTCTTGGAGTCTTAGTGGTGCTACCTTGCCCTGAGTTAATGTGCTCTCTTCTTATGTTTAAGAAGTTGTGATCCTTGTTATACAGGGTACCCCGTAGTTGAGAGAAGATTGTATTTCTTCACACGCAATCTTGAGCCTGAGAACAGGACTGATGAGTGTGGGAGCAGACTGGACCAAGGGTCCTTAGTTATTTCCCCAGTTGAGGAATCGTTGCAGCATTGTCCTTTGTGCTCAGGCTAGGTTGCTAGTACAAAGTACAAAGTACATGTGATTTGTGTACTTTGGGAAGAGCACTTGGTTATTAGATGTCTTCCCCTTTTAGTAATCTTCTAGAAGAGTTATTCCACTAGGAGAATCACTTTTTTTTTTTGAAGCTAGTGGGAGACAGGTCCTTTGAGAAGTTGTTAGTCTTATTTTGATAGTTGTTTTTCCTCTGCTCTTTGGTTGATAGAAGCCCATCTTTTCCTTTTGAATTATATTTGGGATGAGTAATGTGTAGATCATGATTATATTCGTTCTTCCTCTATTTTTCTTCCACAATGTATAAATGTTCATCATGGGGATGATTTACATAGTTGTCTCATACTTTAGTCTGAAATAACACAGGTTATTTAGAATTTACTGCTGATTATAACATGTTTGAACAGCAATCATTTTCTAAATTTTATTTGGTCATAACTAGTAATTATAAGCCTATACCCACCTATTCCCATTCATCTAAAATTCCTATTTTTTGCTTTGCTTTGTGAAAAGATTCCTTTTACTTTGATCTGTGGAGCTGATTTTATTGAAGTGTTTTATGAATTCATTCAACAGTCCTGTTTTAGATGCTATAGGAGGATTAAAAATGAAGAATTACTGTGACTTCTCCAAAATTATACAAAAGGGAGGATGTTAGGAAAAGAATAATTTTTGTCAGATATTTTGAAATATTAATGTAACCTGATGGGTGTGTGTATATATACATAGACACCTATATAATAGGTGCCATGTAGTACCTGTCTGGAAATATTACTGGAGAAATTGAGTGCCATAATAAGTATGATGAGTGCTTGTGAATCGAGTCTCAGAAGTAAAGGAGAACATTTAAAACTCTTTTTCCTTTTAGTTCTACCAGTTTTCTGTTGGAAATCAGAGAGAAGGAAGGCTTTTATGCCATGGCCACTATCCTGAAATCCTCGTTGTGGATGCCACCAGCCTTGAGGTGTTATATTCCTTAGTATCAAAGATCTCTCCAGACTGGATTAGCTCCATGAGTATTATCCGATCCCACCGAACACAAGGTCAGTGTGTGGTGCCCTTTAGGGCCTCTGGCGCCCTGACATGTTGGGTAGTTTACTGTAGAGTTCTGTATCATATATGATATATTTCAAGCATAAAACATAAGCTTGAGGAAAGGAGTGGGGGCATCTGTGGTTAGCAGAGTTGATGGTGGGGCAGATCAAGAAAGGCCTTGTATGCTAGCTGGGGAACTTGGGTTTCGTCCTGTAGAGCAGGGGTTGGTAGACTTGTACCATGAAGGACCACACACTAAATATTTTAGGTTTTGCAGTCCATGTGATGTTTCAACTACTCCGTTCTGCCAGTGTAGCACAAAAGCACATAGTATGGAAGCGAATGAGCCTCTCTGTGTTCTAAGAAAACCTTTTTTACAAAAAACAGCCAGTGGGCTGGATTTGATCCATGAGCTGTAGCTTTTTGGCCCTTGCTGTAGATGTTGGACAGCCTCTGGTAAGAATGCTCGAAGGGACTTATGTTTTATTGATTTTATTTGAAAAAAGATTTTATTTATTTATTTGAGAGAGAGGGCGAGCACGGGGTGGGGGGGCAGAGGGAGAGAGAGAGGCAGGTTCCCCACTGAGTAGGGGAAGCTCAATGCCTGAAGTGGGACCTCAATGCCAGGACCCTGAGATCATGACCTGCGCTGAAGGCAGGTGCTCAACTGACTGAGCCACTCAGGCACTCTGGGACTTGTGTTTTAAGCATCACTTTGGTGGCGTTGTTGAGAATGGGTTAGATGGGAAAGGATTTGAATACCCCAGTTGAGAGTGGTGCAGGTCCGAGGTCCAGCAGTGGCTGTGGAAACGGAGTAGATGGGTTTGTAGCACTTCCCAAGGGCTCGTCTGCAGAGTATTGGTTCTGAAATTTGTTAATAGGCATCAGTGAAAAAGGAGGGTTCTGTGGTCAAATATATTTGGGAGATGTTCGGTGAAATAAAACTGAACAGGCTTCTTTAATCTGGGACCTTTGTAGAGGCTTTTTAATGCCTATTAGAGAATTACTGCTTTATTCAAGAGCATAGCAGTGAAAAAGAGATTCAACTTCATTTTCCAGGCAATGGGGAACTCATTATTAGTTCACCTGTAATCTTAGTTACAAGCAATGTTTTCTTTAAAAAAGGACTATATTTATGAGAAGCAGTTTGCACATTTCGAATATTTACACCATTTCCATATGAGATATACATGCACTCACTCTGGTCAGAACAGGATAGAATGTCACTGATGAAAACTTTTGTGCTGTGCATGTAGTTTTAAATGTTATCAGTTTATAAACTTGCAAGCATATGTAACTTTTAATCTGCGTTTGTCATATTCTAGTCTTTGGATATTTGAGAATTTCAGCTATATTGGTATGTTCCACTTTTACTCTAAATTGACAGATTTGCGAGCAGTTGTTGGTTTCTCTGTGCAGGCGCATGATTTGTAATCGTTGCATTCCAGTGCCTTACGTTGCCTGGAGAACTACGTAATACGATGAGGTTTTTACTTAAGGACAGCAAATGGTTCCTTTTAACAATAATAATAGCCCATCTTGATTGACATGCTGAGTGCTGTACTTGTGGTATGTCTTAATTCTCATAGCAGCCCGTTAAGCTATGTACCATAGTTACTCATTTGTATTTGCTTATTGAATTTAAGACAGCTTAGTTAAGTGATCCGCAGTTTATCGGTTGGTTAATAAGGAGAATGAGATTTTCACATATCTCTCCTTCCCTCTGGAGCCCGCGTGAGACTGCTTCCAGTGTCTCTGCTCTCAGAGTGTCGTGTATGTTGCCATGGCGCTCTGACTGCTTTCTTACCCACAGCGTATGCATTTCGTTTTTAGATCATATCTTCTCTTAATCACGGTCTATACAGGGTGTAATGTGCCATAAAATGTCCAGAAGGCAGGCAGAGTGGGTGGGGCAGTGGGGAAACGAGTGCCTTCAAGACTTCAAGTGAGTGTGCTCATCCATGATAAATAATTGAAAGTGAATTTTGAAGAATAAAAATTCTTTGTTATATTGTTAAATAATCATATTGATCGGGAACATTCGAAATGATTAAAAACCGGTTGATTAGAAATAAAAAAATTCGAGTAGCTGCAAACAACTTTTCCTTGAATTTCAAACTTGTGGCCTATTATGTTTCAAAATCTGGCATCTATTATTTCATGTAATATAGAATTATGCTTTTATACCATTAGAAAGCATTATTACTTAATTTCATTAATACGAGCCATGTAACTATTTAGAAAGAAAGCGTATTGTGTTTGTAACCTTGGTTTTTTGGTCCCTCTCGACTTAGAGGACACTGTAGTCGCACTCTCAGCGACGGGCATCTTGAAGGTCTGGATCGTTACCTCTGAAATAAGTGGCATGCAGGTGAGACACATGTTCTCTTCTTACAGAGTCCCCAATTTCAGCGATGATAGGCCCCTCCCCTTTTTTCCTCAAGGGCCAAGAGAAAGCTATACTTCTTCAAGAGCCTTATTGACATAGTATCAGAACATCCCCTATTATGTTGTCTCTGTAAGTGTATTATGTTTTTCGCTTTTGATGGCAGATATCTGCTCTGTTGAGGATATGAAATAGAGAAACATACTGTACAGGATATAAAGTAGAGAAACACAGAAGAGCTGGGATTTTCCTCAGTTGCCTCTATTAAAGTTAAAAGATCGTTTGCCTGAGGGAAAAAATAAAGCAAACCAACACAAAAAGTACACAAAGCCAATTTTAGTTCTCTCTGTTGTTTGGGCTTGAATTCCTTGTAACTCTGTCGTAGGAACGGCAGATCAATATTCTGACAGTATTGATGCTAATCTCTTCAGCTACTGAATTTTCACACGCTCAATTTGGGAGAGGACCTGGAGGAATTGATGAGTTTTTGTTTGTTTGTTTGTTTGTTTGTTTAACCTAGAAGGACATTTAGATACAGAATTTAGGATCAACTCAAGACTTTTATCATCTGTTATTGCCACAGTGTCGGCACTCTGATTCTTATCAGCATTTTAATCTTTTTTTTAAAAAAAGATTTATTTATTTATTTGACAGAGAGGAGAGAGATCACAAGTAGGCAGAGAGGCAGGCAGAAAGAGAGGGGGAAGCAGGCTCCCTGCTGAGCAGAGAGCCCGATGCTGCGGGGCTCGATCCCAGGACCCTGAGACCATGACCTGAGCCAAAGGCAGAGGCTTTAACCTACTGAGCCACCCAGGCGCCCCCTTATCAGCATTTTAATCTTGAGATTTGTGTCAAGACATTGTGCATAGATGTGTTCGGAGTGTATTTTTGCTGCCTTTTGTTACCTTGGTTCTCACAGCCTAAAATGATGAATATATCAAGTGATGTCTTTTTTCCATTTTATTTATTTTTAACATTGTATGATAATTTTAATGGACAACCAAACCATTCCTAACATTTTACATATCTTTCTCTTTTCAGGATACTGAGCCAATATTTGAGGAGGAGTCTAAACCGATTTATTGTCAGAATTGCCAAAGCATTTCTTTTTGTGCATTCACACAAAGGTCACTTTTGGTTGTGTGCTCCAAATATTGGAGGGTAAGATAACTACATAAGTGAGAAGCTGCATTTTTACCCTTCAGGGGTGTTGGTTTATGAGACTTCCAAAGATAATTATAAGGAAGAGGTTGGTCCAAGAATATTTTAACCCTTTGGAATTCATATGTGATTTTGATATCAAATTTGTAGGTGTTGGGATTTGGCTATATATCATTAATTTGTTCTGGGTTATAGAATGGTTCCGTTAGTGATTATTATTTCATTGATCTTAATGTCTACCTTTTGCTACTATCATTATTTCCTCAGTACAACATAAGCAGTGGTGGTGAATTTTCTGCAGGCTGACCTATCTTTGTAGTTTGTTGTTATTTCCAATTGCCATTCTGTTCTGACTTCTTGGATTTGGGAAGGTCTTCCTACATCACTTGAGAGCTAATGATGAAAAGAGTGTATTACTTCCACATTGCCAGACTTCAGTATTTCCTTAGCAGAAAAAGAACCAGCATGTTTTGACCACTTGTGCCTAGCATATTTTTCAAAGCTTTCCACGTATTATTTCTTTTAATCCTCACAGCTCTCTGAGGGGAGGTGTATCAGTTACCTAATCCTGCATAACAGATTATTCCAGAATTTAGCAGTTTAAAACAATGCACGTGTATCAGTCGGGAATCCCAGCACGGCTTAGCTGGGTGCCCCTGGCTCGGGGTCTCCCACAGGTTGCAGTCAAGGTGCGAGCCAGGACCACAGTCTCCTCATACGAGTCACGTAGGGGGTTCTGCTTGCCAGCTTCCTCACTTGGTGGTTGGCAGGTTTTCCGTCCAGCTGACTGTTGGCTGGAGACATTAGTTCCCTGCCGTGTGGGCCTCTGTCTTCCTTCAGAGTAGTAAGCGAGCAAGAGAAGTTGTAGCCACGACCCACCTGATCTTGGGACTGCAGTCTCATCACTTCTCCCACAGTCCATTGTCTAGAAGCATCACAAAATCCCACCACACGCAGGGAAGAGGATTACAGAAGGGTTTGAATACCAGGTTGGGGTAGTCGTAGAAGCTGCCGGCTACGGTAGGAATTACTACCTTCCTTATCTTGCGGACGAGGTGCCTGAGGCGTAGGGGACACAGAAGGCTCGACTGAGGTTGTACGGGTGGTGGTGGGGTTGCTGGGCATCAGCTCGGGCAGCCCGACTGCAGCAGCTGCTTTCCTTCCTGCCATGTGCTACTGCCTCCTGGGGGACGGGCTGGGAACTGACAGAACCGGCCAGGGCCACCGGCAGCACCTTTCCCTTACCCTTGACACCGCTACCGCCTCGGAATAAGATCAGAGAGGAAAAGTAGCAGCCGCTATTATAGTGAGCTATCTGGGATCCTTCCTTTGTTTTGAAAGTTAAAGCACATGCAAATAGTAATAAAATCGGAGTGCAAGAGGACACAGTTTAAAGTATGCAACCTTTTCCCCTGGTACTTTTCCTTCCCCTCCTTGGGGGCAGTATCTAATAGCATTTCTTGTGGGTTCATAATAAGCATTTTATAATCGTGAGAACAGAACAGAAAGACACCAATAGGAAAGTGAACAAAAATTTTTCTTAAAAAAGAAAGCCAGTGGCTAATAAATGTATAGAAAGGTGCTCAGCTTCATTAATCAGGGAAATGAATAGTAAAGCAAAACTAAGATAGTACTACTAACTGAATAGAATGACTTTTCCAAATACTTATTGCCAAAAAGAAGTTTTCTATTTTAAATGGCTAGATTATTACCTTTTGTGGGTTCTAGCAGTTTGTTAGATATTCTAAGGGGCTCATCACAAGCAGAGATTTAAAAAAATTCATTTTTCTTAATATTTCTATAATATTAGTTTATATACCTTCAAATATTTAGTCTGCAATTTATTTTGTATAAATTGCAAGATGTAGATCTGATTTTATCTTTATTCCAGAGGGACCCCCAGTTCCTGATGCCATTTGTTGAATAATTCACTTTTCTATTATTGTGCCTTTATAACCTATTCTATTCCTATAATTACTGGAATCTGTTTCTGGACTTGTTGATTTTTCTGTTTATGCGTCAGTACTGTGTTGTTTTATTTTCTGTAAACTTTATAATTTGTTTTCATAGATAATAAGGCTGGAGGGTGGTCTCCATTCTTTCTTAGACGTGTCTTGGCTATTCTTGTACTGTTAATGTAATAAATGATTAATAGAGCAAATCATGGTAAATTCGATTAGGATTCGTTTTAATTTCAAAAAGGCTCTGTATAAGCAGTTTGATTGCTTTCTATTTAAAGAACTAAAATAAAAATTCTAAGCCATTGCATTTTTTAGCACTGTAGAATGCACTCTTACCAATTATTGAAAGTGGCAGAAAAATTCTTCTAGGAATTATGGGATCAGGGCTTTTAGTCCTAGGTCTGGCACTTGCTGGACATGTGACCTTGAGCGGGTGATGTAACCCTTATTTGTGTCAGTTTGCTGTCCATAAAATGGGATAGCAGTGCCTGCCTCCTGCACTCCTTCTAAAGTTCTTAAGAGATATTGATGTAAAGGGGTTTTGTAAACTTTGATTTGCCTTACAGATGCAAAGCACCAGATAGCCTATGTTACTGATGAAATTTTAGGGACTTGACTTTTATATGTGAGAATTACTAAATAATAAAACTCAGTCTTTTAACTTCCTATTTATGGTACTTCAGCCCCAGGATGAAATAAAGTAAGGTAATTCTCATATTAATGAAGAGATACTCTGATGTCTGGATTTATTAGAAATAGTGTTACTGAACATAGAAATAAAACAGGAGTCATAACCATGCATTCTAGAGGCTGGTTCCCTGTGACTTGGAATTCTTTGATGGAATATTCTTCCTTTTAGATAAGAAGGGCTGTAAGGCAGCACACCTGCTCCTCTAGTCATATGCCTGATCCCCGAGAGGCATACAGCCGGGGACCTGGTTGTGTTTTCTCTGGTGAAGGTGACTGAGCCCCATGGCTCAGTGACACAATGTCTTTAACTTGAGGTAGTGAATTTTAAAGGCCTGAGTTTGTTAAATATATTTCCAGAAGTTTTGTTTTTAGTCTGTTTATTTAAACATTTTATTTGAGAGAGAGAGAGCATGAGCAAGGGGGAGAGGGAGAAGCAGGCCCCGATGTTGGGGCTCTATCCCAGGACCCTGGGATCATGATCTGTTCTGAAGGCAGACACTTAATTAACTGAGCCACCCAGGCGCCCCCTTTTTTTAGTTTAAATGTCATTGTATCTTACTTAAATGATACCAACACGGATTAGATTGTGAATTTCTTATTCCTTATAGGTATTTGATGCTGGAGACTATTCCTTGCTGTGTTCAGGTCCTAGTGAAAATGGACAACCGTGGACTGGAGGTGACTTTGTATCAGCAGATAAAGTCATCATTTGGACTGAAAACGGACAAAGTTATATTTACAAGCTACCTGCCAGGTATTCAATCAGTAATAAGTTAGGACTTTAATCAAAGCAAAAGAGTCTGAATTCAGGGTATAACTCGAATGTATGAAAATGTTTAAAGTATAAATGATTTAGGTAAAAAACACCAGAATGATTTAGGTAAAAAACACCAGAACTCACAGCACTCATAATAGCACATACCCTCCCCAATGTCCATCACCCAGCCACCCCATCCCTCCCATCCCCCTCCACTCCAGCAGCCCTTAGTTTGTTTCCTGAGACCAAGAGTCTCTTAAGGTTTCCTTAAGTTATATTTATAATTCCAGTTTAACTTCTAAGTACAAAAATTAGGTGGCTCTTTATTTGAAGTAGGGTATTTTAATGACATTAATTTAATGCCTATATTAAATTAACTTTAATTTGAAAATCCATATTTTGTCTATTTTCCAAAAATCTTCTGCATCTGGTATGATAAAATACTTAATGCAAGTATTTTAATTAGATGTTATATTTTTCTCATTTTCAGTTGCCTTCCAGCTAGTGATTCATTCCGCAGTGATGTGGGGAAAGCAGTTGAAAATTTAATTCCTCCTGTACAACATAGCCTCTTGGATCGAACAGATAAAGAGGTAAAGTTCTTCAGATGTCATTTATAATTGATAGTGACATTGAAAATTTTTCACCACTGCATTTATCGGTGTCTTTGGTAGCTAAGAATTTGAAAGATTCAGGGAATTGTGTTAAATGTCATAAAATGTTTTGACATGGTCGGGCGCCTGGGTGGCGCAGTTGGTTGAGCGACTGCCTTCAGCTCAGGTCATGATCCCGGAGTCCCAGGATCGAGTCCCACATCGGGCTCCCAGCTCCATGGGGAGTCCGCTTCTCGCTCTGACCTTCTCCCTTCTCATGCTCCCTCTCACTCTCTCTCTTTCCTAATAAATAAATAAAAATAAAGAATCTTTAAAAAAAATGTTTTGACATGGTCAATTATAAGCACAGTTCTAAAATTTGCGTATCTTAATCGTATAATATGCTTTTAGTGTTCACGTTTCTCTAAGAATACAGATTATATAGTGTAAATGACTTTTTGGTAAAAGATTGATGGCATAAATTTATGCTATCATGCAATTATAAACATAGTGACAGGTATAATTTTAGGAGGGCAAAGATAATCATGGAATACTGCTGATTAGTAATAGTTCATTACTCGGATAAGGCATTGTACTATATCTCCGAAATCATATAGTGTTTTAAATTATGAGGTATTAGAAATAAAGAATAAAAGAAATTTTTTATCTATAAAAACCAAAGTTTATGGGATGCCTGGGTGGCTCAGTGGGTTAAAGCCTCTGCCTTTGGCTCAGGTCATGATCTCAGGGTCCTGGGATCGAGCCCGACATCGGGCTCTCTGCTCAGCGGGGAGCCTGCTTCCCCCTCTCTCTCTGCCTGCCTCTCTGCCTACTTGTGATCTCTCTCCCTCTGTCAAATAAATAAATAAAATCTAAAACCCCCCCAAAAAACCCAAAGTTTATTATGATTTCTTTTTTTAATATTTTATTTATTTGAGATAGTGAATGAGTGAGCAAGAGGAGCAGGGGAGCAGAGGGAGAGCCTGGCATGGGACTCCATCCCAGGACCCCTGATCATGATCAGAGCTGAAGGCAGATGCTTAATTGAGCCACCCAGATGCCCATGATTTCTAAAAACCTACTAAATATCAATTTAAAATTGAAATGCAATGGCACTTTCATTTACTTATGTTCTGGGTTTGTACAGCTTTTTCATTTTGAGCATTTTGTTCCATCTTTATGTGAAGGGATGGTGAGGGGAAGGAAATGTCTTTTTTAAATATTTTGAGTTTGTGGAATATATGCCTCTTTGTACAGTTAAGATGCTCTGTAACCTATCCTTTATTCTCCTAACTTCAATGCCTCCTGCTTCCAGGTAAACTAACGGATAATGACTTGTATAAAGAACATAGGTAAAACAAAGCAAACCAATGAACATATTAGGCTTTTTAAAATACCAGCTCCCCGGTATGTTTTAAGTTAAGATACATGTATTATGTGGTATGAGGTCCTCACGCTGTGGAATGTGGAATATCAGTTATTACAGCTGCTGCAGCAGCTGCTCCACGTTAGGGATATTGTTTATCGGTTACAGCATTCAGTAATTTTCCAACTTTAAGCTAAATCACATAATTGATTATGCTTACTATATATCGTTTCTACAGGCCAGTGATTTTTAGGAAACAACTAGCACCAAAAACAGGAACTAGATTATTTGTTAACTATAGTTGTCAAAACTGAAATTTTTTTTTCTGCTTTTCAGAATAAGATTCTATGCTTTAACCAGGAAAAAAAAAAAAACAAAAACATTCTATGCTTTAATATTCAAGTATTTGTGAGTCGATAATCTAAACTTTAATTTTATGAGCCCACCCCTATTTAGTATTTTCAAATAAGTGATATCACTGAAGGCATAAAAGCAGAAAAATAATTTGTTTTTTTAAAAAAAGTATACATAAGAGCCTAATGAATGGTTTTTGTTCCTAGTGGTTTATAGTTAACATATCAGGCTAGGTTCAGATTTATTATATAAATATGACCAAGTAAAATGTCATGCTATTAGTGGAAAATATACTGCTTAAAAAAATGGGGTCTTCTACTTGTACAGTCTTGGTAGTTTAATTTTGCTGCTACTCTTAGTGACTAATCAGTAATGGGCAAAAAGCTAGGATTAGCGAGTTCTCCCCTTTTGACCTTTAAAATGGAGACTTCTTTTTTGGTAAAGAGTGGTATATCTTTGTATTAATTATTTCATAGGAGACAGTTAAAGAAATTTCATTACTGTGGTGAGTAATCAGTTTTTCTAAAATAGAGAAAAAATATAAATACTAATTCTAGAGAAAGACTATAGATGTAGTTTTCATTTCTTTGTATGTTTGTGTTTTATTGGACTTTGAATATTAGTTGACATGTAATTAATCTATAAAATTACATTAAAATATTGTTGAAGACTCATGCTATAAATACTTTCTTTTTTACTCTGGTTCTGAGACAATGTACTTAACATCCTTATCTGAAAAAAAATGTTAATATGTGAAATATTTTGATTAAAAAGGCAGCTAAGGGGCTCCTGGCTGGCTCATGGGGGGATCCTGGCATGTGATTCTTGATCTCAGGATAAGGAGTTCAAGCCCCGTGTTGGGTGTAGAGATGACCTAAAAAAAAAGGACAGCCAAAAATATTTGAACAATTTTTTTTTTTTCCTTTGGCAGTTGCTGGTTTGTCCTCCTGTTACTCGATTCTTCTGTGGATTCAAGGAGCACCTCCATAAACTATTAATTCAGGGTGATTCTTCAGGAAGATTGAATATTTGGAACATATCAGACACACCTGATAAACAGGAAGGTAAAGAAGTTAGTAATAAGTCATATGCCGCAATTTCTTAATTCTTTTAATTTAGCAACCTAAATACTCACCATTGCATAATAAATTCATAATGTACATACGTCATTTTATTCTTCTAAAAACTGTAGTTTATCACAGTTATCATTCTTTGGTATATATTACTGAATCAACTCTAAGTACATTTATTTTAATGTTTAATTTTTTTCTAACATGGAAATTTTTTTTTTATACAAAACAAAACCTCCACAGAACTGAAAATGACGACTTCTATTAGTTTGCAAGAGGCATTTGATAAACTGAATCCTTGTCCTGCTGGAATTATAGATCAGCTGAGTGTGATTCCCAATAGTAATGAGCCTCTTAAAGTAACCGCAAGTGTGTACATACCAGCACATGGGCGACTTGTTTGTGGCCGTGAAGATGGAAGCATCATTATCGTACCTGCCACACAGACAGCCATAGTACAGCTGCTGCAAGGGGAACACATGCTTCGAAGAGGTATCCTGAAGATCTCCCAATGTCTAAAGTGTTTTGAGAACTCTGTAACCATGATATTGACTGGGTTTGCCCTCTTTCTAACAAGTACAGTGAATCAGCTTAGTTGTTAGTGTGCTAGGAGTTGGTAGAATTTAATGCCAGTGCAGGTAAGAAATACTTAGTATTGGAATATAGTATTGGAATATATACCATGTAATGACTGTATGTAAAGAAGTATCTGATTTTACCTCTTGGTATATGTGAGTAGTTGCATTTATTGTTAGTTACCTCTATAGCTTACTAAGTAATGACCGTGTTACCAGTAATACTGCCAGTCTTTCAGAACAGTGCTGTCCGGGAGAAATAGGTATATTTTACAGTATGTGATTCTCTATATTCACGTTAATAAAGTAAAAATGAAGCAGATGAAATTAATTTTAATAATCTGTTTTATATAACCCAATATAGCCAAAGTATTTTCATTTCAACTGGTAGAATTGAGTAAAATTTCAACTTTACAATTAAAAATCAATGGGAATCAAAAAAAAAAATCAATGGGAATCAATATAAAAAATTGCAAATGAGACACATTACTTTCTTGTGCTAAATCTCTGTACTCTCCTCTGTATTTGACAGCGCACGTGAGCCTGCCCTAGCCACAGTTCATGTGCCCAGTAGCCTCACGTGGCTAGGAGCTACTGTACTGGACAGAGTATTTTAGAAGATAAAATCAAGTTTTTTCTATGATAAAATTTGTAGCTATTCTGACAATTCATGTTTGCTTTTATTTGTTGAAACTTTGTAAGACTTTAATTTTCCCATTTTAAATCCCAAACCTCATTCACAGGTTGGCCACCTCACAGAACACTTCGCGGTCATCGGAACAAAGTCACATGTTTGCTATATCCTCATCAGGTCTCAGCTCGTTATGACCAAAGATACCTGATATCTGGAGGTGTGGATTTTTCCGTCATAATTTGGGACATATTTTCTGGAGAAATGAAACATATCTTCTGTGTGCATGGTGGTGAGATTACTCAACTTCTAGTTCCACCTGAAAACTGTAGTGTAAGTTGATCATAAAAGATTATTTTGTTGTGGTAGCCCTGAGTTATATTGCTATTAGGAATAGAATCTAGAGTAACTTAAAGAAAATGTGACAAAAGAATAAACAAAACCCTTTCAATTTTATAACTAGATAATGTTAATATATAATATTTAAGCAGAATTATAATTATTTACTGTTGGGCACAGAAATAGAAGATGCATATTATTTTTTTCCTGTTATTTCTAAACAGTATGGCTTGTCTTGGAAACATAGTAGCAGTTTAAAATATGTTTATCGAAGTTTCAATTTTCCATTTGAAAGTAGTTTACATATTCATAAAGATATTCTGCAATCTCATTTTCAGCTCTGTCTGAGCAAAAAGATAGTGAATGTATACTTTGGTAGAGGCAAAATGCTTATCAACACTTGTTAATAGTGTTTGTTTAAATAAACACTTATTGTGATAAGGGAAAGTATAACAATCACTGATAATAATATTGGAAAATTTTGTACATGCTTTTGTGAAAGCACATTGCTTTCTTACTCATGGGTGTGTAGTGGTATCAGAAAGCCTAATAATTCTAGGAATATGAGATTTGAGGAGGCTTTAGGACAGATAAATAACAGACCCATAATTTTTTCTTTATAATTTCTTTTACTGTTTGTTAATCATGAACTTTTTCATGTGATTAGCCACCTTTGTGTGCACAATCACTATTTCCCAGCATTCACATACGTGTGCATGCACACACACACACACACACACACACACACTGTTGTCTTACACATAGGTTTCATGTTTATCAAAATCCATTCAGCTTCACAAGTTATGGTCTTACTGAAATGGAAAAACATTTCATTTGTGTATCTGATGCAGTGTTCACAAGGTGTTTCATTTCAAAACCCAAGAAATTTTCCTTGGCCTTTCTGCTTACTTAATCTTCCTGATTATGTATTTTATCTGCTGTATTCTGCCAGAGCTAGATCTTGTTTGATTTGATATTGATGGTGTTGTAGGAAGTCCTAGTGCCAGTTGTCTTTTTTTTCCTGCCAGACTTGAAAATAGGTTTTTTTATTTTTAAATATTTATTTATTTGAGAGAGATTGAGGGAAAGAGAGAGAGTAAGTGAATAGGAGTGGCGGGAGTGGCACAGGAGTGGCGGGAGGCGCAGAGGGAGAGGGAAAGAGAATCCTCAAGCAGCCATCCCACTGAGTGTGGAGCCAGATGTGGGGCCCGACCCCAGGACCCTGAGATCATGACCTGAGCCGAAATTAAGAGTCTAAATCAAGAGCAGCTGCTTAACCGACTGAGCCACCCAGGCGCTCCCAAATTCAGGTTCTTAATCATTCTCTTCCTTCTTTCTTATTCCTGCCTTTTCCTTTCTTTTCAAATTGGTTGTTAGTTTTTTATCTCCATCACTGTAAACAGTTGCTATGTGTTTATTTAAACAACCAATCTATGTCTATTTTAGTGAAACAGATATCATAATTGCACTTGTGAGTTATAGCACTGTTACAACCTATGCTAAACTTCATTTTACAGTAGTTATGCCCTGTAGTGAAACATAAGAATTTTCATCCCAGATTTTTTTTATTATATAAAATATTAGAGGAATATATATTTTAAATTATAAATATGACTACAAGTAAAGTTTAGAGTGGTTTACATAAGATCGTGTTTTCTGGTGCTCGCTTCGGCAGCACATATACTAAGATCATGTTTTCTGTTTAAGCCTACATCAATTTATACTTCTTTTTAGCTTGTATATTTGTATGAGAGCATTCTCTGGTTTCTTTTTTAAAAACTTCAAGTGGAGGGGTGCCTGCATAGCTCTGTCAGTTAAGTGCCTGCCTTCGGCTCAGGTCATAATCTTAGGGTCCTGGGATCGAGCCCTACGTCCCATTTAGTGAGGTGTCTGCTTCTTCCTCTACCTCTGCCTGCCGTTCCCCCTGCTTGTGCACTCTTTCTCTCTGTCAAATAAATGAAATCTTTAGGAAAAAAAAACTTCAAGTGGATATATAATATAATGATTTTTTTTTGACCAGTTGCATTTAGAAATGATTTTTAGTGAGTAAAAAAGTACCTAGTGTACGCAAACAATGAATCACAGAACACTACATCAAAAACTAATGCTATACTGTATGGTGACTAACATAACATAATAAAATAAAGAAATGAAGAAAGGAAAGAATAAAGAAATAAAGAGAAAGAGAAAAGAAAGAAAGAAAAAAGAAAGAATAGAGAGGAAAGAAAAAAGAATAAAGAAATAGAGAATGGAAAGAAAGAAAAAGAAAGGAAAGGAAAGGAAGGAAGGAAGGAAAAGAAAAGGTACCTAGAGGGGCGCCTGGGTGGCTCAGTGGGTTAAAGCCTCTGCCTTGGGCTCAGGTCATGATCTCAGGGTCCTGGGATCGAGCCCTGCATCGGGCTCTCTGCTTGGCGGGGAGCCTGCTTCCCCCTCTCTCTCTGCCTACTTGTGATCTCTCTCCTTGTCAAATAAATAAATAAAATCTTTAAAAAAAAGAAAGAAAGAAAGAAAGAAAAGGTACCTAGACATGTGCAGCTACATAGGGAGTGGGCTCCTGAGTAGACAAGGGGCTGACCCAGGTGCTAGTTGCCTGGCTAACAGGAGGAAGAAAGACACAGACAAGGAAGTCTGGTATTTGGAAAATAACCAATGACTTATAATTTGCTTATAGACTTAACGATAGAGATTATCTTCTTTTTAATTGACATCTGAAAGTATGGGTGGCTCAGTGGGTTAAGTTTCTGCCTTTGGCTCAGGTCATGATCACAGGGTCCTGGGAATGAGTCCTGCCTTGGGCTCCCTGCTCAGTGGGGAGACTGCTTCTCCCTCTCCCCCTCCTTCCTCTTGTGCTCATTTGCTCTCTCTCTTTCACTCTGTTGCAAAAAAAAAAAAAAAAAATACCAATTAAGACAAACTTGCTTTTTGCTTTGTGATAATTTAACAAGTTGTGACTGCCTGGTTAATAACCTTTTCATTTAGTTAGTGGTTTTAGGCATCCTGTAATGTGCCTGAAGGTCAGAGAGCCTAAATGATTAATAAAAAGCTAAGAATTTGATATTTGCTAAATATCTAGCAAATGACTGTCTTGCTGTGGTTAGAGTTAATGACATATAAAGGGTCCAGTGCTTGGGTTGTCCCTATCATAAATTGATCTAGTATCATTTTCTTTTAGCAGAAAATACTTTTTAAAGTTGTGATCTGGTCATTGGAATATTGTAAGTATTTACCAAACACAGTGACTAAAGATAAATATCAAAATGTTTGTTGTCTGCTTTTTGGATTAGAATAGAGTTTTGGTTTTTATCTTAGGTAGAATCGGAAAGTTGAGTTTTGACTTCTTGCAGTATTTCCCCCCCCCCCCCCCCAGGAAAAGAAGTCCTAAAACACAGGAATATTAGTTGTGTTTTAAAATTTACTTTAATTATAATCAAGCATGTATAAGGTTGATGACTTTTCTTTTGTAGTCATTTCATGTTTATCATCATATGAAAAGTTTTACATACTAAGCGGATCATCGTGTCTTAGCTTAGGGAGACAGTAAAGAAGGCATGAGATCCTGTTTGTAGGTAGGAAGATGCTGCAGGCAGCTCTGAGGCAGATGGTACGCTCCTTCATAACTCCCCGTACGTGTCCCAGAGGACCAATGACGCACTTCCTTTCCTCCACTTTGGTGTTTCTTTGCCATCCTTTCTTCCCCCACTCCCATCATTTTTATCCCATTTTAGCATCTTTTTAACCAAAAACCCTTTCCATATCCTTGCTATAAAATAGTATCAATTTGTTGCCAGTCTCAGTGGTTCTGTATTACTTTATTTTTAAAAATGATTTCTGTATTCTTTTGTTAATGGGAGTTGTAAGTATTTAAAAATTTAGCATGTTCATAGATGATAAACACTGCCTAACTACAGTATTGTGTAGAGTACTTAACTTGAATAGATTTTGTTTTTATTTTACATTGAAGGTCTTTTTGTTTTTCATTTTTTAGAGGGATTTAAATTTTTTTTCCAAAATAATAAAAGTCCATTTAGTAGGCAGAGCACTTTGAAATTGAGTTTGATTCACCAAATCTCAGATAACTGAGATTTAACTTTTATATATGATGCAGATTAATTTAAAGATTTTACTTATTTGAGGGATGCCTGGGTGGCTCAGTTGGTTAAGCAGCTGCCTTCGGCTCAGGTCATGATCCCAGGGTTATGGGATTGAGTCCTGCATCGGGCTCCTTGCTCAGCAGGGAGCCTGCTTCTCCCTCTGCCTCTGCCTGTCACTCTGCCAGCTTGTGCTTTCTCTCTCTCTCTCTCAAATAAATAAAATCTTAAAAAAAAAAAGGATTTTATTTATTTGAGAGAGAGAGAAAAAGTGAAAGAGAGCATGAGAGGGGAGAAGGTCAGAGGGAGAAGTAGACTTCCCGTGGAGCAGGGAGCCCCATGCAGGACTCGATCCCAGGAGTCTAGGATTGTGACCTGAGCTGAAGGCAGGGACTTAACCAACTGAGCCCCCCAGGGGCCCTGATACAGATTATTTTAAATAATTAAAATTTTTCCAAGGGTATCCTTTAAGATATAGACTATTGAAATAATTCAGGGTTGTAGAATGCTAAAGGATTTTTGAGAACAATTCAGAAAGCTTCTGGAGGCAGTATTACCATCTGCCACATAATGTGTTTAAGTCTCCCAGAAATAAAACCTTGTATTTTAGGAGGAGGATCAGGCAAATGTTGGTAATTTCTACAAGGCCTACTATAAAAGGTAAAAGAGAGGAGGTTATGGGCGAGTCTGGTGGTGGGTATTGAGAAGGGCACGTATTGCATGGAGCACTGGGTGTGGTGCATGAACAATCAATCTTGTAACACTGAAAAAATAAAATAAACATATTTTGGGGGAAAAAAAAGGTAAAGGAGAGATAATAACAACATGCTGTGAAGGATAAGGAGAGGGGCATATTCTAGGTACTCAGAGAAACAGGTAGCTTTGGGAAACTACTCAAAAAATGCTGTGAGATTTGACTGTGTTTTGACTTCAGGAGGGATGTTGCAACTTGTAAGTTTGAGATCTTTAATATTAGGTTATTTGCTATTTCTGTTTCTTTAAGGTAATTGAATGTAAAGGAAAACTTCAGTTTGAGGTTTTTTTCCCTTTTTGGTGGTTTGTTTTCTTGATGAAACAAAATGTATCCTATACGCAGATGAATGAACATGTACCTCTACTGTATATACATTGGAATGAAATATATGCATGTGCTATCTATACATAAGAAAGATTCATACACACGTGCTGTCCATACATATGAAAGATACGTATACACATGCTGTACCTACATGCAAAAGGTACATATGCATGTGCTATGAGTACACAGGAAAGGTACATCTACATGTGCTATGTATGTATGAAAGAGAACATATATGTGTGCTGTATATACATATGAAAGATACATCTGGAAGGAGACTAAAGTGAAATGACTTAAATAGTATCTGAATTATACAACATAGCATACAATTCTATACCATTTTTGTTTGTCATTCCAAGCTGTGTTTATTGTTTTTAAAAGAGTGGTTTTCACCTTCTCTATTGCTATTCAGAAGTTAAAGCTCTGAGGCAGTTTTAATAGGATTCAAATTTAAAGTGGAACCCTTATATTACTATATTATTAAAATAAGATTGCCACTTTAAATACTCATATAGAAGACTTTTTAGGAAAATGTATTTTAAAAATAGGCTTGCTAAAATTTTGAGTTTTTTAACTTTTCATCTGCATTGAGAATATTACTGTAGTGTCTTAAAGTATTTCATAAATATGTATATAAAATGCAAGAGGTATTACATCTTATTAGTGAAAAGCAAGTCTCCCTTCCTCCCTGTTCTCCAGCTGTGTGATTCCCTTAATTCAGCGTGCAATATCTTGTAATCCTTCAGAGATTTTCAATGCTAGAATGTTTTAATACTTTAGAAATGTTGCACTTGAGCTGAATCTTATTCTAATAACTGAGAAATTTAAGCAACATAGAATGATTAGAGATAGAATGCTTTTCAGATTTGGGTAACTGTCAGAGGTAGGCTTTGGTGAATATCCAAAATCTGAACTGTAGGCTAGGGGAGGCCAAAGCCTGCACCAAATCCCTAGGGAGTTTGCAGAGGCGAGCTCTTGAAAGGGAGGGCAGATTTCTTAAGGCTTCTGGAATGCTGCAGCAGGAAACTGCCTCCAAGTCTCTGGCATTAAGATTAGTAGTTCCAATTGAGAATGATCTGACCTCTTCCTTTCACCTCCCTGCTAGCTTCCCTTCTTCTTCATCATTCTTTTATTTTTACAATAGCTTCCAGTATGAAGGATTCCACTCTCCAAGATCCGTTTCCAAATATTTTAATTTCAGAGAAATAAACTAGACTTTGAAAAAAAGTACTAAGAAAATAATTTTAAAATGTCAGAAATGCTTTAAAAAACATTTTCCCTAATAAACCAAACAGATTACTGACAGGCATGAAAATGCAGAAATTAAAAAATAACACCAGTGACCCAGTAGTTTATTTCTTACCTGTAGAATGGTACTGATGTTTTTGCATGGAATTCTCCACGTTTCCTCATTGACCTGTACTTGCAGCGGGTGGCTGCACCTGTGACGTGGAACCTTTGTGTGCGCAATACAGTAAAATGCCGTCTATTTACATTTAAAAAACACACAAGTCCATACTATGTATTTATGGATGCACGGATAGGTAGTAAAATTTTCAAGATTGAACTGTAAAGATAAGGACCAAATTCACATTCTCTTTTGCTTTGGGAATGGGGGAATGCGTATGAAATAGAACAAAAAATTGACTTTATTAAGTGTTATGTTTTATTGACTTCTAATAAATATATATTTATATTTATTTCCCTCACTGGCATGGATGACTGGTTACCAGCTGTGTGCTGCTAGTATTCAAAATGGGATTTTTGGAAAATGTTTCCAAATAAATTTAGTACCAGTAATATATTTCTTTACATGAGCATAGAGGCTAAATTCTTTAATAGATTACTTAAAATACGATTACTTTTAATTTATTTTATCTTAATAAACTTGTATTATAACATAATCTCCAAAAGTATCCAGAAGGGGGCAGCATGGATTTGTGAAAACAGGAATGCCCGGTATCTAACCTGTGTGTGCCTTCACTTGACAGTGTTAAATCCCCAGCTCTTAGAGACAGAGAGATGGTAACATGAATGCTGTATGTGGCTATACGTATGCTAGCATAGCTAATGTTCAAAGCCATTACTGACAATTAACAAATTAGGTTTCTTTTTAATATATTGTTCTTTTTAAAAAAAAGTACCTAAAGCTTTTGCCTGAATTAGCTCTTACCTCACCTTTTTGAATTTGGGCTTTTATTACTAATTTAATTTGGGTGTTACATTTAAAAATCAGTGTTTATAATTATGACTTGGCCTCTGAAGCCAAGCAGAGTGAACATTGGTAGTAGAAATCAAGCAAAACCAGTAGGCAGAACTAACATTTTTCTAAAATACATCACAGTGCATCTAATGTTCTACTTTTTTCCTTTAACATTTAATTCGCATAGATTTTGAGACCATTTTCATATTTTTATGTATTCATCACTATTTTGAAATTAATTTTTACTTTTTAAATTAAATACTTGTTATAGAGAACACAAGTATTTTCTTTTTTAAATTTAAATTCATTTAACCAACATATAGTACATCATTAGTTTCAGATGTAGTGTTCAGTAATTCATCAGTTGCATATAACACCCAGTGCTCATCACGTCACGTGCCCTTCTTAATGCCCATCACCCATTTACCCATCTCCCCAGCCCCCTCCCCCTCTAGCAACCCTCAGTTTGTTTCCTATAGTTAAGAGCCTCTCATGGTTTTTCTCCTCCTCTGATGACTTCCCATTCTGTTTTCCCTTCCTTCCCCTAAGATCCTCTGTGCTGTTTCTTATATTCCACATATGAATGAAAATGTGATAATTGTCTTTCTCTATTTGACTTATTTTGCTCAGCATAATGCCCTCCAGTTCATCCATGTTGATGTAAAAGATAAGTATTCATCCTTTCTGATGGCTGAGTAACCTTCCATATATATATATGCACACACACAGTACGTCTTTTTATGCATTCATCTGTTGATGAACATCTCAGCTCTTTCCATAGTTTGGCAGTTTGGCTATTGTGGACATTGCTAAGAACAGCAGGGTGCAGATGCCCCTTGGGATCACTGCATTTGTATCTTTGGGGTAAATACCTAGTAGTGCCATTGCTGGGTCATAGGGTAGCTCTATTTTTAACTTTTGAGGAACCTCCATACCATTTTCCAGAGTGACTGTTCTAGTTTGCTTCTCCACCAACAGTGTAAGAGAGTTCCCCTTTCTCCACATCCTCACCCACATTTGTTGTTTCCTGTCTTGTTAATTTTAGCCATCTTAACTGGTGTAAGGTGGTATCTCAGTGTGGTTTTGATTTGTATTTCCCTGAGGCCAAGTGATATGGAGCATTTTTTTCATGTATCTATTGGCCATTTGTATCTCTTTTTTGGAGAAATGTTTAATGTCTGTTTATGTCTTCTGCCCATTTCTTAACTGGATTCTTTGTTTTTTGGGTGTTGAGTTTGATAAGTTCTTTATAGATCCTGGATACCAGCCCTTTATCTGATACGTCATTTGTGACTATCTTCTCCCATCCTGTAGGTTGCCTTTTAGTTTTGTGGGCTATTTCCTTTGGTGTGCAGAAGCTTTTTATCTTGATAAAGTCCCAGTAGTTCATTTTTGCTTTTGTTTCCCTTGCCTTTGGAGATGTATCTAGCAAGAAGTTGCTGCAGCTGAAGTCGAAGAGGTTTCTGGGGTCTCCTCTAGGATTTTGATGGATTCCTGTCTCACATTGAGATCTTTCATCCATTTTGAGTTTATCTTCAGAGAACACAAATATTTTCTAAACATGTTCTGGTCATCTTTCTGTGTCACTAAGTGTATTCCAACACCATTTTTAATGATATTCGGTTAACTAAATTTTATCAGAAATTTTAGAATGTTGCTTTAAAAATTTTTTCTCTTGTCAATAGTGAGAATACAAATTAGTATACCTAAATAGTTTTGCTCATCTGAAATGATTTCTTAAGATAAATTTGTAAATGTGGAATTTCTGTATAAAGGGCATATTGATTTTTAAAGTCTTTTGAGTAGGTATTGTGAAATTATCCTTTAAAAGCTTAGGGATAGGTTTTTTACCACCTATTTATCCTCATAATTCTCCATCATCCTTATATTCTTTAAAGCCTTGCTAATATTCAGGCTTTTAAGTAGCTGTATTCAGAGTATGTATAAGTGAATAGCACCAATTTGCA
Source organism: Nasua narica (assembly GCA_028533885.1). Classification (NCBI taxonomy): domain Eukaryota; kingdom Metazoa; phylum Chordata; class Mammalia; order Carnivora; family Procyonidae; genus Nasua; species Nasua narica. Next base: position 63,806,277 of record CM052808.1, read on the forward strand.
ATTTTGAAATCACAAATGCATTAATATATCAATACTGTATTGGCTGTTCATTCTGGTTGGGTTATATTGTATTCTTTCTAATTTCATGTTTTCCAAATTTTTACTGCTGTCATATTTTATTCAGGATAAATAATTAATTTTTCCTGCTATGAATAGTGTTTATGTATTCAGATATCATAATACACCCTGTTTCTTGGGTGTGAAGCTGAGAAATTCAGTAACATACCAAGAGACTGTCAGTGTGTGGTCCTTTTGATAGTAATGAGAAAGATTGCATCCTTCTATTCAGGCTTGGCTTATATAGTGCCAAACACTTTAGAAATTTAGATATTCTTCTATTTTGGAAAGGTTTTTTTTTTTTTTTTTTAGCTCTGAAGTCATATCCTTGGGAGTAGAGAAGATTGTATTATTGGGAATGAAGTTTAGTTTTAATAATGGAAGTCATTTGGTGCTAAACTTTGTGAATGAAGTGGTTGATTAATTTGACTCTCTATTTTGAGCTGAAGAGATAGTATGACATAAAGAGTATGACATAAAGACTAATTTTTCTTGAGTGAGTAACTTAATCATAAAGCAATTTTAAAATGAGTTAAAATTTATCTTAAAATGGCAAAAATTGTTCGAAAATAATAATGAGTTTTTAAGGTCACTATTCAGTTAGGTTTAGTGTATTTTTGAATAGTCATTCATTCAGCAAATGTCTGAGTGCCTGCCGTATTCCAGGTACCTTCAAGAAGTAGGCATTTGGTAGTTGACGAGATGTAGACCCTATTTGATAAGAGTTTCACCTAATGAGGGAGCCGAACGGGGAAACAGGCAGGTATAAAGCAGCAGAGTAAATGTGAAGCATCTTCTCAGGACCGCCCTAAGTGCGAGTCCCTTGGGGAGGTCCTAGATTG
>CM052808.1:63807675-63830498 GCA_028533885.1 Nasua narica
TCTGAGTGCCTGCCGTATTCCAGGTACCTTCAAGAAGTAGGCATTTGGTAGTTGACGAGATGTAGACCCTATTTGATAAGAGTTTCACCTAATGAGGGAGCCGAACGGGGAAACAGGCAGGTATAAAGCAGCAGAGTAAATGTGAAGCATCTTCTCAGGACCGCCCTAAGTGCGAGTCCCTTGGGGAGGTCCTAGATTGGGCACTTAGTAGGCTGGCTATGGGTGGTTTTGGAAGACTTTCAAAAAGGGTGGTATCTTTGGTGTTTGGATATATTAGCTTTATGGGTATGTATAAAATCATATGGTATGTGAACACTTTATTTGCAGATGAGCTTAGTACTGTGTATGTTCAGTGGAGGGGTCTGCAGTCCTTAAGTTGTTTTTATTAGCACCTGCTGGATCTGTCTACGGCGAACACTGGCAGGAAGGTGACATATTTGTACATTACTTTGAAAACAATGACCAAGAGATCAGAGTAATGGTTTTGTATGTGCTGCAAGCTAGTTGTATGTGAAACCATTTTGGGACTTTCTATTTTATCCTACTTAGGAAGGGTATTTGGAAGAAACAGTAAAATATGAAACTGTCCAAAAAAGTAAACTATTCGTGATACTCTTCCAAGAAAAGGTTGGACAAGAGAGTAAAGTGGAATGAAAATGGAATGATACAAGATTAGAAAGGAAGAATGTATACTAAAAAGAACATAAAATGCCAAATTAATGTAAAATAATTTTTTTAAAGATTTTATTTATTTATTTAACAGAGAGGAGAGAGATCACAAGCAGGCAGAGAGGCAGGGAGAGAGAGAGGGGGAAGCAGGCTTTCCGCTGAGCAGGGAGCCCGATGTGGGGCTCGATCCCAGGACCCCGAGATCATGACTTGAGCTGAAGGCAGAGGCTTTAACCCACTGAGCCACCCAGGAGCCCCTAAAATATTTTTTTTGTTAGTCATAATCCGTATTTTTGCTTTGACTTTCAAAAGTCGCTGGAGAAACTTTCTGCTGTTGGCATGTGGAACCTACAACAATGAACCCCTGGTCGTTCATATCAGGGAGAGCAGGACCTTTCGAGCCAAATAGACCTGAATCTGTGTCTTCATTTTGGGGTGACTTTTGGAAGTCATTGTGGAGCTCTAGCAAGCTCTAGCACTTTACTTTCTATAAAGTGTTAGTTTTAAGTTTGGAGGTCATGCCCAGCCTATGATAGGAACTCATTAAATCATTATTATTTTAAAACTTTATTTGAGAGACAGCGCGCGCACTATGGGTGGGGGGGGGAAGGACAGAAGGAGAGGGAGAAGCAGAATCCTTGCTGAGCAGTGAGCCAAAGATAGATGCTCACAGAATGAGCCACCTCTGTGCCCCATTTTATTATTTCTGTTTGCAGTTACCTACATTCTCATTTGGGTGATAAAGGTCTAAATCCAGGGAATGTATTCATTCATTTCCAGCTTTGAATGACTTTATTATAGATAAACTTTGTTCCTGTATCAGGAACTGCTTTTCATTTCCTTGTTTCCCAACTATGGCCAGGTAGTTTTAGAATCTGTCCAAATTAGGGATGACTTCCCTGTCCCTCCTGGTCTAACTGTGCATCTTTTTATTGTATGAGACAGCTTTCAGGATATCAGCAACTAAGTCCTCAGAAATTGTACTCTTGAGTAATGTTCTTTGCTTGCTCACTGCCTGAACATTGGCGTTTTTACTTGTCTTAGTAGCCCCAACTGTGTCATTTCTAATGGAAATTTGTGGGCAGATTACAGAAGGTTGTGACTATTACCCGTGCAAAGGCTTTGGCAGCATGACCCCAGATGATCAAGGGGGAAGTTTGACCCTACTTACTGCTTTTCTCAGGCATAAATTGTTGGCTAGGTACAACTTTCTTGCTTAGTTGTGGACACTAAACGTTAGGTTTCTCTAATGTTCTTTGATATAGACATAAAGCAAGCCACCATCCTTGTTTTTTTTTTTTTTTTTTAAGATTTTATTTATTTATTTGTCAGAGAGAGAGAGAGAGCACAAGCAGGCGGAGTGTCAGACAGAGGCAGAGAGAGAAGCAGGCTCCCCACTGAGCAAGGAGCCTGATGCTGGCCTTGATTCTAGGACCCTGGGATCATGACCTGGGCCAAAGGCGGCCACTTAACTGGCTAAGCCACCCAGGCGCCCCCCAGCATCCTTGTTAAACAAAGTTGTGTGTTTAGCATATATATTCTAATAGTTTACTGCTAGGAGAGACACATATTCTTTGAGTATCTCCAGTTGGAAAAATGGGGTCAGTATCTATTTTTTTTTAAAGATTTTATTTTTTTGACAGAGAGAGAGATCACAAGTAGGCAGAGAGGCAGGCAGAGAGAGAGGGGGAAGCAGGCTCCCTGCTGAACAGAGAGCCCGATGCGGGGCTCGATCCCAGGACCCTGAGATCATGACCTGAGCCGAAGGTAGAGGCTTTAACCCACTGAGCCGCCCTGGCGCCCTGGGGTCAGTATCTATTAACCCATTTATTTTCACGAGAAGGTAAAAAAGATATTTCATAGTTCATTCAGATGTATAAATTTAATGTTTATTTCTTGTAAGGATACAGGTGTAAATGGGATAAATAGGTTGAGGCCAAGAAGGCAGATTCAAAGTCACTAGGTCAGATAGATAGTGCCTTTCACATTTCTAAATGAGACGGCAGAAAATGGAAGGGCAGGACCAGCAGCCACTTGGAGTTGTAAGTCAGTGCCATGTGAGAAGGGGGGCCCTTTGTGACAGAAGACTGCAATTCTTGAACGTGTGTAACCCAAGGTTTGGGTGTGGGTTTGGGCAATAAGTGGAGAGAGCTGACTGGGGTACAGAGAGGGAAAAGGTCACTTCTGAGTTTCTTAAAAAGAACTCTGATTATATTCTATCTGCAGGTTTGACTCAGTCTCTAAGACCCATAAATATGTAAGTGAGATTTAAGAAAGCATTTTAACATTTTCAAGGGATGAAGTGAAAAATTATAAAGTAAATTCAATGGAAAAGCAGTGTGAGGAAATATTCAGGAACAATGCAAGGTGGTCACTGTGGTGTTGGATTGAATACTTTTATTGCCTTATATTGTTAAGAGTGCTAAAAACTTTATTAATGTAGCTTTAAGGTAATATTTGTGTGATAGTGATGATAATGCAAGTGGAACTATTCAGATTAAATTAAAGCAGAGATATTAATGTGAGGAGAAAATACTGAAAAGCAAAACTAATGTATTGAAGAATTATAAATAACTTCATATTTCTTGGTGGATACCTGAACATTGGCAACTCCTTCAGAAAATAAATATAATTACATTTTAAAAAGGTAGAATTTATGGTGTATAATGACATAATAATGGTAAAAATAATATTAGCTACTATTATCTTTTGTATGCCTGATGTTAATCACTGTGCTAATTTCTTTGTGTACATTTCATCTAATCCAAACAGTAATTCCGCGAGGTGTGGTTATTGCTGTTAACTACAGTATACAGAGAAGTGAGGTTCAGAGAGGTTAAATAACTTCCTGCAGTCACACAGTTAGCAGGTGGCAGAGCTGGGATTTGGTCTGAAGTAGCTGATTTGATGGCCTGAGCTTATCCACTGTGCGTACTGCCTCCTAGTAGATGTCATTATGTATTTTAAAATAATTGTAAATTTTGACTATTGTTTTCATATTGATTTATGTAAGTATATGACTTTGATGCATACTTACTTTTAAATTGCTAATTTTTTATCTTTCACTTTGTGGAACAAAGCACAGCCATTCTTTCAAATTGCCGTATTCTACTTTTCCTTTAGAGAACTGTGCGTTGGTCACTTCTCTTGTACTTACCCTTTAGTTTTCATCTTTGATTATTCAGCTCTGGAGTTTTTTTAGTTTTAAACTCCTTTTACCTCCTCTTCTTTGTAACACATTATTTACTTTTAAAAAACATGTTTTTAACTGTAATTTTATAAGTTTAACACATAACATGCTGTGAAAATGTTTGACAGAAGAGATTGCTAAGAAGGTAAAAGGTCACCTGTTATCCTTGTACATATAAGAGAACCACAGTTAACATTTTGATATCTTTTCCTGTGGCCTTTAAAATCCACTTTATATTTGTGATTATATTGTAGATAGTTATCTGAGCACATTATCTTCATCTTATATCATAATAAATACTTTTCCAAGTTATACTTATTCATAAAAGTAATATTTAATGATTGTAAAACAGACCATATTTATGTGAGCATACCATATTTACTTAGCAATTCTCCTACTTTGGATATGTGAATTGTTCTTAATTTGAATGTCAGTATTATACAATACAATATTTTACTAACTTTTTAAGTTAAAAAAATTTATAATTATTCCCTTGGATAGATTCCATGAATTTTTTAAGATTAGAACCTCAGAATTTTTGTAATAGGAATTAACATTTTTAAGGTAACTGGGGTATGGTAGCAAATTGTTTTCTACGCTCAGTTCCTATTTCATTACCCTTTGCCAGCGCAAGAAGTTCATATTTACTTCCACGCCTCTGTAAAGTGGAAATAATAATTATACCTACCTCAGAGGTAGAGTTGTGGGACTCTAATGAATTATAACATTTGGTATTTAGCCAAATATTTAGAATAATACCCAGCACCGAGTAAGAACCCAATGAATGTTGGTTGTTTGCTAGAATTTCTAAAATCTTTGGCTAAATTGACAGATAGAAAGAGTATCTTATTGTTTGAATTTGCATTTCTTTGATTACAAGATATACTGAAATTTTTCTATGAAGATTTTACTGATTTTTTTTTGAGACATCTTTTGTCGTTTGCTTATTTGTTTTTCTTGGGAATTTTAGTGCTTCTATGAATGCCTTAACTTCATTGAAATGTTAAGCATATATGCTTTTTGTTGTAATTTTCTCCTGTTCTTATGTAATCTTTCCTTTTTCTGTGTAGCTTCTTTCATATTTTTGAAGCTAGGAATCTTTCTCCATCCAGAAATGTAATAAATTTGATTAAAAAACAGTGGCTGGATTAAGAACAAATATCAAATACTTTATCAGAAATTTGTTTATGGGGTGAGGAAAGAAGAATGAAGGACTTTTTTTAAGAGGGAGAGAGAGAGAGAGAGAGATGGGGGAGGGGCAGAGAGATGTGGGGCTTGATCTCACGGTCCTGAGATCTTGACCTAAGCTAAAATCAAGAGTCAGACGCTTAACCCACTGAGCTACCTAGACACTTGTCTTACATTAAATTCTTCATATTCTCATATTTTTTTTGCTGTTTAATTAATAAGGAAGGAGTTGAAGAAAGATAATTTCTAATTAGTTCACTGTTTATTATCTTTAATATATAGTGACTGAATGCAGATAGTAAAATTTGGTTCTAAAAGTCTTATTTTCGTACAGAACATAACCAATTAGAAGGTTAGTCAGTGATTTGGTTGGACTCCATGGTCTTCTTTTCTAAAACAGCTATTAAAGAAACAGCTCTCCACCTTTCTTTTTCCTTAAAAAAAAAAAGGAAGGATGAGCTATGGATGTCTGAAAAAAAATTTTTTTTAAGCTAGTTTCATGGAAATGTGGAAATGAAATTAATTTTCTTAGGCTCTTTTTTCCCTTCAGGTAGAATATTTAAAAGTGATAAATGGTGCATCTTAACTGCACATTTATGTTCCACAGAAAGAGTTCTGGGAAGTACAAGAAATAATGATTAAGAGAATAGCAAGATTGATTTATGACTGAAAGAAGCTGGTCATTTATAGCTTGTCTAATGATGGGCATATTTAAAAGGAAAGAGTAGTTAGTGATCATATATTTAGGGAATACTCAAAGAGAAAAATTGTTTGGGGGCAGTTAAGAGATTGCCCCTGAAATGATAGAAAGAAAAAGAAGAATTTAATTTGGAAAACAAATGAGCAAAAGTAGGGAAAATGTGTGTATGTAATTTATATTGGGAACTGTTGGAAAGCAGAATCATCTCCCCAGAGAGTTAGTGGAAGGGGTAAACTAGCTGTCTCTAATTTCTGTAATTCATGGCAGATGTTTAGAAACAGGTTACATAAGAGGTTTCTGGGAATGGTTTAAGATGAAGTCTTGTAAAATGCATAAGGTCAGGCTGGATGACCTAGGTGGTATATTCTGACTCTCTCAGATTCTGTGATAGTTTGTGGCATTCTGCTGCTCAGCACTAATGTACTGTGAGGATTATTTACTGGCACACTCAGTGAGACTCTGGTTGAGGATCAGAATTATCTGGAAAGAAAAATTGGTCCTGGAATATGTATGTTTTGGTCCATTATCCCCTTTCTGGGCCTTCCTTCCCCAGTTATCTTAATTTTTTCATCAAGTGAAAATACAGTTTTTGTTAAATATTCTGTTGTTTATTCTTGTTAGCCTCTGCGTTTAAATTTGTTTTTTATGTCATTGGTGCATATTGTTTCTAGGGCAGATTAGTCATATTTGGAACATGAATTTGAGTAATTTGCACTTATAAAGTACAGGCCAAGTTGATAGGATGCTCAGTCCTGCTGTACAAATTCTGGGTTCCACAACAATACAGAATTTTACATGGTATTCATGAATTTCACTCTTTAAGTTAGTCAGCAGTAGTGGTTGGGGAGGTATAATCTGTGAGACAGTTGGGGTAAGGGAATAAAATATTGAAGCTCTTGCTTATGTCCTTTTTTGAACCTTAAGAAATTGCGCCTGTGAACATGGAGTAGAAGGTAGGATACGTTCTTACGTTCTGTGAGCGTGTCTCACCTGGGGGAGGGCGGACCAGCCGGGACTCTCACTGGGTGTGCTCCAGTCTGGTTCCTCAGCCACCAGCACAAAATGGGCAGGGAAAATGGAAAATGACGATGGAACAGATTTCCAATGGAACATAAATATCTTTTCAGCAGCTACATTATGGTTTCAGGCAATGATCATTTGGTCTGTCTGGCAGGAGGGCAGCCAAAAAATGTATAATTATATAAAATATGTATTTACATCCAACAGTCATTAGCAGTGAAATCTTTTTAAAGCTATATATTAAAAAGAAAAAAAAATAAAGCTATATATTGTGCTTCGAGGTGTTGGCTAGCACTAACATAATTAACATTAGTAAGACATTTAAGAAGGTGCTTCCTTTCATCTCAAATTTGTTTATTTAAACATTCTTTTATTTTTACTTTTTATTTTTTAAATTTTATTTTTTTGAGCGAGAGTGAGCAAGCCCACAAGTAGGAGGCGACTGGGGGGTAGGCGGAGAGACAGGCAGACTCCCCATGGAGCAAGGAGCCCTGTGTGGATGTAGGGCCCAATCCCAGGACCCTGAGATCATGACCTGAGCCGAAGTCAGATGCTTAACTGAGTCAGAGCCACCCAGATGCCCAAGTCTTTTTTTTTTTTTTAATATATATATATTTTAAAGATTCTGTTTATTTATTTGAGAAAGCATGAGCAGTGGGGAGGGGCAGAAGGAGAGGGAGAAGCAGGCTCCCTGCTCAGCAGGGAGCCTGATGTGGAGCTCAGTCCCAGGACCCCGAGATCATGACCTGAGCCAAAGCAGATGCTTAACTGACTAATAAGCCACTCAGGCCTCCCTCTGAGTCATTCTTTTAAAACATATTTTTTGTGCATGTTTTTCAATGTACACGATATATTGGCACAGAAGTACATATATAATTTGTAAATATATATACAATAGGAATACATCACAAAGTTTTTTTTACCGAATAGGTGTGTGATCAAAGTTAATAGCATAAAAGCATGAGGTTCACATTTTTTGTTGTTATTTTAATCACACAATTTAAATGTCTCATGCATTATCCCGTTACAGTGTCCTTGATATTAAGTTACACTTAGGTGACTTTTTCCACGTTGAAATGGAACAAAGTAAAGTAGAATGGAATTAATCGAATTGTGGAATCAGTCATTGTAGGTGAAATAGATGTTCAATAACCAAGATCCCTGGAATTTAATAATTTAATAATAAAGGAATTGTGGTAATTCAATTCATTTGTGGGGAAGCTGGTCTGAGTCAGAGATATGAGTTATTAAATATTCTTTAAGAAGTGCTTCTTTAATAATTTCGAGGGCAGATAAGAAGAAACCAAGTTAATTGCATTTTAGCAAATCTTTTAAGTGCTTTCATTTAACAGATAGCTGAGAATTATTTATCATTACTCTGTTCATTGTTTGAATTAAAATTAATACCGAAGTGCTTGAGAATGGTCTTTTTTCCTTTTACATTTAAATAGGCTAGACATTTGCTTTGTTTATACCATTAATTTGTTTTCACACAGCCTGTGAAGGTAACCATCAACTCACAATTAATTAGTGGAATCAAAATTAATGAGGTTTTACTGTATTGGGCTATTTCCACTCTAGGCCAGCTTTCTTCACACAAGTTGGACTAGCATTTTTTTGAAAGAAGAAAAATTAGATTTATTTTAATCCATATTTAAAAAGCAGAGAACCATCTTTTCTTGTGAGTTAAGTACCTCTAATAACTACGCTTTCTTGGGCTTAGCAATATTGATTGTTTTGTTTTGTTTTCAGTCTTGATTATTTTGGCTATTTCCAGACTGTTGCTTATTACAGTAAAGCTAGCGTTAACTCTTAAGATACTTATTTTCATTTACAGGGATGGTATATCATTTTTAGTTTGGACCAAACATTTTGTGTGTGTGTATGTGTGTGTGTGTGTGTGTGATATTTAATTTGCCTATTTTCATCCTTATTGCACTATATGAAAGAGGAATAGAACTGTTCTTCAAAGCATGTTTATGTAAGTATATGTGTTAGAGTACATCATTTGGAAATGAAAAGCTAGAATTTTTTGAATTACAGTTATTTTTTCCCTTCAGAAAATTACATAGTCTACTTTTTCAAAGGAGATCTTACATAGTCTGCTTTTTAAAAGGAGATCCTTTGCTATTATTTAGTATTTGCTTTGTCCTTTATTTTTACCAACAGAAGTGATAACGTGATGTAGGGTTTTTAAGGCTTTTCTTAAGGATGGATTACATTTTCTTGAAATTTTTGAAGTTACCAACCTCGATATAAATGGGAAGGTGAGAGTTGAAACTTCTCCTGGAGAGTTGATACCTGAAGGTCAAGTTTGTCATAGAAATGGGGATGAATGCCTGCAGCCCTCTCTCTGCCAGGTTATAAACTACTGCAGGAAACATTTGGCAGAGAGCATGTGTCGGTCAGTGGTGGTCAGTACTTCTGTATCCCCTCAGACATTAAGATCTACCCATAGCTTGTAGCTTGAAGAGCACCATAGTGAAGAATACTGGTGAGAATTCACCTTTTGTTGAACAAACTTCACCCTAAATCATGCCCCTTTGAAATGGGATGCCAGGAGTGCACGTGGACACTAATGAGATGACTGTGGACTTGGGGGCCAGTGAGTCAGTTAGTGAGGGATGGGGCTTCACTTAAGCATCAGCTCATTTTAATGACAAGGGGCTTGTGAGTCAAAGTAGCAGAGTCACAAGTAGTGGCGGGGGGTGTTGTGTGCTTGTGTGCCGTGGGACAGATTGGCGCCTGATTAAAGGACGTGGACAGACGGAAGGAAATGCTGTCTAGGAAGCATTCTTTTTAGTAAATCATCCACAGAGGAAAAGATCTCTGCAAACGTGTATTTCCTGTGATAAGAGAAATAGATAAAATAACCACTTTTTCGCAGATGGATGTTGCCAAATGGTAGTAGTAGTAGTTAACCATTAATGTAGAAGCATCCCTTTTTGTGAGTTGAATGATGGATATGTTTGATAAACACCACGTCATTACTAATGGTAATCTGTAGAAATGCAAAGCATTCATTGTATTAAACTGTTATCTTTGGTTGGCAATGTATGTCTGGTGGAACTCATAAATATTTTATATGGTCTGAAAGGCATCATAGATATATTTTTACTGTTTTATTCTAACGTTCCCATATTTAAATGATTTTTTTTGTAGTTTGCCACTTTATTTTGATTTATTGCTTAATTGGGAAGCTAATTTTTTTGTACCATAGTCAACTACTCCTCAGTCCTTATGTCCTTTTAAAGGAAGAAATCGTGTTTTATGTTATAGTTGAATGCTTATCAGGGAACATGAAATAAGTAAGCTTAAAAAATGTTTATTTAGGAAAATTCTATATGATGTTTTAATAAAGGTTTATAACACGGTCTTTCTGAACTTGGTTTTTTAACTTTTAAAATTAGTAAACATCCGCTATGCTGATTATAATGTTTAAATCATTGTATAATGTAAAGTATAAATAAAGCTAACATAGAATAAAAGGTTAACATACCTGAATTTATGAACAAAGTAGATAGTTAAATCTTACTGTCTTTGTTTTAGTAATGCTCTTTACCATTCTTTGATTGTTTATATTCCATCTTGTTTTAAGAGGAGTTGAAGGGCACAAACTAGAGATGAGCAGAGAATACACAGCAGAATGTTTAATTGGCTGTTGTGTGTTAGTGGAGGCGCCACACCTGCTGGCGTTCCAGACGGAAGCTGGGCAACACATCTACACATAATACCAAATACCCGTGGCTCCTGGGAGGCACGATTGTGGCTGAGGGGCCAGGAGGGTATTGTTTTTGAGCAAAGGAGCGGGGAAGAACATGGGTCCAAAATGACAGAATCATAAACGGAAAGAAGCACTGCAGAAAGCCCGCTGTAGCAGCTAACAAAGGAAAGTTCATACTGTGGAAAGAGAACGCGTAACAGATCAATTTTTTTCCAGCTTCGCCTGCGCCTGTACGACGACCATGTCAGTAAGGTCATCTTCAAATTTGAGCAGATTTTCCAAGGCATCTTTTCCATCTTTAATCTGTTTTAAAGGACCTGTTTAGCATTTCTTAAAGTGTTGTCACGATTGAACCTGGGTATTTTATGTATAACGGGAAGGAACCCACTTGTCAACACAATTTAATACTGTGGTTGGCTTTCAGTAGTGGTGAATGCATAATTAATTTTGGTTTACGTTATTGAGGACCAGATCCATTTTACTCTGAATTTAATCTAAATATAATTAAGGTTTATTCTTCTTTTTAGGCAAGAGTGCAGCACTGCATCTGCTCTGTAGCCAGTGACCACTCAGTGGGGCTCCTGAGTCTGCGAGAGAAGAAATGCATTATGCTGGCATCTCGTCATCTCTTCCCCATTCACGTCATCAAGTGGAGGCCTTCTGATGATTACCTAGTAGTGGGATGTTCAGACGGCTCCGTATACGTCTGGCAAATGGATACCGGTAAGAACAAGAGTTAAGAGAGAGACTAGAAGATTAAATGGGTATATTTGAGTTCCTGGAAATTAAAAAATCTTTTATGTAAAGAGGAAAAAAGACCTAAAATGTAAAAAGTTGCTGCTTTTACTTTTGACCACTGTTTTTTCTATGTGTTCTCATCATTGTCAACAAAGAACTATGCAATTGTCCTCTCATTTGTTGTACTATGCCAGATACTTTAGAGTAACTCACTGATCTTTAAAGGAATGCAGTTGAAGACAATATACAATTTAGGACAGACAACAGACCAAAAAATAATTGATTTCTATATAATTGATGAGGTAAATTGTAAGCAAGATTAAGGAAACCATTTCTGTATCAAGTTCAGAAACAATGGAAGAAGAAAAAAATTCTCTTTGGACAGTAGAAAAGCAATGTGGAGCAGTTAATTATTGGAGGTAATTGAAACAAGTTTTAAGATCTAGAGAGAACATTTAAAACTTCAAGTTGCAGAAATTTTACATAGGGGGCATAATGTAGAACAAGTAACGTGTAGCTTAGAAGTACACACAATTATGTATAATGTTTATATATAGAATCTTATGGTTTTCCCTGGGGAGTTTTTAATTATGTAACTAAATGTTTATTGTTTTAGGTTTTAAAAGCACATTTTATTCTACTTTTACTCTCTTAAGTCATCTTCTATCAATGATTAAAGCCCTAGTTGTACTATATAAAACTTTTGCTGATTTGTTTTTCTTTTTTTCATCTTTCTTGGTTTAAATAGTTCTTTTCCAAATCAGACTCTATACATATTTCTGTTTGCCCTGTGGTGCAGTAGGGAGTTCTGCGAAGTCTTTCTGTGACAAGTAGTCACAGTCCTCAGGGATCTGTTATTTATAGTCCTTGTTTTAACTGGTAGTACTTAGACAATCTTGTCAAGAGGAAACATTCTTGGAGAGTGTCAGACTTCTTACCTTTTGCATTTAATTTTTCTTATCTGATTATAAACGAAGGTCGTGCTTTCTGTTAAAACTTAAAAGCACAAATATATTAGAAGAGAAGAGATGAACTCTCATTGTTCAGTGATAAATATTGATATTCTGGCATATTTCTTTCTGGTCTTGTTTCTGTGCATTTTTAGAAACAAAATGGCTGTCATACTGCATATGTAACTTTGTCTCTTTTGTATTCCTTTTTGTGATATCCTGTGGTATCTGCCAAGCAGCACTTTCATGTTTGCTGGTTTTGTGTCGGGCTCTGGAGTCAGGCTGCTTGGTTTGGATTTAAGATTGACCATTTGCTAGCAGTGTCATCTGCAACTTACTGGACTTCTGTCTCTCAGCTTACTCCTCTGTAAAATGAAGATCATAACAGTGCCGACTTTATAGTACTGCTGGGAGAATAAAATGAAATAATATGTACCTGGTGTATAGTAGACATTTGTAAATATGTGTATGTGAAATGAAATTTGTGTGTGGGTGCATGCACACGTGTTTATATTTGCTACTAATGTTATTTAACAAACATACTGCTTTTCTTGTTACATTGTTGAACTTGGGAATATGGTCTTACTTACATTTTATAATATTTACTTTAAGGGTTACTGTTAAAGGAAGTTCTTACAGCAGTGACTTTCAGAAAGCACTATTAAAATAATATAGATATTAAATTAACAGTTGAGGGGCACGTGGGTGGCTCAGTGGGTTAAAGCCTCTGCCTTCGGCTTAGGTTATGATCTCAGGGTCCTGGGATAGAGCCCCGCATGGGATCTCTGCTCAGCAGGGAGCCTGCTTCCCCCTCTCTCTCTCCCTGCCTCTCTACCTACTTATGATCTCTCTGTCCCTCTGTCAAATAAATAAATAAATAAATAAATAAATAAATAAATAAATAAATAAAATCTTTTAAAAAATAAAAAAATAAATTAATAATTGATATAGTGCAAATGTAAGAGTATGGTAAACTAGGTTAATTTTAAAAAATTAAAATAATGTAAAGGAAGAGAATAGTATTTTTCTGTATTTTTCAGATACTTAAATAATTGATACTTGAATACTGCAGGTACTTAATATACATTTGTAAAGAATATGAGTATGTGGGGCACCTGGATGGCTCAGTTGTTAAGCGGCTGGCTTTGGCTCAGGTCATGATCCCGGGGTCCTGGGATCAAGCCCCACATCGGGCTCCCTGCTCAGCGGGAAGTCTGTCTCTTCCTCTCCCACTCCCCCTGCTTGTGTTCATTCTCTCTCTGTGTCTCTCTCTGTCCAATAAATAAACAAAATCTTTAAAAAAAAAAGTATGAATATGAAATTCTGTACAAATGAGATGTTACTGAAAGACAAAGTTACTTTTCCAGTAATTTCCCCAGAAAGAGATGACCAGTAGCTCCCAAGTATAGGTGTATGGGTGCACTGGAGGACAGTACTCCTATCACCAGTTTAGTGTAATTAAGCCCATTTTAGATTAAACACAATATATACAATATTGAAATTTCACAATTATCTTACCTTCAAGAAGATTTAGGTAAATAGTCAGTGTGCCATTTTTTAAATCAAAAGATAAAGAAGCAGAATTTATTTTGGATTTAACCATAATAGGAGGTATACATTCATTTTTCCTCCTTGCTGCTTAGGCTTTAGCTAGTGATGTAAAGGACCCTGGGGAGTGAGTAAAGCACATCCTGAAGGTATTGACATTATTTATTTATTAAATTTATTTATTTATTAAATAAATAAAAAATGAAGCCAAATAAATCAGATTCAGCCAAGGTTTGATGTATGAAATGTATTTAAACTCTGAGGAGACACTTTATCCCTCTTCTTAGCATTTTGGGGATGTATTTTTACAAATGAAGATACATTACGCTAGAAGTACTCATGCGTAGTATGTAATTTTCTGTTTATTGTTTTGAATATTACTGATATTTCTAACTTAAAAACACTTAAAAATGTCTTTATACTTTTATGCAGCATTTTCTTTAGTTGTTTTTCCCTTCAAATGGGTAGTTTTTATTTCCAGTATTTATTTCCTAATGAAATGAAGTTGAAGCTGGTAAAATAAAATTTCATTAGAAAGAAGTCCAGAATCTTTTGTTCTTAACTTGAATCATCTTTATTATATGTAATAACAATTAATAGTGATGTGGAAGCCAGGAAACTTATTATTCCTTCACATCTTAGATAGTTAGAAAATTAGTCAAATAACTAGCAACAAGATTTGGCCAGCTGGAGCTCTTCCGACTAACTTAGGAATATATTTTTTCACACTTTTCACACTTTTTTTTTTTCACTGAGTCTATCTTTATTGGTTTTCTTATCTTCTTTTGTTTCCTTCTAATCCATCCTGTACTCTGCTGGAAAATTAATCTTCGGAAATGAAACAACAGCAACAACATTTGGTTCATGTATGGTCTTAATGAAAAAAAAATTTATTTCCTATGGCCTTTAAGACAAGGCCCTTCACAGTGCGGTACCTTCCCACCTTTGTCTTTATCTCTGTTTCTTTTAAACAGATGAGTTGCTCTATGGGAAGAATAATTCTATTCAAGAATAATTGGGCCAGGGAGCCTGGATGGCTCAGTTGGTTGAGCAACTGCCTTCGGCTCAGATCATGATCCTTGAGTTCTGCGATCGAGTCCCACATCGGGCTCCCAGCTCCACGGGGAGTCTGCTTCTTCCTCTAAGCTTCTCTCCTCTCATGCTCTCTCTCACTTTCTCTGTCTCTCAAATAAATAAATTAATTAAAAAAAAAGAATAATTTGGCCATTCTCTATCACTTCTTATCTTTTATATCATCCATATGTTGCTCATGGTTTTCGCTCCTTTGGAATATTCTTTTTTTCTTTTTTCTTTCTTTTTTTTTTTTTTTAAATTTTAGTTGTTTTTTTTTTTTAAGATTTTTATTTATTTATTAGAGAGCGAGAGACTGAGAACGAGAGGGGAGAAGGTCAGAGGGAGAAGCAGACTTCCCGCAGAGCCCGGAGTCCGATATGGGACTCGATCCCGGGACTCCAGGATCATGACCTGAGCCGAAGGCAGCCGCTCAACCAACCGAGCCACCCAGGCGCCCTAAATTTTAGTTTTAAGTAATCACACCCAGCATGGGGATTGAACTCACAATCCAGAGATTAAGAGTTGCAGACTCCCCAGACTGAGTCAGCTAGATGCCCTCGAACATTATTTCTATTTATTTGTTTAAGTAGTCTCTTTTAAGGAAATTTGAATAATAAAAAGAAAGTATTGTATATTTACCCATCTAGTTACCATTCTATTGCTTTGTTGCTTTGCATAGATCCAAATTTCTTTTTTTTCTTTTTTTTTTAATTAACATATAATGTATTATTTGTTTCAGGGATGACAGGTCTGTGATTGATCAGTCTTACACAATTCACAGCACTCACCATAGCATATACCCTCCCCAATGTCCGTCACCCAGCCACCCCAGCCCTCTCACACTCCTCCACTCCAGCAATCCTCTGTTTGTTTCCTGACACAAAATTTCTATCTGGAATGATTTTCCTCTTGTTTAATATTTAATATTTCTTGTGGTGCAGTTCTATGCATGATGAATTATTTCAGGTTCTTTGCGTCTGAAAACTTTGTTTCATCTTCACTTTAAGATTTTTTTTTCTGGTTGGAGAATTTTAGGTTGACTGTTTTTTTTTCCTTTTAATACTCCACTGTCTTAGCATTATTTCCAGGGAGAAATCTGTTGTCACCCTTAGCTTTGTACCTCTATATGTGTTGTGTCTGTTTTTTTCCAACAGCTTTAAAATTTTTCTTTTTTTTTAATTGGTTTTGAGAAGTTGGATTGTAGTTTTCTTCATATTTGTGTCGAGGGCTTGTCGTATTTCTTGGATATGTTGGTAGGTGATATTCAAACAATTTGGAAACTTTTTGGCCATTATTTATTCAAATACGTTTTTGATCCTCCCTTGTCTTTCTTTCCTTAGAGACTCTAGCTATGTGTTTGCTCGGCTATTTGAAATTGCCCACAGATCACGGATTGTCTTTTCATTTTTAAAGTTTTTTTTTTTCTGTGTTTTATATAGTCTCTATTCTAGGTTTTCAAGTTTATTAGTCTCTTTTTTACAATGTCTAATCTGTCATTATTCCCATCTAGTGTATTTTTCATCTCAGACATTGTAGTTTTCATCTCTGTGTGATTTTGGTCATTTGGTATCTTCCATGTCTCTCTATTCAAACTTCTTGAACATCTGGAATACAATTATAATAACTTTCAGTGTCCTTATTTGCTATTTTAAAAATCTGTATCAGTTCTGGGTTGGTTTTTATTGATTTGAATTTTGTCCTCACTATCATATTTTCTTGCTTTTTTCCAGAATAGCCTGAAGGTGGTTACAGGGTAGAAGCAAGGAGATTAGCTTTTATGCTATTGCCTCTAGGCAATAAAAGATGATGAATTGTTACACCAGAGTGGAACTGGTGAGGAGTGGTTGAATTCTGGGTATATTCTGAAGGGAGATTGAACAGGATTTGCTGATAGTTGGATAAAGGCATAAAAGAATGAGAAGGGTCAAATATGACTCCAGGGTTTTCATCCTGAGCAACTCAAAGGATGGAATTCATTTCTAGACACTGAGAAGACAATGAGAAAAGCAGATTTTGGAAAGACCAAGAATTAATTTTTTTTAATTAATTTTTTTTAAATATTGAGTTGAATATTAGACATTCAAATAAAGATGTTAATTAGTAAATTGTGTATATGTGTCAGGAGTTCAAGCTGGGGATATCAGAGTGGGTGATCTAAATTTGGGAATTCTTGGCATGTAGAAAGAAGATACTCAAAGTCATGACGCTGGATGCATCACCAAGGGGATGCAGGTAGATAATGATTGGGGCATTCCACGGTTTAGATATATTTCTGTGATGTGGAAGAAACCAGCAAAGGAGACTAACTAACATGGACTTTCCAGGAAGAAAAAAGTGAAGAGTGTGGTTGCCTTGAAGCCAAGTGAAAAAAGTGTGTTTCAAGGAGTAGAGAGGAGGAACAAGTGCAGCTGATAGTAAATCATAGTGAAATGAGGACCAAGAACTGAATTTTGGGTTTAGCAACATGGAGAGTAGGTTCTGTGCAAGTTTGGGGTGAAATCTGATTTGAGTAAGTTTAAGTTCAAAGGAAAACGGGAAGAGGAAAATTTGTAGGTAGCAAATATAGATAGCTATATAGAGGATGATATAAAAAATGGGATACCACCTGTAGAGAGAGACTGAGTCAAGTGTGTTGTTGTTTTTATTGATTGGTATTAGTTTTTTTTTTTTAACAGGTGAAATAATTGCATGTTCATATGTTGATGGGAATGATCGTATGCTGGTGGGAATGATCTAGTAGGTAGGGAAAATAAATGAAGAGAAAGGGGAGAGTTGCTGAAATGATGTCCATGGGCAGATAAAGAAGGATGGGGTTTAAGTTACAAGTGTGTTAGTTTGGCGTCTAGATACTTTATATGTAATTATGAGTAATGTGAGTGGAGATATGGTGGTGGGAGCTGGTAGAACTTCTTTTCTAATTGCTTTTTTCTAAATGAAATAGCAAACAAAACTTTTCACCCAGGTGAGGGCAGGAAATGGAGTTTTGGCGATTGGAGGAGAGAAAAGGTATGAAATAATTAGCTAGGAGAGTAGGAAAATGAAAGATCTGTGGAAATGTGGTCACTATTAAGGACCCCTGAGATCAGTAGTCATGAATTTCAAGTGGCTCTTTCAGCATGTTCTTCAGTCATATCCGTCTTTATTGTACAGGTGTGGAGAAGCTGGAGAGTTGGAGCCAACCAAGGTTGGAGTTTGCTTGGCTGGTACAAGGAAGTAAGATGAGAACAGAGCTATGCTTATGAGGACAGACGATGGAATTTTAGTTTATGGAACTTATGAAACAAGGGACAGGGCAAACGTGATAGGTGAATGAATTGTTAGAGTCAATGCTGAACAAGGAATTATTGGGTCAGAGGATTGAAGTAAAAAATGGGAGCTGCTATTGTAGTGTGAATTTTTGAAATTTGGATCATGTTAGGATTTACTTATTGGTTCAATTATAGTGTGATCATTGGCTGGGGTTGGGTGTAGGGTAAAATTTATTGGAGGAGAGGAACTCAAAGAACCAGGAGATCAGAATGTGTGGAAGAATCATATGTGCTGGTGATTTTCAAACGTTTTTGAACTCTTAAATCCTCTCAGAGTATACACTCTCCGTTTTATATGTATACAAGAAGTTTCAGGCAATAGCTTCTTCTTATGCTTTGCTTTCCAAAATACATTGGTCAAGACTCAACAAATTGGTTAGTAAAACACTGATTTGTGTTAATACTAAAATCACCAAGAATTCCAGAACTACTATTGGAAAGAAAAGTAGGTAAGCCCTTTAAGGAAGGGGAGGGGCAAACTTGAATGGCATGCATATAAATACTCAGCATTGGGAATAAGATGCGTTTGGGTGTTTGGGTAGTTTGGGTACTAGCTCAAAGACACTACAGAAATCTTGTATTTTGTTGACGTTTAAGTTTCTGGTGTTCTCTGTGGTTATTTTTCAAAATTGATTTGTCCTCTTTTAGAATGACTCTGGAGGAATGCCCAGTAAATCAAAATGAACTTCATCATTATTTCACTGTCCTTATTGTAATCTTCAGAAGATTATGTACAAATCCATCGAATGACACCCTTCTCTGCCTCATGTGATGCTGTGTGCTCTACAAAACAAAGTGTACAGAAAAGCTGTCTATGTTATAGGAAAGAGTTGTGCCTTAACTTAGACATGAAACACAGAGGTGGAGATAAATGGAAAGAATGGCCAAATCAAGAAGCTTTGAAGTGGTCATAAATTGGAGTAGCAGTTATTTTCATAAACACCCAGAGAAACATTTGATTAGGTATAAACAGTAAAAGTCAAGACTTTTGCAGACAGAATGAGAAGTTATAATTTTTTCCCTGGTTTGTGAGATTTCCTAGAGAAAGAGAAGCTCCAAGAATTATTTAAGTGGAAAGGATGAAAAGCGGGGCGCTTGGGTGGCTCAGTTGGTTAAGCATCTGCCTTCGACTCTGGTCATGATCCCATGTCCTCCGATCTAGTCCTGCATCGGGCTGCTTGCTCAGCAGGGAGCCTGCTTCTCCCTCTCCCTCTGCTGTCCCTCCTGCTGGTACTTTCCCTTTCTCTATCAAATAAATAAAATCTTAAAAAAAAGAAAAAGAAGAATAGCAAAATTTAGCTCTTTCGTTTGTGATTGATAGACAACTTAGAGGAACGTGAAGTTGTAGAAACCTATTTGTCATAGAGTCCTGGTGTGGAGTATCAAGAATTCCATCTCAGAAGTAGACAGTGAAAGCTTGAGGGAAGTTGTTGAGGTCTTGGCTCTGAGCTTGGCTTTCTCCGGAAGTTGCGGTTGAGGCATTACAGGAGAAGAAACAATTACGATAATGCTGTGTGTAAGATCATCAGAAGAGGGAAGCACAAGGAAATGTTTCTGGGAGGCAGAGAGAAAAATACTACATAAAAAATATGCATTTTCTTTCCTTAAAAAATGACTGAGTGGTTATGGTGTTTCGTGTACTCATTGTGAATGCATCCGTCTTCCAGGCGCGTTGGATCGCTGTGTGATGGGCATCACAGCAGTGGAGATACTGAATGCCTGCGATGAAGCTGTTCCCGCTGCAGTTGACTCTCTCAGTCATCCGGCAGTCAACCTAAAACAGGCCATGACACGGCGCAGTCTGGCTGCTCTTAAAAACATGGCCCATCACAAGCTACAGACTCTTGCAACTAATCTCTTGGCTTCTGAGGCCTCTGACAAAGTAAGTTTTGTATGTGGGTTCAAGTGTGTGGTCCCCATCCCAGTCCATTTCATAACAGTTTCAGCATGTCTTAAAGGAATAACTTTGGGAGATGACAATGATGAAAAATAAGCTGCTGATTTGGTGTAGGTCTACCCAACATCGTTTTTTGAGTATTTCAAGTTTTATTTGGCATTTTTTTAAAAATAAGTTATTCTTACCACTTAAAATATTTTAAAATGATTCCTGCAGAGTCAAGTGACTTGAATTTCTGAAATTAGAGCAAACATTTTTCACATAATCTGTCTTTTTGGTTTTCTCATAGTCTTCCTGTTGAAAGATTGAACACTAGCTAATATCTCTAGGAAGAAAAAATAATTTAGGTACAATTAAGATGTTTCTAATTGTGGCTGCTCATTTGTTTTAAAGGTCAAAGATTTTGATTTTAGTAAGGCTAGGCCATTATAAGGATTTAGGAGGATATTTGAGAATAGGTATGGCAGAATTGGGCAAGCTCTGTATGATCCAAGCTCAGTCACACTTTCCCCACTGATATTCACATTATGGCATCCGTCACTTCTTCAGTTAACAGAAAATTATCCTATGAAAAGAAGAACAAATAATCCCAATTCATTAATGGGTTACTTGTCTTTAGTTTTGTAGAGGCTAGCCACTATTTGGTTTGTGGTATTTATGTTCTGTGGTATTGTTAGAAGTCGCTTGTCTCTGGTAATGGCTAAGTGAAACTTAACGGTCCTAGCATTTCATCTGAGTTGTACCTTAAAATTCCCAGCTGCATCTAAGTACTCATTAGAATTATTAGTGGGTAACACAAATACTGTTACTTTCATTTTCTTATTCCGGATTCCTTTTTTCTTTTTTTAAATAGTTAGACATGTGGCTAAATAACAAACAGGTTGAAAGGCTCATCTACAAACTTAAAAATTTGCCCATGAATTAGGACTGAGTGCTGATGACATAAAATGCTGTAGGTGGTTCCAATGACCCATGTCCTCTAGTAATTGGCAGTAACATCTGATCATTCTGTCTTTCTCCAAGATATTAAATGCTTTATTGGCTTTGTTGTATGTTTCATAGATCAGAACAATGAAATCCTTCTTCATCCTGTGTTCTGAAGTTTGAATAGAAATCACAGCTTAAATGCATTTGCTGTGCTTATAATTTCATTCAAGAGATCACATAGATGTCCCTAGCAATTCAGTTTCCATAGCACATTGTCTGATGTTCTATATAATTTTAATTCTGTGCCAATTTATAAAATAGTATATGAAAGAGCAAGTATGTATGTTATATAATTTTCAAAGGTATATTTTTCTTGTTGGTATCCCCTAGAAATAAAAATTTGGAAAATTAATTATACAACTGGAAAATTAAGGAAAAATAAGTGGTACAGTAACATTTATGAATGGCTTTTGTAAGTGGTCATGGTCCATTATGTGATTTTTACAATCTTGTTTGTCCCTGTTTTAATAGCGCATTTTATAGTGCAATTAGTGATAAAAGCACCAGATATCAGAGACACTACGCTTATGTATTGTAAAATATATTGCTTGTGAACCTCCTCAGTCTTGTAGCAGTGGTAATTGTTGCCCGGCCTACAAGGAAAACAATTATAGGAGGGGGAAAGGCTTAGGAAGCAGAGGCTGCAGGAGGGTAATCACTTTATGAAAAATGTATGTTGGCTGGACCATTAGGGATTTCTCTAACTACTTTCTCATGTAGAATTTGAGTCTCCTTCTGAGGGGAATATTTAAAGAGCTGTTCTCTGGATGGCTTTTTAACCTCAGGAGAAACAAAACCCACCCAAAGTTTAAAAAACAAAACAAAGCGTAACTAAGAGCTTCTCAGTGGTGTAGGACAGACTCTAGGGTGTAGGAACTATGTTTTTTCATGGGTCTCTCAATGGAAAGTAAAATTGTTATGGGAATACCGTATAGAAAGAATCCCACCTTTTCCTTGTTAGACTGGTGTTAGCAGTTGGGCTATTTGGAAAAAACACTTATATTGCTAATTTTATTAATTATGGTGGAGGTGTAGAGCCTTGCAAACAAAAATAGGGAATTTTTAAAAAGATTTTATTCATTTATTTGATAGAGAGAGAGAAAGCATGAGCAGGGAGAGGGACAGAAGGAGAAGCAGGCTCCTCACTGAGCAGGGAACTGAATGCGGGGCTCCATCCTAGGACCCTGGGATCATGACCTTGAGCCGAAGGCAGACGCTTAACTGACTGAGCCCCCCAGGTGCCCCAAAGATAGGGAATTTACTCTCCCTATATTTCTTTTTTTTTTTTTTTTTTTACTCTCCCTATATTTCTAAAAGAAAAAAAAAAGATTCTTTTCTTTCACTAGAAGATCAAGAGGATGTTAATGGAATTATTCCTTATGACTGCATTGAATCTTTGCAAGATGTGTGTATTTGAACCCCTGTGTGTTTCTCTTATGACATGTATCTTAATTTCCTTTGTGTTGTAATAACTTATATGCTTCTCTGATTCTCCCCACTGAAATCCAGCCTTCTTGCAGGCAAGATTGTGACTTATTTATTGCTGTTTCCCTCATGACATTCTAGTAGCAGCTGTGCAATAAATATGCATTGAATTGGATGATGTGTAACAGAAAGCTCCGATGGCCTCTGCTTCAGCCTCTGCCCAGGTCTTCTCCCTTCCCTCACAGTTGATTGTCTGGGCTTGATGATCAGATCTATTCCTGTTCGCAAGGCCTTAGATGTGGAACATTTATTAATCACCTTTGCCCTCCGTTCAGTTTTGCATTCTCCCCTTTGGTTTTGGTGGGCGAGGCTGTCCAGGCATAACTCATTCTCCCTCTTTGCTAT
>CM052808.1:63830998-63900425 GCA_028533885.1 Nasua narica
TATTTGCAAAGGTCAGTAGCTTTGTATTCTGTGTAACTGGGTGAGAGAATGGAATTTAGAAGTCAAATATAACATACTGAGAACATGGTCTGTGTTTTCTGCTTACAAAATTCACTGTAGAAAAATTTTATACTGATTGAATTGACTTTATGATTCATTGTGAAAAGGGCACTGTAAGGTACAGACAGGACAAGCCATAGGACATTATATATAGGATACCAGGCCTTGTCTAGTGAACCGTTCTATGGCCTTAGAAAAATTCTTGTGATATGTCTGACCTTTGAAGGATCAATTAAACTTGCTTAACATTCTACTCCAAAACTTGAATGAATATTTTAATAGAATATAAGAATACGTTGATTGTATATTTATTATATATTTATAAGTATATATAGATTTCATTTTTGGTTATTTTAAATGGTTATTAGAAATTTTACATTACACTAATTACACTAATTGTTGTCCAGTCTTTAATAAATAAAAAAACCGTAGTGAGCTGTGTAGTTTTTCTTAAGCAAACAAATGTCTCTGTAGGAGGGGAATAAACTTCATTGAGTGCTTACATGATGGGTGGTTCTCTTTAATGGGGATAATAATTAGAAACCACATCTGCATGCCACATGCACACGTTGCTCCTGGGGTGACATTGTATCCAAGCCGTCTCAGGACACAGAGCTAGATTATATATGTTTGTTGATACGCACACATCTGTGTGCCTCTGCTTTCCTAGATATAGTAAATACCATCAGTTAACCCTGTTCCCTCCACCTCTAAAAAGACAGCACCATGTTTGTTCTAGCCTCTTCTCCTGATACACCGTGACTCTCTCCTCCAGCTGTGAGAAACCTCATTCCCCTATTTTCAGTGTATTTACTGTCCTCCATGATTTGCAATGGGGTTACATCCCAACAAACCCATTGTAAATGGAAAATCTCTTAGGTCAAAAATGCATTTAATGCACCTGACCCACCAAACACCATAGCTTGGCTCAGGCACCCCTACCCATGCGAGAACACTTACATTAGCCTTCAGTTGGGCAAAATCCTTTCACACAAAGCTTATTTATAAGGTAGCTTATTAATTTTAAATTAAATAGCTCATGTAATGTATTGAATACACCGAAACTGAAAAACAGAGTGCTGTGTGGGCGCAGATGGTCGTCCTCGTGTCTGCTGTTGACCCTCCCGCACGCCGGCCAGCTGGGAGCCAAGACTGCCACCCTTGCTCGCTGTCACGGGAGAGGGTCCCGTCCCATGTCGCTGGCCCCGGGGCAAGATCCACATTCATTGTTCCGAGTAGGGTTTCTACTACATGTGTATCACTTTTGTTCCATCGTAAAGTCAAGGAGTCATAAGTCAGGTGACATCTGTATTTATTTGTTTGATTCGCCCTTTATGTAAACAATTTCCTACACAGCCCAAGCCTCTTTAGGTGTGTCAGCACCTTTTCCGCAAAAGGGAAGAAGCTTCATTTCTTTTTTATCCTTAACGTTGTCCTTTTTTTCACCTTCTGCTTCTGTGGAGGCATTATTGCTTGTATGTATTCACTCTTGTGTTTCTTTCAGTTGATGCTTCATTCCTAATGTGCTGTCTTATTTCTGATTCTTTTCGAGTTCAGTCATTTCATTTCTGATTGTTCTAATCCTCATTTATGTTTTTTTTTCGTGTTGAGTATCATTTTAAAAATGTTCTTCAGCTTGTTTTGAAATAACTACATTAATTTTATCTGCTTTTTGAGTGTCTGTTTTTTTCGTTCTGGTTCTTACTCTTTTTAAATATCATAATTTGACCTCAATACTTTTCTGTTGCTAACTTTTTATTGCAAAATAATCTTTTCTGGACTCTGATTAGTTCAGATAGTTTTTCTAACTTCACAGAACTTCCTTTTTTGTTGTTGCGTGTGGTTTGAAAATGTGGTGGCTCGATTTCTGACATCTCCTAACACCATTCCTCACCTCTTTTTTTCGTGGTGGGGGGATTACATGTCAGTTTTGATTGTATTCTTAGCAGTTTCTCATTCCCAGGGGCCCTTTCTTAAAGGCAGCCCTGACACAGTGGTATTGTGCGTGGACGGGGACTGCCTGTGCCAGCCCCGCAGATCTTGTTACTGAGGGCCTTTGCATTCACTTGTGGAGATGGCTAAACCTTTCCCACGGTCAGCTGCTGTTTTTAAATGGGCTCACTATATTTTCCTGATAAATATCGGTTAGCATTTTGGGGTTTTCCTATCAGGTCTGTTGCATATCTTACTACTTCCCTTTCCTTTATCCGACAGAGATGCCAGATACCAGATAGATCTTGTAGCTGTTGGTAGGTTTTTCCACCTGCTTGAATTTGGGGATTTCTGAATATATTTTGTCACCTCGTTTTGTTGAAAATGTTCTCAATACATTTGGCTTATTCTATCTAATTGCTCTGTTTCTATGTGAGGATTTGGAAAAATGCAATAACTGTGCTGCCGTCAGTGCCATGACCTTTCCAGAATCCCTTTGAGTTTCTGTATTAGTGATGTTAATTGTAAGATTCAGTAATGAATTAGTTAAGGAGAAATCGTATTAAACATTCATTTTTAAATCTTAATTTTGTGTTTGTTATTGAAGGAGATGAGGCACATCTGTGAATGTATGTTTTCTGTATTCTGGATCTGTTGTGGGCTTGAATTTAAAAGACTGTTTATGTGAGAACATTCTTAACCTACTGGCAGGTGACAGTCCTTCAGTCTGGGCTGGAATTTTCCTCATGTATTGACCTGTCGACTGTCCATACCCACAATCTCACAATGTAGTGGTAAGAGAGAATGACTTCAGACTCTTCAGTGAACAATCAGTGACTTTTTTTTTTTTTTTTGCCACTTCTTCCCTCTGTGTTGTTTATCAATTGGTATCTAGTCATTTCTAGAATGAAAATTTTAGAATTTAATATGAGGCTTTTGGTAAAGAAATTCCTTATGGAATAATAAACTTAAAATTCTTTGGAAACCATAAATACAAAATTAAAAGATTTAAGGTTATTGATTAGGCACAGGTGTATAAGTAAGGTAATTGAGATTTATTTCTGAACCTACATTATTACATTGCTATTATCACAAGAAAGTCAAAGAAGTCCAGCTGCCCTGTCTCCTTCCTCCTTCCCATCCTCCTTCCACAGTTCATCCATCATATTACATTAATCACTCCTCCTGTGGTTCACATTCCTTTCATGTATTTGTGTCCCAATTCTGTTGTTGTCTCTTAATCTCTCTTCATATCTACATCACATTCAGTGCACTCTCACATACACAAGAAAGTACACTATATGTAGGTTGTGAGTGCAGGTGCTCTCCTGTGTGTGTGTATGTGTGTGTGTGCCCGTGTGCCCTTGCATCATGTGTGGATATTTTGCCAAGTTTGGAATGAATGCTTTGAAGATTTCCAACTCAGGCTATTTTTTCGCCACTTTTTTCTCCGTTCGAGGGTAACGAGTTTTAAGTTAGTATGAATACTGTTAAGGAATAAAACTAAACTCTCAAAACTAACTACAGATTTAATCGAACTTACATTTTTGATGGTTACAGGATTTTTTAGTTTTCTTCCCTTTTTTTAAGGAACCATAAATTAGGACCAGCTTTACTGTGATCATTGCATAGCACCATCAAATAATGATATATATACGAGGAAGCTCCCCTTCCAGCTCCCCATGGTTCCAGTGCCATATTGGACCTCTGTCTTGTACGTAATAGGTGTTCAGTGGATTTATGAATGGAATTCATAGTTCATATTAAATGTAATTCATCATATTATTTTGAATCAAGAAAAAAACAGTTTTGTTCTATGATGGTTTTATATTCAAAACACTTTTGTCTCTCCTTGGAAGTACTTTAACAAACCACAGTGTACCTGAGAAGTACTTCAGATTGTTGTGCAAAGTATGTGAGATACAGCAGAGGAGAAATTCTTTTTACCATCTCACATAATAAATCAAATGGCAGACTGCTGAGAGAATAGGAATAGTGGATAGATTTAACCCTACGACCTTCTCAACAGCCAGATCTTTCTAGCCCTTGTGTATGATACTTTATTTTTAACTCTTATTTGGGAACTTGAAGGTATCTTGAAGTAATTTGATAAAAATGTAAAGATTTGTAACTAAGTACTAATGTGTTAGTACCTTGGGTAAGAAATAATTTCTTCTAATATGCTTGAAATATCTATTCTTTATTAGACTATATAAAAGATATTCAAACTTCTTGACTTTTATAGCCTCTGTTGGAAAATAATTGAATCAGTCTAGCTCAGTAAACATTTATTGACTACTAGGTACTGTGTTTGGCCCTGGAGAGCCAAAATGAATAAGACATGATATTTACCCTCAGGAAATGTAATCAGATAAATACAATGCAGAGGAGTAAGTGAGACGACTGAGAGATGCAGAAAGTATTGCGGAGACCTGGACTAGCCTGAGGTGGTCAGGATTGGCTTCTTGGAGTAGGGGACGTTACAGAATGAGTAGAATGCAGTCAGGTGATGGATGGAGGTGGGTTGCAGTATGTTCTGGGATGGCCGATGCAAAGAAGGAAGTGGGGGATACAATATGTGTTCCGCATTGCTGGAAGATTGAAGAGAGGAGAGACGGGGAGTGGTGTGAAATGAGGCCCGTCCATGCTTACCATGGGAAGGTGCTTAAACTTTAGCTTTTACCTCTCTGGCTTTCACACTTTAAAAAAACAAAATCACATTAGAATCCTTACTTCAAGAAGAATTTTGTATGAGAGCAAGTATGTGCAACGGGTACAAGGGAACGTAGAGGAGAGTTTAAATTCAAGAGTTGTTTGTAAGTGGTACTTGGCAGGACCTAGTGATTAATTAGGGACAGGTGGTGGGTGAGGTTGACTCCCAGGTTTTTCGATTGGGCGATTGAATAGAAATTGGCTTTATCAAGTGTGATCTTGAATGTAGGAACGTATTTTGTGGGGGATAATGATGAGTTGCTCTGCATCTGATGGAGGGGTGTGGTGCTGGATATACGGATTGAGGAATCTCCAGTGGACACCTGGTACTTAAAACCATGGAAGGCCATGAGATTATTCAGAGGTATCTCATGGACTGAGATAGACTCTTGGGATACTAACCTTAGGGGGAGGGGGTGGAAATGATTTGGAGAAGTGTGAAGAGTTTGAGGAGAACCAGGAGAATGTGCTGAGTTGCAACTGAGCGGATCAAGAATTTTAAGAAGGGTAGAGAGTGATTAGTTTTATCAAATGCAATAAATGTTCAGTATTGGAAGGGTTGGAATGTGTGTGTCAGTGACGTCATGAGTACCCTTTTCCAGAACTGCTCCTTAGGATGTTGGGGACAGAAGCTGGAGTGTGATGAGCTCAGGAGTGAATGGGAAGTGTGAAAATAGAAACAGCAATTGTAGAATACTTTCAAAAAGTTTGATAAGGGAAAGAGAAAGAATAGCTAGAGGAAAATCCGGTTTGCAAGGGAAACTTGAGAATGTTTGTGGATTAGGGTTAAAGAGCTAGTAGAGCGAGGAACTTTCTAGATTAGCATAGGGAAGAGGTAATTGATGGAGCTAGCTTCCTAGGGAATGAGAGAATGGCAGATTCCAAGGTCTGAGGGAAGGCAATTGACTTTGACCTGGAGGAGAAAGACTTTATTTTCTGAAATTAAAGAAAGAGAGAGCAGACTGGATGTCTGGGTGAGTATGTATTTCTGTGTGTAGTGGATGGGAATTGAAGAGGGAACATTCCTAAAACCTTCACATTTTTCCAAGGGGTTATAGGTAAGATTGTCTGTGGGAAGCGGGTAGGGACTTGATGAGAGGGGTACAGATGGGGGAGAGAGGGGAACCTCAGGGTAAGAGAACTGGACCGTGAATTTGTAGTTGTAATGGGCTATAGTTAGCTGTAGTGAAAGATACAGGAAAATGTAGAAGGTAAATTTTATCACCACTCCTGAATTGCAGTTCTGTAATTCAGAGGTTAAAGGGCACTGAGGATGTAGTAATAAGAGATTGAAAAGATTAACCAGCGGTTCTGTGCTTGTTAGGGAAGGAGTGCAAAAGAGGATGAGGCTGATAGTTTTGGACAAAATCGTGGAATCCGGGGCCTGAATGCCTCTATGATAATCGTTCCCAAACTGTTGCAAATTGAAATCATCTGAGGATCTTTAAAAACTACTGGTGCCTGGCTTCTTCTCATGGGCTTCGTGAATGAATTGGTGTGCATACAGCCCGTGCGTTGGGAATGTTAAAGCTCCCCGGGTGACTGTAATGTGCAGCAGTGTGTGAACGACGGCTCTGGAAGGTGGAAGAGCAGGTACGGTGGAAGGTCTGGAACCAGAGAAGATTGTGGTCAGTGTGGAGATCCTGACGGTCGAGATTCCCGAGGTGAGGACACATTCAGTTGAAGTGGGCTGGAGTTCAGACAGCCACGGAGTTGGGAGGGCAAGTATGGTCTCCATCTTTGGTACAAAAGACCCTGAAGCCCACTTTCCCGGTACTCCCTGCTTTTCACTGGGGGAGCGCTCTGTGACAAGAGAGGGCAATCCCTCCTGGCAGGCTGACTGGGGGAACAAACAGTAAGGCTCAAACATGTCTTACTCTTGTTTTTAGAAAATAGTAGTGCAAAACATCGTTGATGCAAATAAAAAACCCAAAACAAATAAGCAAACTAATGGGAACTTATTTAAAAGCAAGAACAACAGCAGTTGAAAACCAGCACTGATGGCGTGCTGATACCAGAACATTTCTTTTGTGGGCAATTTGTATGTTGATATGCAGTAGAATCTTTGTACCAGTACTCTGCATATTGTGATTTTGTGACATCCAAGTTCAGTACTCAAAGTCTAGAAAGCTGTAGCCCTCTAGTAATTTCAAATTATAAATAGTATCATATAAAACTAGCACCTGTATCGTAATTAGCACATGTAACTGTAGTAACTCACTTTATTACTCTTGTGGCTCCATGTTTAACATTGTGTCATTTGCTTTAGGACTTGGAATCCTTTTATATCCATTAGGAAACCCCTTGCCCACCCAGGGCTGCAGACCATAAGTTGAAAATAACTTGGGAAGGCTTCTTTGAAGAGGGTGATTCGCGTGGAGGCTTGATACCGAAAGGCGAGGTGGGGGAAGAGCATCCCAGGCAGAGAAAACCCTGTGCCGCTGTGGGTGGGACAGTGAGAGGGCAGAGGGAGCAGAGGGAGCCATGTGCCCAGGCTGGCAGCCGGAGAGGAAAGGGTTAAAAACAGGTCAGAATCTGCTTGAGTGTATTTCTGAAATTGGAGATAGCTCACCACTGTGACACTGGGTGGATTAAAGCTGTTTTTCTTTTCTCCTGTTCATTTTGCCATTATTAATCTTAGCTTTTCTTTTAGCAAACTGACTTCCCAGAATATCCTCTCATTTCCTTTCATTCACAAATGTGATAAGGGTTTGGAATACCCCGGAGGATGCATTAGCCTAGGAGCACTTTTATTTTTTTTTTCAACAGCTTCTTTCCTTCCTTTTTCCTTTCCTTTCCTTTCCTTTCCTTTCCTTTCCTTTCCTTTCCTTTCCTTTCTTCCTCTCTCCCTCCCTCCCTCTCTTTTTCTTTCGTTTCTTTCCTTCAGTTATTTTCACATGTGTCCTTAACATTAGTTTGAGATAAAAAGAACTGAGCTTTATTGTTCCAGTTTTACCAGGGAAGGGAATACTGTTGTGTTAAGTG
This sequence comes from Nasua narica, assembly GCA_028533885.1. Lineage (NCBI taxonomy): Eukaryota > Metazoa > Chordata > Mammalia > Carnivora > Procyonidae > Nasua > Nasua narica. The sequence goes on from CM052808.1 coordinate 63,838,688, forward strand.
TTCACTGACTGCAGCACCTCTCCTCTGTTTAGGAGTCAGAGGAATTGATGCAGAGGATTTTAAGTGAGTCCTATAAAGGGTTGTCTGATGGGGGTGTGCCCCAGCCCACAGGGCTCCTGGTCTCGTGATTTCGGTGACTTGGCCATTTGGGAAGAGTTACAACTTAAATCTCTTTTGTGCTGGTATTATGGAACCTTAATATATATTAATCTTCTAATCTCTTAATATATTAATGCCATTTGGATATTATTATTATTCAAACATTATCCAGTAAGACATGGCCTGTAGAAATATTTTTAGAAGAGATTATCTCTATAGCAGTTATGACCTCAGTGTTTATATTTAATACGTATACTTAACTTTTGAGTAATTTACATTTTATGTCATGTGACCTAAATTGTATAGTATTAAACCTTAAAACCTCTCAAATATCCCTTTTTGGCTTATGCTTTTCGAATATACTTAATGAAAACACATGGAAGGAAGTGAAATAACATCAGCTCTGAGTATATTGTCATCTATGCCATCAAAAAATCTCCTATCCAGGGCGCCTGGGTGGCTCAGTTGATTGAGCAACTGCCTTCGGCTCAGTTCATGATCCTAGAGTCCTGGGATCGAGTCCCACATCAGGCTGGAGCCTGCTTCTCCCTCTGACCTCTCCTCTCATGCTCTCTCTCTCTGTCTCAAATAAAAAATAAATAAATAAATAAATCTTAAAAAAAAATCTCCTATCCAAAATCAAATATTTAAGATAAGTGTATTGTCCAATTTTAACTTAAATGGAGTCTCAGAAATAACTGTGTTATCCTGTTAGTATTAACAGCAATACGACAGCAGAGGGCACCAAATATCCATTTCAGTCTTACACATTTTCTTGATAGTTTCCCTTTCTTTCTCCCTTCCTTCCTTCCTTTTTCTTAATACAGTTGACAGCATGGGTTTAAACTGTTTGTGTCCGTTTATATGTGGATTTTTTCCATCCAGTATAGTCCTGGAAACATATTTTGTCGTCCTTATGGTTTTCTTTTTTCTAGCCTTATTGTAAGAATACACAATCTAATGCATGTATAAAATATGTGTTAATTGACTATGTTATTGGTAAGGCTTCTGATCAACAGTAGGCTGTTAGTAGTTAAGTTTTTGGGGAGTCAGAAGTTACACTCAGATTTTCTACTGCATGTGGGGAGAAGGGGATCAGTGCCCTTTACCTCCATGTTGTCCAGAGGTCAACTGTACTTAAAACTTAAAATTATCCTATCGTTAACATTAAAAGCATATATTCTCATAGTAAGTGGTGGGATTTTCCCTTAGCTAATTTTGGAATATTTTAAAACCGCATTAAGACATCAGTGTGTTTTTATTCATCGAACCTTTTTCATTTAACATTATGCATCAGAAGTTCTTTTAAAGATCTTAATTTTTTTTCCTTAAACATTTTATTTATCCATTTGTCCTAGTGAGAGTGCGCTACTGAGCACACATGCGGGGGGAGCAGCAGGCTCCCCACTGAGCAGGAAGCCCAGTGCGGCACTCCATCCTAGGACTCTGGGATCATGACTTGAGCCGAAGGCAGATGCTTAACTGACTGAGCCACCCAGGCGTCCCTAAAGATTTTTTATTCAATAGAATATCTTATCCATAATCAGGAATGAAATTGTTTAATTTTTCCTACCAAAATATTCTTAGGTGATAAACCAGTTCTTTATACTGTACTTAGGAAATAAAAAATTATTAAGATCCTGCGTTAGAAATACACCTAAATATTTTATGAAATGTTATATTACTGTTTGTCACATACATATATTTTATTTTAGGACCCAGTGTTGATAGTTATAGAAGTGTGTGTATGTGTGTGTGTGTATGTTAGATACATAGGATTTCCTAGTCTTAATATCCTCGATCTCTGGTTTCAAAGCAGATTCAGATTTTTTAAAAATTATTTACTCATCTGCTTTATATATTAGCATCAAAATTAGCTGGTGTTTTGTTTTAAGATTTTATTTACTTGAGAGAGAGAGGGGGAGAGCAGAAGCTGGGGGAACAGGCAGAGTGAGAAGGAGACACAGACTCCCCACTGAGTAGGGAGCCTGATGCAGGGCTTGATTCCAGGACCCCAGGATCATGACCTGAAGCAAAGGGAGACACTTAACCGGCTGAGCCACCCAGGCACCCCAAAATCAGCTGGTATTTAATGCTCACTGACATAAATCAAATTTATGCTTAGGTAGAAATCTGGACTATTTGGTATTATAGATTAGATTCCATGCTTTTTCAGGAAAAATAATTATTTTTCTAGGTAGCTTTAGAAATAGTCCTGAAAACTATGACGTTAAAAAATAATTCAGAAATAAGTTTTAAAATCAGGACCGTTGAAGTGAATGATGCAAGAGTAAAATTATTGCCAACATTCTGAATTTTTCTAAGTCATCGGATAAAATGACATATGCCTAAATATCATTGTAACGTTGGTTTTAGGGGACAAAGCTACCAGGTGTTTCAGCAGACGTGATTTAACCTAGCATGTATTTAAATGTATAATAATGATACATGTCATAACAAGGGTACATCAACATTTTTTCCTTCACAGGTGTTAAGTTTTTTTCTTGTTGCTGACAGTGCTGCTTATGATGTACATGTGTGTCCATATGCTGAAAAATACCTGGGCTTGAATAAGGAATAATCTCCTGATCATAGTTCTGTCATTTTTCTTGGGTTTTTCACTTGAGATACAATTTTATCTGCTACTCTTAATGTGATTGCCACAGGTTCGCTTGTGTGTGATAAGCAAGTGATCCAATAATTTTTTTCCTATTGCTGCATTTCTGTAATATTTTAAGTCCAGTTGTTTGTTTAGTATTTGAAATGGATAAATCTATATTTTCCCATATGCAGAAAATGTAATGTAATAGGCTTAGCACTTACAATGGAAATGTCAAATATATCTGTCTTACTAGCTTTCTAAAGTACATTGTGTGTCTTTTGCATTTATGATTGAGTTTTACTAGCAAATTGGAGACCATTTCATTTGGATATATTTTATGATTTTGCTTTTCTTGTTGCCCTTTATCAAGTAAGTTTTGAAATTAATTGCCTTAAGTACAAAGGCTTTATTTTCTTCTAAGCATCTTGCATATAATAGACACTCCACAAGTATTTGTTGAATTAAGCTTCTGCCATGATAATGTAAAAGGGAATTTGCAAACACACATTCCAGATGTTCTTAATAAAGGTAATAAAGGTAACAGAACAAGCATACTACTTTAACAGGAATGTTAAAGAATTTCCAGGATTAGGTAGCCTGCATGTGAAATTAGTAAGACTATAAGGTGATTCGAATGAGTTAGTTTGTTTTTATATATATATATTATATATGTATAAAATGATTAAGCTGAGAGATCCTTGGAGTTTGATAAATGTTTCTGCTCATTTTTCTTTAATCTTAGTGTGACATGTTAGAATATTAAACGTGCCTGTGGTCATCTCTGCCATCTCCATGCATTTAGCTTAAGTGTTACCCTCACAACTTTGCTGGATAGCTGTGTTTTGTTGTAACAAGCCTTTAAGTCAGTAGAATCCATTGACAGGTGTTATAGGTCATATGCAGGACTTGGGGATGAGTCATTTTCTCCTTCTTCCCTTCCGCCTCTCTCTATTCTCATCTGCTTTTATTATTGCTGTCTGTTTTTCACCCTCTTTTTCGGACGGTGGCTTGCTCGTAGGTACAGTTTCTCCATGGTGACACAATCAGCAGCACTGAGAGGTTGTGATAAGGGGAGTCACACACAGCCACATCGAGATACCATGGTACCAGACACTAGATAACCTTTCAGTGGTCCGAGCACATGGGCTGTCTGCTGGCGCATCTCCCGGAAAGAGACAGCACCAGAGGAGATCTCGGGGTGCTGAAAGGGGCACAGATGTGGTTGACGTCAGAGGAGAGAGCTTAAAAGCTGACCTTGTGTCCTCACTCTTGCCTTCTTTTTTCTTCAAGCCACTCTTGCTGCCTCAATAATTTCCTTACCAAACGGGTTTGATTTTCTATTCTTTCTTTTAATGATCTCCATTTCTCCTAATAAAATTTTGTAGATCTTTTCCAGAAAGACAGTATTTACTAAGGTACTGTGGTGGGCTCTTGATTTTACCTGATGCTGTTTTTAACCTATTCCCTCATACATAGTGACATACCTGTCTACCTAAAGTTGATATTAAGATAATGTTTTACCTTTTTCTGTGATTTTACAAACCCTAATGCCCAGCATAGTGCCTGGGCCATAGCAACAACTTAGTATGTGGTAGCTATCAATATTAATTTTCATATTAATAATATATATAATGTACTATAAATAACTTTATCATTCAAATTAATGTCACTAGGTACAAAGCGTTAAGCATAGTGTTTGACATTACACATTCAGCATTTGGGAAAACAAATGCGCAGCGCTGTGGTGTTAGAAATAAAAGGGCAATGTACACATTCTTCACCCCATCCCATCGTCTACATTGCATACTTTTATCTTCCCTCATCTGGATGACTTCTGTTTCCTCCCAATTCATATTCATGACTCTGATCTTTTCAGCCAGCGCTGCTGGTGGATAAACACCTATAAAATTATATTTGTTCATGTTATTCCATTCTTTTAAAGCCTTTGGATGATAGTTCTCAAGTTCTTCGTGCTACAGCATGAAGTTGTCTGGAGTTCTCAATAGGCAGGTTCTGATCCATTCGGTGTATACATACTGATTCAGGACTGATAATCAGGCCCAGGAACCTGTATTTTAACGAAAAGCACCAACGATTCTGAGAGAAGCCCTGCTTTAATGATTCCCAAGCCTGCAAGATAAAGTTCAGAAGCCTTAGTGTGAACCTCTGTGTTCTCAGTGAACCAACCCTTACATTCCTTCTCTTGGTCATCTCTGGCTTCATCAACGTCCATCCTGTCACATCTCCTGCCTTTATTCTCTTTCACATTTTGCTCTCTCTCTGCCCTTTCATAGTTACCCCTTTGGAGAGGCTCTCCCTGGTCACTAGGGTAGAGTTGGTGCTTTTTCTGGTGCGTCCCTTATTGTAACTTGGAGTGCTTTCTTCAGAGCGCCATTCTTGCTGCATTATCATGGTGTCTTTATGTGCCATTATATGTCTGTGAGGTTTGAGTTCTATGACTAGAAAATCATCTTGTTTGTCTTGTATCTCCAGCGTCTTGCACAGACACAGGCGAATGTGTAACAAATGAATTAAATACGGGGATGAAATTCAGAAAGTCTTGGCTTTTTAAAATCATATTTTGTAGAATATAAATTTATATTACTTAGGCTCATTAGGTTCTTAAGCTGTGATTTAGAAATTATTTCCTACCTTCCTTTAAACATGATTCAGTTCAGAACAGAGGTTTAAGCAAAGGAGGCAGAATTAGTAATAATTATGGAAATAATTTTTGGCACAGCAGCTAATTGAAACTTTTTTTTTTACATTTTTCTTTAATTGAGGTATAATTGACATACAACATTACAGTAGTTTCAGGTTTACAACGTGATGATTTATATTTGTATATATTGTGAAATGATCACCATGGGAAGTCTAGTTAACAGGAAATGCCTCTCCAAGGATGGGTAAAGAATGACTTGAGGGGTTGTGGGAAGAATGAGAAAGGAGCATCATCCTGGCATAAGCAAAGGCACAAACATGTGACACTGCATGGTTCTGGAATTTACAAGTGGTTTAGGGACACCTGGGTGGCTCAGTTGATTGGGTATCTGCCTTCCACTTGGTCATCATCCTGGGGTCCTGGGATTGAGCCCCGTGTCAGGCTCCCTGCTTAGCAGGGAGTCTGCTTCTCCCTGTGCCCATCTTCCTCCTCCTTGTGCTCACCCTCTCCCAAATAAATAAAAATAGAAAAAAAAATTACAAGTGATTTCATTGGGCTGTAGTAGAAGATATAGGGGTTGTGGCTAGAGATGAAATTGGAGGAATAGGCAGCAATATATTTTGGAAGATGTTTTGTGCTTTGTAAAGAAGTCTTTGCTTTGCAAAGATTGTATCCTTGGATTATAAAATGCTATTGAAGCCCCTTCACCTAGAAAGAAACATGGTCAGATGAGAGGCTGATTGAGGCAGAAGAGAGACCAGTTAAGGAGATTTGTTATAATTTTATGATTGAAGAGTTGATTAGCAATTTAAAATAATTTTATAATTTTTTTATAATGTCCTTTGTTCATTTTGCCAGGTACTCTGCTAGGGTTACACAAGATGAATGAAACATAGTTCCCATAGAGTACAGGAAAATGTAAATATGTAAAATACCTAACTATATCAACATAGCTAAGGTGTGATACGTTTGTGACGTACAGTAGGTATAAAATTTTATGGGAGCTGGATCATTGTGGACTTTTTTTTTTTTTTAAAGATTTTATTTATTTATTTGACAGAAGGATCACAAGTAGGCAGAGAGGCAGGCGGGGGGGTAGGGGAAGCAGGCTCCCTGCTGAGCAGAGAGCCCGATGCGGGGCTCGATCCCAGGACCCTGAGATCATGACCTGAGCCGAAGGCAGAGTCTCTAACCCACTGAGCCACCCAGGCGCCCCGTGGACTAACTTTCTTTGGGAGAATTAGGGTCTTAGTCGAAGAGAAGGAATGAAAATAGAACAAAAGAGTATTTGGGGCAAAGGAATAAATAAAAGCATTAAGGGGTGGGAGACCGTGATTATGGTGTGAGAGCCTGTTTGCTAAAGCTGGAAAAATATTTGGTATCAGACCATAATGGTCCTTGAATGTTGTGCTGAATGACTTTGTATTTTATCCTGGAGCTTTATTTTCTGATTATGAGAATAATATATAGTGACTATACACTACTTAAAAAACGTAGGGAAATATAAAGAAAAAAGAAAATATTCTGTAATTCCATCACAAAATATAAGTACCAATATTTTCATGTATTTCTTCCCAGTGTTTCTCACCATGCTCAAATATATACTTAAGCATTCAATAAATGAAATCAGAACTATACTCTGTGTGTGTGTGTGTGTGTGTGTGTGTGTGTGTAATTTTATCTCACTTAAAATTGGAACAGGAGGGGTGCCTGGGTGGCTCAGTTGGTGAAGCATCTGCCTTTGGCCCAGGTCATAATCTCGGAGTCCTGGGATCAAGCCAGCAGTGAGTCTGTTTCTCCCTCTCCCTCCACTCCTCCCCCGACTCATTTTCTCTCTCTTTCCTTCTCTCTCTCTCTCTCTCAAATAAAGTCTTTAAAAAAAAATTGGAACAGGAAATTTTGCCATGTGGTTAAATGTGCCCAGAAAGCATGATTTGTAGTGATTGCAGTATTTATTCTATTATATAGCTACACTTAAATTATTTATCTGTTTCCTTATTGTTAGAGTATTTAGGCTTCAATTTAAATAATGGCTACCATTTCACTGAACATCTTTGTACATAAATCCATGTCTGTATTTCTGACTATTTAGGATAGGGTCCTAGAAATAAATGCACTGGATCAAACTGTCTAAAAGTCTCACAATGTATTTTGCTACATTGCTCTTGTAAAAGGCTGCTGTTTAAATTCACGCCTGCAGTGTGTGGGTTTGACTTTCATTGTATTCCTGGATAATGTTTTTAGTGTTTACTGTGTGCTAATTTTATAAATGATATCTTGTAGTTATTTTAACAGTTATTTCCTTGACAACTAGTTTGAGCTGGTTTTTTCCTATATTTTTTGACTCTTTGTTTCTTTTACTGCGAATTGTCCTTGATCTTTATGGTATTCTCCCTCTTATTTGGGCATTAGTATTTTTCTCACCGATTTTAAGAAATATTTATATAGATTGTAAGCCTATCAGTCTTATTTCTGGCACTTCTCCTATTTCTTACTTGCCTTTTATTATTTTTATAGTAGTGAATTTTAAATTTAAGTATATTTGTAAAGCTCTTTCTCATCTTGAGATCAGATATATTCACCTGTTTTTTGATTTAGTTTTTAATCTGTATTTCCCATTTCTCTTCACAACCCATGATAATGCCAGCTTTTTGGCAGAAGAGTGATGTGACTGGATTTGTGCTTCAGGAAGAAGTCTTGTGGTTCTGTGGAGTTGCGTGGGAGTAAGGAGAGACTAGGGGCAGTGAACCCCACTGAGACAAGAAAATAAGGGTCCAAATGTGGTGACAGTGATAGCGGGGATAGAATGGAAGAGGGACGATTCTCCACTGATGGTCTGGCAGGCACAGCGGGTTCAGTGGCAGCGTGGACATTGGGACACGTTGACTATGAGGTGCTATGAGACATCTAGATACAAGCAGCTGTAAGTAGAGGATCGGAACTCCAGGAGGCTAGTCGGGGTGATGATGGAAATTAGAGAGCTACAGGTGTTAGTTCTAACGTGGGAGGAGCAATGAGCTTTCAGACTGCTGAGAGGGGTGCTCGGAATTAGAAGGCTCACCAGGGAGGGAAGCTGGGAGAGGTGGCTTTTAATTTTTTTTCTTTATGCTTTTCTCTCACTCACCTAGCAAAAATAACAATGTCCGATCCTGCAAAGAGCTCGAGGAGCAGCGGAATTGAGAGTTTTCTTGGATTAGCTTCCTACTTTCTGTACATTTGGCTAAAAGGGGCAGTAGAGGGGAGAGGGATCAGTAGAAAAGGGAGCATGGTCAAAGGGTAACACTCTTTGTGAGAATCTAAGAAGACCTGGGCATGTTCTCTATTGAGGGAAAAGAATCTGTGAACAGGCAGAGAGTGAAGGTAAAGTGGAAAAAGGAGGGATTTGACGGTACAGCAACTTAAAAGGATGAGTCGCCATGATAAATGGAGTCTTCTTTCAGGTGGACCGGTAGTTCATTCTCATAGAATTTGCGTAGAGGTTACTGAAATAAATTTTAATCTCTTTTATGAGTAAAAAGACTCCCTGCTTCAATAACAGATATTAACTGACCATTTTATAATTGTTTCAGCGTAAAAGTCTCATATAAATTCACATCTTTCATATGTTGCTGATTGACAGAGTTCATGTGTTACTTTTAATGATGGGGTACCTAAAAAGACAGCCTAATACACATTGAAACTCCTCTATTTATTGCTCATTCGTGAATGTATGCAATTAAACACCTTGTATTATGACCATTTGTTGAAAATTTTTTTGCAGGGAAATTTGCCTAAATATTCTCATAACTCCCTGATGGTTCAAGCAATAAAGACAAACCTAACAGACCCGGACATACATGTGCTTTTCTTTGATGTGGAAGCGTTGATTATTCAACTCCTGACTGAAGAAGCCTCTAGGCCGAATGCTGCGCTTATTTCCCCAGAGAATTTGCAAAAAGCATCTGGCAGTTCAGACAAAGGGGGCTCTTTTCTAACTGGAAAACGAGCAGCAGTTCTCTTCCAACAAGTGAAAGAAACTATCAAAGAGAACATAAAGGAACATCTCCTTGATGACGAAGAGGAGGACGAGGAGATGATGAGGCAGAGAAGAGAAGAAAGCGATCCAGAGTATCGGGCCAGCAAATCTAAGCCATTGACCCTATTGGAATATAATTTGACGATGGACACTGCAAAATTGTTCATGTCGTGTCTTCATGCCTGGGGCTTAAATGAAGTTCTGGATGAAGTTTGTCTTGATCGCCTTGGAATGCTGAAACCGCATTGCACAGTATCTTTTGGTCTCCTGTCGAGAGGAGGTCATATGTCCCTGATGCTTCCTGGTTATAATCAGCCTGCTCGGAAACTGTCACATGGGAAAGCAGAAGTAGGAAGGAAGCTGCCAGCAACCGAGAGCGTCGGAAAGGGAACTTACGGAGTGTCCCGAGCCGTCACCACACAGCATCTCCTGTCTATCATATCTTTGGCAAATACGTTAATGAGTATGACCAACGCAACTTTTATTGGTGATCATATGAAGAAAGGTCCTACCAGGTGTGACCATGATAGTTTGATTTTATTCTCACATTTCAGGAAAAAAAAAAACTTGTTTTATTTTTTTGTTTATTACTTTTTTTTTTTGACTCTGTCCACCTTAGTATTTTTGTGTCATCTCAGTGTTTCCCCTTGAAATTTTCAAACACAACATGCATGATTCAAAGCATGATAAAACTACACAGTTTAATCTTTAGTCAAATGTACTACATAGCTATTTAAACTGAGTAGCTCAGTTCAGGTTTAATAAGGGAATTATGGACTAGCTCTTAGAATAGAATTGTATCTGCTTAAGTTTGCATTGACATTTAATTCAAAGTGTTACATTTGGTTGAAATTCTTTTTTATGACTTATATGTAATGATAGGTGTTCAGTAATTAGCTTCAGAATTTGTGAGAAGTGTAGTCAGACTTTTTTGGTTAGAAGAGAGAAAACTTTTTTAATTGTAGGAGAGTATTATTTTAATATTTCAGGAATATCTAACCTGACTTGCTATTACCTATTTTCCAGAAGTCATGAAAATAACTTTTTAAACTGTGGTTTTATTATACTTTATTGAGAGTCGATCATATTGAAAAATTCACTTAAGTAATACATACCTAGTATTTGGTTCCGATGTGAGTACCTTATAGGTACTGTGTCATTCATGCTCTTAGCCCTACAAGGCAGGTGTTGTTATTATCCTTTTCCTATAGGTAAGAAACTGCAACACAAGTAAAGTAATGTGTACAAGGTCACACTAGTAGTTAAGTGGTGTCACTAGAATTCACAATGAGACAGATTGCCTCTGGAGTTCAAGATTTCTAATGCCTTATTACCTTTTTCAGATTTTAAGGATGAATTCTTTTAGACTCACCATATTGTTCCGTGAATTCATCTGGACCAATCATATAGGGAGGGCTGAAATCTCGGCATGCTAATATGGAAGAATGAAGGACTAATTACAGTATTTATTTGTCAGTGGTAGTACATTAAACTGTTCAGAGAAATACTTCTTAAATTAGTATGAGGCATAAATTGTAGATGTAAAGTTTTTACTTGCTGTTTGCTAATCATTCAATACATTAAAATTTGAAAAGGAAAATGTTAAAAGGTACAAAACAGAAAAAAACATCTTTTTGGAATGGTAAATTGAAAATCTTCGGTATATGTTTCTTCTGCAATTCATTTGGGACTAGAAAGTTTAATATTTTAAATGGTTCTGGAAATATGAACGTATGAATGTATGTATACATATATTTTCTTCTTCTTTTTAAAGGCCACCTCGACCAAGCACCCCAGACCTTTCTAAGGCAAGGGGTTCCCCTCCAACTTCCAGTAATGTTGTGCAAGGACAGATTAAACAAGGTAAAATTAAATCTTATTAAGTAATTAACCTGACATTTCAGCTGTAGAAACTGAGGAGGCATAGCTAATGTATAATCATAACCTTTTGTTTGTCTCAGATTGTTAAAAGGGAGAAAAGTTGTTATATTCCAGATGTAAATATGGATGATTAAGATGTCAGTTAAAAATAAATCAGATTTATTTAGAAACTGATAAATGAGCATATTTCATATAATTTTATTGTACTGTCTTTGACCTAATTTTTATGAATTAGGGGCACCTTAACTTGACAACACTAGTGTGTTAATTGTGTGTATCTTGAGTTTAAAAGTTATATCTATTTTTAACTACATTTAGAAATATTTAAATTCATATTTTCATACTGTATGTATTCTGCTACTTGCCAGTAGTTCATGCTTTGTAATCCACAAGCGGAAAAAGTTTCTTTTTATTTATGTCATTATGTATCTTAATTTTTGTCTACAGCTTTGTTTTTCATCAGTGGGTAGAAGAGAAAGTTGGGTTTTTTTTCCACTAGTATCTTTTATGTCCATTATAAAGAGTGGTAAATGAGGCAACCAGAGTTGGGGAGGGGATCAATTCTGCTCTCCCTCTGGCCGAGAGTTAATGCTGACTCTCTCAGAATGTGATAGAAGTGAAGAAGTGAGCAAGAGATGGGATGATGAAGCTTCTGTCTGTAAATGGGGACTTCAGGCTCTTCTTTTTTCCATAGTTTTTTGTTTGTTTAGGTTTTAAAGATTTTTTTCTTTTTCTTTTTCTTTTTTTAACAATTTTTCCCTTCCCTAGGACAAGTACTTTTCTTTTTCTTAGCTTACTATTTGTTATTTACATCAGTGTCTTTAAATAGATCCCCGATTTTCAGTTTTAGGCACTATTGGCTTCTCATTATGGAAGATAAACTCCTATATTCTCTGCCCCTACTCCCATTGTTCATTCCAACCCGTCATGCTCACCCCCTTTGTTACCCTTCCTCTGATTAAAATTAATGTAAACTTGTATAAAATAATTATATGTTATAGAAAAGTTTTGCTTGGATAACCTTTTATACTTGTGTGTGTGTGAAATACATATACAGAAAAGTGCACAAAACAGAAATATGTAGCTGAGTGACTTTTACATGCTAAACTCCCTTATAATTACATCCATGGACAAGAACTTGAACATTGCCATCATGCCAGAAGTGGCCTGTATGTTCTCTCCCAGTCATTATGTGCCCCCTTCCAGAAGTAACTACTGACTTGACTTCTGGGAAATCACTTTCTTTCTTTCCTTTAGAGTTAAACTACCTAAGTTTAAAGCCCTAAACAGTGCAGTTTAGTTTTGCTGTGCTTTGAATTTTATATGAATTCCGTCAGCATGGAGTATGTATTCTTCTGTTTTTGGCTTCTTTTGTGAGATTTATCGATGATACTGCGTTTGAGATTTACTCATTTTCATTGTCCATTTTTATTGTTCTGTAGTATTCTGTGGAATGAGTGGATCGCAGTTTCTTTATTCATTTTCCTGTCAATAGACATTTGAATTATTTTCATTGTTTTTCATAAATCTGCAAACGTTCTTGCATTTGAATCTTAATGTACCTTATGGGTATTTCTGTTGTGTATATAACTAAAAGTGGAATTTCTGTATATGTTTATCTTTAGCTTTAGCAGATAATATTATGTTTTACTAAGTGAGTGACTAATATACATCCATCAAAATGGCTAAAGTAAAAAAGATGGAAAATACTGGGTTGGCTAGGATATGGAGCAAAAAGAAGTCTCAGACACCATTGGTGAGCTATGTCAGCTAACCCTGAATAGTCTCCATCTCTTTCACTTTAGCCATCTGGATGTATGCATATAGTCTCTCAAGTGTGTAGTTTACATTCACCAATTTCCATCAAGGTTGAATACTTTTTTGGTATGTTTATTGCGCACTTCTATATGTTCTTTTGTGAAGTGCCTGTTCAGCTCATGTGTGTCTATTAGGTTGTTTAAAAAAAAAAAAAAAAGACTTGTAAGGGTTGATCTTTGTCCTTGATATGAGCCTTTTGTTGTATGTATTGCAAATATTTATTTGCCTTTCATTGCTATCTTTGAAAGTCAGCATCTCTCAATTTCAGTGGAATCTAATATATCAACTTTTTCACTTATGATTAATATTTTTGTGTCCTATTTAAGAAGTTACCTTTATACCCCTATCCTGATATCATGAAAATATCCTTCTGTTTGAGAAGCTTTATTGTTTTATCCTTTTTATTTAGATCTGTAATCTGCCTAGAATTCACTTTTGGGTATAATGGGAAGCAGGGGTCCTGATTCGTTCCCCACTGCTTTGCAGTGCCACCTTTGTCATAAATAAAATATTCTTCTGTATGTTCTGTTTCTGGAGCTATTTGAGCCCATCGATTTGCTTGTGTATTCTTGTGCCTTAATTACTGTAGCTTTGTAGTAGGACTTGGTATTCAACAGAGTCTTCCCATCTTATTCTTAAAGAATGTCATGGCTATTCTTGTTTCTTTGAATATCTCAATTGTTAGTTTAGAGCTGGTTTCTCATTTGTTATAAAAACCTATTGTGTTTTCAACTGCAATTTTATTGAATTTGTAGATGAGTTTGGGGAGAATTAATATCTTTGTGGGATTCATTCATTCAGTATATTCAGTGTATTCAATTCAGTATATCCCTGTATTTATTTAGGTCTCATTTAGCTATTGTAACTTTTATAGTTTTCTGTGTAGAGGTCTTATATACTTTTTTATTTAGTTTTTTTCCTAGGTAAGGATTTTTAAAATATTCTTGTAACTGGTATTGAATATTTTGTTTTCTGTGCCTCTGGCACAGAAATGCAGATGATTTTTGTATGTTGACCTTGTATTAAGCAGGCATGCTGTTAACACATTATTTGTAATACTTTATTTGTGGATTACTTTGACTATATGGACAGTCATATGGGATACTTTTTCTATTCCTAGTGTTTTCCCTTTAAGCTTTCATAATTATTATATCTCCTATATGCTTTTTACAGGTAGTTTTTAAGAAATTAACTTTCCATTATTCCTTTGCTAAGTGTTTATCATCAGTGTATATTGGGTTTTATCATGCTTTTTCTGTATCTATTGAGATGATAATATAATTTTTCCTTTTATTCTGTTTTGATGTATTATTGTCTTTATGTTGTTGAATTTGGCTTAATATTTTTCATTCAGGAAAAAGTTTTCTCTTCTTCCTCTTCTTTTTTTTTTTTATAAGTAGACTCCATGGAGCCCAGCACAGGGCTTGACCTCACAACACTGAGATCAAGACCTAACCTGAGATCAAGAGTTACATACTTAACCAACTAGTGAACTAGTGCCCTAGTTTTCCTTTCTTCTAATGCTGTTATGAAGTGTTATGTTATGCAGGTTTCAAAAAATGGATTAAAGAATCTTATGTAAGATTGACCTTCTTTCTGGGCGCCTGGGTGGCTCAGTGGGTTAAAGCCTCTGCCTTTGGCTCAGGTCATGATCTCAGGGTCCTGGGATCGAGCCCCATATCAGGCTCTCTGCTCAGCAGAGAACCTGCCTCCCCCTCTCTCTCTGCCTGCTTGTGATCTCTCTCTCTGCATCTGTCAAATAAGTAAATAAAATCTTAAAAAAAAAAAGATTGACATTCTTTCTTCCATGTATGTGCAATAGAATTTGCTGAATTTAGATCTAGGGTTTTCTTTGTGGGAAGTTTTAAAATTCTGGGTTTAATTTCTTTCATTATCATGTGACACTTCAGATTTTCTGTTTCTTACGTGAATTTCATTAAGTAGTACATATTTAGCGATTTTTCTAGTTCTTTTAAATTGGTTGTCATTTGAAAAGATACTATCTTTTAAACTTCTTTAATATCTGTAATGATACCACCATGTTGTTCCTGATGTTGTTAATCATTTGTATCTTCCCTCTTTTCTTGATCAACCTCATCAGGCACTTACTTATCAATCTTACTAGTTATTTTAATGAATCCTCTGTACCTTTGTTTTTCCATCCTAAGTGCCTATTTTTTCCTATCTCACTGAAATCTGCTCTTCTCCTGTTTTTTGTAGTTTAATATGCTATTTATTTTTAACTTCCTAAGATGGATGGTAACGTACCAATTTTTAGCCCTTCTTCTTCAAAGTATATGCCTAAAATAATGTTATCTGTGAATAAAGACAGTTTTGGTTCTTTTCAGTCAGTTCAAATTTTATTTTTCTTACCTTATTGCACAGGTAAGGAGTTCGAGAATGATGCTGAATTGAGAAGTTAGAGCAGACATCATTGCCTCATTCCCAATCCATGGGATAAAGCATCTAGTTGTTATTAAGTATGTTATTAGCTGCAAGTTTTTCTTAGATGAGGAGGATGTTAAATTACCCTCTATTCCTAGTTTGCTGAGATTTTTTTATTATGAATGGATGTTAGATTTTGTCAGATGATTTTTCTGCATCTGTTGAAATTAGCAAATGATTTTTCTCTGTTATTTTCTTAAGACAAAAGTATATGAACTTTTGAACTTTAAAACAACCTTGAGATTTTACGGTAGACCACACTTTGTCATGATGAATTATTCTTCTTATAGATTGTTGGATATAATTTGCTAAAATTTGTTAAGAGTTTATGTTATGTTTATGAGGGATTTTGGTCTACAGTTTTTATTTCCAATAATGTTCTTTGTTCAGTTTTGGTAACAGGATAATGCTGGTCTCACAGGAGTTAGGATGTTCTCCTCTCCTCCCTCTTTTTTTTTTTTTTTTTTAATTTTCTGGAAGGGTTTGTGTAGAATTGATATTATTTCTTTTTCCTTTGATGTAAATTCACTAGTGAAAGTATGTGGGTCTGGAGTTTTCTTTATGAGAAAGGTGTTAACTACAAATTAAATGCTTTAATAGATACAGGGTTATTTAGATGTTTTATTATTATTATTACATCTTGGGTGAACTTTGCTATTTTGTATCAAAGTTATTGGGAAAGAAGCTTAATCTCTTATTTAATTTTTGTTATGTATAGTTTATGATTTTTCCGTTTTCTCCTGAATAGTCTGGCAATGATGTGGGTTTGATTATTCCTCCTTGCATTCCTATTAGTTTTTGCTTCATGTGTTATAAAACTCTCTTACTAGGTACATACACCTTTTCTTACTGATTTTTTTTTTTTAGTTTTGTCATTATGAAATGACCTCTTTATTTTTGATAATATCTTTTGCTTTGAAAATCTACTTTGTTTATAATAATGTAGCCAGTTCAGCAATTTTGGTTACTGTTATTAGCATGGTATGTATTTTCTTGTCCTACTTTTTTACCGATTTTGGGTCTTTACATTTAAATTATGTTTCTTATAGGCAGTATGGCCTACTTTTTTACTGTAGTGTTTAAGCCATTTACCTTTAATGTGGTTGTTGATATAATTAGGTTTGAATCTGTCGTCTGCTGTTTTTTTCTCCTTGTCTCATTTGTTCTTTGTTCCTTCTTTTCCTTTTTCTGCTATTTCCTTTTATGATTTCACTTTATCTCTTTTATTGACTTATAAGCTAATTTTTTATTTTGTTATTTTAATGGTTATTTTAGAGTTTCTAGTCTACATAGAGCTTTAATTTATAGAGTACCTTTAAGTGATATTATACTGTTAACATTTAATATAAAAACTAAAATGTTATACTTTCATTCTTTACTTCCTGACCTTTATTCTATTTTTGTTTTGTATTTTACATTTATGTATTTTATAAACTTTTCAAATAAGTATTATTTAATAGTTAATTGTATTTTAAAGAGATTTAAATAAGAAAAAAATACATTTAACTATGCAGTTACCATTTTTGGTATTCATTCCTTTATGTAGATCCAGATATTTGTCTGGTGTAATTTTTTTTTCTACCTTAATTAAACATTTCTTGTAGTGGAGATCTGCTATTCTTTCAGCTTCGCATCTGAAAACATCCTTATTTGCTTTTGATTTTGAAAGATATTTTTGTCTGGTATAGAATCTAGGTTGACCATTTGTATCTCTCAGTACTTAACAGATAATACACGTATTATCTTCTTACTTGCTTTGTTTTTTTTTTTATTTTTATTTTTAAAATTTTTTGCTTTGTTTTGTTTTTTTAAAGATTTATTTATTCATGGGAGAGAGATAGAAAGAGTGTGCATGTGAGACCATGTGTGAACATGGAGAGGGAGAGGGACAAGCAGGCTCCATGCTCAGTGTGGAGCCTGAAGCAGGGCTTGATCCCAGGACTCCAAGATCACAACCTGAACTGAAATCAAGAGTCAGATGCTCAACTGACTGAGCCACCCAGGTGCCTCCTCATTTGCTTTGTTTTTAACAAGAAATCTGATGTCATCTGTATTTTCCTACATAACATTTAAATTTTTTTTTACTTTATTACACTTGCTGTTTTAAAGATTTTTCTCTTTGTTATTGGTTTTGAGCCGTTTGCTTTGAGCCTTGGTGTAGTTTTCTTTATATTTCTTGAGGTTGAGGTTTACTGAGCTTATTTTTATAGTTTTCATTAATTTAAAACATTTTTCAACCAAATATTTTTGGTTTTTCCCCAAATATTCTTTCTATTCTCTCCTCTCTTCTCTCTTTAGTGGACTTAAAGTATATGTACATTAGGTCACTTGAAATTGTTTCATAGATCACTGATGCTTTATTTTTGGATTTTTTTTTCCTGTGTTTTAATTAGGTAGTTTCCGTTGCGGTGTTTTCAAGTTCATTCATCTATTCTTCAAATATACAACCTGGTATTAAGCTGAACCAGCGTATTTTTCATCTCAGACATTATGATTTGCATGTCCATATAATTTTGATTTGTATCTTTTTTATATCTTCATTGTCTCTATGTGACTTTTTTCCAATCTATTAGCTATAGTTATAATGACTGGTTTAATACCGTTATTTGATAACTTTGACATCTCTGTCAGTTTGGGGTTGATTTTTAATGGATTTTCCCCTTCATTATGGACTGTGCTTTCCTGCATCCTTGCATGCCTGGTAATCTGTTAAATGGCAGATACTTGAATTTTACCTGGTTGGGAACTGAAGATTTTTATATTGTTACAGCTTGGAAACAGTTTGATCTTTTTCTGGTCTTGCTTTTGATTTGTTTGGTGGGTTTGGAGTCATGCTCTGTCTAAGGCTAATTTCCCATTACTGAGGCAAGAGCTTCCTGAGTATTCTAGTACCCCATGAATTATTAATTTTCCAGTCTGACTGGTAGAAGCAACATGGTCTTTGCCCTTATAGTTTCTTCACACACATGAACTGATCAGTACTCTGACTATTCCAGGGGAACATCTGAAGAACTTGATTTTTGAAGCTCTCTTTTCTCTGTCCAATGGATTCTAGCTGGAGGACATCTGAAGAACTTGATCTTTGAAGTTCTCTTCTTTCTGTCCAATGGATTCTGGCTGCTCTGGCTTCCTGAGACTCTCAGCTCTGTCTCTTCAACTCAGGGAAACTGTGGGGCTCTTCCTCAATCCTCCTTCCTGTAACTTGGTCTAGAAACTCCCAGAAGGCAATAAGCTGGAAAAGTCATAGTGCTGTTTGTCTCTCAACTCCTGACTCTCAGTTCATCATCACTTGTTGTCCAGTGGCTTGAAACCATTGTTTTATGTGTTTGGTCAGGGGGAGTTGTTTTAGATGGGATTATAAATCTGTTTCATGTTCTTCCATCTTGGCCAAAAGTGGCAGTTCCTCTCCCTTTACTTTTAAAATGTTCTAAATATACTATTACTTCATAAATAAAAATCCTTTATGTTGTATAGAGTTTCAGTGTTTTTAGAGCCATTACTTAAGAGAGAAATCGAAATAGGCTCACAAATATAAGAGACTTGTTTAACATATGGTTGGTTAGTTATAGTGGTATGATTAGAATACAACAGCACCTTTTAACTCTGTACTTCTTCTGTATTAACATGTATTTATCTCCTAAATCCATTGAAAAGATCTTCCAGTTTATACAGTACAAATCAGTGGCAGGGCATAATCTCCTCCAATTAGTTAGTTCAGAGCTTCATTTAAGATCAATTCCTGTTAGGGGCACCTGGGTGGTTCAGTGGTTAAGCATCTGCCTTTGACTCCCATCATGGTCCCAGAGTCCTTGGATTCAGCCCCGTATCGGGCTCCCTGTTCAGAGGGGAGCCTTTTTCTCCCTCTCCAGCTCCCCCACTCCTTGTGTTTCCTCTCTTGCTGTCTCTGTCTGTCAAATAAATAAATAAAATCTTAAAAAAAAGATCAGTTCCCGTTAGAGATGGTATTTGTTGTCCTCATCATTACCATCTTTATTATCATTCTTTGTAGTTGATGTTTCTTCTTGGATTACATTTTTCTCCCTCTGTAATCCTAGCAGATACAAGCCGTCCAGTTTAATTTGTGACATTGTTGTGATGCATTGTGTACTCCACCACTGTCACGGTATTGAATTTACTCACCTGATCAGGTCTGAGGACGTTACAGTTTGAATGCTTTAATGTTGCTCCTCATATAAAGCATCGCGTTTTGAGAGCAGTGAAGAGGGGGTGGGCACTAAGAATTGAGTCTTTTTCCAAAGCATTTATTTAAGGCAGTAGAGTTAGGAATTTCCATTTGAAACAACACAGATGCTTATCTTTTAAAGTGAATAAAGGTTAGCAATCTGTAGTGGGAGTTACATCATAAAATACTTTAGGATGGCATCACGAAACCCACTTTCTATTTGAATATTGAAAATATGGAGTAATTATCTCTTTAATAAGTATTTATTAAGCCCTTTTTTCCTCCAACCCTATTTGGGTCGTTAGAAAGATTAGTCTGATGTATACTCTCTTGAGTAGTTTATGTCAATCCATATAGTAGATAACTCAATGGACATAAACAACTACTTTGGGTAAGAGATGGTAAGAGAACGGACTAAAACTCTGAGTTTTCTGACTACAGTTGAGCAGTTAGGGTATTATATTTTTGTCTTTCTGTTCTAACTTCTCTTTGCTCAGTTTGCTTTCAAACATTTTCCTCTTTCCTTATGTTTTCTTTTCCTGACTCCCACTGCAGTGCGCATTGACTCACAATCCATTTTTCAAGCTGGTTTGCAAACATGAATATGCTCCTTTTCGATAAACTGTCACTTATATGTTGGCTAATACTTGTTCAGCTGCAAAATAATCTATATGTAGTAAAGACTTTGGCTGGGGATTGGACCTTTCATAGACATTTGGGTCTAAGAATAAAGATGATATATATAGATAGTTCAGCTAATGTAATTTCTCATAAACATTATCAGCGTATTTCATTGGAAAATAATTTCTTCACAAGAGCTTTATTTTGTCTAACATTTGGCTTGTTAATTCAGTTTTGCCAATCATTAACATTTACTGACAGTCATGTCAGTACTTTTTGATAGAGTCAGTTTTATTTATTAGACACTCAATTGTGTACTTATAAAACATCTCACTTGAGAAAGGGATCAGACTAAATTTTTGTTCATACAGCTCTAAATGGCCCATAGCTATAGGTTTATCTACATTCTTACATACTGTACTTCTCTTGATCAATTCAGTAATGTTATGGCATAAGTCTTTGGTCTGTGTCTCTAGTGCCTATCTTGATTGTGACCCTCTATGTTAGTAGTTGCATCTTTACTCAGTGGTAGGTGTGGAAGCAAGTCATAAGCAATTTAAATATGTAAGATTATGTTATAGTATCTGCTATTTTATTTTTCAGAAATGGGTTTAATTTAGATTGTCTAAACTTAGAAGTGAGAGGTAGTCATTGTTAAATTATTTTAGGCATCATTTATATAAATGAATCAATAGTTTCTCACCATCTTTTTCCACGTTCTATAGCAAGAAATATGGAGTACAAATATCAGGCCAAAGGATGGACCTCAAGACTTACTAAAATTTTGTGTTTGAACTTATATGCCTTTTATTTTAAAAAATTGGTTTATGACTTTGGTCTTTGGAAGCTCAAAAGGTAGACATTTTGTTCTATTTGTTCTTTTTTATTCACTGATTTAGCACAAATTCTTGGAATAGTAGCTAAAGCATAGAAGGCACTCAGTAAATATTTGGATGAATGAACCTATAGATACCTTCTCTTTACGCTTCTAGTGTCAATATGTTAGTAACTAGGTGCTGAGTCTTTAAGGCTGATAAAACAAATCTCTGCCTTCAAGGAGCTTATGTCTAGTGGAGGAGATCCAGAGGAGAGCGCAGTGGATGATAAGATTTTTAGTTAGTTCTTTGCTTTTCCTGTGAGACTATGAGTAACTGAGAGCAGCATCTTTGTCTAATCTTTATGACTTCATATATGCTTCACCCAACATCTGGCACATAGTAGGCACTTACTGTTAATTAAATGAAATAGAAAATGTGAATAGCCTTCATATGTCTAATTCAAGTTAGTGTTCCTGTTATCACTTTATCTTTCACTATAATAAACTCTCCCCCCATGGTGCTTGGTCTTAGTTCATTTATTAGACATTAGTAATGAAGGAGACCTTTTACAGAAGCGGGATTTTAAAAGTTTCTTAATTTTTATTTTTTGGACTCTGGCTGGAGTTAAAGGCCAAGGTAAAATTGTTATTACATCTGAACTTATTCCTATTCTGATGTAATCCAGTGGTGATCTGGAGGTTAAATAGAGTTACTGTATTTTTCAAACATTATTAGCACTTTTGTATTTTGCCTTGATATAGGTCTGTTAGAACACTATCTTGGGGTGTTAATTCATTCTGCTTTATGGTAGGTCCTTGTCCTTCCTATTTCCTGGAACCTTTAGACTTTTTGTGCTCTTTTTTCATAGCATTTTAAGGATATCCTTTTTCCTTAGAATGTTTGATTAATGATTTATCCTAGTGCTTCATGTTGACTTAAAAGGTGATGAAAATGCTCATCTCCCTAGGACATGAAAGTGTAGACATAAAGGAAATTTATAAAAGGGCAGATGTTGCTCTAAGATCTCTACATTGAATGGCAGACCTAGTATGGAATGCCTTCTTCTCTATCCTCCCTTCTCGAAGCTTTGTGATTATCCTGTAACACTTTAAAGTGATTCATTATTAAATAATTTTATTTATTTGTGGTAAGCTTTGAAACACTTCTTTACCCATTGCATTTATTTTTACAGAAAGCTTTCTAGATTTTCTTTATTCCCTTCTGAAAAATGTATTGAAAGGGCTATTTGTGTTCATGTACCAGGAGGCTAAAGAGGTTTAGACCAATAACTTGCTACCTAAATTATGTTCACTTTCTGTCCTTCATGTATTTAGCATGTCACAATGGTAATAGGGAACAATGGAGTGCAGAGTCAGATTTCAAATGAAGACTGAAATAGACCTATTCAAAAGCTGAAAACCAAGGGTATTGTAACATCAAGTGCTATGTAGATGCTATTTAACGGGGGCCGGAGCATATGTGTGTGCGTGTATATGTTGTCACGCATTTCATTTATCTTGGCCTGTCTTTTTCATGTATAGTAAGTAGTTGAAGAGGCTCTTAACTGCAAAATTTAAAGAACTTTCCTAGGTAAATAATAGAACTTGTGCCACCTAAGTCATCACTTGAAGCTATGCTGAGACTTTTGTCATTAGGCTTTACTAATCCTTAATAAGAGAAGCCAATTGATAATTGACATCGCAGCTTTTTTGTTCTAAGAAACCAAATGCTCGCTTATGCTTCATGCTATAAATTGTCAATATTCAGTGCTACATATGACTTCTTTCAGACTTATTATTGTCATTAAGCCTTGAGCTTTTTGTTTTGGAAGTGGTACTCTTTAAATTTCTTTTGCTGATTTCTCTATATGTGGACAGTTTTAAAAGCTCAAGCGGAGTTAATTTGAATATTCTCAATTAGTTATAAAAGTAGTTCTAGATTCTGCAGTCTCAGCTGTGAGGTAGTCTGAATGAAGTATTTTTTGGTGATGATGCCAAGATTTTTAAAGCATAATAAATCTGATTCCTCGATCTCTCTAATAGTATTCTTGACTTTTTTTTTGTGCTCTCAGAATTTATTAAAGGAAAATGTAAATGGCTTTTCCCTTATATACTGTCATTTAAGCAGTACTCCAAAAAAGAGTCTGTTTATTTATCTCATTAAAAATAAACTTACATATATTGAACATTATTCTATTAAGAGCTATTATGCTTATTCTAGTAGTTTTCTCAGTAGCATTTCTATTTTCCTTAATGCTTGTGACTTACAGAAAATGGAGTTTAATCCCACTACTTACTTGAGGAGGCTAGGGTAATGATCACTCAGTCCTGAACTTTTATTCATTTGTATTGAATTTCCTCACCTCTCACTCTACTGTCCTCTCACTTAAGAGTAAAATCAGATACCACAGCCTTTTCAGGGATGACGATGATAATTTCTCCCTTTTTTTTTAAAGTGAAATTATAGAAAAGTCCCAGTTGTTGGGAACCACCAGAGGAACTTTGTGAACAATTTTGGTGGCATAAAAGTTAAAACCTGAAAATTTACTCTCTGCCATCCAGGCTCACCAACTTTTTTTGCATGAGGAAGTGAATATTTGATAGACCATAATAACTGAATTGGTAATTAAAAATGATTTTTAAAATGAAAAATTTATTCCATGGAACATGAAAGTATTTGAGATTTCTTTGCAAGATTACAGTAGCATTCTTATATCTTAGGAAGTTAAGAAAAGTGTAGTTAAAAGCTCTGTTTCATTCATAAATGTAATATAAAATTATTATAATTTTATAAGGAACAAAAAACAGGTCTGTGATAATAAAAGCAATTATAATTTCCTAGATGAGACTTTCATGTGTGCAAGATGTGCTTCTTAGGGTCTATAGAGTTTGATTTTCTGCTTTTTATTACTGTTCATGTACTTTCAGTTCTACTGGTTACTACCTCACACGTGCCTGATTGACATTATGATGCATTCGTGTGGAAATTATGAAAATTTGTTTTCATGCAGCTGTCCTGTAGTTACAAAGGAACTTCACTGCATGAAAAACAAACATATCATTCAGTGGACAATGCTTAATCTGTTCAGGAGCCCAAACCTATTGCTATTCAATGAGAGAAGAAAGGAGAGGGATTAATTTGAAGATGCTTGTGCATGACATATGGTAATTTCTCCATAGGAAGGAAGTGTCAAATGGTGACCTCTAAATCTTAACATTGACCTCCAGTTGTAGAATGTGTGTGCCATACGGTCTTTTTGCCTTTTCATATGATAATTTAAGCTGAAACATTTTCATGGTAACATAACTTTTTGGGGGGTGGGGCGGGGGTGCTGCATGTATTTTATGAGGATTAGAACATTCGTAATAATTATTTTTATAATATAAAACATGAGTATCATAAGAATATTTTTAAAACTAAAGCTATGTTAGGGTTCTTACGAAAGTTGTTTAGTATATATATTCTATAAGTTGGCAGATTTTAAATTGTATTTTTATAAAATGAATGTGGGAAATTGAAGTGATTTCAGTGGATGTTGGTTTAAGATATTAAAAAATAATTTACACATAAGGTTAGGAAATAAATTATTAGAAAAATGTAATTGGCAATATGAAGACCAACTTAAATTTTTCAGTATGTGATATGTTTTAAAAATTGAATTATGTTCTTGCTAATTCTCAATATGTCTGTCATTTTTTCCTTGTAACCTTACTTGTTTTAGAACTGTTTTTGTATTAATTGGTACGTCGATAAATTAGAATATTAAATAGATTTTGGTTTTATGAGGAATTTGAACTACACTATGATTGCTATTCAATAAAATATGTCATTTCCCTGCCGTAATCCTCAACGATCATGCCCTTCTGATGAAAACATCATTTTTCAGTTTTCCATTTACTATATTTTGCCAACTTTGTTTTTCATTCTTCACTAATACTGAGCTTTTTTTCAGAAGCTGCTGTACCTCAATTCTCTCCTCTTTATTTCTTCTGTTTTCTCTGCAAGTTCCTGCTCCTGTCATTTCCGCTCGCTCTGATGCTGACCACTCTGGCTCTGACCCTGCTTCTACTCCTGCTTTACATACCTGTTTCTTAGTAAATGAAGGTATTCTCTCTCAACTTCCTAACAACTCCCTTTCAGTCTGTGCTTTATTCTGATATGACATGTTCTTTTTATCCAGTTTACACATTTATCTGCTTTGTTATGTATGAGATCCTAAATTTTCCATTTTTTAACTTTATTTGCTAATGTCAATGATAAGGGCCAGTTAGGAAAATGTATATGCTACTCCTGCCTGGTATGAACTGTGTTTCTTGTAACCTAGAATGCCATTAAAGAAGTGCAAAGATGCTAATCTTTGATGTGAAGTAGGTATTACAGAGTGGATTGGTTTTCATAATGATGTTTGCCATGTGATCTCTGGTATTAGAACTAATGACTCTGTTTTGCATGTTTCATTACTCTGAGGTTAGAGGGAGATGTGAAGGGTCTATTTACATTATCATTTGAGAAGTCTTCAAAATGTTGATTAGCACCAATGATTATAAACTAAGAGGAATTCACCTGTTTATCCTCCTTACTATTTCTGTTTCTGGATGAGGCAAAAATCCATAATTTCAGTTAGGCTATAATATTATCCCTATGGAGTTACACTAGTTCAAAGTGTTTTTGGAACTCTGAAAATGTGAACGGAATCCACAAACCCTTTTTCCCCAAGAGCTATCATAGGATTATTTATACTGCCTGGAAGCCTAATGGAACTTGGGAGCTATGAGTTATATCCGCTGTCTTCATTAGGGGCTCTGTCTTCACCAGTATGTATAATATAAGAGGGAAATTTATAAAATCTCAAATGTAATCCAGACTGATTCTGACTCTTCACTAAAAAGCAGTATTACCAGTCCATTCAAATGGAAAGAATGGCACAGTCTCTGTAAAGTACAGAGCCCTTTTTTGAAGTACCACCCATTTTGAAAGAAAACATGGGAGCACAAAAATATAACTCATTTTTTGTTTGGCTTCCCTGTCATAGACGTGTGCTAAGGTCAGTATGCTAAGACTGGATTTTGGCAAAAATCATTAGGGTCAAATTTGTTAAGCTATTGTGAAAGAGTAATTTGTCAGTTCAAAAAAAAAGCTCTGACTTTGGACCATGATGAGAATCACTGTCCTCTTAAAATTTAGCTCATAAATGAGACTTCATACTTTTATAAGACATGTAATTTATATTTACATATATGTGTGTGTATAAGTATGTATAGATAGCCTCTATATATGTATATATACCCTGTACTGAAAATAAATTGGAATCTAAAATGTGTGTGCTCATTATCTTAATCATTTAATTATATATTCTCAGTTGATGAGAATTTCCTTACTGAAAGGATAAATCTTTAGATAGGTGGCTTATTTGTTACTCACTTATTCTCTTTCTCTCTCTGTCTCTTTTTTTAGCAATCCTAGTAATTATTTTGAATTTTATGATAGGGTTCTTGTTTTAGAAAATTGCAGTTTAGATTATTTCAAAACATTGATTTGTTAAAATTCTGTGATCACAGATAACTCACTTTGTATATGGTAATAGATAATTATTTTTTTTGCATTCATTCTTGATTATTTATCTTTAAGTGTTATCCCCTGAGGATAATGGTAATTATTGTGGATTAATGGTGGCTTCACACATGATTTGGGAAGACTGAGGCATTTATTGTGTATATATTTTTCAGACCCCTTTAAAATGGAGTTGAAATGCTTATTTGAGAATGTGTGGATACCATTAACTTTTTTTTTTAATATTTTATTTATTTATTTGACAGAGAGAAAAAGAGATCACAAGTAGGCAGAGAGGCAGGCAGAGAGAGAGAGGGGGAAGCAGGTTCCCTGCTGAGCGGAGAAACCGATGTGGGGCTCGATCCCAGGACCCTGAGATCATGTCCTGAGCTGAAGGCAGAGGCTTTAACCCACTGAGTCACCCAGGCGCCCCTACCATTAACTTTTAGATATTGTAGTGGCTTGCAGTGTTTGTTTTCTTTATATAATCAAGTTCCATATTATGGATTAGAATTTTGGAAAAAATAACTTTTATTGCCATAGATTAAAGTTAGTGATACTTAAAATGTTGTCAATTTTGGATTATCTGGTTTTTATTTTATAAAATGTCTGAATTCATTTTTCCTCTCAAAATTGATGTTATGTTACTTAAGCAGTTATGATTGTGATTAAATATCAGATTCATTTAGTAAGAAGAAAGACATCAATAAGCATTAATTAAAGGCCTGTAACAGACAAGGGAAGACATCTCTGTTGACTGACAAAGGTGGTCATACACAGATGGCCAGGCCTTAACTTATAATATGATATGAACTTGGTTCCTCTTTGGATATCTGTGTGAACGCCCTTTTAACTGAAAGTGGTTTCAAGTCTGCAACCCTAGGACATGTTTATTTCTACGTTTTCTCAATCCTGAATATGTTCCATTTTAGAGAGGCTGTTTAGAAATATGTTTTCCTTGTAGAATTTGTATGTACTTTGTATGAAAGTTTATTTTTATTTAAGACTTTGAGAGTTCTTATAAGTACCAATTACATGATTTAGAGAGGAACTATATTTGATATAATTTGTATAAAATATCTAATAAATTGAAATCATTTATAAGATAATGTAGCACATTTGCCCTTTTTTGACTTTTGGTTTATTTAAAGAAAGGTCTTTGAATTAGGGAATGCCAAGATGCTTAAAGTATTTGTAATGTTACATTTTAACAGGATGGAGTCAGTTGGCTGCTATGCATTGCGTGATGCTGCCGGACCTGCTGGGATTGGATAAATTTAGGCCCCCGCTTCTAGAGATGCTGGCTCGGAGATGGCAAGATCGGTGCTTGGAGGTAATATTGATGTGGTATGGATAGAAAACAAAAACGTGAAAGCAGTAGACCACTGTAAATTTGAAATGAAGTGGTTAATATATAATTTCTTTTCACCTGTTTATTTGATAGAAAATAGGGGTTCATGATTTTTTTTTCAGTTTATATGCTGAACAATAATGTTCCAGCTTGCGTGTTTGTTTACTTTGTAATCCAGTGAGTATTTGACCAAAGGTTTTGTATACTTTACGGAACTGTTTCTTTGAGTGTTGGTTTCTATAGAGATTGTTCTATATAGATTAACATACATGCGTGCTCACATACATACACCCACCTCCCCCAAAATCACATACTCAGGTATAATCACATCAGTCAAATGCTAAGTGAATAGCCCTCGTCCAATGGAAGATAATGCGTTATAATAAAAGAAAGTCTTTGGAATTCGAAGAGACCCAGGCTTAAATATCAGTTCTGCCAATTATTAACTTTGTGACCCTGGGCAATTTACTTAACCTGTTTGAAGCTCATTTGTAAAGTGGGGATAATAATATATTCCTCATGGGATTGCTGTCAGGATCAAATCAGATAATGCAAGTAAAACAGCACAGAGCCTGACACACGGTAGGAGCTCAATAAATGGTAGCTATTATTTTGTGTTAATGGACTTATGCTGTCTTAGACATTGCTTGGAATATAATATCACCAGGGACTTGGAAATGTTTTATGGATAGAGATTTCCTTTATTATGGCATTTGACCTATCTAGCTATAGCAGTTTGTATCATTCAAGATTTTAAATATATCGAATATAAATATTTCCCCCATCTGGTTTCCCGTCCCTCAATTCTCAGTGGAATTGTAGCATACTCAAATTTCATGGTTTTGCATTGAGTAGTATTTGAATTCACTTCAAAAGTCAGTTACAATTAAAAACAATTTTTATTCAAACTCTTACCAGACATTGCTATCTTTTCAGAGACAAAGAGTTAATAAATTGATTGATACACCACTTGACAATTGACTAGCTTCTTTGACCCCATTCTTGTGGTAATTTGCCAAAATAAAACTCTTCTAAAACTGTAAAATAAACGTGTGCCACATTGAAGGACAAACTGAAATGATGTAACTTTGAAAACTAGTTTCCTCCTATAGAACTAATGCCATTACACAGGAATATATTGTGCCTGTTTGTTGAAAACAAATTGTTTAGACATGTCTTAGGTATACAGGAATTGTGCAGATTTATTTATATCTTTGTACAAACAATACCTACGTAGTATATAAAGAAACTCACTAGATAAGGTTAAATTTCTTCAGCCTAAAAAAGAAGACAAGTTTAACCATTCTAATGGTGACTTTTAACAGTAATAATTATATGGAAATTTTAACGTGAAAACTAAAGTGCAAGAAAGTTTTAAAAGCTTTGGAAAATGAAGTTTTAAACCCAGCACTGCATAAAGGTACTATAATATAGACTTATATTATATTATACTATAATATAGACATATAATATATTACTTAAAAAAGGTAATATAATTCTATTAGTGTTACTGAGATCATTCATTAAAATGTCTTTGATTTTGCTCACATCCAGTTTATTCAGTACTTAATTCATTATTTGGTTTGTGTTTTTTTTCTCTTGTAATTAAATGTGGCTTGTATATTTTCTAGCTTTATTTTGTGATGAACTTTCTAGTTTTTAAACACCCAGCAACTGACCTGCTTCCTGTTTTTTCATTTGGCTTCATTTCCTTCTCAGGTCAGAGAAGCCGCCCAGGCCCTGCTTCTAGCTGAACTGCGAAGAATTGAGCAGGCGGGGCGGAAGGAAGCCATCGATGCCTGGGCCCCTTATTTACCTCAGTATATGGACCACGTCATATCACGTAAGAGTTCTCCACAAAGCTTTTCATTACTTACATACAAAAGTTCTAAAACTCACAGATACGCTTGTTACTGCCTCTCAACAAAAGTGAGTCATTTAAAGTGAAAATAAGGGATCCTTGAATTTTACACATTCATTTTTCAAATCCCTGTGGTTTGGTTTGGTTTAAAAGAATATATCTAAATACTCTCTGATGGACAGACCTCTTATGAAATTAATCCCCAATCAAAAAATCCTACTCTGTTTCACAGTAGCATCTGTCTCTGTTGCATGATTATGTTCACAGGTGCTGGCTGGTAGATCTGATCTGATGGTGTGCTAAGGCAGAGCCTTTCCAAGTTGAGATTGGAATTGTGAATCCTTAAGAAGTAAAGATTGGGTAGAGTTAGACCAGTGTACTGTTGGAAAAGAAAATTAGCAGGGATTTTGACGGACAAATCTTTCAAAAGAATATAATTTGAATGGACTGGTAAAGGCCTTGGGAAAAATTGTTGAAGTGCTTGAATATTTTTTGTAGAATCAGACCTTCGTGATCCTCCTGCTAGATCAAGCAATCATTGAAGAAAAGTTGTATTATGCTGTTGTAGTTTTTTTCTTTTTAGAAAAGTATACTTCATCCCCAACTCATCATTTGATTGATTTTCTTCTTCTTCTTTTTTTTTTTAAAGATTATTTATTTGAGAGAGAGAGAGGGAGAGAGAGAGAGAGAGAGAGAACAAGCAGGGGGAACAGCAGAGGGAGAGGGAGAAGCAGGCTCCCCACTGAGCAGGGAGCCTGATGCAGGGGTCGATCCCAGGACCCTGGGTTCATGACCTGAGCCAAAAGCAGATGCTTAACTGACTGAGCCACCCAGGTGCCCTGATTCTTTATTCTTCTAAAGAAGAATTCAGAATTAAAGTTTTAAACTGTTACATTGAGTATAAGATAAAATCAGTTTTACTCTTTAAGTTAAACTCTCAATGAAACTTACAACTTTTTACTATGAAGATTTGGCCTAGGTTTTAGGTGGATTCATTTTAAATGATTCTGGCCAATACCAAATTCTTAGTTAAAAATATACTTACTGTGCATGTCAAGACAGACAATACATGATTATATAAGAAGGATATGAAAACAAGATTCACAAAGAACTATAATTGTTATACCTGGTGTAACTCTACCAGATGTTTGTCAAGGGTGACTCCAGTGGTTGTTTTTATATATGTGACCTTGGATATTTAACCTTTTCAGCCTCACTTTTATCATAGATGAAATGAAGATGATAGTGAGACTATAAGGTTATTCTGAGTTTGAAATGAAGTAATATTTGATAAGCACATGGAACAATGCCTAGGCTGTGGTAAAGACTTTATATTAACTACATTCATAATCTAAAAACGCAAATATGTGTTTTACATATGACCATAACATCTCACATTAACAACTCTAATAAAAATTCTTTAATCTGTTTAGGTAACAGAATTTACTGAGATAATTCTGATTTTCATTTGCTTACTGGAAATTTTTCCATTTTAATAAAAGGTAATTGAAAAACCAGAGTCTTTAAACATATGGACTCTATGAAAGGTATTAGGCTTAAAGTTCTTACTTAAATATGCATAGGTTTTAATATCTTCTACAATATAAAAAAATGTTTAAAAGAATAAGACTAGGATGAAAAAAGCTTTGCTTTTGAGCATGTGAAGAACCCTGAACAGTCCTATTTGTTCAGTCACTTGTGGCTATTAGCTTCATAATATTCTGAAAAACAGAATTAGCTCATCATAAACCTTATTGAGTAAAAGATGCCCCAATTTAAAGACAAACTATGAGATAACATTGTGTGAAAGTAAGATTAGCTCAAATATCTACCTATTCCTCTACCCCCAACATCATTTTAAGGTCTAAGGATGCCGGAGGAAGCAAGATGCTCCAATTAAAGGACAAACCTAGGTTGAAGGAGAAACAATAGCAAATCATTAGAGATCCTTTTGAAAGGACAGCAGTGCTGGGGAAGCATGAGAATCTGTTTCAGGACACCCTTACTTGGAGTGGACTACAGTGGGAGAGTGGACTGAAGTAGAATACGTAGCTGAGAAGCTACTAGAGAAGGGAAATGGGACCCAGACCTAAATGTAGATAGAGTGGAATAAAAGGTATTTCTAAGGCTTGATTACAGATTACGTATCAGGGTCTAAGGAAAACACCAAAGATGCACACAGCATTGTATTCCTGAAGTTTGGGAAGAAAGATATCTTTAGTGATGGTGGCGAATGCCATTTTATTTTATTTTTTCTTGGAAAGAGAATGATTTAGCTACAAGGTAAAGGTGTAATATGGTCTCAAATTACTCCCTGAAGCAATGATGAATATGTATACGTTGCTAGGTGAGAGGTCTATTAGAGGGTCCTGAGAGGATACAGTATAAGTAAAATAATGACAATACCTACCATTAATTGAACACTCTCTCTGTCAGGCTTTTGCTAAGTGCCTGGTCTGTGGTATTTCATTAAGCCACTGCAATAAGTCTGTAAAGTAGGCACTTGTGTCACTACCAGTCCCCACTTTTTTTTCCCCCAGATGAGTTAGTTGAGGCTAAGAGAGATTAAAGAACTTTCTTAAGGTTCCCCAGTTACTGCATAGAGCACTGGGTGTGGTGCATAAATAATGAATCTTGGAACACTGGAAAAAAAAAAAAAGGTTCCTTCATTACTAAGTGACTGTCAGACTACAAAACTGATTTTCTTAACCATCACTTATTCTGTCTTGCTTCCTCCAGCATCTTTAGATCTTAAAATGGTGTTCGGGGTAGAGGAATGAATAGATACTTGAGCTAATCCTGCTTTTCACACAATGTCATTTCCAGCCATATTAAATTTAACAACAACAAATTGGAGCAGAAACATGCAAGTGTGAGAAAATTACTCCTAATTGTAAGAAAATGGTTCTCCTCATTGTTTAAGCATAAACTAGGTCATTCTTAGGTCAGATTTAAACCTTTCCATTTATGTAAATTAAAGTCCTTTTAGTTAGTTACAATATCCTGGAGTTCCTTATAAATTAACCAAATATTGGCTTACTTAAAATTTTAATTTTATCATCCTATTATTGTATTTTTAGTGGAAGAATAAACATGCAATCTACATATAACTAAAACAGCTTACACTAACAACTCTTTTCTGTAATATAGTAATCTATTCTGGAACTTTTACATTGAGTGTAGAATTAGTTTGCTTTACTGGGAGCTTTCTATTTTAATAAAAGAATGTCAAGCTGCAGGAGTAAGGATTCTGAATGTGTGAAAGGAGAAGAAAGCATACAACAAATGAGAAATGACCACATAGGGCTGTTGAACAGATTTGCTGTCCAGAGGGATCAAAAGGTTATGGAGCCAGCTGGTGGGCAGCCCACACCTGCCATAACGTGCTCGTAGGGCGGGTGCCTCTACCACGGGCAGAAGCGTTTGAGGGGATGGTTATCTTAGCAAGTTAACAGCATAAAACACTCTTTTAGAAACTTAAAACCTGTGTTTAGCATAAGAATCTTCTTACTAAAGTAGGTACAATATCGAGCACTATGGGAAATACACCATTCATCAGTTATGTTCTTATAATTTAATCAGCCCAAGCATTTAAAAGTGTACAGTGATTACCTAAGCAATATTGGCAGCTCCTAAGTTATGACTGAGCTTGGTCTAAGAGTCCCTTCGTTAGATGTTTGTCTGAAACTCAGAAAGTGCTTTTGCTGGAAGAGCAGAATGTCCTACTAGGCGGGTGGGCTGTGATGGCTCGTTCATCTAGCAGCTCTGGAGCCTGACGTTTAAAATGGGAAGTAACCCTTCTCCGACTGCGCAGCCAGGAAGTAGCTGAGCTGGGACTAAAATGGCAACCCAAGTCCACTGGTCACAGTGACTGGGGTCTTCTGGAATTTTATTTAGGTACATTATGTAATAAGAGCTTTTTCTAAGTTTGTCTGAGGACCTAAGGAAAACTAGGGGCCAGAAGCCAGTTGCTTTTCTTGACTGTGGAGAGCAGTACAGGAGAACCGTCCTGGACAGCAGCCAGCACGGCGGATTATACACATAGTGAGTGTTGACGGACTCTCCCCTTCGCTTTGCTGTGCTGGTTTCTGTGGTTTTGTCCTTATTGTCACTGCCTCGGAATTCCCTGGAATTTATATGGCTTAGAGAGTCTGGCTGTAGACCGGAAATCACTGGGGAGGAAAAAGGAGCAGTAGTCTGCCTTAACTGAAAAGCCAATTCACAGATTTTCATAAAAACCAAGTCCTTGTTGAGTGATTTGAGAATTTTGCTTCAGGTGATGGAGTTCTGTCCAGAACGGGTTAGGAATCATTTTATCCCTTATAAATGCAGGGCAGTTTGTAAACTTCGGATGCCTGACTTCTGATAGGAAATTTGAGGATAAGTGCATTGTGATATTTTTCTATAATGGTTATAGGACCAGAATTCTAAATATTTCATACATTCTTGTTAAATATTGTATGTGTTTTCTGAATTATCACTCCTTCTCATGTATTTATAATCATGTTTATGTTACAAAATACTTTTTAGAAATTCCGTTGATTATTTTTAGTAAGGAAGGGTTAATGTTATTTTGTGAAATGTGTTATAATTCAGATGAAGATGAAATATTTAAGTTGTCTCAGATTTACTTTGAAGGGGAGATATTTTGTAGAACCCATTTTTATATATTTCTTTTTGTGACAGTCTACATGTAGCATTTTGATAATTGACTTTTTTATGAGGTCAAGCTCCTGCTAGTTTATGAAATATACCCACGCTTGCCCTTCATTCCAGGCAGCGACTACTCAGAGGTAAATGCTGATGGTTCCTGATTTCCTTTGGCCTGTGATGCAGAGTGACCTTATAGGGCATGAGGTCACAAGCGTAATTATTTCTTGTACGTTGTATTCTGCTTGCACACTGTGGCTCATCTCCTCCTTTAATTTCAGAAACATTAAACACATAAAAGTTACCACCATTATATAAATCAAAATCTCTTCTAAAGAGGGTGCTATTGTAATTTTATGCAGTTATGACCAATGTAGTATTAATTTGCAAATTTATCATCTCAGATATTGATAGAAGGATGTGTAACACATCGTGTTTAATACGTATTGATGTCATCAGAAAGAACAATCCTTTGTTCTTATCGAGTCCCTGCCTTTTTAGCTTCCTTTTGTGCTAAGGTTACCAGGGTTAGGCTTGTCTTTTTTATCCCCCTTGGAAACAGAATAGGATTTCTTTGTTCAGTGAAAGACACTCCCAGTAAATGTTTTGGGTCTGACTTTCAACAAGCCACACTGTAGTACCTATTTTAACCTGGAATTCAAGTCACTTTCTGATGATTATAAGATAGTGGTCATTTTGAGCACAAATGTGGATGGACCAACAATATACAAGAAGGTAAGATGGAACTATATATTATCGAGGTAGTGGAAAAGTCTCTTGTAACTAGTAAAAATTTAAATATTAATGCATTCTGTGGTAGGCAGCTATTTTCAGTGTTTGCCGGGGAAAGGATGGGGAGAGGCTAGGAATGGGGTTTGCTAAATATTATTTAAGGCGAGCCCCTCTCTGACCCTCAGAAGGCCTTAAACAACACAGCACTCCTTCTTTCTTTTTTATATGTGCCTCAGTTATTTGGAATTCTAATAGCCTTCTAAGGAATGACTTTCTAGATAACTGAGGGCTTAAAAGTCACTAAATTCTTGGATTTTTAAAAAATGTTAACTCTTTTGGTTGAAATATTTCAGCTGTCTCTGGCTTTTTAAACATCTTCTCAATAGCCAGAGTTGTTTTGGCCCGTGCTGTATAATTACCACCATTTGCTTATTGAAAAGAGTAGACTTGGTTATCTGAACATAAAAGGACCCAGACTGAACTGCCTCTCACGTTTCATATTTTTAAAATGAAAATATGCTTTGCTATAATAAATGACCTTCTTCCTCTTTTTATTGTCTAGGAATTGTTAACAATTTTTGCTTGTTGGGCTGTTTTGTCTCACCCCCAGGAGCTTCTGCCCCTGATGTCTGATTTACTGTTATCACTGTTCTGGGAGTGTGGAAGCCAGGCAGCCAAACTTATTTGAGTTAAATATAAAATAAGAGTAAACTGGCTAAGAATAAGAACTCTCTGATGGGGGAAAAAAATCCCTAAGCTTTAGCGTAAGCACTTTGTGGTGTCTCTGTTGACTCCTCACATTTTGCTTACTTGACTACTTTCTCAGGTCTTTTCTTGCATTCTGGGTGTATCTTTCTTTTTCAGAAAAAATATTCTAATTAGATATGGGGAAAAGGAAAATCACTTGGTTGCTTACGAAGAACTGAGGATTCCAAAATAGCCCTTTTGTAATGAACGCCTACTTTGCGAATCTGCTGAAACGAACGGATGAGGTTGGCTCAGAAACAGCTGTGGTTGTTACCTTGTGTTCACAGAGCCAGTTGGAAGTGATTGTGCATTGTGATTAGAAAGGGAAAGTACTGAATTATGACTAAGTGATTTACAGAAAAAGTACTTGATGTTCTGTGAAAGTTTTTATATTGAGAGGCAGTTGGGTTTGTCTTAAGACAAACTATATTATGCGAAGTGCTCTGTATCTGTGTGTATCTATTTGCAGTGTTAAGTGGGGACCGAAGAGATTTGTTTCTCTTTTTTCTTCTAGAATGTCAGCAGTGGGGCTTAAGTGTAAGCACTCTAGACTGATCATGTGTTTAACAGCATTAAACTGTTGTACTTATCTAGATTTGGCTACTAACCTGATAGAGTAACAAAATTTCTTCTTAGTCTCAACTGTTTAAAGGAAAATCCTTTAGTTCCATGTGACTTGAGTTCTTGGAGGTCATATGTCATATTCTTGCAATTGCCCTTAAATCCTTTTTACAGGTCTTGGAAATTAGAGTAGTAAAATGGCAAATTAAAAATGAAAGCATTACTGGATCGACTGGTTATTTACACTTTACGTCTTGGTAAACATAACTCTGTGATCAGGTAGTGCTGTAGGTTAGGAACTCCAGGGGAATAAGGAGCTTCACATGCTGGGGATATGATCCTCTGTATATGAATATCGCCAGCAGCCTGGTTTCCACTTACACCAGGAGCCCCAGGACAGTTTCCAGCCTGTGGAACAAAGCAGGAGTGTGGAGCCTGAGGAAATTCAGTAACTTTTTCCTTGCGTAACAGTGAGGGATTGGGGGATTCCGTGAAGTGTGGCGCTCCTTGCCTGCTTCTTTCTCTCATGCCACTGGCCCGTGTGAAAAGCTTCTGGAGCTGAAAGGATTGAAATAGTTGTAGTTATCTTCTCATTCCCCCTTCCTTTTCTCTTTCACAAGTCTGGCTCCCTCCCTCCAGTGTGGAAGTTGGTTACCTCTCCTAGAGTTGTAGTTGGTGGCAGGACCCCAGGAGGCATGGCTGACTTTCTTTGGGGTATTTGTACACTTACACTACATGCTTTAAGGAGTTGAAGGCTCTTAAGCCTATGAAGACTACTTTATAAAAGAAAAACTGATTGAACCTGTGACACACTGTTGGAAAAAAAATGGGGTTCAAATTGAAGTGCCTGATGTACCTTTAGCTGAGTTTCTCGTGGCCTTTGCTATAATAAATGACCTAATATTAGTTGCTATGAAGAGTATAATATTGATTTGTGCCATTAGTCTCTTGCTGATTTGCTGAGGAACAAAAATTTATAATGCTAATGGAAATAAAGTACTTTACAAAACACTGCCCACGAATACCGGAACATGTCTTTGTAATAGAACTAGTGTCTAGTAAGCTTTCAAATAGAAATTTTCCTTATTCTAGTACAGACAGATTGTTCCAGCATAGGAGCTCAGAGTCCTGCTCAGCTTGTTTTTACAGAACAAAAAGCAGAGTTGGTTATCCTATGATGTTTTAAATCTTGGACACCTAATATGCATTCACAAATCCAGTTTTGATTGGATTGTGAGACATAATTTTATGGCATATCTAATTTTCTCTTTATTAACGATATCATGTAAGTGCATTGTTTTAATATTTTAGTTCAAAGCCTTGTGATCTACATGTGACAAAATAGTCTATAGTTTGGAAGGAAAATAGTAATTGAGTTACTGAAAGAAAATTATGTGAACCTATTTTGCCTGTGGTATTTTCATTGTAATAGCTAATCGTAGGTTTTGTTCGAGTGTTGCTTTTAAGTTCTGGGATTAAAATGATCAAAGTATACTAAAATATCTTTGCCGAATCCATTCTTCCCTTCCTCTTCCTGCTTTTTTGGAGGGAAGTTTGGTATTTTATATTTTATTTTTCATTAGTATTGTCCTAATGATTTATTACTTCTATCTATTTTTTGTTAAGCAGATTTTGATACAAATAAGTGTTTTAATATTTACAGATGGTTTTATTGTACATGGCATTTGCAGACTTGGTGAATATTTTAGCACTTCTAGTACACAAACATAAAGAAAAAAAAATATGTTTTATTGGTTTGAGCACCCGAATTGACCCTGGCAAGATTGAGATTGATCTGGTTTCTTTCAGCCTGTTAAATGCCAATCCAGTCATCTGTAACAATACTTAGTATTTTTGTAATTTTTCTGTATATATTTTCTGTGTTCTATACAACTTACTCATCACTTGAAAAGGTTTTCGTTGCTTGATTTAGAGATGAAAAGAGCTGCAACCACATATTTTATTGCTTGTTGTTTTTAAAAATTGCTGCTTACAGTTAATGTCTGAGCTGTAATCACAGTTCTGTTTCTGGAAGCCTTATGAAAGGACTTTACATTTTACTGAGAAATGATGATGAGACTTCTATCTGAAGTGTGTACTTGTGCTAAAGAACACTCAGCTCTAGGGAATAGAAATGGAAGAGGAGGGATGGTTCTTACTACACGGGTATTTCCTGCTGATTTTAAGATGTTTAATGAAATAACATCCCTCTAACCAATATTAAACAAATTCTGGCATAGCTTCTGGGTACAGAGACATAAGTTAGCTTCGAGACACTTTTCTTTCACAGGCACGAAGTGAAGAAGGCTTTTTCTCTGTTCTGTGCTAGAGGGTGGTTGGCAGGTCTTACTCAGGTTTGGTTTGGTTTTGATTTTTGCTTGTTTGCTCTTTCTGTGAAAGCAAAGCTAGTCTTCAGAACAAATAATATTGAAGTCAGAGGAACTAAACTAGAAATGAATCTCTGAATTCTGGATGGTAGGTAGAGGACTGAGCATTTGTAGTCTTAACCTAAAGCATCATGGTACTTCTTATATTTACGTAGGGTTTAAAGTGACCACATAATTTCAGATGTGACCTGTTTTAAGATGTGATGAGAATTACGCGACCATCCCAGGCTTTTCCCATATACAAGTTGGTTGGGCACTTGGGGCTGGAAGCCTTTCTCATTCTATTTCATCACTGGCCACTGTTGTGGAGAAGAGATTCCAGCATAGTGATTCTCAAATGGAAGGGTGAGAGTCAGGAGAGATGAGTTTCAAAAGGTGACTATCCCAAATATTAACCCCTCCTCAACCAAGGGTCTGTACACGTTCATTTCATAGTTTCTCAGTTGACAGTAATTAGGGAGGAAAATACCGTTTTTTCAAATGATTTTTTCTAATGATTGAGGAGCAACTAATTTATGGAACTAGAGTACTAGCTGGGAAGTCCAACGGAAAAGGGGTATCAGAAGATCTGGCACATTGTCCTGCTTCACCGAGCAATAGTTGTAAGGCCCAGAGAAATCACCAGGCTTCTGCACATCCTTATCTTGCTCAGTCTCTTTTTATGTCCTTTTTATGTGAAAGGAGGGGAATGAACAAATCTATAGTAAACTTATATATTAAATCTCAACCGTAGTCACAATATATAAAACAGATAAATAATATTAAGGAGTTTTCTTTAGGCAGTTTAAATCTTTGATTTTTTTTTAAGAGAAAATAAATCATTTCTTGTACATTGAAACCTTCATGCTCTTCTCTTGACTTCTGAGATTCTACCTGGCATAGTCAAAAATTGGTTCACTATTTGTTCCCTAACTGCCTCTTGTTCTAACAAATGACATCCCCTCCCCCACGCATACATACACCCAATATAGGCAGGGTTACAAACTTTCCCTTATATATTGCCAATTCCTAAAATTTGGTATTAAGCAGGACAACCTTTAGTTTCTGTATCATTCTTATGGTTCTGTATGGCAACCGGCGAAGAAGTCTTGCTGCTTCTCCAGCAGATGCCCGTGGTCTTACAGAGCTTCATTGCAGCATGTGCCCAGGGGAGTGCTGGTGCTAGCACAGTACCCGCTTTCAGCATGTCGTCTGAAATAGTTGTCTCCTGAAAGCACAGAAACAATTTTGAATATACTACGTGAACATTTGGTACATACTTTATTGTTTTGATTTAAAATGTGCTAATCTTTCAGATATGATTAGCCAACTTTTTAGAACTTATCTGTATGATGTGAGTGTGGGTTTATATGTATTCAGTCATCTTTTAAAAGCCATGATCCACTGACAAACCTGTACAGTAATCACTTTTGGCCCATGTGACTTAATGAGTAATTATTGGACGAAGCTGAGTATGTTAATTTAGATATCCCTTTTCCCCTCCCCAAGGATAAGTGCAGTAATGTTTCTATACGATGTGTATATGGAATCAGTAAATTTACTCGTATACCTTCTTAAGCATGTTATTTGAGTTTTGCTTATTTTTTCCTTTCATGCTAAATATTTAAAGACCCATTTTATAAGAGATTTTATTTTAGATTGAATTTTTGGCTAAGGAGTTCTTAGGTAATTCTGTACATTCTTGCCTCTTTTTTTTTTTTTCCCTTACACATTGGCTGTACATGGCCTGTGTCCCTATGGGCTGCATGGGATAATCATGATGGAATATTCAGGAATATTCATTCTTCAAGTTAGCTTTTCAGGCGTATGAGCAGGATAATGGAGAGGAGTTACTCTTTTTGTTTGGTTTTGGTTTTGGTTTTGGTTTTGGTTTTGGCCAAAACATATTTAAATCCTTCTTATAAAACTAGGCTTACCTTTTTCCTTTCTATTAATTATGTGCGGATCATCTTTAGTAGTGATTTGTAGAGGGGAGAAAACACATCAGATAGAGATCATCTTAAAGAAATTGTATTAACCTTTACTACTAATCAGTAAATCCTTTTTTCTTAATTCCTCTTGGAATTGCTGCAGAGGGGTGTCGGGATGGGTTGTGAAATGATCTGTTTGGATGCCAAGCATAACTTTATAGATCAGTTTGGGATAAAATATATATGCGTTTTCCTGTTCAGTTTTAAAACCTTTGTATTTAGGAATATTTTAAACATATATAAAAGTAGAGAGTAATGTAATGAACCTCCGTGTACCTGGTGCCTAGCTTCAGTGGTTATTAACTCATGGACAGTTGAATTTTATGTGTACCCCTCCAAACACCTGTCCCCCATTTTAAACAGTTCTCAGATACAATGTCCCCTTATCTATAAATATCTCAGTTTGTATCTTAAAAGCAAGGGTTCTTTTTATATTAGGTATGTACATGTGCGTGCATATGCACACAAATATAGTACCATTAAAATGCCAAAAATAGTTAAAATGTCTTAATTTTATCTAATAACTCAGTTAATATTTATACTTTCCTCATAGTCTCATAATTCCTTTTTACAGTTTGTTCATTCAGTTTAGGATCCAATAAAAGTCCATATACTGCAGTTGGTTTGTATGTCTTTTATGATTTTATTTAATCCATCAGATTCCTACCAATCAATCAGTCAATCCGCCATGTATCTACTTGTCTCTGGCCACCTCTCTCCTGTGCTTTCCCTTGTGATTTGTTTGTGGTATAAATTGAGAAGTTTGTACTGTGATGATCTCTGCCTTTGTTTTCATTAGAGTGGTGAATCCTGATAAATCTGAATTCTAGCATGCCTTTTTTATTTGTTAGTCAGGATACTTTTCTAAGGAGAAGCTTACCATAATCACTAGTTCATATCCTGAGCTACACTTTAGGAATGACAGGATAAATGCTTGAGGTGATTTGTTTTACTTTATAGCAGTGTCGTGAATTCACGGATTAAAACATATTTATGTTGTGATCCATTGTAGTTATTAATTTAAGGAGTATTTACATTGTTCTGTCTTTGGTCAGTGGGAGCCTCTGTAGTTGACTTCTGAATCCTTTCAAGTTGACCACAGTACTCTTTGATGGGTTACTTGCTGACAGGATTTCGAGGTTCATTGTGTGCATTTCGTGACTCATGACTGAGTCAGCATGTAGGAGCCCTCATCCTTTTAGTGGAGAATGATATTTTACCTCACAAACTGAGTGCTAGATGTGTTCTTTGCAAATTGGTCATTCTGGTGGACATATCTATGCAGTTCTGTTTGGATCTTAAATTATATGTAATATCTTGAGTGTATATCAGTACTTCCTATTAAATTTAGTACTATAGAATTTTTCGTTAATTTCTTTATAGTTATATCTGTGTCTACTTCCCCAGTTTTTACAACCTTGTTTCTAAATGACATCCATGTAATCATTAATCTGCTTTTCCTCCACAGTAAACATACAGCAATTCATTATAATGTCAGCATTACCACAATATGTTTACCATAAACACTGTGTGGTGTTTTTGGTATTTGTTTTGCAGTTCTTTTCCTTAGGATATAATTCATTGAAGATGAATAGTTGAATTATGCTTAAAATCCCTGGGAATAGCTCCTCTGTGTGATTATACTAGCCATGTGATACACATTTAGATTCATTTGTTTCATTTCACTTTCAGTTATTTATTTTTTACTTCCAATTTTATTTTTTCAAATATGTCTTTCAAGAGCATTTTCTAATCTGAATTATATAGGCCAATTTTTAGATGGACATTTTTAAAATGTATTTTTATGGTGATATAAAGCATTTATGTAATTCCTAAGCCAGACAACAAAATTAAGTATATTCAGAGAAACTTAGCTTCTTTCCTTTCCTGCGCCCTTGACTCTATTTCCTTTCTCTCTGAAGATAGTCATTTCTTTTTAGTTTAGGGATTATACTCCTGTCTTCCCATTTGTAATATTTATAATTATGATAAAATAGATGGGACATAAATTTACCATCTTAACCATTTCCAAATGTACAATTCAGTAGTGTTTAACACGTTTACATTGTTGTGAAACCAAGTGCCAGAACGTCTCCATCTTGGAAAGTGATACCAAAACTCTGTACCTGCAAACTGTAACTCCCCATCTCTCCCCCACCCCGATCCCTGGCAACCACCATTCTCTTTCTGTCTCTGAGGTTGACTACTGTGCTACATCGTACAGCTAAAATCATACGGTATTTGTGACTGTCCTGCTTCACTTAGCATAGTGTCTTCCAGGTTCAGCCATGTT
Source organism: Nasua narica (assembly GCA_028533885.1). Taxonomy (NCBI): domain Eukaryota; kingdom Metazoa; phylum Chordata; class Mammalia; order Carnivora; family Procyonidae; genus Nasua; species Nasua narica. The sequence continues at coordinate 63,881,934 of CM052808.1, forward strand.
GTAGCACTTGTCAGACTTTCTTTCCATTTTAAGGCTAAATAATATTCCATTTTATGTATAGACCACATTTTGTTTATCCATTTTTCTGTCAGTGGACACTTGGGTTATGTCCCCCTTTTAGCAAATAATGTTGCTGTGAACCTGAGAGTACAGACACCTTTTCGAGACCCTGCTTTTGTTCTTTTGGATATATATATATATACCCAGACATGGAATTCTTGAATCAAGTAGCAATTCAGTTTTTAATTTTTTTGAGAAACTACCATGCTGTTTTTCACAGCAGCTGCCTCATTTTACATTCCCGCTGCATCGCCAAGGATTCTGATTTGTCCATATCCTCACTGACACTTGTAGTTTTTGTTTTATTGATAGTACTTCACATCTGTCAAGATGACTGCTCTCCCTTTGTGGTTTTGATTTGCATTTTCCTGATAATTAGTGATGTTGACCGTCATTTCATATGCTTGTTGGCCATTTATATGTCTTCTTTGGAGAAATGTCTATTTAAGTCCTTTGTCCATTTTTTGATTGGATTATTTGTGTTTGCTGTTGCTCAGTTGTGGGAGCTCTTTACATATCCTGGATATTAACCCCTTATTAGATTATGATTTATAATTACCATCTCCCATTCTATAGGTTGCCTTTTTACTCTGTTGATTGTGTTCTTTGATACATAGAAGTTTTTAATTGACATAGCCCAATTTATTATAATTTATTATTTATTATAGCCCAATTTATTTTTACTTGCCTGTGTTTTTGGTATCCTATCTAAGAAATTATTGTCAAATCCATTATCATGAAGCTTTCCTTCTGTATATTCTTCTAAGAGTTCCATAGTTTTGGATCTTAATTTTTGTATATATTGTAAGATAAGGGTCAACATTCTTTTGCATGTAGATATTCAGATTTCCCAGCAGCTTTTATTGAAAAGACTGCTCTTTGCTCCATTTTTTAACATAAGCGAATATATATAGTTATATACCTCCCTTCCTAAGTGGTAACGTACTAATGCATATCTTCACCTAGCTTTTCTCACTTAAGAATATATCGTAGGGATCAGGTACTAGAGACAACCTCTCTGCTTACTTATTGGTTGTGTGGTATTCCATTTTGTGGGTAGACCATGTTTTTTCCAACAAGTTTCCTATTGGTGGATATTTAGGTTGGTTTCCAATTTTTGATGTTATGGATAGGGCTGTAGTAAATAGACTTGTGCTTATGTCTTTTCATTTGTTGACAGTGTATCTTGGATACATTTCAAGAGGTGGGATTGCTGAGTCTAAGGATAAATGTATGTCTAGTTTTATCAGATATTACCAACTTCTTTGCCGTAGGAGTTGTACCATTTTTCATTCTTAGCAACTGTGTATATGAGGGCCTGTTTCTTCACATCATTTCCAATAGAATATATGTCATACTTTTGGAATTTTGTGACTTGGATAAATGGGAAATGAAATTGTCTTATTTTGTGTATTTTTCTTGTTAGGAATGAGTTTTACATCTTTTCATGTAAGTGTCTTTTGTAATTCTTTCAGACAGTTCATATCTCTGTCTTCCTTTTATATGGGATGGTTTGATTAAACCTTTATTTATCTATCTATAAGGTTCAAATATATTTTGGTTATTTTTTTTACTTTGCTGATTTGTTTTTTACTTTTCTCATAATCCTATTTACTGACCCTGTGTCTTATAGTTTCAGGATTTTATGTCATAATTTAGGGAGTTTTCCTTGCTGTAGTAATTCTCCATATTTTCTCTCATTTCCAGTATTGTTCCCCATACATGTCATTTGGAATTGGTCCTGCTTAGTGGTGTGAAGAATGGGTATTATCTTTCCCTATATAGCTATCTGCTTATCTCCAAAGCACTTACTATACACTTAAGTTTCTATATGTAGTTTTGTCTATTTTTTTAATTTTGTCCTATTGGCCTGTGGCTAATTTACATTTTCATATTTAGTCATTAATGCCCTAGCCCTTCTTTTGAGGGTTCTCTTGGCTAGGGCTTGTTTTTCCAAATGAACTTTATAATCAACTTGCTTAGTTCCAGGAGGAGAAAAACCTGATTGGGTTTTTCTATTTCTTATTGGGATTCTGTTTAATTTATAAACCAAGTTAGGGAGAATTTATAATGTTAGATTCCATCCAGGAACATAGTAATGTCTTTTCCTTTGTTCAGGTCTACATTTTTGTTATTTAGGAGATTTTAAATTTCCCTCGTATAATTTTGGACATCTGTTAAGTTGTTGCTTAAACAGTTAATTTTATTGTTTTTCCATTATAGCCTTTAACTGATTTTTGTTTGTATAGATGAATGCCATTGACTTTTGTTAGTTATATAGCCTGATACTATTATAAAATTTTCTTATTGATTATATAAGTTTTTGCATTGATCCCTTGGATTTTTCAGATATATATAATCATATTATTTGGAAATAGAGATAACCTTACCTTTTCTTTTCAATTCTATGTGTTTTCTTCTATATAATTGTATTAGCTAATACCCAACACAATTTTAAATAGAAACTATGAATATAACAAAAATTTCAACATGTAATACTTAATAAATGTTTTTTGAAGGTAAAAGTTTTCAGTTTGAAGTCAAAACTGTACCATTTGACTAATCCATTGAATATATTTATAGCCAGAATCATACAGATTATAGGATATACTATATAACAATGTAATTTAAATGTAGATATAATGTATCATCCCTATTTCTCCTAGTTGATGGGATTCCTAAGACACCTATACACATAGTACCACTAAAAAGTGGTCTCTATTCAGGGACTTTACTGGGAGAATATGTGTCTAATTCCATCTCCAGTTGAAAACTTCTTTATTATCCACTCATGATTTTAGGGAAGTAAATATAGTTATTTTTATTTAAAAATAAAGAACCTAGAACCACACATCTGTATCTACTGATTATGTATGTTTGCTAAAACTACTGATTTTAAAGTCATCTTTTTTAGAAAACTTAACAAAGACTTAGCTGGTATAGAGAGATTTCTACATTGATAATATGGTGGGGCTTTACTCAAAGTATGCAAATTTTCTAAAATTTTATTCTCTACTAAAATAGTTTATAGTATGTTACTATTAAAAATTTGGTATGATTTATCTAATATGTCCTCTGTCATCAGGTTTGCAGGAGGATAGCCTTGTCTTAGTATAACTATGTTGAATAATAGGAAAGAAGAAAAAATCAAAAATGCACTAAATTCATGCAATGTGGTAGGTGCTTTTCACATTCTCATTAATTTTTCTAGATTAAAGTGTGCTGATGAGTGATCTAGGGGCACTGGGTGGCTCAGTCAGTTAAGTGTCTAACTCTTAATTTCGGCTCAGATCATAATCTCTGATCGTGAGATTGAGCCCCACATCAGGTTTTGCGCTGGGCATGGAACTATTTAGATTCTCTCTCTCTCCCTCTCTCTGTGCACGTGCATGCACGCACGCGTGCACACTCTCATGTAAATAAAGTGTTCTCTAATGAGTGTTCTAGAAGGAAATGCATGGAATGGAAAGAAATTAAAAGGTGAAAACTGAAGATCATCTCCAAATTTTCATTTGTAGTTCTTTAAGTAATTTGAAATGTTTTGTGTTACTTTATTTTTAATTATAAAAAGAGGAAAGAGGGCTTCTGGGTGGCTCAGTGGGTTAAAGCCTTTGACTTCGGCTCAGCATGATCTCAGGGTCCTGGGATCAAGCCCACTTTGGGCTCCCTGCTCAGCTGGTAGCCTGCTTCCTCCTGTTTCCCTGCCTGCCTCTCTGCCTGCTTGTGATCTCTCTCTGTCAAAAAAATAAATAAAATTTTCTCCTCTTAAAAAAAAAAAAGAGGAAAGAGATCAAATGCAGCAGTACCCCCAAAGATTGAAGAGTCTTCCCTTTGCTTGAATCTTAATAGGAGAATCTTACATGGAGAAGAAAAAATTGCTCTCTACTAGTTTTATTGGTGATAAGTGGAAAATTGAGAGATTCATGTTCTTTTTCTTATTTTTAAAAATATTTTATTTATTTATTTGTCAGAGGAAGAGATCACAAGCAGGGAGAGCAACAGGCAGAGGGAGGAGCAGTCTCCCTGCTGAGCAAGGAGCCTGATGTGGGACTCGATCCCAGAACACAGATCATGACCTGAACTGAAGGCAGACACCTGACTGACTGAGCCACCCAGGCATACCTAGAGATTCGTTTTCTGATTGGTGATTAGTTAGTCCCACACAGTTTTAAAAACATAATTGCCACAAAGCAAATATAAACAGGATATATAGGAAAGGGGAAGAAAGAATTCTAAGTGAAGGCTAAATTCATTAAAATATTCTGTATTCAAATTTCTTTACCAGGTTGGAGATCATTCTCAGAGTACTGTATCTCTTCATTAGAGTAATAGACTTGCCCATTTCCAAAGAAACAGTCTCATCTTGTGGATTCATCAGAATAAAGTTTTGTTAATTTGTCTAAGAAATACGCCAGCTAAGATTTAGAACAGCTTTAAGTCATCTGACCAAATCGCAGCGTGCACATACTTAGGGCATGGCATTGTTCCAGATACTGGATTTTTTTTTTTTTAAAGATCCCATTTAATTCAGGAGTCTCCATCTCTACTTGGATGTTTATAGGCACTTCAAGCCTATCATCTTTACCAATAAATTCTTTTTTTTCTGTTTTTCTTCTACCACTTTTTGGCACTGCCATCACTCATTATATATATGTCCCAGGGAAATAAATATACACTAATTTTGGAAATGTTTCTATAATCTGTTACATGATGATTGATGGATCACAGATGACAAAATTTGATCCATCAGTGAAGAACATTTGAAAACAATGTGAATGCCAGCTGGTAACATGTGGCTATGTACATATTTACACTGAAAAAATTAAACATATTTTTAAGATGTGCTGTGAAACCCTCCAAGGGAAATTAAATTTTGGGGGTGGAATGTTTCAAAATCAGATAATCCTGCATTCTCATGATACCAAGTGGCTTGGAATCATTCCTTTAACCTGTCTGGAGCATGCTTCTTTTTTGTTGTCATTCTCTGTAAGAGTAGTTGATCTATTTTTGTGAATTATCTCAAGTTTCTTTAGTGATAGTTTATTTTCAGCGATTCTGCACTACTTTTCCTGTTACTTCCCCACCCTGGGCCACCTCCCACCCCCAGACTAAGGGAAAAATTTTGAGTTCTAATCCAGGAGTGACTGCCTAATTTAAAAACATAGTTAAAATTCTGTTTTTATTTGTGGAATTAGGTTAAAAAATGAAAGTTTTTATTCTCTGCACATTGTAGTTTCTCCACTATCTTAGAACTCATCTGCCTCATTTTTCATTCTTTTTATAACTTTGTTTGCAAGTTAATTCTTTAAAAGCTCTGCCAGAGGCAATGATTGGTGCTCCCTTAGTTAATTCAACTTTCCATCCTCCTCTAAGTCATTGGTTAGATATGAATAGTCTTTAAAATGAATTGTGAGATTTAATCAGTGTAATGTAGTGGAATAATGATGTGCTTCTGTAGATGCATTATGCTCATTACAGTATACGAATGCTTATATCTTCAGCAATTTGATACCATTTTGTCATGTTTCCAGGCTGAAGTAAGTACTATATTTCATGTACCTGCTTACTTGGTTTTCTTTAAGGATTACCATTTTACTTCTTCCTTTATATCCCATGTATGAATATATATTTAAATTTTGAGACATAATTTGTGTTTCATTATGATAATGAAGCCACACAATCTTCATAAAAATAAATATATGTAGTATGTACTGTACTGAGATCTTCGTGGGGCCAATGTCCACCACCTTATTTTTGGTCCCCACGTGACCTAGCACCAAGCCTGAGCTTAGCAGTCACTTCAGTGAGGAATAGACTTTTTATAATACCAATTTGTTGCTCGGATTATTCCATCATTGGCCATAGGGAGCTTCCTTAAGTTGGCTTCGGTGTCATTCTGATAGGATTCTGTGTTTTCTTTTTTAAAGTACTTCCTTATTTTCTGACTTAGAACATGCTCCTCACCTACTTGTATGTTCCCTGCCCCAGTCCTAGACTCAGCTCTTTCCCTGAGGGTGCCCTGGTTCCCCAGAGCAGAAGTATGAGAAACTAAGATCTGGGTGCTGAGTGTGCTTTACTTTCGCGGCCTCTAGGTCCTCTCACAGGACAGAACCGGAAGGTCTGTATGTGCATGTACACATGCTAATGCATGTACACCCACCTATGTGTCATGATTTCTCTGTCTATATATTCAAACTGATAGGAGTTCACATTGATATCTCCCATTTGAATCAAGCAACACAAGATTCAGTCCAGTCTTCCCCTTTTGCTTATGGATAATACTTTCTCTATACGAGAGAGACCCGACTCTCATTATTTACAATAGACTCACTTGTTTTTTCAACCCTGGTAGACATAAAAAGTAATTTAGAATTGCTACCTTGTACCTTTGTGAAAAACCAGTTTCCCAACTGGAACACAGTATTTGTGTACAGTTCTTTTTGTCTTTTAGTTAGCTTCACTGTAAGCAATGTTTTGGCCTATTTTCCAGCCCACCTGGGTCAACTCCTTTTTCCTTTACAGCCTTCAGTAACGTTATGTCACATATTTATGATGTAGTTCTATTTGTTGGACAGTTCATCTGGGGTCTCTGGCATTCTGGTTAATCCATTATTTTTTTTTCATTTGCATACAGTGAAATTTACTCTTTGGGTATATATAGGTCTTTGGGTTTTGACAAAGGAGTAAAGTCAGGTATCTACCATCACAGTACCGTACAGAACATTTCTAACACCTTGGAAATTACCTTTTGTAGCCAACCCTTGGCAACCACTGCTCTGTTTTCCATCCATATAGTTTTGCCTTTTCCAAAATTTTGCATGAATGGAATCATACAGCATGTAGCCTTTTGGGTTTGTTTTCATTCACTTAGCAAAATAAATTCAGGATTCATCCATATTGTTGCATGGATCAGTAGGTCATTCCTTTTTATTGCTAAATAGTATTCCATTAGATGGGTGCACCAAAGCTTATCCATTCACCTGTTTCTGGTCATCTGGATTGTTTCCAGATTTTGGTGATTATGAATAAGCTGCAACAGCTATTCATGTTCAGGATTTTGCATTATTGTGAGATTTCAGTTCACTTCGACAAATATCTAGGATTGGAATTGCTAGATCATATGGTAAATGTGAGTGTAATTTGAAACAAACAAACTGCCATACTGTTTTTCCAAAGTTGCTGAAACACTTCACTCCCGCTAGCAGTGAGCAGTAGTTACTCCTGTTGCTCTGTATCCTTGCCAGCATTTGATGATGTTAGGTTTGGTTTTGTTTTCTTCACCATATTTTATGTTGTATGAAGTGTGATTTATATCATATCTCAGTGTGATTTTAATTTGTATTTCCTTAGTAACTAATGATGTTGAGCAGATTTTCCTGTGATTATTTTCCATCTTTTTTATAAAACGATTTATCTTAGTGAGTGAGCTGGAGGAGGGCAGAGGGAGAGAGAGAATCCTGAAGCCGACTCCCCACTGACTGCGGAGCCGGACACTCCTTAATCTGACCCTGAGATCATGACCTGAGCCGAAATCAAGAGTCAGGTGCTTAACCAACTGAGCCACCCAGAAAGACACCCCTATTTTCCATCTTTATATCCTCTTTGGTGAAATATCTGATTATGCCTTTTGCTTATTAGCTTATTTTTTATTAGGTTGCTTGTTTTCTTATTGTTGAGTCTTAAGAGTTCTTTGTGTATACTGGGTACAAGTCCTTTGACAGATGTATAATTTTCAAATTTTTTCTTCCAATATGTGACTTGTCATTTACAGAAAAAAAGTTTTTGATAAAGTTCAATTTATCAGTTTGTTTCATGACTCATGTTTTGGTATTGTATGTGAAAACTCATTGGCAAACCCATGATCATGCAGATTTTCTCCTAGAAGCTTTACATTTATCTTATGATTTAGTATTTTTATTTATTTCTAAGTAGCATTCTTGCTTCATCCTTTTTAACCTATAACATATCTTTTAGGTCATTAACTTCTATCTGTACTTAACATATCTTAAGAGTTTGCCTATAGTCTTACACACTGCTTATTTATTTATTATCTAGACTTAACATGTCTTATATGGGTTTTATGCATCTGAATGTTTTTCTTGTTATCTAAGAAGAACTTAGTATTCTCAGATAATGAAGTCAGAGCACATCACAATGTTTATCATAAGTCATAAGTCCTCATCGTAACTGTTGAAATATCACAAATGCCTTATAGTGTGATCTTATAGCATATTGCTGCCAATTAAGTGTGTCACCCATTAGGATATTAAAATAAGATTCCTATGTCTTTATTTTCAAATCCATTGTGTGTTAAGACATTAAGAGGTCAAAACCTTTCCCACTCCTGTGTGGATGTAGATACTTTTAAATAACATAATTTGTCAGCAACAAGTAATCATAAGATAAATTGATTCTTTGAAATGTAAATATTTGTTCTGTTTTTGCCTTCAAATGGCTTATGTGTCAACAGATGTCATAAGATGTCTGGAAATATAGCTCTAAAAGCCGGGAAGTGATGCTTAATCAAGTTTAAAAAAGGTATAAATAAATGGGTTCGTCAAATAGAAAAAAAATTGCATATGGAGTACTAGAGGTAATAAAGTACTTCTAGAGAAAAAGTAAATAAAATAAGCCAAAATTAGTAATAATAGGGGCACCTGGGTGGCTCAGAGGGTTAGGCCTCTGCCTTTGGCTCAGGTCATGATTCCAGAATTCTGGGATCAAGCCCCGCATCGGACTCTCTGCTCAGCGGGGAGCCTGCTTCCCCCCTTTCTCTCTCTGCCTGCCTCTCTGCCTCCTTGTGATCTCTCTCTCTCTCTGTCAAATAAATAAAAAAAATCTTTAAAAAAAATTAGTAATAATAGAAGTAATGGTAAGAATATTACTTACGGTGCTATTTATTGAGCACTTACTATATCCTAGGTGCTGTGCTAACCTATGCCCCTTATATCTGTCTTTGAATTTAATAGATAAAACATCATTGTGTTTTATCCTGTTATTCGTTGGCTTGTAAACAAGGATACAAAGCATCTTGGCTAGGGTGCCAGAAGTTCTTGCTTTTCATTGGTTGCCTCTCTGAGACTGTCTGCTAGTATAGATCAAACTCTGCCTTCATGATTGTCTTCAGACAGCTGCTTCTGGCTCGACACAAACTGAATTCCTAAACCACCCTAATGATAAGAAACAGAAGTTGTAGGGTTATCCTTATTTACCCTAAAATCTCAAACATTAAAGTTTTGTTTCTTGTCCTTACAGAGCCACCAACCCTGGCAGTCTTTGATTATGTTTACCACCTCTTGACCTGTTCTTCCCACATACCATGAGGAAGCCTTACAAAACAGAAACATACTCCTTTCCTGCTTCATCTTTTCTCTTCGCACCCTGTTTCTCACTGACTTTAGGGCTTTGATCTTAAATGTCCTTTTAGCTTCATTTTTGCCTCTCCTCACACTTCTTACACTTCTGCTGCCCAGTTCTGTGGCTATTTCAGGGTCCTTTAACGTATTGTCTTGTCTACCTGAAGTTGCCTTCACTTAGTGTCATTCCGTGATAAATTCCCGCACACACTTCAGGATCCAGCTCAAGTACTTCCTTCCCATGAGGTTGTTTTTGACATGTAGTCTCTTCCTCACCCCTCCCAAACAGAGTTAATTTTTCTTTAGATGACACTATTTTCACCATGCAGTTATAAATCTTATTTTCCATATAAGTTTCTCCAGTGTAAAGTCCTTCGTCTTCCACTTCGTTTTTATGCCCTTTGCCCAGCATAAGCATCACTCAGAAAGGGTCGATGAGTGAATCTTCTTTGTCCTTCTCTATGTTCAGAGCCCCTTCTCCTTCCATATATTTTATGTGAAAACAACCTTGGTTTTCTCCCCATGTATACTGTATTTTAAAAAAATCTCCATCAGTGGTTTTCAGTGTTTTTTTAAGTGGTGTTTTTTCTTCAAATGAAAACTGCACACATACACCCACATATAAAAAAGCAAAGATGGGAAGCTTGGAGGTCGTCTTTCTAGAACCGCTTGGGAACTCATGGAGCTCCAAGTAGTAAGGTTTTAAAATTCTTTGCCTTATTGCTACCTCTGCTTTTGAGTTCTTCCAAATCATTCTTCACATTGCTTTAAGAGAGATCTTTGTAAAACACAAATGAAATTATTTCCCATGCTTAAATTTCTTTAATGAATCCATGGCCTCACCTCACATGTTAGCTTCTTGGGAGCTAAGGCTCTTCCACCTTTGTGTCTGTGGTGCATGCTCTGGGTTTGAAACCAAGTAGCCTGGGTGCTCCATCAGTACTTAAGAGTATGGAAGGAATTTTGCATGGTCACCTATCTTCATCATTCTGATGGCTTTGCTTTATTCATATTGGCAGTGCCAGCTCCTCTCCTTCAGATCTTTCCCGGTTTTCAGGGCCAGGCAGATCTTCCTTATTTTAAAGCTCTCCCTAGCTTTGCAGCATTCATCAGTTTCCCATTCTTTGATTTCTAAAGCAGTGTGTTGTCATTAGAAAGAACAGCACACTTCCTGCACCGTATTTAGCGCACCGTGTTATTGCCACTTGGTGGTGTAACCTCTACTTGGGTCATCCCAGCACAAGGGTGAAAATTCATAGAATATTTCAAAGGAAGTTTCTTCTTCACAAGAATATACTTTGTCCAGTTCTGAGATATATGATTCTGCTTATAATTTAGGTTTCTAAATCATTCAAGGTTGTAATTTTAAGTTTATACTTTAGTAGAGTTGTGTGTCAAGACAGATTTGCCTTTGTTTCTCAACACATTGTAGGTTAAACAATAAATCTTTGTTTTATTGTGTCTTCTGAAACCAAAATTGGTGTTGAGTCAGCTCATAGCCTGCAAATCAAACAGAAATCTTTGAAAAAGTACATGCAGTGAATTAAAAGTATTAGGTATGATCTTTACCATGGATCCTTTTCAGGTTCCTATTGGGAAAGAAGGACAATAAAGCTTTATCCTCTCATATTATTATTCTGTTGATACAGTTGCTGTGTTTTCTATTCCTTGTGTATATTTTGGTAAGTGTTTCTTTTGTCGCTTTTTCAGAATGGTTTATAATTATATTTTATGTGAGAACAATTTTCTACAAAAAAAAAAATCAAAATGCTAATAGGAAGAATGTATTTCATTTCCTTAGAAATAACTACCAAACCTCATGTTACCGAATGATTATTATATTCTTATTCAGGCTTGAAGACATTTTGCTTATTTTATGTATATTTTTTCATCGAATTACTTTGTGACCTTTAATAAACTAACTTGTTTTTGATAAATTGAAGTGATCTCTAGAATAAGGAGTAAATACTCCCCAACATTTTTTGCAGGAAGACTTTTCTCTGAGACATGCTGTTATATTTTATATTTTTGATGTTATTGCAGAAGGAAAAGTGGATACTGTGTCTTTAATGGAAAGCAAAAGGTTATCTTTCTCTGGCCTTTGTGTGTATGTGCTGATGTGGATGTAGGCAGCCAGACAGGCAATGTGTGCAGAGAGACTAGGGAACCGGCTGTGGATCGATAGAAGTGGTGTGAAGTGAATTAATGCGAGGCAGGCCGTCTGTCTGTCATAAGGATTGTGGGGAATGTGGGGCAGTGTGGTCAGTCGCTGCAGAGATCTGCTTCCAATAAATTCAAGCCTTCTGCCTGAAAAGAAACTCTAGGTGCACATATTCTCCCTTCCTTACTGTTAAATTTTACTTCATTCAAAGTAAATGTTCCTATCAAATTATCGCCTCTGGTATACTTTAATTGGACCACCGGAAAGCCATAGTTGTGAGAAACTGATGACATAAAAATACCTGCTGTTCTTTCAGATCCGCTTTTCACCCTCAGTGCAAATCTATATCACTACGGGAATGAGCAATCGCATTTTTGTTAATATTTATAAATATTGTGCTATACGTTTTCCTGAACCCTAAAATATTGTTTATCACTTTCATCCATCTAATCTTCAATAAAATAATAAAATTATAATGAACTCAAATGGATTTATATCCCAATATGGATTAAAGCGCTGTATTTTAAATGTTACTCTATTAAAATTTAGTGTTTAATCTTTGATTATTAAGTTAATCACATGACACAGATCTTCTGAGTTCATATTATTTACCCTTACTCAGATAGCATTAGTCAGTAAAAGAAAAATATTTATGAAGGTGATTGATAAGCTTTTGAAAGAGAAATTTTAGAATAATGTACCTGATTTTGCTGATGTAGAGAGAGGCAAGTGCTGTTTTAGTCCATTGATTTTGAAAACTGTGTTCCGTATTTACATTTTAAACAGTGTTTTTTCTAAAGTGATTAAAAATATTGCAGACAAATAGGAAAGAGAGAGTGTGCATGTAAATATATAATTTCACAGTGAAAGTGATCTCAGTGTTTACAATCCAGATGACACAGAGAGCTCATCATAGTCTTCCCCGTCCTCCGATTCTTCCTTCGGCTGCCGGCCACACCCCACCCTGCCCCTTTCCCTGTGCGTCCAAACTTACTCAGACCTGTTTTCTGTTCCATCCCCATTTTCCCTTGTTTCCTCCTGATTCACAGTGTAGAACCCGTTTATAGACACCTATTGTCTGGCGTTATATACATTCATGTTTTTTATTTTGTGAAATCTGGATCTGGGGACTAACTTTTTTTTAAGTATCTCTCATCTTTCTATTTTTTTTTGTATCTCCTTCATTATAGTATCTCTTTATCTCATTATCATCTCTTTATTGTACATCTTTCCCCAAAGCTTACCACTTACTCCTATTTTCTTAATATATTTAAATAACATGATTTGTATCATGGTACTGAAACTATTCAGTTATATTCAAGATGTATTTATGAGATGTTCATTATTGCCAAATATTTTGGGGATACTTAGGAAGTAGCTAAGTCTTAAATATTATGGTGTGGTTTGACAAATAAGCTCACTTACATCAAGTGTATAAGAAAATAGCAAAGTACCACCATATAATTAATTGACAACTTTTGTAATCTTTATTATTAATATGCAAGAAACTGAGGCTTCCATACAAGTATTTTCAAAGTGGACTTTTCTTCATATTTCTCAGGAATATTTCATCATCTTATTGATAGTGGACAGTAGCAAACTGACTTTTGTGCTTCAAAAAGTTTAGTTTTCTATGCCAAGAAGAAAATAAAAGTTTTCTCTAGTCTTTGTGTTTCATGGAAAACAGCATTATATTCTGGCATAATGCTCAGTTCTCTTTCATGACAGTGATGTGTACCACCTTTTGTTGTATCAGTTTCCTCTTTAAGTTTATTGAGGTATAAAGTATATATAGTAAAGTTCACCCTTTTTTCAGGAATTTTATTGTTCTTTGGGTTTTAAATAAATATGGATACTCCTGTCCCCTCTTCCACAATCAACATACAGTTTTGGCTGGCTCAGTCAGTGGAGTCTCTGACTCTTGATCTCGGGGTCATGAGTTCGAGCCCCACACTGGGTGGAGAGATTACTTAAAAAATAAAATCTTAAAAACCCCCAATCGTATATTTCCATTACTCAAAAATATTTGCTAATACCACTTTGTAGTCAGGCTCTTACCCACAGTCCTAGCCTCCAGCAGCCATTTTTTTTTTTTTTTTTTAAATTTCGATCCTACAGTTGCCTTTTACAGAATATCTGCTCTAATGTCAGCCTGCTAATAGAAGATGGTAATAGAACATGTAAAATACTGTGGAGATTAGAAATAGCTAAAATACGACTAGGAATTTTTTTTAATGTTATTTCTTCTTTTGCAGATAATGATTGCCATGCTTGGAGGGATTAAATAATAGTTCTGCTCATCTTTTGCTGTAATTGTATGGTCCAGAAGTTCAAAAGGAAAAGCCTCTATCATTTCCTCAAAGTAAACTGTTAAAATTAGTTTTTATGATCTGCAACATTTGGACTTGAGAGTCGATGGTAGTGATGTGGGCTTCCCATCAGTATCTCTTCCCTTGTATCTCCCAAAACAAGTTAGGAATCTTAGGTATTTTGTTACCAACCCAATGCCTAGTTTGAAGTTAGGATAGTTAACTGGTCTTTAAAAACTGGTCTTTAAAAAAACTGGTCTTTTGGTTAACTGAAATATATGTAATTTTGAAGTAACCAAATCAATGTCTTTATTGATTGGTACAAAAAGAACCCAGATATTTTGACTGTGAGGACTAACAGAGTGAGTTAAGGCCAAAATCAAGAATATGATTTAATTTCTTAAAAAAATTAAAAATGAAGGGGCGTCTGGGTGACTCAGTGGGTTAAGCCTCTGCCTTTGGCTCAGGTCATGATCTCAGGGTCCTGGGATCGAGCCCCGCATCGGGTTCTCTGCTCAGCACAGAGCCTGCTTCCTCCTCTCTCTCTGCCTACTTGTGATCTCTCTCTCTCTGTCGAATAAATAAATAAAATCTTAAAAAAATTAAAATGGAGTATTACTGCTTCCTCACACAAAATATTCAAGGTAAATTTTGTTTTCTTATTGCACAAATCAATTCTCTGTGGCTCTTTTTCCTCCTTTTTTCTTTAGCTGTGTGGTAGTAAAGGTACCAAGAGAGTACACAGAAGGAGCATTGTTGCTGGTTCATCCGGAATGTTAGAAGGCAGACTTTTAAAAATAGTTTTATTGAGTATAATTCATATGCCGTTAAATTCACCCTTGAAAGTTCACAATTCAGAGTTGTTTTTTGTTATTTTGTTTTGTTTTTTTTAAGCATATTTTCAGAGTCGTGTAACCCTCATCACAACCAATTTCTGAACATTTTCATCACCCCCAAAAGAAATTCTTTTTTGTGTGTAAATCTATGTATGATTTCTTTTTTTAAAACATTTTAAAAATTCAAATTCAATTAATTAACATATAATGTATTATTGGTTTTGGAGGTCTGTGATTCATCAGTCTTATATAATACCCAGTGCTCATTACATCACATGCCCTCCTTCATGTCCATCACCCCTTCCGTCTCCCCCTCCATCCAGTAACCCTCAGTTTGTTGTCTATGATAAAGAGTCTCTTATGGTTTTTCTCCCTCTCTGGTTTTGTCTTGTTTCATTTTTTCCTCTCTTCCCCTATGATCCTCTGTTTTGTTTCTTAAATTCCACGTTATCAGTGAGATCATATGATAATTGTCGTTCTCTGATTGACTTATTTTGTTTAGCATAATATCCTCCAATTCTATCCACATTATTGCAAATGGCAAGATTTCTTTCTTTTTGATGGCCGAGTACTGTTTCATTGCATATAAAAGAAATTCTGTACCCGTAGTATCATTCCCCATTTCCCCCCACTCCCAAGCCCTAAGTATACAAATATACTTTTTAGATTTGTCTATTTGGGACATTTCATGGAATCATATAACATGTGATGTGTTGTGACTGGCTTCTTTTACTTAATACTTCATTTCCTTCTATTGCTGATTAATATTCCATTGTATGAATATATCATGATTTGTCATTTGATAGTGATATATTTATACATTTATTCATCAGTTGATGGACAACTCAGATTGTTTACACTCTTTGACTTTTTTTTTTAAGATTTTATTTATTTATTTGACACCCAGAGAGAGAGGGAGAGAGAGCACAAGCAGGGGGAGTGGGAGAGGAAGAAGCAGGCTTCCCGCCGAGCAGAGAGCCTGATGCGGGACTCGATCCCAGGACGCTGGGATCATGACCTGAGCTGAAGCAGCTGCTTAACAACTGAGCCATCCAGGCGCCCTTCACTCTGACTCTTATGAAGAATGCTGCTGTGAACATTCATGTGTGGACAAGTCTGTGTGGACATAGGTCTTCATTCCCTGGGAGTACAATTGCTGGGTTATATGATAACTCTCTTTAACCTTTTGAGAAACTGCCAGACTGTTTACTGTAGAATTTTCAGAGTTCCTTATATAGGGGCACCTGGCTGGCTCAGTCCATAGAATGACTCTTGATCTTGGGTTTGTGAGTTCAAGCCCTACATTGGGTGTAGAGATTACTTAAAAATAAAAATATTTAAAAATGAAAAAATTCAAAAAGTTCTTTATATAGCTTAGCTACTTGTCCCTTGTTGGATATGTGGTTTGTGAATCTTTTGTACTAGTCTGTAGCTTGTTTTTTTCATTTTCTTAAATAGGATTTTATGCGGAGCAAAAGCTTTTACTTCGGGTGAAGTCCACTTTGCCATTTTTTTTCTTCATGGATTGTGCTTTTGGTATCATGTCTAAGCATAGATCTCAAAGATTTTATCTTTTTTCTATAAGTTTATAATTTTATGTTCTACATTTAAGTCCATGATCCATTTTGAGTTAATTTTTATATAATTGTGAGCCTTAGGTCGAAGTTCATATTTTTGCCTATGGGTGTCCAGTTCTAATAGCCCACCCGTTGAAGAGATTGTCTTACCTCCATTGAATTGCTTTTGCACCTGTCAAAAATCAGTTGGGCATATTCGTATGCATCTTCTTCTTGGTTCTCTATTTTGTTCCATTAACCTGAAACCACATAGTTTTAATAAATTTAACTATATAATAAGTCTGGAAATGGGGTATATGGGGTTTTTTTTCTACCTTTTCCTTTTCCTCTTCCCCCCAAAGTTCTAGCTATTCTAGTTCCTTTGTCTTTCCATATAATTGTAAAATAATTTTGTTTGTATCTACAAAAAAATCGTGCAAGAATTTTGATACAAGTTGCATTAAACCTGTATTATCAATTTATGGAGAATTGACATCTCTACTAATTGTTGAATCTTTCCAGTGCATAATCATGACACATCTTTCCATTTCATTCATTTAGATCTTCTTTGATTTTCTTCATCAGTATTTTGTAGGTTTCAGTTAATATAATTCTTGTTGTATATTTTTGTTTCAGATTTATTTATTTATTTGAGAGAGAGAGAGAGCTAGTGAGTGAGCAGGGGTGTGGGGTAGGGGGAGAGAGAGAATCTCAAGCAGACTACCCACTGAGCACAGAGTCCAATGCAGGGCTTGATGTCATAACACGAGATCATGACCTGAGCTGAAATCAAGAGTCAAATGGTTAACTGAGAGCCACCCAGCTGCCCCTGTAAATCTTTCTTTTAGATTTACATTTAAGTATATCAGCTTTTTGAAACATTGTTAGTATTATTTTTTAATGTAGTTTCATTGCCAGCATATAAAAATATAATTAATAATTATTTTCTTATATTCTACAGCCTTGCTGAACTCTCCTGTTCAATTTTGTTTTTGTTTTCTCTGTTCCTTTGGATTATCTATGTAGAGAGTCATTTTATCCTTAAATAGGGATAGTTTACCTCATCCATTCCAAACTATATCCATTTTTTTTTTCTTGCTTTATTACACTGGCTAGAAGTTCCAGTTCTCTGTTAAATAAGAGAGATGAGTGTAGACAGCTTTGCTTCATTTTTGATCATAGGAGGAAAACATTTGATCTTTCACCATTAAGTACAATGGTATAGATTTTTAGCAGATGCTCTTTAAGTGAAGAAGTTCCCCTCTATTTCTGTTTTTCTGAAAGTTTTCTTTTTTTAATCATGGGTGGATGTTGAATTTTGTCAAATGATGGATATGATCATATGCTCTTGTTTCTTCTTTAGGCTGTTAATATTTTGGTTAGGTTGATTGATCTTTGAACATAGAACAGACTTCCGTCCCTGGAGTAAATCTCAGTTGATTACAGTGTGTAATGCCTCATCTATGTTGTTGAATTCTATTTCCTTACCTTTCAGTTAGGACTTCTGAGACTAAGCGATATTGATCTGTAGTTTTCTTTTTTCTGTTTCTCTTTTCTTTACATTTTCTTTCTTTTTTTTTTTTTCTTCTGTCAAGAGATAAAGGATCTTATAACTTTGTCTTGGAGCTTTGCGCAGTGGCAGTATCGTAGCCAATGAGGTTTATCCGAGGCGCGATTATTGCTAATTGAAAACTTTGTCTTGGAAAGCATTAATCAAAGAACCAGTTTCAGCATAGCCACATCTTGGTCTTTGAACCTTGATTATTTTGAGAAATGTATGTTTGCTCTTTAAGCTCTGTCCCAAAGTATTGACTACCCACAGTTGACTAGTCACCGGGCACAGCACAAGAACTTTGTGGTGGGGCTTGACAGCATCGATACTCAGTGTTGTGTGAGTCCATAAGTTTTCATGGTCATGCTGTGATGTTCTGTCATACCTCCCATCCTGCCCTGAGCAAGTCATTCCCTGGAAGACTTCATGGTGAAAAGGATTTTGGGGTTTGAAATCAGAATACCTATGCATCAGTACTGGTTCTCACATTTAATAGCTGTGTTATGTTGAACAGTTACTTAACCTCTCTGATTAAATGAGATGAATTTAAATGGATTTATAAACTTGTTATTACATTCATCAGCGAACATTGAAATTAGCACTGCTCATTTTTTTATTGGATCAATTCTAAACAAAGTAGTGGTACTAACATGGTGGGTCTT
>CM052808.1:63900925-63919587 GCA_028533885.1 Nasua narica
TGCATTTGATTTCCTGGAGACCTTCTAATTCAGAGGCTAGGATCATTACAAAAGCCTTGAGATATGTAGAGGAATACACCTATTATGTTATGAAAGGTTTTGCAATTATAGGTGAACTGCAAAATACTGAAGTCCTATTGGCAATATATGCAATGTAGGCTGTGTAAGGTAACTTACAGATATTTTCTGTACCTATGGTAATATGAGCAGGTGCTGCTTTTTTTTTTAAAGATTTTATTTATTTTTTTGACAGAGAGAGAGAGAGAAATCACAAGTAGGCAGAGAGGCAGGCAGAGAGAGAGGGGGAAGCAGGCTCTCCGCTGAGCAGAGAGCCCGATGTGGGGCTCGATCCCAGGACCCTGAGATCACGACCTGAGCTGAAGGCACAGGCTTTAACCCACTGAGCCACCCAGGCGCCCCCCCCACCCCCAGGTGCTGCTTTTTAAAGTTATTTGTGTTGTGTAGATATTGACCATTCTTACCTGTATTATTTATTACATAAATAAAGGCATAAAGTAAAATTTAAGAAAGCCATATACCACATATGTTCCATAGTGTATATGTTTTATGTTCATCTATGTTCAGCCTATCTTTTTGTAGAGTTCAATCAGTTTCAGTTACTGGATTTCCAAATGCATTCAGCTCAATTTCTTTTAATGTACACAGGATTAAAAACAACCCACTATAAATATTTTTATTGGTTTTAAGAATGATAAACTTTTTCTATAGGGATGGTTATTACATAAAATCTGACCATATAAATCTATAATTACTGTGAAGCAACAAATAGTAACTTAATAGTAAATAATTTGAAAAGACGCATGCCCAGAAAACATCAGGACAATTTTCAACAAAAACTAAAGGGAAAAAAAAAAAAAAACTAAAGGAAGGCTTTTTTCTTTTAAAGCTCTGTATGGCAGGTTCTTTACTGTTTTTCTCTGAAAGGAAGTTGAGGGAGGCTAATGATCTCCCTTGGAAATTTACAAAGCATACAAAGCAATTACAAAACCTAGAGCCTTGTGCTACTGCTGCAAATAAGTCGTTGACTAAAGGGGGAGCATCTAGTTTCCACTAAAAACAGTGGTGCTAGTACTTGCTACTTTTTAATCCTTTTAAGGTGTCAGTTCATTGATTTAAAAAAAATTTCAGCTTAAATATAAATATAAGTGATTCCAGAAATTTCCAACTTTTCTGAAAGTCATTTGGCACTTCACAATTATGAAATTGTGTCAGTAGCTACAAAAGGAAATTATTTTACTTGTGGATCTTTTTTAATGAGTATTTTATTCTGTTTTCATTATTTCTTAAGATGTTATAGATATGTTTTTTTCCCTGTTAATTTGAAAGGCCCTCTAGTGTATAAAAAGTAGTGGTTTAATTCTTGGGGAAAAGAAGTTGCCTTTGTAACAGTAGAATAACTCAATTTGCATTCTGGAATAAAAGCTAAATTTTTGAGCATTCATGTAAGCATTACTAAATCAGTATATTGAAATTTTTTTTTTAAAGATTTTATTTATTTATTAGGAAAGAGAGAGAGTGAGAGAGAGCATGAGAAGGGAGAAGGTCAGAGTGAGAAGCGGACTCCCCATGGAGCCAGGAGCCCGAATTGGGACTCGATCCCGAGACTCCGGGATCATGACCTGAGCCAAAGGCAGTTGCCTAACCATCTGCGCCACACAGGCGCCCAGTACATTGAAATTTTGAATTATGCACAAAGTCATAATAACACATGACTGTGCTTTTATTGTTAAAAAAATCAAGAAGCTTAAAAATGAAAATCTCGTTTGAAGAGTCTATTAATGCTACATAAACTATATTTTAATCTGAACAAAGTTGTTAGACATATGTGATGAGTGGTTTTGATCAGATGACTTACTCATTTCATGGCATGGGTACTAGAGGCAAGATTGTTCAGAGAATTTAAATAACTAAAAAAAGGCTTCCTTAATGTGTTGTCAAAGCGACTAGCGTGCTGCAGTCTCTAGATCGTTTAGGTTACCTTTGAATTGTGCGACTTGATTAAGATGTGGTATGGATTTTTGTGAGGGTTTAAAAGAAAACTGTATTTCTTTTTATTGACTAGAATTCTATATAAATTTCATTATGAAAAATATGATACACACGTTGAGAGAAGCCTGTTTCAGGCACAATAATCTTATTTTGGGATAACCACCGTTGTAGGGCACGAGTACTACAGAAGGGAGATCTGGCCTGGTTAGCCATTCTCTTTGAAAAATCTAGGGTTTTGTTGATTACTTAAAAGGAATTGCTCCATTAATATCTTCTCATAAGATAAATAGAAATTATATCATGGCAGATATTTGCCTGTATTTTGAACGCATTCTTATTTAGAAGTTCTAGTTATGCTAATGTGCATAGTTATATTAATTTTGTATTTGAGACAGTCTGGGACTTAATTCTTCAATTACCTTAATTAAACAACTGACCAGGATACCAATTAAATATGAAGTATGATTTAGTGCTTACATGGAATAATTATTTTTGAAATTTTTCTTTTTGGTGAGAAAGCATGAGATATGAATGTTGTCCTATGACACCGATCTGAGCCTAGCAGGCTTTGTTAGTGTTTGCCTTATAAAAGGAGAGAAGCATGGATAAAGCTATATAAGTGTTAGCTATGATCAATTGGAACTAATTAAATTTATTTGAAATGAAGAGTCTTAACTGGAAGAGAACAGCTGGAAAAACTGGGAAGAAAAAATTGAGTCTTGATTGAGACAATTTAAACCTTCACCCTGTCATTTAAAAAATATGCGGCAGCTTCTTTCTATATCTTTCTTTTTAAAGCTAATATCTATTGATCGGCTCTCCAAAGTAATGCCAGTGTGCCTTGGTCAACACACATATTCCATTTTACTCAGCGTTCTGTCTTAAGGTTCATCAGATTTTTTCCTTTAACCAAATGTTTTCAATTACGCATCAAAGCTATATGAGCCATTTTCACAGATTAATACAGTTTTTATGTAGAAAAATTATTAAAACCTATTTCTTATAATTTTTTTATATTTCCAGTATAGTATATATAGGAAATACACGTTTTCATTCTTTTTCATTGGAATTGCTTCAGGTTTTGCAACACTCTGTGCATTAAAATCTGTTTTAACAACAATAATGGTATTTTCTTTACAGTGAAAAGAATGGCATTGTTTCCAGAGTATAATTTCAGCATCACATGAATATTACTTATATATGTTTGCTTTTGTTTGTACAGTATACTTTTGTTTTTAGTATTATAACTTAAATGTTTATTTAGATATGTGGTCGTTATTTGTAAATAATATATTCTTGTTTTCCTTACAATATTAAATAGGTCATAATTCTATTTATAGAGTAAATCTCACTAAAAACTGACTTATGTAGGAAAAATTTTAGATAAGTTATCATCTTTTTTTAAAGTAGACCTTTTAGGTAACATAGCCAATTATATAGTTTTTATCATGGTAAACAATGACATTCTGAGTGACGATGAAGCTATATGTCTCCTAATGTTGCATTTTAAATCAGCCTACCCCTAATTGCAGTTAAAAAGAATTTTGGAAAGATTCCATTCACAAACCTGCATGGATCCCTTTAAGAAAGTCACTAAATTCTTCTGAGGGTCACACTGCAGTATCCTGCCCCTTGTTCAATACAGCATGGACACACTGCCCATATAATAGTGATTAAGGGTTAAAAGTCACTTTGTCAAAGAGAGACAGCTTCCTAGTAGACCAGCAGGACAGTTAACAGATTCAGCTACTTACAACAAAGGCAGCAATGATATGTAGATTCAGAGGGGTGTATTGACCGTATTTGTTATATTTTTTGTAAAATTTAAATGTAATTTGTTAAAAAAAAAATGACAAATGCTGTGGAAAAAAGAAAAAAGTAGAGAAGGGTAAGAGAAATTGAAAGTAACATTCACTGACAATTTACTATGTACTAAGCACTTTACACCTGACTCTAACAATATTTTGAAGTAGATACCGATATTTTTCCAGGTAGGTATAGATGAGGAAACAAACTCAGAGAGGTCAGTTTTACAGGATCACAGACTTTTAAGAAGTGGTAGATCTAGGACTTAAAATGAGTCCTGCCTGACCCCAAAGCTTATGTGTGGTCTTAAATACAACCCCACACTGCCTAACATTCTTAAATTCATTGAACTTTAGCATCTTTTTTTCTTTTCAAATGTGAAATGATGTCACAGTCTGTCTATTGCTTTTGATATCAGACAGCAGGCTGGTAATTACTAGATATCTTACTGTTTAAAACATAAACTTGTTATTCTTAATTTAGACCAAAAGATTATCTCCTTTCGAAAAAAAATCCATCAAATGTTCTTTTTTTTTTTAAAAAAAAGATTTTATTTATTCACGAGAGAGAGAGAGAGAGCACAAGCAGGGGGAGTGGCAGGCAGAGGCAGAGGGAGAAACAGGCTCCTCACCCAGCAAGGAGCACAATGTGGGACTCGATCCCAAGACCCTGGGATCATGACCTGAGCAGAAGGCAGACATTTAACTGACTGAGTCACCCATGTGTCCCCATCACATATTCTTTAAATATTCTTTTTAAATTTGTTCTTTAAATTATTTGGGACTACTGTGATATAAGACTGTAAACATAAGTAGTGTTTATTACTAAATATTTTATTGCATACATGTAAGATGAAATATTGATTGTTCTGTCTAGCTTTTTGAAGTCATCAATATGAAACCGACGGGTTAACATGTATTCATACTCTAAAGTCAACATCTCTAGTATATTAAGATAGAGCTGAAAAGGACGTCTAGTCTGAGACTAAATGTTGATTTGTGCATTTTACTATTTCCTAAGGACCCTATTCATAAAATGTGTATACATTTGTTTGACTGAAAGGAGATTCATCCTGTTAAAATACAGGTATGTTCCAAAGAATTTGGGGGCATTACGTACTCAGAAATCAGAAGTACTTTCCAACATAGAGCCAGAGGCCTCATAATTATTAAGCTAGAATAAACTTCTACATGGCACTCCTTTCCTTTCCTTCTCAATCTTTAACTTATAACTTATGGTCTATAAAACAGTACTACATCTATGTCAATTTTTTTTTAAAGATTTTATTTATTTATGTGTGAGTGGGAGAGGGAGAGCCCAAAGGTAGAGTGAGAGGAAGAAGCAGAGTCCCCACTGAGCAGAGAGCCTGATGTGAGGCTCGATCCCAGGACCCTGAGATCATGACCTGAGCTGAGGGTAGTTGCTTGACCAACTGAGCCCCCCAGACACCCAGATCTATGTGAATTTTACGTCATTTGTTCTAAATTATTATCCTTGCCCTTGCTTTTGACTTCAGAATGTTAGCGGTACAAAATCAGTTTACTACATTAAGGTCTTTGGACGATTATAAATTACTAACAGTATGGTTTACTTACCATGCAGTTTTCATGAAAACAGATATCAAGAAAAACAAAAGTGTGGATTTCTGAGGAAATATGTCATGCCAAGTAATTTACATTTCTATACTTCTAATCAGGAGGAAGAAAATGTGAGTTAAAATTTTGTTTGGTGTTAGGGTGTTAAGTATAATTCCTAGATATAGTATTTGAGAGTTTCTGGTAGGAATATTAAAATAGAGCCAGAATTATAGCCTTTAGTCTTTCATTTTCTTTTCTCATACTTTCCCTCTGGTAAATATGGCTTTCCTTTTTCTTTGTTTTTAACTACCACTTATATTAATAACTATCAAATCTGTGTCTCCAGTCTAGGCTTTTCTTCTGAATATCAGATTAATATATCTTTCTGCCTGTAGAAATGTCCTATAGATACCTACTATATACTCATTTACAATTACCCAAAGACCTTAGTATATTACACTCCTATTTTGTAGTAGCTAACATACCTTCTGTGCTTGGAAGGTGTAGATACTATACTTGGTATGGTCCCAAATAAGCCCTACTTTTTACTAAACTAAAACTCATCTCATTTTATGTGTATATATGATT
Source organism: Nasua narica (assembly GCA_028533885.1). Lineage (NCBI taxonomy): Eukaryota > Metazoa > Chordata > Mammalia > Carnivora > Procyonidae > Nasua > Nasua narica. Next base: position 63,906,907 of record CM052808.1, read on the forward strand.
ATCTCACTTTATATTTATATCTCATTTAAAGATGTCACTAAGGGTACCATTAATCACCCACCATCTCAAACTAGAAATCAAGGGATAATCCTGGCTTTCTCACTTTCTGACAGTGTCCACATGTAGTTAGTGCAGGTCTTGTAAAATGCACTGCTTAAATATCTCCTGATGATTTTCCTTTTCTCCATTTCCACAAAGAATGCACAGTTCTGGACTTCCATTTTTTCTACCTCAGATTATTATTATTATATTCTCCTGCAACCATCTCCCTTTGTTCCCTTGCCCTCCTTTTTAGTGCATGCCTTCCGTTGTTCAGTGTCAGAAGCCCGCTCATCAACCTTCACCTTCATTACGTCTGTTTAATGGCTTCCCGTTGCTTATAGCACAAAATCCAAACACCTCAGTGAGGTGTCTAGGGCCCTACAAAGACTGACTCCTATCTTGGGCTTCCTTGGCTGCTATGGCAACACTGAACTTTGTTTCCCCAGAGTACCCTGCTGCTTCATGACGTAGACTTTGCATGCTCCTCTTCATCTGACTGGGGTGCTACCCTCAGTGTCTCACACATGTGGTGAAGCTCTGAGGGTTCCCTCCAAACCCAGCTTGAGTTTCACCATCTTCCTGAATCCCTTCTGGAAGATGTCCCAGTTTGTTCTATACAGTTCTGCCCTTGCACCTTGTATTATTGTTACCTGACCGTTTCACTTGCCCTCTGTGAGTCATGTGTGGGCATGGGACTTTTATTTTGTATTTCTAGCAATAGAATAGTAAGTACCCTGGCATATAGCATCTTCTTAATAAATGTTTGTTAACTGAATGATTGAATTAGTGAATTCATGAGGTAACTCCAATTTCAAAAAGAATTCCTTACATACTAGCAATTTACTTATAGATATTTACTATGTCTTTCCTATTCTTATATATTATGTGTATATTTCCTTAGCCTCCTTCTTCCTTTTTAGTGAGTGTTTAATGACTCAAAAAGCATTTGTAACACATTAGTGAGGGAATATAGGCTCCTTTCTAGATAAACTGTCTACCGATAATGTGAAAATGAGACCTGGAACTGATCTAAGAACATAATTATCTCCATTGAATCAGTAGCTGTTGATGCCCATTTAAAAGTTGATCTTTTTCTCTTGGAATGTATGTCCTCAGAATTAGGAAATTAGACTTAAATGGGAAAAGATACAAAAAATGCCTGGAAAATGTGTTTTGTAATTTAAATCTTAATGAGGGGATGGAAGGTGGGATACACAGGCAGAGAAGCAGACAGAAAACTCTGGAGAGCCCGCTCCATGGTCTGCACTGACCCAGACTGGAGATGTGCTAATGGATGGTGGTGCTGGGTTCTTATAAGTTTTGGTTGCTCTTCCTCTCTCTCTTTAGTCATGCCTTTTTTTTCCTCTATGATTATCTTTCCCTTTGCCCTGGAGCTATGCTACCTCATGTCCAAGCTTGGCTCTGTCAATGAAAACCAAAATCTCTTGTAGATTTCCTGAAGCGAGGGATGTCAGTGTAACTGTTGTCCAAAAGTTCCCTCTGGGACTTGGTGGCCCACCGCAGGAGAAGTAAGGTGGCTTGTATGCAAAATGGGGAGATGCTCATAGGAAGGAGAGAAATGCAGAATTTTCCAGGAGGCCTGACATTTGCCACATTTGTGACATATGCCACAAAAGAAGTAGAGTGTGGAATCATGTTGTATGGCATGATGTACATAGTGTTTTGTGGCATTCCTCTGGGTGTCTGCAGTTAGTTATTCAGCACTAAGAAAACTTGCTTTTTTTAAAGATTTTATTTATTTATTTGTTTGTTTGTTTGTTTATTTATTTATTAGGAAAGAGAGAGAGTGAGAGAGAGCATGAAAGGGAGAAGGTCAGAGTGAGAAGCAGACTCCCCATGGAGCTGGGAGCCCGATGTGGGACTCGATCTCGGGACTCCGGGATCATGACCTGAGCCGAAGGCAGCCGCCCAACCAACTGAGCCACCCAGGCGCCCAAAAACTTGCTTTTTATCATCCACTGAAATTTTAATGTGCTCAAGATTTCATGTGCTTAAGCTTATGTTTAAAGGCTTGCTTGCTTGCGGCGACTTGCCTAAGAACAAGTACAAAAGAAAAAGAGGCAAGAAAAAGAACAATAAGTACCATTTGAATGTTTAATTCCTCTTTAAAATTTTCTTTAGACTTTTTAAAATGGGAAATATACAGGGGTGCCTGGGTGGCTCAGTCTGTTGAGCGCCTGATTCTTGGTTGAGCATCTGACTCTTGGTTTCAGCTCCTATTATGATCTCAGGCTCCTGGGATGCGTGGACTCTCCTGGAGATGATCTCCCCCTCCTTCCTTTCCCCTCTGACTCTTCCCTCTGCTCTTGTGCACACTGGCTCTCTCAAATAAATAAAATATGAAAAAAAAGGAAAATTACATAATATTGATGTATTTTGGCCAAAAAAGTGATTGCGTATATTTTTAAATGAATTAAGTACGTTTTGTATACTTGAGGTTTGCTAAGAAAGTAGATATTAAACATTTTTATGACATAAATAAGTTATTGTAATTATTATGCTCTAACATAATCAGCTGTCACATTGGCAACAAATCTTTCATAATGATATTTTCAGGAAATAGCATGTTTATTGTATGTGTGTGTGTGTGTGTGTGCATGTGTGTGCATAGTATGTCCTCTTTGCAAATAATATTTTTGTAAGGAGTTGGTCAAATAAACAGTAATTGACATCTTCTGAGCAAACTCATCTGAAAGGATCAGGGACTAGGATGGTTGGCTGGCTTAATCGGTAGAGCACGCAACTCTTGATCTTGGGGTTGTGAGTTTGAGACCCATGTTGGGTGTAGAGATTACTTAAAAATAAAATTTTTTTTAAAAATCAGGGACTTAAAGTAATAACTATCACAACTCACTAGCATTTATTGAGTACCTGATATGTGTCAGGCTGTGCTCTAGGCTCTTTTTAATCCTCACAAGGAATTCTAATAAATCCTTATTATCAATTCCACTTATAAGACAAAGTCACAGAATGATTAAGTAACTTTCCACATAAAGCCCATAGGAAATGGCAGTTAGGATTTGAATCCAGGATGGTTGCCTCTATATCTTCTGCCTTTGAATAGAAGTAATTTATTCAAAACCAAGTCATTAAAAAAAAAATCTTATAAGAAAAAAAATAAATGTATTTATTGTGGCACATTTTCTCTTCATGAAATATAGGTACTTCTATTTTAATTTTTGATACAGTTTAACATGTAATGCAGGGAAATATTTAATATGTAAAGAAAAGACTTCCTGTTTTCTTAAAAGATAAACATAGGGGGTGCCTGGGTAGCTCAGTCAATTAAGTGTCTGACTTTGGCTCAGGTCATGATATCAGGTTCCTGGGATCGCCCCTGCACTCAGCAGGGAATCTGCTTCTCCCTCTGTGCCCCCCCCCCACATTCTCTGTCTCTCTCAAATAAATAAATAAAATCTTAGAAAAAAATAAACATAAATAAATATAGGAAGACAATTTTATATATTTTCTAGATAAAGTAAATTATTTTACACCCATATAAAACCACGCACATTAATATACCAGTGCACATATTTCAGATTTAATATTGTATATTCTTTTTGATAAATTTAGACTAAATAGGAAAAAGCAGAAATATTTAATTGGATAAGAATGTAGGAACTCATTTTTGTTTTTTAAAGCCTTCCATGTGAGTGAATAACCTTCAGGATGAACTTCTAATTTGGCCTTTCGTGAGCTGTGTAATAATACCTCTCGGATAAGAATGAATTGCATTAGATTGTGGCACACTATTATATATCTGTATATTACATGAATTGCCCTTATAATTAATATCAAACCCATATGACCAAAAGTTGTAATTCACAAAAGTAATGACAACAATGTCTCATAATTCACAGACTTTATGTCATACCTGTGAATGATTACTTTTACTGTGCAAACCACATTAAACGGGAAAAACAGGTTTTAAAAATGGATGTGGGGTTCAGGAGAGTTCTTCCTGATACGTTATAATCATTTTTACTACATAAAATTGACTAGCATCCTTGTGTTTCCCTGTGATTTCTTGGATTAAAATTGTGAAGCATAAAGGCTTTTAGTCTTACTTTGAAATTTTTAACCACAAATGTCAAGTATTTGAGGTGAAGACAGTCATGAACCTATATGTATTTGTCCTCATGTGATACATAGGAAAGAATCCTCACTCATAGGTAGGATAAAAATCAAGTAAGAATATTTCATCTTTAAAAAAATAATAACAACTATGTAAAATACAGATGAGTGAATTAAATGGAGTAAACCTAATTTAAAAAGATTCTGGGAAACTGAACCAGTTACTCTCTTTGCCCTTTATATACATTTTTTTCAAGGTCGCTGATCCCACCTAAGAGAAGTATAAGGAATATTCAGTTTTACTCTACAAAAGCATGAATATGCACCTTGTATTTTTTTCTGTCCCATTCTAGGGAAGATTTGATGAAGCAAGCAGCTAGTTGGGAGCGAATGTTCTAATTTGAGAGAGAGGCTGTATGTTCAGGCACACTTGCACATACACACGCACAACATGCATGTATAGAAGATAAGACTTTAGGTAGAACTCCAGGCATGGGGGATGAGTTAAGGGTAGCATTTACCTATGAGGTAAATCACGGCAGTCATGGCAGGGGTGGACTGACTGTTTGTTTAACGACCTTGACATAAAGACGCTGAGGGAGGCTGAGAAGCGTGGCTGGTATTTTTGAGCACCTACTAGGTATTGAGCATTTACTAGACACTGAGGGTAGAGTCAAGTTCTTGCTCCAGGGGACAAGACTGACGACTCGCTATGTCATTCTTTGTTGGGAAATTTTTCCCTGAAGAACACTCTAAACATGAAGGTTTAATCCATGTTACTGGGATGTAAAACTTAACATTGCATGTTTATCTGAGTGAATCTATAGATTTCATGCAACCAGAAAAACAAAATGAAAGAGTCAAATCAACTAGATGACACAAGCTGGTCTGCAATGGGAAGTATATATTTAGAATATTTTAGAATAAATATGGTTGTGGCACAGGCTCTAGTGTCTCATTGTCTGTGTTCAAATCTCAGCTTCCCAGCTTGTTCACTGTGTGGCTTGTGCAAGTTACTTGACTGTGGGAAGCTTCCGTTTTTTTCACCTGAAATACAAGGATAGTGAAATTGTTGAGAAGTTTAGATGAGATAATGCTTCTAACGTGAGGAGGAACTGGCCTGAGCCATAAGTGCTTGGGAAGTATTTTGTGCCCACCTCCCTTGCTTCCCAGCCCCTCGTTGCCACCACCATCATTCTAAGTGATTTGCTTAAGTAAATAGAATAAACGATCTGTAAATAATTTATAATTCACTTATAAATCAGTTCTTTTAGGTGACTTAATGATTATTCTATGTAGTTGATCACTCCCAGGGATATAAATTTACTAGACAAATTTATACTTTATACATAGAGAAAAAGCTACATCTGAACTCCCATGCACATTTTCAGAAATTTCTAAAAACTGCCTCAGGAAATATTGATGAATTATTCTAATTTCTTAAGTGCTTTTATACTTGGCTTTTTTTTTTTTACCACATTTATTGTCTGAATTGAATTTTACCAAGAAGAGTGAATTGTTTGATGAAATAGAAAAGACAACCTTAAGAAAAAATGCTACTTTATACTTATAGTAGCTGAGGGAGAGTTAATTTGCATATTATACCTATGTTTGACTCGTGGTGATCAGTGTAGAATGAGAAGGAGATAATGCTATAAAAAAGCTGTCTGAAGGCTTTGATACAGCCATTCACTTGAGAGTCACTGCTAGACTTAGGAAAGTGTATCTAAAAGATAATAAAATTGAAAGGACAAAAGAAAACTTCCATCCTACTTTCATTAATAGTCTTGCCAAAGAAGAAGAAGGAGAAAAAAAATTTTAATTTCCTTGAGAGAGAGAAAGCCTGCACAGGTTGGGGGGAGTCCGAGAAGCAAACTCCCTGCTGAAAAGGGAGCCTGATGCAGAGCTTAAACCCAGGACCCTGAGATCATGACCTGAGCTGAAGGCAGATGCCTAACTGACTGAGCTACCCAAGTGCCCCAAGAAAAGAAAATTTTAATGCAGTTCTCAGACTTGCAAAGGATGCTTACTCATTAGTTCACTTTTTAAAAGAGTATGTTTAAAAGTAGAATAAGCTATACTACACAAAAATATAAATTCAGTGTGAGAGTATGATAAAGACATTTTCAGAAATGCTAGATCTCAAAAAAAATGTACCTTCCTTTCTCTTTTATGAGGAACTAAAGGAAGAGGTGCGTTCCACTAAATAAGGGAGTAAATTAAGAGAGAGGCAGCCTGGGATCTAGTGATCCAGGTAACATACCTCATAAAGTTTGGCTCCCTGCTGGATGCTGTCCCACTATTTCATGAGTTGGCATTTCTTTTTTTTTTTTTTTTTTAAAGATTTTATTTATTTATTTGACAGAAATCACAAGTAGGCAGAGAGGCAGGCAGAGAGGCAGACAGAGAGTGAGGCGGAAGCAGACTCCCTGCCGAGCAGAGAGCCCGATGCGGGGCTCGATCCCAGGACTCTGAGATCATGACCTGAGCCAAAGTCAGAGGCTTTAACCCACTGAGCCACTCAGGCACCCCATGAGTTGGCATTTCTAAAGAATGTAACCGCAGGCACCTAGCCACCCTGAGGATTGCATGGAGAAGAGAGTTCTGGGAGATTGGCATTTGTGTTTCAAGATCTGCTAGCCCCTTCTCCTGGGAAGAGTGTCAATCAGTGACTGAATTAAGTTCACTAAGGTTTCTTCGAATGCATCGAACTGTGTTTCAGATATTTTTGCAAGATCTGTTTTACTTCCCAGGCTGGACTTGCTTCTGCTCCGTAGCCTATGTCTCTATATTCCAGATTTATACAATGAGGCCAATTATGGAAAATACAGAAAACCACTACCAACAAAAGGTGATTATTAACTCCAGGGCAGGGAAAAAATAGTATTGAAAAACTTACCATGATTGGGGCACCTGGGTGGCTCAGTTGGTTGAGCGACTGCCTTCGGTTCAGGTCATGATCCTTGAGTTCCGGGATGGAGTCCCACATTGGGCTCCCGGCTCCACGGGAGCCCAATGTGGGACTTCCTCTAACCGTCTCTTCCTCTAACCGTCTCTTCTGTCATGCTCTCTCTCACTTTCTCTGTCTCTCAAATGAATAAATAAAACCTTTAAAAAAAAAAAACTTACCATGATTGATAAATCACATGGTTGAGCTGTAAATAGCATATACATCATAATGAAAATATAAATGTTGATTATATCATTGTTTAATAAGAACCACGGTATAATCAGCAGAGAACGAAAGCAGACCATGGGCGCAAGTGTGTATGAGTGAATATGGATGTGTGTGATGTGTGCAGGTAAGTTGTGTATATGTGAGGGGAGAACCCAATTTTCATTGACCATAGTGGAGAACTTTAAGCTTAAAGATAAGCCTAAAACTGAAAAAAAAAATTAGAAAGTAGCAACGAAGGATTTTCTGAGAGAACCAAAAGTGTTGTTTTTTTTTGCAGATAGGGCCGAGCAACTGCTGCTTTCGTATGAACTTGTGGAACTGTTTAACTCTTTAAATAATGTGTAGTTTCATAAAATGAAGACTAAATTTAAAAATGTTAAATTCTAAAAAGTAGAACAAGGAAGCATATGACAAAAAGGGGAGACTTGGCCAGGTATTTTGAGTGTTTCAGACCAGTGTATGAGTTCAGGGATGCCCCTCAAAACACGCAGGGATTGTTAGATATCCTCTCTGAAACAGTGGAGAAGCAAAAGGGCCGAGAAGCGGTGGCAGCTTGAGTGTTATGACTGTGGGATACAGGGACGAAAGGTCGGGTCTTACTGTCAGCCTCCGGGAGCCTGGTGTGGGACTTCAGTATCTGCCCTGCTCCTGTGGTTAATCAGCCCATTGCTAGGATGACATAAATTAATGTTACCAAGTTGGAATGAACTGGAAACAAGCTTAGTGTGTGTTTCTGCCTACCCTCCTCCCCATCCTTTTCCCTAACTGTTCTAAAGGAAAAGACAAAGGAGAGAGAGTTCCAACAGGGTGTGAGAGGGTTCAGGATGGAAAGAGGGAGAGAGACATTAAAAACACTCAATTGATGTGAGTACCTGAGCGAAGGGAACCTAGATACCTTATTAGTTTCTCCTCATGATCTAATCACTTGCATCCAGGGGTTATGAAAACTGGCTCCAGTGGTTACAGAATCACTCTTGGTTAATTTTGAAAAAGAAAGGGTGATGAATGAAAATAACAATCTGCAGACCGACAAAAGTCTTTATTTTTAAAAATGAAGATAAATCGAAATCTAAGAAAGTCTGAACAGGTTAGTGTACTGTTCAGATATACCAAAAATCTGCAGTGGACTTAAAATATGATTTGGGAGCACTTATAAGGAAAAGTGAGAATCCGTACAGCTGCCCTGAGCCTTACTGCACACTTGAATTTTATCCCAGTGTTTCAGTTGCACTAATTTTGTTATCATCCATCACCTAAAATAATTTTGATGTTTCAGAGTAAGATGTATACAATTCATCATACAATGACATTTATACTCTTCTGTGGGTTTTCACTGCATACAACACACAATGAGATGAGTCATTTTCCTGTTTATGGGGAGCTATTTCTCATGATAAATTTGGGTTTTTTAGAATTTGGTTTGACATTACTTGTCATTACTTGCACAAGTACCTTTGCTATTAATGCTTTACTCATTATTTTCTGATGAAATGAGAAATGAATTTATTGACTGACTTGGAGATAGGGAAGAGAACTTGTGAAAAATAAAAAAGAGTCTATGAAGAGGATCACAGCTTGCAGCCCACGATCCAGCAGCACCATGAGCACCCGTGTCTGCAGCGGTGATCTCTGCCGCGGGGCCCCGTGCAGATCATCATTGCCGGGTACAGGACATTGCATCTTTAGCATTTGTGACAGTAACATGTAGGTCTGACTTGCTTAGTTGTATTCATGTGGCAGTCTTTGCACATTCTAATAAGTACGTGATCTTTCAAAGGGCCTGGCTTAGTGTTGAAGCAGACTTTTTACTACTACATGTGCAGAAAGTAGCATTTCCTCGTGCGACGCAGTGGCGTATCTGGCAGATGTTTGCACCTGCAGAAGCACGGTCTGCAGTGTGGCCACACAGGCCTGGCAGGGTCCCCGGGGGGGCTTCATGACGCACTAGGTGAGCATCTTTCAACTTCAGTTCAAAACAGGCAGAAAGCATGGATGGGGAGATTTTCTAGGCTGGAGTCAGGGCTTGAGAGGGAGAGAGCCAGAGGGGGTGCAGCATTTCAGAGGAAGTGTCAGTGGTTCAGTGTGGATGCATATAGAGGGGGGCAGGGCCAGGGTTGACTAGAGACTAAAGGGACTTCCTAAAGGATTGACTGGACGGGAGGCTAGATGATGAAAGGCTTTGTATGTCATCATACTGGGCTGCTTTATCCTTGTTCAGGGGACTATTAGGAGCCATTGAAGAGTTTTAAGCCAGGTAAAAGCGTAATCCGTTTTTCCATTTAGTCAAAGCACTCTGGCTGTAGGTGCTGATTACTTTGGAGTCAGTGCTGGGGCAGGTGGGGGTTATACCCTTACCGAGGGCAGGCAGGCCAGTCAGGCGGAGAATGTTGCAGTGGCCCGGGAGCCCGCCGCTGAGGGTCTGAGCTAGCGCAGCACGGGAGCAGCCCCATAGGTGCATCCACAGAGTAATGAAAGCTAACTTGAATACTCTATGCTGCTTTTTTTTAGAATGTATTTCATTTTATTTAAGACATTCTGGTTATTTGAAGCCCTCTAGGTTTATAAATAAAATAAGTTAATTGTTACCTAATATTGAAACATTCCAGTAGAAAGAATGCTTACATATACAAATGTCAGTCAAAGTAAAGTGATTCATGTTGTTGCTTTATTACAAATTTAGTGTAGAGATATTAGTGTAGAGATAAATTCCTTCATGTGCCATATAACCCCCCCCCCCATTTTTGCTACATTTGCATAGGGTTGGAGAGACCTAATTCATCATCTGGTATCTAGATTCTAGACCAGTTTTTACCCAGTGCAAGGAATTCCTCATACTACATCACTGATCATAAAGGTTATCCAGCCTCTGCTTGTACACTGTATTGCTTTTCTAGTGCTACATGATAAATTACCACAAATACTGTGGTTTAAAATAGTCTCACGGTTTCCAAGGGTCAGGGAGTCCAGGCACTGTTTAGCCATATCTGCTGCTCGGGTTCTCACAAGGCTGCAGTCAAGGTGTTAGCTGGGGCTGGGTCTCATATGAGGTTTGGGGTCCTCTTCCAATCTCACTGCTTATTGGTAGAATTCAGTTACTTGCAGAAGTAGGGCCGAGGTGTTCAGTTCCTGGAGGCTGTCCACAGTTCCCTGCCAAGTGGCCCTACCATGGACAGTGGTAATCATCTCCATACCTTCCAGAGTCACCTCAGGCATTATTGACTGGCTGGTTGTCTTGTGATAGAGCAGATAGCACAGTCTTCTCATGTATATCAAGAAGTTTTATATATATCTCAAACAATATGTATCATAGCAGCTTGCTGCTTCAAAGTCACCAGGTGAATTTATCTGTGCCTGCTTATTGTAACCTAATTATGAGAGTGCCATACAACATAACCGAATTAATGGGAGTGGCATCCTATAGTTTTGCTGTATTCTATTGGTTAAAAGCAAGTCCCAGATCACACCCACACGCAAGGGGAGGGAATGATAGAAGGGTCATGGAAGGAGGGGGAAGTCACCTTTGGATGCTCCTTTGGATGCACACACACCTTTGCACTTGTGGACTCACTGCTTATGCTGTCATGCCTTCCATATTTTGCTTGTTTTGTTTGTGTGTGTATGTATATGTGGGAAAGAATTTCTCTTCCCATGTCCTCTCGTTGTCCTTCAGCAAGTTCTCGTATGATGTAATTTCTAGACCTTCCCTCTTCCAGTTGTCTGTACTTACTCTAGTTTATCATTGGTATTTCTTAACCTTGGCATCTGGAACTGACCACACTACCACTCTTAGACCAGTACAAATATTATGGGACTGTTGCTTTCTTTTATCTGGGTATTGTAATTCTGAAATTAAGTTGGTTTTCTTTAGAAAGTGTCCACATTTTTTACTTCTGCTAAACATGAGATCCCCTAAACTCCATTTTTACATCAAGTGCTGTTAATTCAAATCTTCTGATGTAAAAACAAGAATCGGTATTTATCCTTTTCAATTTGTTTCTTGTTGGCTTCAGTCATCATCTGGCCTAAGAATCTTTGCTATCCAGTGGATTAGTTATTCCTCAAGCTTTATATCCTCCGTGAATGTGCTGAGCAAGCCTCTGTGTTGTCATAATGCTAAGTAGTTAATTGTGGACCAGTGGACCAGGCCCCAGGGAGACTGCTGGAACATGTGGCTAGGAGCTAGTCCATCTAGTGAGCAGCCCTGACAGCACTGTGTAGCTTCAGTTTTTTAACTCAGTACGGGCCAACCCACCTAACTCACATTTCTCCATCTTGTTCTTTCTTTGTCTGTTTTAAGATTTTAATTTTATTTATTTAAGAGAGAGAGAGAGGCAGGGAGTATGAACGGGGAGGCAGGGTGGGGAGGGGCAGAAGGAGAAGCAGATTCCCCGCTGAGCAGGGAGCCCGATGCAGGGCTCGATCCCAGGACCCTGAGATCATGACTCCGGCTAAAGGCAGATGCTTAACCAACTGAGCCACCCAGGTGCCATCTCCATCTTGTTATTGTTGTTGTTGTTGTTCCCTTCTCCTCCTCCTCCTCCTCCTCCTCCTCCTCCTCCTTCAAGATTTTATTTATTTTTTTGACAGACAGAGAGAGAGAGAGTGCACAGGCAGGGGGAGTGGCAGGCAGAGGGAGAAACTCCCTGCTTAGCAGGGAGCCTGATGTGGGGCTTGATGTGGGGGTGGATCCCAGGACTCTGGGATCATGACCTGAACCAAAGGCAGATGCTTAGCCAACTGAGCCACCCAGGGATCCGAACTCCCATCTTATTCTTAGGAATACCCTAAGAGCTTTCTTCATATGCCCTGCTGACGTCAGAATATTTGCATTTATGGACAGAATAGGTTTTAAGGAATGAGTTTTAAATTTGTGGCAATGAGTCTAACTTATAAGTATTCAAAGTAGTTTTAAATCATTCTTGAAATGCATTGAGTTGTGGTGATATTAGAGTTTATATAATTTTTTAATTAGCAACCAACAGTGGTAATCATCTCCATACCTTCCAGAGTCACCTCAGGCATTATTGACTGGCTGGTTGTCTTGTGATAGAGCAGATAGCACAGTCTTCTCATGTATATCAAGAAGTTTTATATATATCTCAAACAATATGTATAAAGTAGTATTTCTGACTTTGCCTATGTTGTGATTTTCATGACAAATATTTATTGGTGGGGTATTTACAAGAATGTGTAAATGCTTGATATGTTCAATTTAAAACTTAGGTCTTTTTTTTTTTTTTAAAGATTTTATTTATTCATTTAACAGAGAGAGAACACAAGCAGGCAGAGAGGCAGGCAGAGGCAGAGAGAGGAGCAGGCTCCCCGCAGAGCAAGGAGCCCGATGCGGGACTCGATCCCAAGACGCT
>CM052808.1:63919687-63965617 GCA_028533885.1 Nasua narica
GTAACTATGTTTTTAAAGTTAGCTGGGGCACCTGGGTGGCTCAGTGGGTTAAAGCCTCTGCCTTTGGCTCAGGTCGTGATCTCAGGGTCCTCGGATTGAGCCCGCATCGGGCTCTCTACTCAGCAGGGAGCCTGCTTCCCCCTCTTTCTCTGCCTGCCTCTCTGCCTACTTGTAATCTCTCTCTCTCTGTCAAATAAATAAATAATCTTAAAAAAAAAGTTAGCAAAAAGACATAGTAAATCAGGTAGGCATAAGATTATTCATGTACTGTATTAAAATATCACTTTTAGAAAACTTGGATTGGGATAGAAGGAAAAGAATCCAGGGCCTTTGGTGTTAAAATTTTGTTTCTTTTTGATATTTAAATATTTGCAATTGACTGCATCTGATTCATCTGCTGAATACAGAATCTGATACATCTGAATATGTAAAGGAGCTTACATACTTATAAACATACCATATACTTGCTGAGAATATTTTCTTTAAATATTTTTAAACCTTTAAGAGTTTAATTTTAAAGAAAAAGCGTGAAGACTAATAGAAAGCTTTGTGTAGTCACTTAGAAAGTAGGCAGATAGCCTATGTTTTACTGTCATACTACAGGTGAATTTAGCAGATTTTTCCTCATTCTCTTCCAACTGGAGTTGGTAGTTTTTGAAATAAAAGTGACAGGTGCAGTAACAGTACTTTCCTCTTCTCTCTGACCGGTATTCACCTAAACTTTAGTGAAAAGTGAAAATATAGAACAAATGAAACCATCTGCCTCTCCCAACCAACTAGTCCCTAAAACACTGTGGGGACAATGCTGGTGCCACATGAGCCAACCCTTGGACGGGCTCCTGCTGGGCCTCATTTGAGAAGGTTAGGGCAGATCCTGTCAGCACACATTTTGGGATGTGATTCTCTCAACTGGCCAGTTATAGAGACATCAAAGAAGCTTTTAATTTGCGTCTAATTACTCCTTGGTAAACTTTCTACCATATCCAGCAATAGCTATGGTATAAAAAGCAACAGCATAAATATGTACTTTTATTGAAATCTGAAATAATAGACTTAACCTTTAGAAATATTAAATATGAATATATTCTTCCTTGCATCTTTCATGTAAAATGATAAGTAGAAGAAGATAGTAAGACAGTATGAACAGAAAGTATTAATTTTAGGTGATTTATGCTTCGTAATAATTTTCATTTCTTTTAAAGAAGTCTTTTAGATAAAACTTCAAAGAAGATGGTTTAGCCCACTTGTCAATGGGAATTTTTATACCCTCATGTAACTTCAAATTAGAACAAACTAATAACATTTTCATGAGACTATTCATTGGACTTTTAATAGGGTTATAATTTTTATTTCTGTATTCTTTTGTGAATTTTTACAATTTAACAAAAAATTACCAAATGTCTTATAATCAAAGGTGACCACTCAGAGCTGTGACCGATAAACATCTGTCACATCACAAACTTGTATAAACAACTCACCCTATGTCAGGTTTATAAGTTGACATCTCTTTGAATGACAGATGTCAGTGCAGTTAAGATGCAGTTAAATTTGGAGGTCTTAATCTAAAAGAGGCTCACACTTTAGTCATTTGCATCTTATAAACAACTGAGGCTATTGTCAATATAATTGGCTCCTTCTTTAGTAAAGAAACATAAACACACAATACAAGTAACTATTTGGGTCAAGCTTTTTGTGGGTAGGGCCTGTAAAGAGATCTCAGAATTAGTCATTGTGACCATTTTGTGAGCCATTGTGACCAGTGAGAAAAGAAATCTATCGATTAGCAATGGCTGACATTTCAAAATGGCCATGTAGAAAAATGTTATTGGATTTATTAATGTTTCTCATCAGCTGTAATCACCAACAAATTTAAGTAAAAATGTCACAAGCTGAATCTGTTTAACAATTTGCTATTGTTAAATTTTAAACAAGTTTTATAACCTCTAATTTTGATTAGTATATTAAAAATGCCACCTTTATCAGATCATTACTAGTGGATTTAAGAAAAACAGGAAAAGTAAGTGAAAAGAATAGCTTGGGAATAAATTTAGATAGTGAAAGATTTTAATTTTTAATTAGATGAAATTCATGTAACATAAATTAACCATTTTAAAATGAACAATTTGATTCATTTTAAGAATAGAAAGATGTGAGTTGGCATATTACTATGGCTGATGTGGATGTATATCAATGTAAAATCAAAAAACTAGGACATTTCTATTCAGGCAAAATTTTGAGAGAGATGTTTAAGCATTTGTCTCTTAATTGCCAGTGTTACAAACAAAAATAAGGTTATTTTAAAACACTGTGATGATGATGATATACAAAAGGAAATCTGGGTTTGCATGAATTAATTTTAAGGAATTCACCAAACACTCAGTGTTGGAGTATATGCTAAAATTTCTATATCAAAATGGCTTTATTTTGCTTGCCTTTTACTTTATTATACCCAGAAGCGTGTTCTTTGATCCTTAGGCATTTTAATCCTAAGCACAGGTGTGATGCTCAGAGAATATTAAGTCCGGATTCTCTGTTGTTTATTGAACAGTATATAGTGGTCATACCAACCTGGACCTACCACTTTTGAATAATTAAATGACATGAAGAAGTTAAGCATAGATTTTCTTTTGACAGTTTTGGACATCTGGTGAGGCATGAATACAAGAATTTTAATGATTAAATTTGTACCTGCTTCTAAATTCATGTATTTTATATTTGTTTATTTTGATCCCAGAGCACACTCATCATTGTGGACAACAACATTGTCCCTGTAGCAGAAATCTTCTTAAGAAAACTTTAAAAAGTTTTCACTAATTATTTGGCACTAATTTTAGTTTTGGTGCATGTACTCAAAATTGGAAAAAGATGAGATGTAGTCTCTGTTTTAAGGTCAGACACACAGATGCTCATGAATTGGAATTAGAACCAAGTGGTGTTTCTATACTATGCTCCATTTTAAGTAACTTAGGGCAAATGTGATATAAAATATTTTGTATATTCAATATGTAGAATCACATAAATATCCATAATATCATAAATAAAAAACCCATAAATATCACTTTAATGGTTTGAAATTTTGTCTCATTAGATTTAAATTTTTGTTTTATCAAAAATTTAAGGGCGCCTGGGTGGCTGAGTTGGTTGGGCGACTGCCTTCAGCTCAGGTCATGATCCTGGAGTCCTGGGATCGAGTCCTGCATCGGGCTCCCTGCTCTGAGAGGGGCCTGCTTCTCCCTTTGACCTCTCCCCTTTCATTCTCTCTCTCTCTCTCTGTCTCAATTAAATAAAAAAAAAAAAAAATTTAAGACATCAGGATTACGGTAAAAAAATAGCAATATTAAAAAAAATTAGCAATATTTAAAATATGAAATATTTTAAGCAAAACTTTTATTTTCATGCAAAGACTACATACGCTTATTTTAAAATTATAAAGTTTCTCTGTAATTGGCATACATTTATTCTGTGTCCTGTTTATGCTTATTTAACAAAGCTAAACACACAGAGACCCAGTTTAATTCAGCATAATTATTTTTATTATGGAAATTTTCAAGGACGTACACAATTAGAATAATATAATGAATGCCCACTTACTGATTACCTACTTCAGTGATTGTCAACCTGTGGTCAGTTTTGTCTCTTCTCCCCTCCACTGAATTATTTTAATGCAAACTTCAGACATCATACCTTTTTATCATTAATACTTCTGTATGTACCTCATACTAATAATAACCCTTACCCACAGTGTGGTTATTTAGAATTATTATTTATTTAATATCATCTACAACCTAGACATAGCATTGGCATAAGTTCTGCAGAGTAAGTCAAATTATAATAACCTAGATTCTTCTGTGCCTGAAAATCTTATTAGAGAAGAAAATAACACTATAAAGCGAAAGCTGTCATAATTAGCCGCTTACTTTTGAGGTTGACAAACTATTTATGGCATATGATTGGATGTTTCTGATATAGTGTGGTTTTGTCCATATGGAGTATTTTTATTAAGATTTATTTATTTATTCGATATATATAGAGAGATTACAAGTAGGCAGAGAGAGAGAGGAGGAAGCAGGCTCCCTGCTGAGCAGAGAGCCCGATCCCAGGACCCTGAGATCATGACCTGAGCCGAAGGCAGAGGCTTTAACCCACTGAGCCACCCAGGCGCCCCCATATGGAGTATTTTTAAATGATAGGGTGTACATACGGAAATGTAAGGCCAAAAGGATTCATGATGGCAAGGAAGGAAGCTGTGTACCATTGCTACCAGGGCAGGAGTCAAGAGAAGAAAGGGGTTATCCTGAGAGAGAGACAAAGGGGACAATGAGGGATTGTGAAAAGAGACTCATCTGTGACATTAGATTAGTGGGTTTCTCCGGAGAAATGAAGAATTCTAAAATGGAAGTGCAGTGGAGAAGTATAGAAAATAATGAGTGGGGGCGCCTGGAGGCTCAGTCATTAGGCGTCTGCTTTCGGCTCGGGTCATGATCCCAGGGTCCTGGGATCGAGCCCCGCATCAGGCTCCCTGCTCTGTTGGAAGCCTGCTTCTCCCTCTCCTACTCCCCCTGATTGTGTTCCCTCTCTCGCTCTGTCACTCTCTGTCAAATAAATAAAATCTTTAAAAAAAAAAAAAAAGAAAATAATGAGTGAACCACAATGATCAAAAAAAATAAAGGTGGAAAGGAGAATAAATCTTTTTTTAAACTAATGCTTTAAATGTGGACCTACCGAAGGGCCCTAGACTATGACTTCAGGCCCTGTTATTACTAGTCATCTTCAGATGGAAAACATTTTTTTTTAAAGATTTTATTTATTTATTTACTTATTTATTTATTTGAGAGAGAGAGAGAGAGAGATCATGAGCAGGGGGACAGGTACAGAGGGAGAGGCAGACTCCCCACTGAGCAGGGAGACCAACACGGGGCTGGATCCCAAGACTCCAGAATCATGACCTGAACTGAAGGCAGATGCTTAACCGACTGAGCCACCCAGGCGCCCAAAACATTTTTTTTAATTATTTGATTGAGGGAGTGCGTGAGTGTGTGCACACATACAAGTGAGTGGGAGAGGGGAAAGGGGGTGGAAGAGGGAGAGAGAGAATCTTAAGCAGACTCCTTGGTGAATGTGGGGCCCAATGTGAGGCTCAGTCTCAGGACCCTGAGATCATGACCTGAGCTGAAACCAAGAGTCGGATGCTTAACTGACTACACCCGCCCAGGCACCCCCAGGAAGACATTTTTTGTAAGGCTACAAAAACTGTTTCTCCCTCCAAGTAGTAGCCAGAAAGGTATGTCAACAATTGGACTTTATGACTTTAAACTACTTGATGTGTGTTAAGTTCACTGGGCTCACATGTTTAGGAAGGGCCTAGCGAAGGAAACCTGGTCCTTACTTCATAATTGGGCATTAGTTTCTGCTTTTATCAGAATTATGAGTGTGAAGTCCTGCCATGTAATGGCATTAGAAAAACCTACTTCATTTCTGAACAGGACAGAAAAGGAATTTTCACCCTCGTTCTGATATTTTGAGCTGCTGAAAAGGAATTTGTTGTGTCTGGCTGTATGGCGGTGTATCTGACACGTGTACATTAGGAAACTCTACTCGCTTTGACCAAAACACCACCAGCTTAAGCCTTGTGGGATTATGAACATGGTGTTGCTCTTCTGGGTTGGGGGAAAGCAAACAAACACTCTACCTATACTTAAACTAAATGCAGTTTATCACTTTTAAAGATTTAAATAGAACTTGATTTTGCCAATAATCTTTTTGTTTTATTTTGTTAATGTTCTAAAAACTCCAAATAGAGGGAGCAGTCTACTGATTTGTGGATAAAATTGTAATGGTTACCACTTATTATGTCTCCAATATTATGAACTAGATGCTTTATCTCTTTAATCCTGACCAGCTATTCAGATATATGTGTTGTCCACATTTTAGAGTTGAGGAATCTGAAGCTCAGAGAGCTTAAGTATGTTACGCAAGTTCGCTCAGCTTGTGTGCAGAAAGGCTGGACTTCAGATTTGGTCTGGTAATGCCAAGGCTTGGACTCTATGCCATACCGCCTAAACGTGTAAAATACCGAGGAAGAGCCCAGGACATGGTAGCTATTCAGAAAGTGTTTTCTTTTGTACCACCAGCGGTGGAGAAGCTGATCTAAGTTCTCATACAAACATAGACCCACATACACTTAAGTAACCCTGGAATGACACAGGAATACTTGTAGCCTCTTTCTAGACAGATGGGCCCCCAGCTGGATTAGAGAGTTTGGACTGGAAGTTTCTTATTCTGTCAGTTCATTCATTTTGTCTTGTAAGAAAGCATCCAGGGTACCTCCATTACACTAAATAACAATTGCTATCTGTTTTAATGCTATCTTAGATATTTTCAAGAGGTTAGCATTACTTTTAATATTGCCAGAATAATCCTTACAATTTTAAGCCATTCTAGAGACACATTGATGTAATGGTTTAAACAAGTATACTGCGAGTCTAAATGTAGTTCATATATGTAGAAAAAATACATATGTACATATGCATATATGGATGTAGATACTAGAGTATTTAGTTTGCTGAATATCTGTGGATATTTACATTCATTTGAAATAAAAATGTAAACACTTGCTGATGAACTTAAGGCTCCAACTAAATAAGTACCTTAACATGATTTTATTTTTCAAAACATATTTTCTACACCTTGTTGTATTTTTTTAATTTTTAATTTTTTTTAAATTTTTTTTTTATTTATGAGAGAGACAGAGAAAGTGAGAGAGAGCATGAGAGGAGAGAAGGTTAGAGGAAGAAGCAGACTCCCCGTGGAGCCGGGAGCCCGATGTGGGACTCGATCCCGGAACTCAAGGATCATGACCTGAGCCGAAGGCAGTCGCTCAACCAACTGAGCCACCCGGGCGCCCCTTAATTTTTAATTTTAATTCCAGTTAACATTCTGCAACCTTAAGTTACCATACCCACACAATTTGCTCGCTCTACATAAATATGCAAATAGATTTAAATTCATTGGATTATTAGTGAATTTGTAAATGTTACTTACAAGTTCATGGGTTTATGGGAAAATGAAGGACTCAGGCAAAATATGAAATTTCCTTAAAAAGTTTCCCTTTGTGGGGCGCCTGGGTGGCTCAGTGGGTTAAAGCCTCTGCCTTTGGCTCAGGTCATGATCTCAGGGTCCTGGGATCGAGCCCCACATCAGGCTCTCTGCTCAGCGGGGAGCCTGCTTCCCCCTCTCTCTCTGCCTGCCTCTCTGCTTATTTGTGATCTCCCTCTCTCTGTCAAATAAATAAATAAAATCTTAAAAAAAAGTTTCCCTTTGTATATATGAAATTTTAAATACTTTTTAATATTACAAAAGGAATATAAATTACTTGGCAGAAATTTTAGAAAACAGAAAAGCTAGAGAAATATGGAATACCACTGTCTCAACACAGTAACCATTAACATAGTAATAAATTTCTTCCAGTTGTCTTTCCTATGCATTTTTTTTTAATTTCCTATGCATTTTTAAAGTTATTATAGGGAATACATAATTCTGTGTCCTAATGTTTTATCCCCTACTTAGCCTTTTATCATAAACATTATTCTTAACCTTGATTTTAATGGTTTAAAAGGTTGTATACAGTATATATAAATAATTTGCCTTTCATTTCCTGTTTACTTTCAGGATGTTTACCCTATTTAACTCAGACCCCTAAATGCAACAAAACAATCATCATTGTTCCATTAAATTAAAGGGCCTGTTTCATTTACCTAACTTAAAATATATTCTATTTATCAATTCACCAATTTTAATTGCTATGTCGCACCTGACCTCACTACACCACCCAAACCAAGAACTAGAATATTACCAATCATTTATACCTACTTGTGTGTTCTTGCCCTATTCCATCCTCCTGCCTTCTCTTTAGAGGTAACCACTCTTTGGAATTTCATGTCTATTGCTTCTTTGCTTTCTGTTTATTTTGTCTCTTGCATAGGGTTTCCTAAACAATGTATTGTTTAGTTTCACTTGTTTTAAATTTTATAAAAAGCTGTCTCAGTATATATAATCTTTAGGTACTTGCTGTTTTTCACTTTATATTACATTACAAAGATTCATTTATGTTGTATGTAGCTGTGGTTCATTCATCTTTATTATTTACTAATAGTAGTAGGAAAAAAAATAATTTGTTTATTCATTTTACTAGGAATGAACATTTGAGTTATTAGGGTTTTGTGTTTGGTTTTACTATTACAAGCAGTGCTGTTATGAACATCCTTTTCCATGTATTTTATAGACATGCATACAATTTTCTCTTTAGTGTATACTTGGGACTGTAATTGCTATGTCTTAAGATATGTAAATGATCAGCTTTATAAAATGGTATCTTACTATGCCTTTCCTTGGTCTCCAGGCTTACCAATGAGTTGTAGCATGTGTGTTTCCTCTTCCATGAAATGCCCCTTCAAGTCCGCTTCCCTTTGTTTTAATTGGTCATTGTATTTCAGTTGTAGAAGTCTTTATGTGTTTAGAATACTAATAGTTTGTCAGTTTATTCCTGTATCTTTGTATCTTCCTGTATTGATATCCTGTATCAATGTATCTTCTTTGGATTGTGCAGTATATTTTCATTTATATAAGGTGCTTTGATGAAAAGGAGTTCTTAGTTTTTATGTAATTTAATCCATCCCTTTCCTTTTTTGACTACTGCTTTTAGAAACTTAATATAATTCTTCCCTATATGATCAACTATGTTTTTGTCCAGAAGTTTCAAACTTTTGCTACTGACAGTAAGTTCTTACTCTACCTATAGTCGATTTTTGTGTATGGTTTAGGTAGAGTTCCACTTTCATTTTTATTCATATAAATAACCCTTTCTTTCATGATACTTGTCTATGTATCTGGATTCTGTTTCTTGGCTCCTTATTTTATTCTATTGATAAATTTATCCTTGCCCCAAAACCATGCTGTTTTAATTACTGTAGTTTTACAACTAGTCTTTATATCCGATAGGGTATATAGACTAGTTTTTTTTTCTTCAGAAGTATCTGGGCTATTCTTGGCCCTTTGTTCTTCCAGGGTACATTTTACAGAGAAATTAATTATTCATCATAGGCTATGCTGAAAAACCTCTGTTTTTCCCCTTTGTGTGCCTGCTTCTATAAAACTCACAGCTTTGAGAGCGGAGCAGAATTTCCTTTCTTTACAAAGTATCCCAAGGAAAGAGGAAGGGACTGAGCTACTTACAACAATTTCTGCGTCCTAGACTCATCCATCAGAAAAGTCATTTTAGTACCTGGGAGCACTGAATTATTAAGTGTGGACCAGCAAGGGGGGAACTTAGGGAAAATCTCTTTCAGGAAACTAGAGGAGTGGTGAATAAGACTTCCCCCAATTTCTAACAATTTTCTAAAATTTCTAAGACTGACTGTGGAAATAATCATCGTGCCCTGACATAGTCTGAGCGCTCAGACTCATAGCTTTTGGTCCTTTGTGTTTATTATACGGAAGAAATCAACTTCCATTTCTCTGAAGATCCTGTAACTTCTAATATCTTCCTTGATTTAAATAAGAATGATCCACATTTTACTTAAGTAGAAGATTTGTTGTTAGTTTGTATTTCTAGGCTGTTTACCTATAATTACTATGACTTTTCCATCTTGATACCTATGACATATAACAAAGTACTGAATAGCCACCTAAACTTCCTGAAATTTCTTGAAGGAAAAACAACAATACTTTAAAGCCAGAGGTTAATGCTGTTTTACTGTCCTCCCTCACTCTTCTCTGATACATTTTTGAGAAGTAGAGATTATTAACTGAGACCACACCTATTCTAAAATTTTTGCTTATGACTATCTTTCCCCTTCATGTAATTCTTTTTGTAACCAAGAAGGAGAAAGTTATATCATATGAGGGAGATAATCTGCCTTTACACCTTCTAATTATTTGTCAGCTTAAGTTAGCTCTGGGGACCTTGTGAGAATGTGTCTAGAACCTCCCTGGGAAGGAGACTGAAATTCTGTAGGTAGCATTGGCTTTATTATTCTGGAATCCTCTACGGTTTCATTACCAAACATTCCAGTCGCCTTCCTAGCACAGGGGGCAGCTTGTCAGTCTCATTACCAAACATTCCAGAGTAATTATCTTCGTTTGAGGCAATATGTAGAGCTTCTTGGTTCTTTTATACTAGAGAAAAAGGAAAGTATTAAATAGTGCTTTCTGTTTTAGTATTTCCCTTGGAGCATGGTTCTCCACGGAAACCAGGAAATGTTGGCAGCAGGAAACTCTTATGCACATATTCAGACACACGTACAAACATAAATACATATTGGCAGCACCAAATCTTTTATACACACACACATATACACACACGTATATGTACACACATATACACACATATGTGCGTGTGTGCATGCACACACCCTGGGGCATCCTGCAGTAGGTCTGAAGTAAAAGACATATCAAGTGGCAGATCACAAAAACGCCTCTTAATGCTGCCATGAGGCTTTGCACTAAGCAGTGTGGGAGCACAGAGGACAGGCCAGCTGCCAGACATGACTCTTCAGGTGTGACTTGAAAGGCTACGTAAAAATGTGTCAGAATAAGAAAGTAGGAAAGGGGTCTTCCTTTCCCACATTCTCTATGGCTCCTCTTCTGTCTCCTGAAGTTTAGTAGTAATTGGGTTTTCCCCAGAGTTCTCCACTCAGTCCACTTCTCATTTCCAGTAAGCTCCACCAGCCTCGTAACATTACTCTTCACCTGCCCAGGACTGGCGTGCAGCTGTCTCTCTCCGCACCTCTTCTCTCTGCTGAGCTCCATCCCCGCCGTTATTTCCCGGTGCTTGCCTGAATATCCTTAAGATATTTGAAACTCAGTTATGTTTGTTTAAACTGAACATATTTTTATTAATGGCACCCTAAAAAATTTGAAACCCTAAAATTATGTTTGACTCTCCACCCGCTTGTACCTCTTAGCTCTGTGAAACAGGGACATACAACACAAGGTTTTTATTGATCGCTGTATTAATATCGTTTTCACTGCCACTACCCTATTTTGTAGCTCTTTAGTATCTATTTTCTCTCATAGCTCAAATCTCTTAAATGCACACTGCCACATGGAGCTTCCTAGTAATCATCATGGGATTAAAAAATTTTCACTGGCTTTTCATTGCTTTTAGAATATAATTTAATTGCCTTAGCTTGTAGTCAAGGCCTCTATTCTAAAACTACTTGATGTTCTAGGCTTAGGTCCCACTTAACTGCTTTCATGATCTCTATCTTGGGCCAAAAGCCAGCCGGTTCCTGTTTCCCATTGTGACTGGAACTATTCTGCTTGTGCGCTTTATTCATTAATTCAACAGATATTTATTGAGCATCTACGTGCCAGGCATTGTTCTAGGCCCTTGAGCAACGTCCATGAACAAAACGACAGAAATCCCAATCCCTGTCTTCAGGCAGCTTACATTTTAGCAGGAAGAGGAGGTTGCAGGGGGCAGAGTGCAATAAATATAAGAAAGGAGTATATTTTGTGCTATGCTAGAAGATGGTAGGTAGTATGGGAGGAAATAGAGCAGGATAAAGGGGGAAGAAGGAGGAGGCCATTAGCAGAAAAGTTGAGAATGGAATTGCGGTTGGGCTAGGCCTCTGTGTCTGTTACAGGTTCTTATTCTTTTACTGTGCCTCCCCCCATTTCTTTTTACCCAATTCAGATGGACTTGAGGACCTGTCTTGAATGGCACCTCCTCTGGAAGGCATACCCTCCTCCCAGCTGAGGCCAACTTCCCCTGAAAGTCCATGACTGTCTGCGGTTGCCCTTGCCTAACGACAAGTGTTGCTTTCTTCCTTGCGTTTCAGTTACTTGTTAGTTTGCTAGTTTGCTTCCCTGTCAAGTGTGGAGATCTCTGAAGAAAGGAGATCTCGTACCAGCTTTTATCGTTTCTTTAAGGTAGAGTTAAAACCACCGGTTCACATCCTGGCTCCATCCCTTACTGGCTGCAAGATGCAGGCCACTTATTCTAGTGTGGTGCCTCAGCTTCCTTATCTTAGAGCCCTCTGTCTGAGGTTGATTGTTGTCTGCCTGATTTTTCTCTGTTGTCTCTTAGGTTATCACACTTCGCAAATCGTGGTCACTTGTCTGTGTGTTTGCCTTCCTTCCCTGAATATAAGCTGCGGCAAATGGAGAGAACACTAGCTGTCTTGTTCTCTTGTTTTTTTGCCCTCTCACTTGGAAGGCATGGACATTTGTAGGAGTAATATGAAAGTGTCGGAACACGGTGTATCTCACATGAATATATGAAATATACAAATATGGTAGGAGATGTATGATGAACACTCGGGACCACTGAACACAAAGAAGTCTTTCACAGTGCTCAATAATGATGAAGAAAAAGACTATCCCTTCCTCACATGGTTTCTACTTTGTTTTATCTTGGGAACTCTGGCTCTTACACTTAATCTGTTTCTTTCTCCTGTTGCTCATAAAAGTCATGTAGGCGTTCTCTCCATTGACGTCTTTATGGTTTTAGTAACATTGATTTTTGTTAGGAGTAACTAGTAAATGATTATAAGGTATTTTGTGAATATAAATGTAAAAAAGTATTTTATAATAATGGAATGGAGAAGAGAGGAGAAAGGGTTTCCATAGTTGCACTGAATTTCAGCCCCTGACTGTGTGGTAATTCCTGGAATGATGGTAGTCAGGACTCAGCCCCAAGCCCATTGCCGTTGCTGACTGGAAATACAGAGTGATGGGTCCAGGCTTCCAAGAATATGTGACTGTCCTTGAGGGAATACTAAAATTAGCTCGTATTCTATCCAAATTCTTATAAACCATTAATACTTTATAACCATTAATCTCCATATGATTTCTCTATGTAAATCAACCACGAATGCGTGGTTCCATACATTTACTACTAAAAGGCTAACATGTGAAAACAACCATAGCTCATTGCAGCCAAAACAAAATGGTTCAGTTTCACCATCCCTAAATTTGATCTGCATTTACATCTGTTTATGAAATCTGAGCATTTCCCCCCTCGACCTAATGCTTCAGTGCTCTCTTCTAATAAAAAAATCAATATATGCATCCAGCACTCATGAGTAACCCTATAATAATAAACAGAATACATGCAATTGAAAAAAAGTAATTTCAGGAAAAAACTGATTAGGATTGTGGTCAACAACAGTCTTTCTTTAAAATAGGGGTTATGCAGTATTAAGAATATAATAATCCTTTTAATTTAATTATACCATTTTTAGAAACCCTTAATCCTAATTAATCCTAAATTAATATTTATTAAAATTACATTTGGTGTTCTTTCCCTTCATACAATTAATAATGCAGAAATCTAAAGAATTCTAAATTAAGATGTTTTAAAATTTCTGATTCAATTCAGTTTTATAATTGTTTCTCTGGCTCTCTGTATTTGATCAACTTATAAAGGAATATTTCCATTCTAAATCATCAGTTTTATTTCAAATAATAAATGAAAATATTTTATGATAACAAGTGTATTTGTTTTTAGAAAAGCCTATTTTTCTAGAAATATACTTGCTCTGTTTTGATGCTGCCTACTTTGAGTTGCTAATTTTCTTTTTCTGGAAATTTTTACATTAGAAAATATGTTTCAAATTTGAGTTCTTTATACTTTTTACAAACTCATCAATTGCCTATGCAAAATAGGAATATATACTTATTATTCACTCTTTCATTAATCTTTGATGGTTGCACTTTGATAAATAAATAGATCATCTAAGATTCAATAGGCCAATTGCAGCATATAATAGCTATTCAGAGGCAATTAAACTGCCTTTTTTCATGCCGGCATGTGAGCCGCCCTTTCACAACCTTCAACTTGATTCGTGGTGATTCAAAATTAACTTAAAAGTCTTGTTTGCTGACAGCTTAAAGCTTAATTGACTGAAAGCCAAATAGAGTGTGTTCTGTATTCAGCACTAGGGCTATTGATAAAGCCATGTGTAAATTGCATGTGGTGAAAGACAGCGATTGGGCCCCCTGTTCTTGTATTAGTCCACAACTTAGCATTGCTACACAGTCAGAATTGCTTTGTCAAGTCTTTTATCACACCAGGTTAACTCTCTCTGGAGTTCCTCCAGCGGCAGAGCAGTCCAGTATTGAGCTTCTACAATACAGTGGGGCCTGTAACTCTGTTACTTATTTGTGGTTTCATTTTTTTTTCTTTAATATAGTATTGGCCTTTCATTTCTGAACTGGACTGTTGGTAGCATATTTCAAGAAGCTACTGATTTTCTCTATTTGTCATTTCAGGAGAGAGCAGGGTGTGTGTATAGGTTTAGAGATTTTGAAATATACTTTAAGAAAAACAAGTATCATGATATTGATTTGTCTCCCTTATGAAAATTAAATCTAGCCATTTTGAACATTTAATTAAGATAAGGAATGCATGCTTAATAGCCTCAAGTGTGTAATGTAAACGGTTACATTACAGAAACAGTTACACTGTTAGATGCTTTCAGTACTTTCATACCCAAAATATTTCAGTGATAATTATACCTTTTAGTTATGTGCATTTCTTTTTTAAAAATTGATATATAAGGAATAAATGAGATGGATTATTAATATATTAGTATATTTTATAATTTCATAGTTAGGCCTTTTTAAAAAAAAAAGCCTTAGTAGATTCAGTTGTATAGAAAGTCCGAGACAGTTTGCATATAAATATGCATTAACTAATAATGAAAAATTCTGAAGCAAAACTAAAACAGTTTTCAGAAGCACTTTACTATTACCATCTATTATGTTTATATACCTTGGAATGCTGTAGATTTTTATCTTTTAATGTGAAGCTTTTGATCTGAAATTGATTTAATAACTTAAAAATGTTTAAGTTTACCATATAATGTGTTTTGAAGATATTTCACAAGTGAAGCTTATATTTAAGTTTGAATTTTGTGGATTTGTGTGCAATGTATTTAAATATGTTTGTGATGAACTCTTTTTTTTTTTTCTTCTATTTTTTGTGTCTTTATTGTCTGTAGTCAACTCTTAAATTCACAGCAGATTCGGAACAATTTTTTGAAAAATGTTCTCATTTACCTAATGTTGTCTGTAGTAATTAAATATTTGGAATGCCATAAGCTTAAGTTGCATATTTTATATTCTTACAATTTGGTATAGTTTTTTTGTTGTTGTTTTTAGGACATTCAAATGACAGATATAAGATAAAATCAGTTTAGATAATTTTGATGGTGGTAATGATAAAATGATTTTTTTTCATTATTATGTATTTAAATATTTTCTAGCAGAAAATGTCTTTTTCATTTTAGTATCTTTCTATTTTAGCATCAGAGTTAGAACTGGATATTGCTGTATCTCTTATTGATATTCTGGTAACCATGGCTATCTAATTTTACCTGCCTTCCAATTGATTTCCAATAAGAACCTAGTCTATTCATAAAGAATCAGGATAAGTTGCAACTTAGTTTCAAAATGACTGTAATTTAAAATAGTGTGGTACTCCTATATACTTTTCAATAAAATAATAATCATGCTCCAAAATGTAAAATCCAGAAGAGTACTGGTTTTATTGAAGTTTCACCTATATCTGGTGAGATTTGAGAGTCAAGAATGAATTGCCTTTATTGATCATGTTTTTGTATTAACGCTTAATCTAACATATCTTTAAAGGCATGAATTATTTGAAAACAATATTTTGTTTCTTTTTCATAATGCAGTTTAGTGTATACAAAACAATTATATTGGTATGAAGGGCAAATAAATTTCTTATTTTTATCTTTAAAATAGGCTAAATCTAATTTAAAGATAATAAGTCTGTTTTGTTTTAAATAATTAAACAATTGTGATGATGAAAAAGCAAAACTTATTACTTAAAATTTCGGAAAGATAGCATGGCATGTTGAAATATTGATTCCTTAGTCGGTAAGAGATTAGCAGTAAGAGATTCTTGGTACAGATTCTGAAAGGAATGAAAGCATTTTGTCAGACCTTGCTGACTTTGCCAGCATTGTTTTGTGAAAAATGAGATGAAAAAATGATGAATTAACCTGTAGTTCTAAAAGAGTTTACCTGTTTCAAGGAAGGCCAGGTCAGAGTCAAGTTCAGTGGTGCTAATTTTGTATGTGACACACTTTTTTAAAATATTGCATTTTCTGGCAAATTATAATTGTAAAACTTTGGATTTTTATCTAATTATTGCAAAACACTATTTTCAAAATTTTTGAGGTTCAGAGCTCTTCTAGAAAAGTGTAACTAATTTACATTCACAATATTCATGCTGATTTTGGATATCCCCTTTTCTCTTGTTACTTCTACATTATACTTTTCTATTTTATATAAGTAGGTGAGTTTTAGTTTTACTGTTTTTCTTGCATTTTCCTGAAGAACTTTCTCCTTTATAAAATCAGTAGACTGTTACTTTGTCTTTAGTTAACTATTTGCTTGTTTGGTCTATTTATGTACCTTAACCAGTAAGAAGTGATGTCCATTTTATATTCAATAGTATATTGAAAGTGTATCTCAGTGCAGCATGTAAGGAAAAATTTGACCATCTGTGATGAGGTTTGGTTTTATATTACCTTCTTTAACTTCTGAGCCTTAAAATGTTTTATAATTAGAATATAATATTATGATATTATACTTACCTAAATATCCAAGTAATATTACATATGTTCATACCTTAGCTATTGAAACTTTATGTTGGGGTATTGATTAAAAAAAAAAAGAAAATGTCATAAATCAAATGAGATGATTCTTAGAATACTGGAAAGTTCCTGAATATTATAGCTTGTATTCAGACAGTGTATATTTCGCATTTTAAAGTACCTAATAGCTAAAAGAATTCTTTTGTTTTGTGTTTGTATTTGTATTGTAATCCTCCTGGGAAAATATCATAGGTCATCCAGTTAAATAAAATGTCCATATAATATCATGACTCTCATTTAGGTTGAAATCTATATTAAAATTGAAGGTGATAAGTTGTAAAACTATAGATGAGATCCTAAATATCTAGCCATATATTTTTATTTGAGCTTTTAAAAATGAAGAATGAATTAATGTCTTTCAGAAATGACATCTTCGTTAATACTAGCTTGAAATTGAGAGGATTAGTTTAATAGCATATAAGAATTCTGATAAGTTCAGAGAAAATTACCTTGATCGTCAAATTTATGCATGTGATCCAATAACATTACTAAATACAGATCATTCTATATTATTTACTTAATCTTTCAGGTAATAGAAGGTAGTAAACATTTCTGAATTTTCTCTCTCTACTTAATGATATCTAAAATAATGCACAGTGCATTATAGTAGATATTCAGCAGCGGAGATGATCATATATTAAAAGTGAGACATGAATAGCACTGATAAAAGAAGCATTATTTTAAAATACATTCAGGATCAAAGCCAAGATTGCTTCCTGATGAATTCTCTGTTGTGATTAACTTGATTTTATTTGGCTTGTATGTGATACTGAATTATATATGATGCTGAATAGTAGGAAAGACGTCAGGTTTTATTTGGATAGATTAGACAGGAAAGAGTTGATTGTAACTCTGTGAGTTATGCCGTGTTATCCAAAAGAGACTGATCATTATGTTAATGTCCTTTTTACTAATCATTTATACAAATTGCCCTCTAATCTAGTGGCAAATTATGTGTTAATATTTTGGGGTATTTTTTTGCCCAATGCCCAGTAAACAGAGTGGTTGAAACATCCCTAAGTGCTAATGAGTACTTACTTGGTAGTCTATACTAATGCTTTAGTGGATGCTGAACAAGTTTAGATGTTAAGCTTTTTAGGAAGAGTGAATGATGGCTAATGATTATTTAATGACAGATCTCTGGACTGAAAGGCATTTAGCACTCAAAGTATACTGCAAAGCCTATTTCTCAGAGCTTCAGACAGGTTTATTTGGTCTCACCTTGAATAGAACAGTGCTGTATTGATTTCATTGGTGTGGATTTAAACACACTATCGGCTTAGAATAGCACTAGTATGCAGTAGAAAATGATTGTCTTAACCCTTATGGTGACTTTAAGCTATTCTCTGATATTACGACGTGGGCTCCGGAAATGATCATGAATTTATTTGCAATATTTGGAGTGCAGTATGTGAATTTGGAAAACCTTTGTGCATGTGAGCTTTTTGTAGGCAGTAACTTTTAGTGGGACTTATGGAGAGGTAACTAAAACTTAAAGTTATGTTTTTAATTAGTGTTTCCCTTCATATATTGTATTTGAAGAATTTCTCTTCTGTGGAAATTGTTGATGTTTCTGTGGATGACATGCCAATTTTATTATCCTGTTGGATAATACATTATTTAAGTATTTCATCTCTGAATGGTAGTAATGGTTATGGTTAGTACTTTGTATTTTTTAATGTTTCATTATATATATGTATATATATATTCCATATGAAATCCAGTTGAAACTAGTTATTTCATGTGCTTGATAGAATATCTTCCCCCAGTTTTTTACATTTGTTCTAGATAGCTCCAGTAGAAAATATATGTAACATTACTAGATATAGACTTTTTTCTAATTATAAATTTTGTTTGCTTTTATTTTTTTTTGAGAAACATTTTTAATTATACCTAATTTTAAGATTTGAAGATACCTAATAAAGATTCACCTTGGAGTAGGCGTCAAATATTAACTACTTTCTTTGCAACACATGCTGACTTGCAGGCCAATGAGGATTCTAGAGATCCATCTGGGATGATGTTGCTATGAATGCCCACTGTCTTTCATGCCCTTCACCTTGTCACTTGAACACTTAACCTACTTGACCTTCCTTATCTATAAAATATGGATATTGGTTTGGTTAGAAGAGATCTATGATCTCTTTTTTTCTCTAAAATTCCAAAATTTCCTGCAGTCATCTTGTCTTGGACCTAGGAAATGTTTTACGTACTTCTGATTTGTTTTCTTTTCCTTTTAAATTCTTAATGGTATATCTTTTTTTGTGAAAGAATTTGGAAAGTGACTGTAGTGGACACATAACTATGTCATTATAACAAATAGAGTATCAGTAGATATGTGAAGTACCCTAAGTAAGCAGGTGGAATTTATATGGACCTGATATTCTTTTGATTATTTAAAAGATGGACCTCAGGGTTTCCTGTAGTTTTTTGTTTTCTAACTGAGGAACCTTTTCCTTGAACATTTTTTTTTAACCAAAAGTAAATACTGTTTCTCATTATTTTAGTGTTTTATAGAGATCAAAAACATTGGATAAAGTATTAGAGAAATTAATTCAGTTTTTTTTCTTTTGCTAATAAGAGAAACCGTTTTGAGAAAAATGATGAGCATGTGTTAAATTCTTGCTAAGGATTGTTTTCATGTGCCTGTGTTCAGCCCTTCTGTGCTGTGTTGTGACACTGACACCAGTGGTCTTGTCGGAGTGGTGGTTGTAGGAGTTCTCAGTAAATGTTAGCACCTCTTAATTTGATTCTCCTTTTTTTTCCTGCCAAAAAGTCTCAGAGCAGTTGAGTTCAGTAAGAGCCATCCTGGATATACACCTTTCATCAAGACACATGTATTTTGTAGGTTTTACATATGAAAGTATGTCTCTACTCTTAATAAAAGATGGATCAAGGTAAGATTATAAAACTAAATCTTTGTAACTCCTGAGTTAACCGAATGACTTGAGCTAATCAGGCAGCATTTTGAGGAAATGATTATGTGTTATTATGTAGCAGAAACAGATTTTTTTAAAAAAACCACCTCTTTTAAAATAGTGTGACATCTTACAAACCAGAATATCTGACTACATGCATATATAGGTTAAAATGGTAATTTTTTTTTTTTTTTAGTGTTCATTTCAGGAGTAGTAGCTTTTTTCAAATCCAGTAACAAATCAATGACTGATTTTCAGGATCTGTAGGCGTATGCACTTAGCTTTCTTTGGTTCAACACTGGAAGGACTGTGAAAAAATTCAAGGCTCAAAGACTGTTTCGATTTGATATGTAGAAGATGGGCAACTCAGATCCAAGCTATGAATGGAATTAGCTAATTAATAGGTAATCACATGAAATAGTTACATGGAAGAGGATATTAGTAAATTTTAATATCCTTATATGTATGCTTATTTGAGAAGAAATCATATAACAAGAAAAAGGGTCTGAGAAAAAGAAATTTGCCAAATAACAACTGCAGTCAATTTGATAGACTAGTTACCTTCTTCATAAAATGAGGAAATGTAAAATAATTTTAAAATCATCCATTATAATTTCAAAGGCACATAATTCTTCTCTCTACATGTAGCTTAAAAATCATAAAAGCCTGAACATGTAACAAGATCAGAAATGGCAATCCTGTTTAGCTGTCTAATAAATTCAAGCTTTCAATGTCTTTAAGCTCTCTGGAGCTACTTAGAAATCTCTTTGAAAAATGGGCCAAAATGTCTTTTACACATGTGCATATTCTTTAGGCTGTATAAATGGGGTACTTTTTCTATAGGTTCTAGGACAGTAATGCGTTGTACCCTTAATAGTTTGAGGCTATGGTTTATTTTGTCATTGGTTTTTAGACTTTTAGTTTACATTTTTAGTAAACTAAAAACTTTTTTAGCTTAGTTTACTTTTACTTATTTGTCTTTTTCTTTTTTAAAGCTTTACTTTCCTGGTCATCTGTTAATGTGATTAGTAAATTAAAAGTCAAAGTTGTATATGACCTTTTTATTTCTTTTAAATTTCTCATTTTTTTCTCCTTTAAAATTAAAAATACTTTTCCTCAACTTTTTTATTTATTTAGTTCTTAGGAATTGTACCATAGTTTAATCCATATCAAGTTTTAATAACTCACAGGATGCATAAAAGAGATAAATCATATGTATTTCTGCTAGTTGTCAACTGTGTTTTTAAAATCTTTGCTATAAAACTTGGTTTGGGCTTCACCGCCACCACTTTTCCCAGATTTGCTATTACTTCAAAGGTCTTGCCATTAATTTCCACAAAATTGGAATTACGTTGCCCCTGACAAAGCTCTGTTATTTCTACTTAACAGCTCACCTACAGTGAAGAAAAGAAAAGGAAAAAAATATAAGACGATCATTTTTTAAATCAGAGATAACATGATAATCTACTAAGAAAAATAAAAGCAAGAAATGCCTGAGAGGTTCCAATTTACTACAAACAAACCTTTTAAACATTGTAACTTTTGGTTACATGGCATTGTTTCATTATTGTGACCACATGTACAATAATTCAGAAAAATGAATACTACAAATGCTTCTTATAAATGAGCAGATGTACTTGTTAACTTCTCAAAGGTAGAACAAGGCAATAGTTCCCTTTGATCTGGTTTTATATCACCGAGTTGATCATTAACCTAGGTGAAAATCATTTTTAAGCCAGTTTAATAAATGGTTTGTCATTTATGAATAACAATGACCTCAGGTATAACAGTTCTCACTGTGCTGTAATACGCAGGTGTGAAGTAGTCATAGAATAGACCCTAACTGTGCCCCGAATATTAAGTCTCATGTGTCCCATTTGATCTTTTACAGAAACACATCATGTCTACTCCAGTATTCTTAGGGGGGAATCTCCTTGCAGAAGGGGTCTTTTTCTGAACATTAACTCTATGAGAATTTATGAGAATGATTTCTGTAACTTTATAAGCCACTAACCACTGTTTCTGAAATATTTCTTTCTTCATGAAAAAGCTAATAATGGTCTTCTTAATGTTACCATTTGTAAAAGTTTTTAAAACTTGACATGTTATCTCAGATTCACCTTTGAAAGGTAAAGTGAACCTACAATTGAACATTATTCTTGGTAATTGTTAACTACAATATTTCTGACTACATAGATATTGTAGATCTCTGGAATTTTTTGAATCTCAATTTTCTTTCAGACTGAGAGCATTTGCACTAGAAGTAAAAACAAATTGACTTGTTGATGTTTCAATAAAGAATGGAGACAGGGGGATAAGATAATGCAGATTGTGGGGCAAAGGATATAGAACTTGTGTGTGTGAAGAATAAGAAATTGTCACAAGAATTACTTGAAAGTGCAAGTTGCTTTCAAAGCTTAAGGTTTCTACTTACCAAAATAATCGACATACCCCCAAATAATATTGTGATTATCTTAACTTTCCTTTGAAAAAGAAAATCATTTTGGAGCAGTCATTTATTCTGATTTTATCAGATTTTGTCGAAGATGGATTCAATGTATTTTGTCAAATGCACATACACATAATACATATATGTGCAAGGGGCGTTATTTTAAAATGGCTTAATCAGCAGGAGTAGCAGGAGATACGTGTTTGCAGCACCTGTTGTGTTCCAGCAGGGGGCTATCGTGCATACATACAAATGAAGAGCATGTTTGTTTACTTCAGCTTTGGCAGAGAGGGTGGGGAGAGGGGGGCAGTGTAGCTGCAACAAAAACAGAGAAAGCCTCATAGATTTGGGAAACAACTTCCATACCCCCCACCCCAGTACGTATGAGGAAAACACTAACAGATGGGTCAAAAAGTAAACTAAAATTTTTTTTTTAAATGTTTTTAATGCAATGGAGGAAGCCTGTATTGGTAAGAGAGGTGGATACTAAAAGTATTCGGGGGGGACACACACCTGCTTTGGTAATAATGTGAAAGTTTGTAAGTAAATGTTCAAGTGCCCCTGATTGTCTTTTTTAATCAGTTCTTTTTTTTTTTTTTTTTTTTTTGCCGGAGAGGTAGAACAGAAGATTCAGAAAACTGGCACATTTTATTGACTTAATGGTGCACAGGCAGAAATTTACATGTTGGCCATATAACCATCTACAGTTTTAACTTTTTTCCATATCATCGAAATTTATTTGCCTTACCATGTGAAAATTACAGGTTTTGCAGTGCTCTAAGTTGTGCCAACAAATGAAAATAGTGTGCAATATTCATATAACAACACTTGGCTAATGAAAAGGAACTTCATTACATTTACAGTGGTGTAGAACCACAGATTCTCCTTGTGAGCTTCTGAAACTCAGATTCACCACCAAGAGAGTGAAGTCATTGAATTTCTTTTTCACACACTGGATTGTTATCAATCTATGCCTTTTTGTGTTTCCATTTAACAAATTTTTCTTTAAAGTATTTGACTAAGAATTGGGAGATAATGGATAACTGAAATTTAATTAGTAGAATACTGTAGCATCTTAAATTCTTTCAAAAACAAATTATTTCCAAAATGTACAATGTATTAATATGAAAAGATTTTTGCTTAAAGTGTCCCTCTATCCCCCCCCATTGCTAAAACTTACTTGAAATATTATGGTTATGTATCTGGTTAAAAGTTGACATCTTTATGGCATTATGCTTTATCAGTCTTAAGCAACTCTAAGAATATCAAGTAGTAGAAAATGTTCAGGCCAAATATATGTGGAAACAATTTACACTGTGGAAACCCCACCGAGGGTCATTTTTCTTGTTATGATTCTAAAACATAGACAACACATTTTAATGTTTCAAAACAACAGTTCTAGCTCACTTAGATTTAAAATTTAATGTCTTGGTACACTGAGACTATTATTTACTTTTATGCACATATATAATTATATATTCATAATGTGTATATGTGTATGCAAAACCAAAAACTGCCAATATTAAAAACCAGTATATTTGATTAGTACCATGCGATGATAATTAAAAAGGCATATCTTAAAAATAAATTAATAATCCATTAGGCAACCACGTTTATCAGTTTCAATCATAGTTGAACTTAAAGTATATCTAAAAAACAATTTGAACTCAACTTGCTTTTGAAGATCTAGTTTCTTTTAGATACTTCTGTTTATGTTCAGAAATGTATTAAATGTATTTTCGTTGGACATATTTCACCATTACTGTAAACTCATCTTAATATACAATCTTACATGTTTTTCATAGTATCAGTTGATAATATCACATCACATTTAAAGTATTTTGGGGGCTGAGAAAAGAGTAGATAAAAATGAAAATTTGGAAGAATATTTCACCAGTCTGAAAATAAAAATCTTTTGTAGTTTTATTGACTAACGTTTGTAAGAACTTTGAATATACATATGCTAAGACTATTCTAACTATGCAAAATTTGTAAAAAGTAAATCATGTCATAATTCTGAAAGTTTCTCTGTCCTTAAGACTGCCAATATTAAAAAAGTTCACTCTATTAAATTCACTTTGTTTTTTAATAATTAATCAAAACTAGTATTAGCGAATATGCTTTATGGCAAATAAAACAAAGTTGTAAAGAACCATAAAAGAGACTACTTTCTAGCTTAATCCAACTTATTATTTTAAATAGTCTCTATATGGGGACGCCTGGGTGGCTCAGTAGGTTAAAGCCTCTGCCTTCCACTCAGGTCATGATCTCAGGGTCCTGGGATCCAGCTCTGCATCGGGCTCTCTGCTGAGCAGGGAGCCTGCTTCCTCCTCTCTCTCTCTCTCTCTGCCTGCCTCTCTGCCTACTTGTGATCTCTCTGCTCTCTGTCAAATAAATAAATAAAATCTTAAAAAATAAATAAATAAAAATAAATTAAAAATAGTCTCTATATGCTGCCCTTTAGTTTTCTGCTGTGAGATATTGCAACATACTCTTTTCTGATCATTCAGACAGACTCCTACAAGGTCAGTTGCTTATTAATATATAAGATATATACCTTACTGAATACAATTTTTTTGCTCTCCGAGGCAGTACGTAGTAACAGCAATTTATATTTCTATACATATAATTCTAAAATATATTAAATACTGAAAGAGTAAAGAAAAACATTTAAAATTTTATTTATTTGACAGAAAGAGATTACAAGTAGACAGAGAGGCAGGTAGAGAGAGAGGGGGGAAGCAGGCTCCCTGCTGAGCAGAGAGCCCGATGCGGAGCTGGATCCCAGGACCCCGAGATCACGACCTGAGCCGAAGGCAGAGGCTTAACCAACACTGAGCCACCCAGGTGCCCCAAAATTTTATTCTCATTTATCATGAATAAATAGATATTTCTGAATTTCTAAAGGGATGTTTTAGACTATATTGAAATTTATACCAAATTTAGCAAACATTGATATCATTGTGAATGTCACTCGAACTCTACCATATGGCAGAAATTTCTAGTATTTTAGCATGCTAAACCAATCGGAATGTAATGTTTTGATTTAAAAAACCCTAATGATACGTTTGTGATACAGTTTTAAGCATGGTCATGATTGTGAAGTGAATTACGCTTGAATTGAAACACATTACTTCATTAATTTTTACTAGAATTTTAAATATCAAACACATATAAGCCATCTATGGAAAGCATTGTGATATTCTATCCTAAACAAAGAATGAAATTTTTGATAACGGTTTTTCCAGGTCAAATCTCCTCATTCTTACACTATATTCTCTGAGTAGTAAATTGGTAGTATCTTCTTATCTAAGACTTAATACCTAATACAGTAACAGAGCTCCATCAGTGTATGGCTAATCACAGATATAAAGTATCTGCTGGTAGTCCATCTCTCATAAAACCGCTGTTAGCCTTAATTCAAATCCATTGATTCCTATTCCAGTTAAAACTGAAGAACTTAATATGTCTTTTAATCCTTTTATTGTAAGCTAGGATAAAATTAATTTTACCCTGGAACTGCACAAAGCCAATTAACATGATCTTTAGAGTTATTTAGTAAAGTGCTTCAAACTGTTAAATTTATCTTGACCTCTTGGTTGCACTCTCTGACTGCTTTTTAAATGAGGCAATCAATATCTCACAGCCCTTTAAATAGCTTAAACTTCTCAAATATTTTACCTGTGTTCTAGTTAAGCTGTAAGTAAAGTGTTTACTCCTGTTCCTGTAAATCTAGAGTCAATTATGCTAAATCTAAAGACAATTATGTACTTTTGAGGAACACTGTATGAATTAAAGGGTGGTCATAATAAAAATCAAAGGCTCATATTTTGTTTAAAGAAACCCAATAATGAAGAAGCATATTATTTTAACACAAAACAAGTGTTCTATTTGCAACTTAAAATGTAGGGCATTTATGTCCTTTTCCACTGCATGCAGCTTCTGTTCTCCACACAGGGCTAGTCGAAGGTATTAATTTTCTTACTGTGATAGGGTGATCAACCGTCCTGTCAAGAAAATGGATCTCCATGTCACCCTTTAGCATGATTAAATGGAGGCATGTCTCTGTGAAAAAATACCAAATTTTCATGAGACAAATGAAACTGTAGAAAGGTCTACTTTTACAGAATTATTTTATTTTTAATATCTCAAAATCTCCCATTTGGTTGTCACTTTATAGGAAAACATTGCAGCTAATTGCATGTGTCTTGTACTATTTAAAAGCAAACCCAGGAAAAGCCAATAATTTTAAATATTTTCAAATCTGAAAAATTAAAGAATCAGAAATTGCTGTGTGTTACTGTTGCAATAGCAGTAGGGATGGGCATCTGTACCTTATACAATCACTCATCAGTCAGTGTCTCTTTTTAGGAGATGCTTTTCTTGCTCTTCCTTCCTTCCTTGTTAACAAAGAGCTATCATATTTTCAGATCTGAGTACTGATAAAAATTACATACCATAGAATTTCAGCATCAGTGGTATTAATACGCAGCTGGACAGTGTTCTTTTGAGCCTGTGCACATGCCAAACTTTAAATTACGCCAAGTGATGTGCTTGACAGCTAATTAAGATTTCATATTTTGGCCACTTAGCAGAGAGCACCTGTTATGATTCTTTCTATTAGCTTCAGGATACAATTTACAAAGGGCTGTTTTAAAGTACATTATTAAAACTTCCCTAAAGTCTTAATTCCTTCCTGAGAAGTGGGAGTTAAGACAAAATTGAGGTAATTAAACAAAAGGCACATAGGGAAGGTGGGGGACCAGGGGTGGAGGCGGAGCTCTCCAAATGCCCCTGTTGTTTAATTTCCTACTGGAAGCAGCCCATGTGTGCTTCTGGGCCCCCCTCCCCCTTCAAGCAATGGCCGTTGCACAGGCTGAACGGCTGGGGTCAATGCCTTGCCTATTGATCAGTATCCCTGCAGTCCCTTGCTCCAGCAGCTGCTTCATTGGCTTCTTTCAGAGCCTGCTTCAGTACATTAGAATAGAAATCCATAACCAGAGCTGTGCTCATCCAAGCAGGGGAAGAAACTAAATTAAATGGTATAAAACAATCTTGGATCAGGAGTTTGTGCCAATTCATCTTGATCTAAGATGTCACACCGAGCTCTCTGTCTGAGCACCTGGGCTAGAGGCAGCCATAGTGAAAATAGATGGAGCTGCGATCATTCATTTGTCAGCTAAGGAGCAAGGCAGCGGTTAGCAATTCCCTTCTGCAGAGGTCAGCTGACAGAACAATCAGTGCAACTGCAGAATAGAGCTTTCCTTTGAACTGTTGTTATGGAGCATGCTCTTGCTGAGACATGGGGGGAGGGGAGCTTGATTTGCTTCCTGTTTCAAGACTACTGTGGAAAGAGTGAAATATATACCGCGTGAAGCTAGATGCAGTTGCGCGGAGCTCTCGCTCCTGTGTGTTCTTGTACCCAAAGTTGGTTTTAAATGCATGCACTGAGATACAGATTATCAAACTGTTAAATATCACTTTCTCTAGAATTTAGGTTCATTTTCATCCTCCCAAACACAGAGGCAGTGGTTATTGATTTTGTTTCTTCTTAGTATGGTTAAGCTTTTAGGTTTCTCCCCCACTTTGGTATTAGAACTATGACAGATCAGTGGCATACTTGGAATCTGTCATTGCACATATACACCAAGACTCTTACTATCATTTCTTTACCTTTAAAAAACTAGGAAGAAAAAAAAAAACCATGAGAGAGAACTGCATACTCTGGTGTCTGATTAGAAGATATTTGTGAATGTTACTTAAATATTTTTAACATTTTATTTTTTAATTTTTTTAGAGTGATAAATAACTTTATTAGAATTAATTGTATCAGAAAGTTTATTAGAAAGTTTGAATAGTTCAGGAAACAAATTGTCAGGTTTTTTTTACATTTTAATTGAGGCTTTTTGTAAAAAATGTGAATTCATGAAA
This sequence comes from Nasua narica, assembly GCA_028533885.1. Classification (NCBI taxonomy): domain Eukaryota; kingdom Metazoa; phylum Chordata; class Mammalia; order Carnivora; family Procyonidae; genus Nasua; species Nasua narica. The sequence continues at coordinate 63,947,674 of CM052808.1, forward strand.
TATAACATCATGACCTTGGAAGTGATGAATTTTATTAACATTGGAGGACTATCCTTGTAAAGCAGCCTGCAAGTAGTTTGAAATACATTATAAAAAAATTAATTAGGGAAATGAATAATAATGAAAATTTTATATGGAAGAATTACAGTATTTTTAAAGATCATTGTATTCTCTGTGGACTCATTTTGGATTTTGTCTTTTATACACTGCATGAAAACTAATGGCAAATTTTCAGAACTAATTTTTTTAAAACAAAGTATGATATGCTGAAGCTAAGAACAACAACAACAAAAAATTTTTTTTTTACTCAGTTGAACCAAACTTTTCTTATTTTCCAAATAAACACAAGAGTAACCACTCTTTGATGTTACCATCTTAGTTTTCTTAGTTTTTTTTTAAGTCCTTTAATGCCATTTCTTACACAATTATTCCTTTCCAACTATTCTTTGTAATATCCTGCCGTTTCCTTTTCTTAGGCTCAACTAGATCTGCTTGCACACATCCCTTCTGCCTTTCAGTACAGCTAAATAAATGCAATTTAAAGTTTATACTAAAAAGCTTTGCGCTCTAGGTTGTTGGTTTTTTTAAGCTTCTAGAAAAGCCATACTTACCTACTTATTTTGAAAGGGTTTCTTTTGCTTTGTTATACTCGTGTTTTAGTTAGCTTTTGATAAAATTATTACTAATTTTTACTACTTTATTCTTTGTTCTGATTTTGTCTTAGTTTTTTTCGTTGTTTTACTTAATTTAGGTTTTTCAAAAAACTTAGAGCATGACATATAAAATCACCATGGATCTTAAAGATACCCTATTCTCTGCATCTCCTATTTAACGTCTCAAGACCAAACCAATCTTAATCTCTCACTTTGATTTCTACGATATCCTTCTGAACCCTTAAATCTAATTATATCACTCTGTGGCTTAAATCCTACCTTGAGTATCTTCCTATTTTTTATAGGATAAGAATTGCAATGTGAATAGGATCTATGGTGCCATCTGTGGTCTGGCCCTTGCCTGCCTCTCTTGCCTGTTTTCTGTCTTTCTCTTGGCTCATGGGCTTCCAACCCAATTACCTCTCCTTGAAATAGAAGTCAACAAATTACCTCACACTTTAGGTTCTTAAACATACTGTTCTCTCAGTTCATAATGTTCTCATTGATTCTGGAATCTATTTCTGATTCTTATTTAGTAGTCTTTAAAGTTCAAAGAGGACAGTGAACTTGCTTTTCACGTCTCTTTTCATGTCTGGTGCAATGCCATGAGCACACCAGATCTTCAGTTTTTACATTGAGACCGCATAACTGATGTCAGAATGAGTGAATTTCTACCACCACGGGTACTTACTGTTTTTCACCTGATCATTGCAGGAGTCTTCTTTTGGTTCTACTGGACACGTCTTGTTTTACCTCATAACCTGCCTTCCACTATCATGATCTTTCTAACAGTGAATAAATCTGATATCACCACCTTATACAAAATTATTCAACACCTTACCATTAACCAAAAATTAAAAGTCTTCAGCTTGCCCTGCAGAAGTCTGTCTTGATTTGATGGTACCCCTGTAGCCTCTTGTGTTGTCATTCCCTTGCCTTACCTCCAGTTAGTATAGAATGACAAAGTTAATGAAGAGACAACATAAAATAAAACATCTAAAAGCATTCAGAGGTCCCCACTGCTAATTCTTTAGTTGGCATACTGAGCTCTGAGGGCCCTTTGCTATATTGATTTAATTATATAGAGACAAAGTACTGAAAGGGGCCAGAAAAGCTGGATGGATGACTAGAAAGAGTAGAAAGCTGACCTCCCATGAAGATGTCTCCTGAAGTTCACTTTTTAAGTTTCTCTGTACCAAATATATAGCCATGATGGATAAAATATACAAACAGAAAACCAAGGAGATATAACTAGTCTCCAGAAAGATAGATATCTCTGTGGACAAGTAATAAAATAGAAATGATCTGGGCTGAAATCCTTAGTTCCTTTCCAGAAGGAGGCTTCTGGCTCCTGTGAGCTAAAGAGGTCTTAAAATATATCATAAGTAAAGCTTGAACCCAGGAGCTAGACTATGGCTTTGCCATTTCTTGAAAGGACCCTGAAAGGATGTGAGTATATCACTACTTAGTTAAAATTGAAGTTACATTATTAAAGGAGAAGAAAATGGATTTTAACTCTGTGACTGGCAATGTAAATCCTAATAGCTTATGAAGATCGGTGAGTTGTATTTGTCCTAGGAACCTGGAAACAAAATAGGGGTGCTTGGATGGCTTAGTGGGTGGAGCACATTGACTCTTGGTCTCAGAGTTGTCAGTTCAAGCCTGTTGGGTGTAGAGTTTACTTAAAAATAAATAAATAAATAAAACCTAGAAACAAAAAGAACTGATAAAAAACATAAAATAGGAGAAATAATACAGGGGTGGTGGTCGTATGTGGGTAGAGAGAGAGAGAATCTCAGGCAGACTTCCCACTGAGCGTGGAGCCTGACCTGGGTCTCATGACCCTGAGATCATGACCTAAGCTGAAAATGAAAGTCAGATGCTCAATCGACTGAGCCACCCAGGCGCCCCAACAAAGTATTTTTTGAAAATCTATTAAAATATATATTTCTAGGGGCACCTGGGTGGCTCAGTGGGTTAAAACCTCTGCCTTCAGCTCAGGTCATGATCTCAGGGTCCTGGGATTGAGCCCCACATCGGGCTTTCTGCTCAGCAGGGAGCCTGCTTCTCCCTCTCTCTGCCTGCCTCTCTGCCTACTTGTGATCACTCTCTCTCTGTCAAATAAATAAAATCTTTAAAAATATATGTATATATTTCTAGCAAAATTGATAAAGAAAAGCATAATAAGTAATATTAGAGAGGGCACAAATAATATTTAGAAGGATCCATAGCAATGATATATTTGAAATATTTTCATCATAGAGAGTACTGCAGATAATCTCAGATCCATAAATTTAAAAGCTCAGGTTAAATAGGTAATTCCTTTAAAACTGCAAGCTATCAGAAATGACTCAAGAAGAAGTAGAAAGCCAAACTGAATAAGTAACTTCCAAACTGTTTTCTAAAGTAGTTGTACCTTTTTACATTTTCATCTGCAATGTATTCATTTTCTGTTCTTACTTGACGGAACATTTTATAATCCCTTTTATTGCACCCATTCTAGTGGATGTGAAGTGGTCTCTCTTTATGGTTTTGATTTACATTTTCCTAATGACCAGTGATGTTAAGCATCTTTGATATGCATATTGGTCATTCATATATCATCATATATCAAATATCTATTCAAATTGTTTACTCATTTTAAAAGTTGTACTTTTGTATTATTAAGTTGTGAGAATTCCTCATCTATTCTGGATACAATACTTTACAGATATATAATTGACAGTATTTTCTTTGAGTCTGTGTGTTGTCTTTTTACTTTCTTGATTCTGTCATTTTAAGTGTTAAAGTTTGTAATATTGATGAAATCCAGTTAAGGAAAATTATAAAATTTCCTTGTGCATTTCGTACCATATCTAAGACGTCATGATCTAAGAAATCATGAAAGTACATCTCTGTTTTCTTCTGCAAGTTATTTTGTTTTGGCTCTTGTATTTAGTAGTGTGAATCTATTTTGAGCTGATTTTTTATGTAGTGAAAGGTGGAAGCCCAAGTTCACCTTTTGCAGGTGGATAACCAGTGACCTCAGTGCCATTTGTTGAAAAGACTGTTATTTCCTGAAAGAGTAATCTTGAAATTTTTTTATTATTATATGTCTTTTGTGTATTGATATTTTCTAACTTATGTTTTGGTTTTTAGGTTGCTTATCAAGTATCCCACAAATGAAAAAAATTTCCACATCTTATGAGGAAAGACGGAAGCAAGCTACTGCTATTGTTTTACTAGGCGTAATAGGAGCTGAATTTGGTGCTGAAATTGAACCTCCTAAATTGTTGACCAGACCTCGAAGCTCTAGTCAAATTCCTGAGGGATTCGGCTTGACTAGTGGTGGATCCAACTACTCACTGGCCAGACATACTTGTAAGTGACAAAATTCCTAATGCTGATCTATTAGTTTCAATACATATTTTTTATTAACAAAACCTCCGAACACATATTCTGAGTTTTAGCTTCAACAGATTGTTGACGTGAAGTTAGGAAGCAGTACAGTCCATTTGGTACATCACCCTTTGGTTGTAGTTACCTAGACTTCTTTTTAAAATCTAAAACATGGTTTTCTTGAAAATGCTTTTCTTAAAAAGCACGTTTCTGATCTTTGTGTTTGCACATTGTGGTCAAAATTTTAACCCAAACGTAATCTCTAAAATAATTTCTCTAAAACTATGCAATATGTCCTGAATGTGGTTGGAAAAGCAAGGAGCGGGGGTAGGTTGGTTACAATTGGAGTTCAAAGAGCTGGTGTGATACCACTGCCTTGTGTTCTGTGGTTGGTATGTTAATAACAGGTCAAGGATATTTTATAGTATCTTTTGGTACTTCAGTGTTGGAACTCCTTTAGGTAAGGTCAGAATATTCCTACCATATAGTAAAATTATTTCCAACAAACTGTGTTATTATAAGGACTAAACGTAGTCCCACTGAATATATCACAAGGTATTCTTTATAGAACAAATTGCAATGTGCTTTGGGGTTTGGGCCTTTTATCAAGGAAAAAAGATATATATGTTACTTTGCTACTTATAATGGCAGAAAACTTCACTGGCTCATTGTCACATACTTTTGCTTTGAAATCATGGAGCCATATTACCTTTTATTATTAAAACCCTCATACAGATTTAGCTGCCTGTTCCCACCCCTGCTCCTCTTTTTTAGACTCTTACTACAACAGATACATATTAGTGGTTGGTATTCTCCCGTCCTGTATTTGACATTGAGAATCAGAGAGTAGTAATGGCCATACCACCACCAACCCACATAAATAACCAAGTCTTTGGACACGATTTTACTGAATCTTTGTAATAACCCTATAAAGTAGGCAGTTCAGTCATCTCTATTTGACACAGAAGGCTAACCTCTGTTAGGGCAGAGAGGTGTGGTGACCCTGGCTGAGATGATACCTTCCGGAAAGGGTGGTTTTTGTTTCAACAGTCTTTGGTTCCAGAGCTGGTGCTTTGACCGTTTCACACACTGCTACTGTTTAATGGCTCCTCCTTGAGAAGGGCTTACGCCTAACCTGTGCTATGACCGCATAATTTAAGAAGAGTTTTCTATCCCCTCATTTGACCTTTAAAAGAGAAATTAAAACTTCTTCAAAGTAGCTCAGGGAAAGTGTAGTAGAATCTGAAGTTGAACTCAAGTTCCTTGGGACCTGAAAATCCATGCCCTTTGCATTTTCCTCGTGTGTGCATCTGCTGTCCTTCTCCGAAGCAGGCCTGCTCGCTGTGGACCCCTCCCTCTCACCTCTAACATCTTTATCTTTTCTCAGGTTCTGCAGGTTCCCTGCTTTTCATACATAAAACCCTGCTCAAATCTCACCCACTCTACGAAAGGCTCACCTCTCTATGTCAATGTAGACACCGTAGATTTATGTATGTAGCTTCTTATGCAGAGTCTTGATGTTAGAATATCAGAGGTTAATGAAACTTTGGCCTGTTTTAGTCTGGTAATTTTCAAACTTTTTTTTTTTTTTTTGCTTACCATCTTTCTAATGAGGATCAAGAAATGTCTGATTCCTCGCATGTTTTTATGTTAACAGCTAAAACGTTTCAATAGTAAGTTTAAACGTTTGCAAAAGTTGTAATTTGGAGGGTGGTGTGAATTCTCACATTTAAAAATAAAATACCATTCTTATAAATATATTCAATAGAATATTTACCATAACCACTTGATATCCATCATCATCCATTAAGAAATACATTCTGATATTCATGAATTTTCTTTTAACCACAATAATTTCACTTGCAAATTTCATCTACTGTAACTAGAAAAAGAGGAAATGGGTTAGGAGAAAAGCAGGAATCCAAAAAGCTGTGGCAGCATAGAAATAGAAATTTTTCAAAGAAACCTTGATGAGAATGATGAGAATTGATTCTCATCTCATCAATTGATGAGAATTGATGAGAAAATAGTAGGGTATCAGTGTTCTGCTCTTTGGGTGTGTTAGGAGACAGGAAGCTGAACTATATATAAAGAGATCCCAAAGCCTGTTTCTGACAGGAGGGAAACTCTGGGATTTGCTGCATGAAGGGACTTTTGCGTGATGCCACCTTAACTCTCCCAAGCAAGATAAATAAAATTTACCCAAATACTGAAAATTTAAGTGTTTTAGAGCTAAGTTTGTTCCTTGAGCATTTTGGATAAAGGACTAGATGTGAGAAGGGTAGAAGCTAATGCTTCTTACCTAATAATATTTATGATTATTTTATATAAATAACAGATTCTGTGAGGTTCCAGCCAGTGAGAAATGGTATATAAAAATGAATGAGAGATGCCTGGGTAGCTCAGTCAGTTGGGTGTCAGACTCTTGATTTATTTCAGCTCGAGTTGTGATCTTGGGGTCCTGGGATGGAGCCCTTCATGAGGCTCTGCACTTGGCAGGGAGTCTGCTTGAGGATTTACTCTCTCCCTTTCTCCACCCCCATACATGCGCATGCTCTCTATTTAAAAAAATAAAATAATAAAAATAAAAATGCATGATATAGGGGCACCCGGGTGGCTCAGTCAGTTAAGCGTCCGACTCTTGTTCTTAGCTCAGATTTTGATCTCACATTTGTGAGTTTGAGCTCTGTGTCATGGAAATGAATGAAATGAAGAAATGAAAAAATTTGTTTAAAAATTTTAAAAACAAAGGATACAGTACCTATTAGAACCAGTTTAAAATATGTAAAATGGGGGCACCTGGGTGGCTCAGTGGGTTAAAGCCTCTGCCTTCCACTCAGGTCATGATCTCAGGGTCCTGGGATCAAGCCCCATATCAGGCTCTCTGCTCAGTGGGGAGTCTGTTTCCTCCTCTCTCTCTGCCTGCCTCTCTGCCTACTTGTGATCTCTCTCCTCTGTCAAATAAATAAATAAATAAAATCTTTAAAAAAAACAAATATGTAAAATGTCCTCAATATTTTCCTCATTTATTGTGGTTGCCCTATTTTAATAATTATAAAATATTTATCAGTTTAAATCTTGCTTGTGATTGGAAACCGATGTCTGAATGTACTTGTGCCTTTCTTGGGCTCTTTTTGATCAGTTATGTATAATATTAACCTGCTACAATGTTAACCTGCTAGAACTTGCCATATGTATTGCTATGTTATTTGTTTATGTGGCATATAGAATGCATTGTAACCATTAAATATTTAGTCTCTTAGGCATCCTATTGAATGAGATAATAATTATTTTCCTTGTTTTGAGATAAGACCATTAAGATACAATATTTGATGAAAGTTAATTGCTATTGGACCTAGAGGTATAGATAGTGAATTCTAACCTTCCTTGTAAAGCCATCTGTTCTGTGAATACTTATAATGTAGTCAGTTCCCAGTTATCCACCTTAGTAGGAGGGAAGAGTGACACTGATGCCTAATTCACAAGTCATGCTTAGTTTTATAATGCATTTCATGCTTATATTTGAGTATATATGGATCTTTTGTGGGAGGCACACTTTACATAAAATGTCAAAATCACACACTGAAGACAAAACCGAAGGACTCTGGAAATTTAAAAAGCCTAGACTAGGCTACCCTTTCCGTGTACCCTCGGTCTGAGTTCCATAAAATAAATTGTATAAAATAAACTTGTATAAAATAAAAGACTGAACTGTTCTGTCTTCAAAGCCCCTTTTGGTCCAGCTAGTCTTTGCTTCTGAAGTGGAATAGAGAGCATCCCAGGAAATTCACCTTCATGACCTTCTCATTTTCCTCTCCTTGTAGGGATGGACACTCTCTTATTTCAACTCAACTTCAGTAGAGATCACTCTTCATTTTTATTTTGATCCACAAATGAGAAACTGTTAGGATATTTTAGGGTAGCATTTATATTGTTGCCTATAGGTCTTTTACTTCATTTTTTTTTTTTTTAAGATTTGTTTATTTTAGAAAGACAGCACAAGTGGGAGGGGTAGAGGGAGAGAGAGAGAATCTCAAGCAGACTCCAAGCTGAGTGCCGAATCCAACGTGGGGCTCAATCTCATGATCCTGAGATCGTGACCTGAGCTGAAACCAAGAGTTGGATGCTTTAACCAATTACACCACCCAGGCACCTCTGTTCAATCTTTCATTTAGTCTCTTCTTCCTCATTTTATAATTGTGGGATTATGCTGGCACATCTGTAGTAAATCCCATTTTGATCTCTCATTAACTTCTTTACTTTGGACAAGTAGCATAAGTCATTTTCCGAAGCAGTGAATTTTGCGATTTGTGTACAGGAGTATTCTTGGGATCAATACTTTTAGGGAGTGAAAGAAGCAGGATTGAGCAGAGGGATACACTGAATAGCATTTCGGTTGTTTAGCTTCAGCTTATCCCAGGGAACCCTGGAACCAGGATGGCCCTTCACAGTTGTCCTTGAATTGGGGCAAAGGGCTTTAGCCTTCATATCCCTGTGTTGTTCATATCCCTGTGTTATTCTTTCACCCTGGTGCCCTGGATAGGGGGTGTGACCTTTGATGAGGCAGCTCTCCTCATCCTAGCACAAATCCTGCAGAGATACTCAGCTGAAACTTGTCAGCCACTGACACCCCCACGGGCTTGGGGACAGAGTGAGTACTTCAGCTGTGGAGGGAAGGAGATGGACAGCCTTTCCAGGCTTCCACTTGGTGTGTTACTGACTTATGTGTGTCCCAGTACCCTCTTCTTTCATCAGAAATGGAAAGAGCGACTACCGTTGAACACACTTTTTCCTTCAACTCCTGATTTATCTCTTATAACCCTGCAAGACAACTGTTTTGTCCAACACCTAGCACAATAGGAAGCACATTAGTAATTAGCTGGTTATGGAGCATTCACTCTGTGCCAGGCATTTTGCTGTGTACTTTACATATAGAATCTTTTTTTTTTTTTTTAAGATTTTATTTATTTGTCGGAGAGACAGAGCACAAAGCAGTGGGAGTACTAGGCAGAGGGAGAGGGAGAAGCAGGCTCCCCACTGAGCAAGGAGCTCAACGGGAGGCTCGATCCCAGGACCCTGGGATTATGACCTGGACTGAAGGCAGCAGCTTAACGACTGAACCACCTAGGTGCCCCTATATAGTATTTTATTTAATCTTCTTATCCTCTCAAATGGATACTGTTACTGTTAACATTTAACAGAGGAGGAACCTGAATATTTGCCCAGGGCGCACCAAAGCTTTGTGAGATTAAACTTTCTTCCTGCAGACAGTAAATTGAGGGCATAGGTGAAATGTATTAAGATGGTACAGTTAAGCCTGGACTTGGAACACCTCTTTTGCGACTTTAAACTAGGCATTTTTACCATTTCACATAGTTGTCTTATGTTATCAGCAAGTGAGAAATTTATTTCCTAAATTTTTAAGGTAAGAAAGTTATGCCAAATCGCCCATGTTTTATCAGCAAGATTAGGACAAAGTCACTGAATTGCAGTTAATAACAAAACTAGTAGTATTTGCACATAATGAATAAAAGTAGCAGCAATGATAAACGCATCGTGCTGTTTACAAGAATAAACGATGACAAAAATGGATATTTCCACTGTTCACAAACATCAGATTGTGCTGCTGGACTGCAGCATTTGTGTTTGCTTTCCCTGCTGTTGCTCCCCAGGCTTCCTGACACGGGGAGGTAATCCTGCCTTCCTGTGTTCTTATCCACTGTCCGCCGCATTCATTCATTCTTCTCATTGCACTAGCTCGGCATTTCATGTTCTTTCCTCCCACTTCTCGTGGAATTTTCCCTTTGAAATAATCCTGGCTCCAGATGCCACTTGTCTGGCATTGCCAGTGCACCTCCTGTGTTTAGAAAAGCAATTCTTCGCTCTGCCTGTGCACTAAAATCTTATGTAGAGTGTTTTAAAATGAGCCATACCCTGGAGTTTTTATTCAGAACACCAGGGGTGGGGTATTTGATTTTTAAAACCGCACACGTAATGCCGTGTGTAGCCAGAGTAGAGACACCCAGTAGACCAGGAATCCTTTAGTTATTTTAAATTGAGTGTTCTGTGGTAGTTGTGGTCATTAAACTACTTTAATGCACAATATATATTATAATTTTCTTTATGTTTAAAATGGAAGAGGTAATGGGAACTAATCTGAGTGAATAAATGACATTTATATCACTCTCAGAGCTAATTCTTTAGGTAGTTCAGGTTTTTTATTGGAATTTTATTATTCTGGATTGCTTGAGGTTGAATCTTGACATTACTACTCAGCTGTGTAGCCTTAAATGCCTCGTGGCTTGGTTTTTTTAACTAAAAAATGGGAGTGGCAATAGCACCTAGCACCGACTCACATAGTTATTGTGAGGATTAGGTAAATGAGTGTATGCAAAGCACCTAGAAAAGCGCCAGGCATTTAAATTTTAACCGAATGTTAGTATATGTTAATGATACAAGAAATGCTTATAGAAGAAGAATAAGAAAAGGAAGCAGCTCTTTACTAGGACATTTATAGTGTATATACTACTTTAAAAAATCTTCTTAGAAGGGGCACCTGGGTGGCTCAGTGGGTTAAAAATCTTCTTAGGAACCTTATGAGATGGGTGTTACTATCAACATTTTCTGTATGAGTGAATTGTTACAAAAAATTAGTAACTGTCTTTAAATTATCTGTCTTGGGGCACCTGGGTAGCTCAGTTGTTAGGCGTCTGCCTTGGGCTCAGGTCATGATTCCAGGGTCCTGGGATCGAGCCCCGCATTGGGCTTCCTGTTCTGCGGGAAGCCTGCTTCTCCCTCTCCCACTCTCCTTACTTGTGTTCCCTCTCTCATTGTGTCTCTCTCTCTCTCTCAAATAAATAAATAAAATCTTAAAAAAAATTAAAAAATGTTAAAAAAAAATTATCTGTCTTATAAGGGATTTGAATCCAGATGCATTCCCCCCCCCCACAAAGCCCAGGAAATTCTTTTCTATAACACATAACACATGCTAATTCTAAATACACTTTTCTTTGGCCACATTATTATATACATGTTTAAATAAAACACTGAGTATTTTTGTAATTATTTATTTGTAATGGGATAAATTTCTATTACGCTTATCACTTTGTTTCCTATTTTAACCACATCAGCGAACTAAGGTCAAATGGAAACTTTCACTAGTCCTTTGTTTTTCTTGTAAATAATTTATGTTGTGCAATAGCTTTATCATTTTTTAACTGAGATCTAACACTTGCATTATAGACTGACTGTTCAGTGATGTAATCCCATCCTGTGGTCCAAAAATAACTTTAATTTGCAGTTGTTTTTTGGTTAATTCATTACTTTGTTTTAGATTCCACTTCCATAGAACCGGTAAGTTGGACAAGGTTATTCTAAGGCCACTTCTATAAAAATTACAAGGCTCTATGAAATTATTACTTCATTATTATTACTCTAGAGTGCTTGTTGCTGCTATGTGAACTTGACTATCTTATTTTGATTGCTCTATACCAATTTTTCTGTCTGCTCCTATAGGCTCCAGGAGTCCACAGTCATGCCATATGTTTGAAGCTGAACATCTTTATTTTTTTTATTTAAATTCAATCAATTAACATTAAGTTTCAGAGGTAGAAGTCAGTGATTCATCAGTCTTATATATAGAAGCTGAGCATCTTTATAGAGTATTTTTCCACCATCCTTCTTTATGGGTACCTCATATCAACTTACCAGGCTACGGTTATTTCTGTAAAATTCGTTCTCTACATATATCCAGCTTTATGGACATATATTATGTTGAATTTATTTCAGTAGCTAAATGTGACATCTGTGGTAGTTTGAGATCTCTATCCTTATAGGGATATAGTACAAAGGCATTATGACAGTTTTTTGGTCTGGAATGTGATGTGACATTGGCATAAGGCTCGGCCAACCATCTAGTGTATATATTGATTACCTAAACTCAGTTTTCAATTTTATTTTAATTTTTAATTTCCTTGATTTCTTATCACTGGGCTGCCTAAGTAGTAGACTCAGTGACAAGTCTAAGCATTGTCTTGCCAGTGGCAACCTCCCCTTTTTCTTTTTGCCTAGGATATTCTAGTTTTTAAATAACCTTGATCTTTAGTTTTCTGATAGCTCTGCAGAATGTTTTTTTTCACATTTGTATGTCTTAATACACATGTGCTACAGTGTCACTGTAATTAATGTATTTAATTCTGTAAGTTCGAATAATTCTATATCAGAAAGAGACAATGGAGAACATCTAATCCCTTCAAAAGCTGCAAAACTTGGGACTCCTGGCTGGCTCGGTCAATAGAGTGTGTGACTGTTGATCTCAGGGTCATGAGTTTGAGCCCCACATTGGGTGCATTTTTTACTTTAAAAAAATGCACGTGCCTGCACACACACACACAGGCTACAGGTGTTTGGATAGTTCTCTTACAAAGCCTTTCAGTAAGGGGCATCTGGGAGGATCAGTTGGTTAAGCATCAGATTCGATTTTACCTCGGGGTTGTGAGATCAAGCCTGGGCTGGGTGTGGAACCTCCTTAAGGTTCTATCTACCTCTGCGCGTGCCCCCCCCCCCTTAAAAAATTTTTTTTGTGAACTTCTTTGTAGATTCCCTGCCGTGTTCTTAGAAAATACAATTTCTGGGACTCTATTAAATGGTCAGATGCCTAGGTCTATGTTACTGCTTTACAATTTGGCCTCTGTGATCATACGGCAAGAGCTGGTGAACTTCTTGGTGCCACCCAGGCCACTAGAGGACCCAAATGCTTGTATGAAATCAATAAATGTAAAGTTGTTTCCTTATACTTTCGGTTTGCAAATTACGTTGTTCAGAGCCCTGGGGCTCTCCACCATAGAGGTGGCTTGGTGGCTTCCTGGGCTCTTAATGCTACTTCAAGTACAGTAGCACTGATTTTTGTGTGATTTAGAAGTTGAAGTTCAGAATCACATTGTATCTGCAAAGAGGGCTAGACTCTATAACACAAACAAGCATCGAATCCATCAGGAAATTTTATTGCCTCTACCTTCAAAATTCAGCCACTTCTTACTACCTTCACTGTTATCACCCTGGTTGACTAACTTCATTTCTCACTGGGTTACTGCCAAGCCTTCCAGCTTCTACCCTTACCTCCTTATAGTAGCTTTTTAACATAGTAGACATGGTAGCGATGCTTTTATTTACTTTATTTTTTAAGATTTTATTTATTTGAGAGAGAGTGAGAGAACACGAGTTGGGGTGAGGCAGAGGGAGAGGCAGACTCCCCGCTGAGCACAGAGCCAGAGGAGGACAACCCAGTGGGGCAGGGCTGGATCCCTGAGACCGTGACCTGAGCGGAAGTCAGATACTTGACTGAGACACCCAGGTGACTTGGTAGTAAAGCTTTTAAAACCAAAAGTAGATCGTATCACTCAGAGGTATCCAGATGGCTAATCAGCAAGACAAATACTCAAAAATCAGCAGGTTTTCTACTATTGAACAAAATAGAAAATGTAGAAAATAATGATTTTTTGAAAGACACATCGAACTAATAAGACCCTAAGAGCCAGGAGGAAAAAACAAACCAACCTGAGTAAGACTACTGTTGGGTATTTAGCATAGAAGGAATGTAGATGCCAAAAAATACCCAACTTACCAATAATTAAAGGAATGGGGGAATAGGAAAAATTTACTAGAAACACTTGTTTGTTTGAAAGAATTTTTAACAGTGAATGGATATTCGTGTAATGAACATGATAAATAGATGTTTATATTTTAAATTAAAATATTAAAATCTCAATAATTATGACATCTAAAGGAAGCCCCATAGATAAGAATGTATTTAAGAAATATGGAGGAAATTATAATATTTTACTGAGGGAAATAAAAATTTGAATATGTAGTTCTTGATGGATGATTCCATGTGGTTGAATATCTCATTTATTCCCAAATTAATATGTAAATCTCACATAGCACAATAAAAAAATCTCAACATAATTCTTTTTTTTAAGCTTTTATTTATTTATTTGACAGAGAAGAGAGAGATCACAAGTAGGCAGAGAGGCAGGCAGAGAGAGAGCGAGAAGCAGGCTCCCCACTGAGCAGAGAGCCCGATGAGGGGCTCGATCCCAGGACCCTGAGATCATGACCTGAGCTGAAGGCAGAGGCTTTAACCCACTGAGCCACCCAGGTACCCCTCAACATCATTCTTTTAATAGCTAGTCGAAATTACCCTAAAATTAACATACTGGAGATAAATGGAATATTTGATTTGTTTTATTCAGTAAACATATATATACTAGTCACTATTTTAGAATTTATAAATATTAACCCTTTTAATCCTAATTTATAGTCCTTTGAAGTATAAAATTATAAAAAAGTCAATCCATGAAGTACTGTAAAAATATAAAATATCTAGGCATTAACATAAAGAATATGCAAGACTTACAGAAAAAAATAAATTTTATTAAAAAGCATTTTTAAAAACCTAAATAAATAGGGAGACACGCAGTTTTATGGATTGGAGTACTCAATATAATCTGAGTGGCAATTTTTTTTTTTTGAGTGGCAATTTTTTTTTAATGATTTTGTCAGAGAGAGCACAAGCAAGGGGAGTAGCAGGCAGAGGGAGAAGCAGGCTCCCCACTGAGCAAGGAACCTGCTTTGGGCCTCCATCTAGAAACCCTGGGATCATGACCTGAGCCGAAGACGGATGCTTAATCAACTAAGCCACCCAGGTGCCCCAAGAATGGCAATTTTTATAAACTCAGTACCATTCCAAACAAAACACCAACAGGATCTTTGTTGTTTTCTTTACTGAACTTAACAAAGCTGATTCTCATATTTTTGGGACAGAGCAATGAGCTAATAAAAGCCAGAACATTTCATTTTTTCTTTTTTTAAGATTTACTTATTTATTAGAGAAAGATCGAGAGAGCGCTCATGTGCAGAGGGGAGGGGCAGAGGGAGAGAGAGAATCCCAAGTAGACTCTGTGCTGAGCTTGTGGAGCCCGTCCCAGGGTTCAGCGTGAGGCTCAGCCCCCGCTGGGAGGGAGATCATGACCTGAGATGAAACCAAGAGTTGGATGCCTAACTGACTGCACCACCCAGGTGCCCCCAGCCAGGACATTTGGAAAGAAGAACAAGGTGGAGAGATTTCCTTTACCTATGTCAAAAGTTATTATAAATTTATAGTAACTAATATGGTATTATCTTTGTGCAGAACAAACCAAAAGACTTATCTATAGAACAGAATAGCACAGAAGTGGTTCTAAATAGACATAGGAGTTTTGATTCTATACAGATCTAGCATTGTAGATCAGTGAAATAAAGGATAGAATTTTTGATAACTGGTATAGTTACCACAGAAGAAGAATAAAATTATATCTCTAGTGCCCATTATAGCCAACCCCCCCAAAATGAAACAAAACAAAAACACAAACATCCCATAAAACTATGTGGATTTAAAGAGTTAAAATGATGACACAGGTAAACATGACTTTGGAATGGGGCACAATTCTGCAAACAGGTGACAGCCTAACCGAACAATAAAAAAGACGAAGAATTCAACTATATTAAAATGACAAACTTCTATAATCAAAAACATCTTTACAAAAGTGAAAAAGCCACAAAGAGGGAAAGGTCTTTATAGCACAGGTAACTGACAAAAGATTCTTAAACACATTTATATTTGAAAAAAAAAGTACAGAGAAGAAAAATGGATAAAGATGGAAAAGCACTTCACAGAGAAGAAATAAAATTGGCTAGTAAACCTATGAAAAGAGGCCAAGCCTTGTAATGAGGTAAATGCAAATTAAAAGCAAAATGAACTATTGTTTCTTATCTACCAAACTGAAAGCTTAGTCTGACATTTTCAAATTTTGGTGAGGATTTTGAGCAAATAGAATGTTTTTTATACCTACTGTGGAGTGTAAATTGGTTTAAGCTTTGGAAAACAATTTGGTGTACTCTCCTGTGAATCTACTCTTTACTTTGTGTAGAGAAACCTTTCCACCTGTGAAATGAGTGCTCTCCTATTCTGTGGAATGCCTTTTGGTTACCTTACCAATGTGTTTCAGCTAACACAGTTCTCTTGATTTCAGTGAGGTACAATTTATCAATTATTCTATAGTTCATGCTTTTTGTATTCTAAGAAATGTTTGCTGACCCCAAAGTTTCAAAGATTTTTTCCCCCTGTACTTTCTTCTGGCAGTTTTAGCTTTTGTATTTAGATGTATGCTGTAGTTTGAATTAATTTTTGAGTATGATGTGAAGTAAATATTTTAAAATTTTTTTAAATATATGTACAGAAATTCAGTTTTTCCAGCAACATTTGTTGAAAGCATTTTTCTTTTTTGCCCCCATTAAATTGCCTTTTTAGAAAATCAGTTGATCCTAGATGTTTGGGTATATTTCTAGATCCTCTGTCCTCTTTTGTTAATCCATGTTTATTCATAACTCCCAAACAGTCTTGATGGCTTTAGCTTTAGGGAAGGTACTGAAATTAGGTAGCATAAATTCTTCAATTGAGTTCTTCTGTTGTTAAATTGGTTTGGCTATCCTAAGTCATTTGTGCTTTGATAAAAATTTTGGAATCTACTTGTCAGTTTGTTTAAAAAAGCAGAATCCTACGGGAATTTTGATTGGCCTTGCCTTAAATCTATAGATGAATTTGGGGAGAATTGACATGTTAACAATATTGTCTTCCAATATGTGAATGTGATATATTGCGCTATTTATACCTTCTTCAGTTCCTTTCAGCAGTATTCTGTGGTTAATTTCAAAAGCTCTCCAGAGACGTTTAGGAATCTCAGTGGAAAAGAAAACAGAATGAGTCAGAAAAAAATATTTGAAAAAGTAATAGGGGAAACTCCCAAATTTGCTGAAAGACGTAAATTTTACAGATTTCATAAGTTAAACAACCCCTCAACAGGTTAAACTTTAAGACAGTCGTGCCCAGAAACATTATAATGTGTAATTTGTTTCCAGTTTTTACTATTAGAGATACCCTATTATAGTTACCACCTCTGTATGTGTGTTTGTATGTGTTTATACTTTGTTGTTAACTTCCTGGAAGTAAATCCCCATGTGAAAGTTTATCCCTGTTCTACATCTAGTTACTTCTGCCATGATGCCCTCCAATCAACTTATATTAGTTACTCTTCTGCTGTGTCTCTATACCTCTTTAACTCTGAGGATATTATTTTTTTTGTCTGCCAATGTGATTAATAAGAAATGATAGCCATTGTTACTTTAATTTGCATTTTAAACCTTTTAGATTATCTTGTTACATGTGTATTTTTTAGTTCATGAATTGCTTATTCTGTTGTGGTTTTTTTTTATTGAGGTATAATGGACATACAACATTATATTAGTTTCAGGTGTATAACAATGACTTGATATTTGTATATATTGCTAAATGATCATCACAGTAAATCTAACACATCACACACAATTATTAAATTATTTTTTCCTTGTGATGAAAACGTTTAAGATCTACTCTCTTAGCAACTTTCAAGTAGGTAATATGGTATTATTAACAACAGTCAAATGCTATACATCACATCCCCATGACTTATTTATTTTATAGCTCTAATTTTAAGTATTTTGACTCCCTTCACCCATTTTGACCATCCTTCATCTTCATCCCCCATGTTGTTATTTTTTGTATCAAGTTCTTTACTTTTGTGCTATCAATATTACAGATATTTTTCAGTTTTTTATTTACGTTTTCTGATTCTTTGTAGTAGTCATTTATAATTTTTGTGTAGTCAGATCTTTACCTTTATGTTGAACCAAAATAATAAGGTACATAAATACATACACTTTCTTTTTTTTTTTCTCCCCAAATTTGTTTATTTTAATTTTTCCGTGTTACAAGATTGATTGATCATGCACCACACCCCGTGCTCCATGCAGTACGTGCCCCTCTCGATACCCACCACCAG
>CM052808.1:63966117-63983120 GCA_028533885.1 Nasua narica
AATAAAAAGCATAAAGTAACTGTTAAATTAGGAAACCAATTTAACAAAGATATTTAAAAACTCATTTATCTACTATCCGTTTTATCAAAACAATCCTATTTCAATGTAATTTGTGGCTCCTGTCCTATAATCAGAAGACACTAAAATCCCAATGCTCTTTGAGTCAAAGTACATTTTTTTCAGTTCTATTGAATTTCAAATTGTGTCTTACCATGAAATTTAAAATTATTTTGACTTTCAGTATTTGATATATTTTGGATGGCAAACTGAAATTCGGGAGCCTTAACCTCCTATGAACAAAAAGATACGATTTATTGCAGATAGCCTTTTTCTGCCTAAGGAATATAAAGACTGCTGATTTTTGGACAATCTGAGAGTCAGCAATAAAGAAGTAAAATAATAGAAGTGGATGTTTATGATATCAAAGAAGTAAAAAAAAATCCACTAATCTAGGAACTCTTTAATTAAGTGGTCCAAATACTTCTACGTCCTGTTCTCCAAAGGTGCAGGTAGTTAAAGAGCAGGAATGAGTGGGTTGGCCGATGGATGGCAGGCAAAAGAACACACCAGTTTAAAGTTCTAGCTCTAGCACCTACTAGCTGAGTGGTCCTCCATTTATGCAGCATTCGCTAGTGTTTGCTGCGTCCCAGGCACTGTTTTCAGGCAGGGTCAACACAGTCTGTGCTCTCACAGAGCTTACATTCCACTTGGGCCAGAAAGACTGAAAGAACAAATAGATATGTCAAGGAGCATGAAGTCCTGTAAAGAAAAATAAAGCAAGATAAGAGCCTAGAAAGTGACAGAGAAAAGGACTTTGCAGAAGGTGACACCTGAACAAAGACCCAAGTGAAATGCAAGAGAGGCACATGGGCATGTGTGGGAGAAACATCCTAGGTGGAGACGACAGCACAAAGGCCCTGCGGTAGGTAGGGATCCCTAAGGGCCAGCAGGAAGTCCAAAGTTGTTAGATGGCAGGGAAGAAGGACAAGAGTAAAAGGCAATGAAATGAGAGAGGCAACCTCGGGATGGATCACACAAGATCTTTTCCCTGTGGAGCTGCGTTATGAGAAACTCATGGAAGTTATGTGGAGAGTGACATGATCCTCTGTCAACCAGAAACTATCGGGGTGCTGTGTACAGAATAGACTGGGGCGGGTGGGGGGAGTGAGTCACATTAGGGAGGCCAACTGGGAGGTTCTTAAAATGGTTCAGGCAAGAGATAATGATGGCACGGACTAAAACAGTAGTGACACAGTTCTCATACTGCATAAACTCTGGATTACAAAAAAAATTGGAAGACGGAGCAGACAGAATTCATTGAGGGACTGGTTGTACATATAGGATGGAAAGAGAAGTAAAATGGATTCCAGGGGGCAACTGGGTAGCTCAGTGGGTTAAAGCCTCTGCCTTTGGCTCAGGTCATGATCTCAGGGTCCTGGGATCGAGCCCCACATCAGGCTCTCTGCTCAGCAGGGAGCCTGCTTCCCCCTCTCTCTCTGCCTGCCTCTCCGCCTACTTGTGATCTCTCACTCTCTGTCAAATAAATAAAAAAAAATCTTTAAAATGGATTCCAGGCATTTAGGCATGAACAGCTATATGAATGGTGGTGACACTCACTAAATGAGTAACAACAGGAGAGAAGGTTTTTTAATTTGTTTTTGAAGTAGGAACAATAATCCAAATTTTCATTTTAGGTACTTCCAGTTTGAGATACATGTCAGAGAGGTGAAGGCAGATTTCAGACAAACCCCTGGATGTATGAGTCTGGAGTCTGGTGTGGAAACCAGGGCTGGAATTAAAAAGCTAGAAATCACACATGTACACACATGGGGAAGTCATGGGACGGGCAGGAATGCCTGGCGAATGAGGGTGGGGACAAAGGAAAGAGGGGAACACCAAGACTGAGTACAAGTGGCTAATGAAGTGGGAGAAATGGAAAAGGACAATATCACAGAAACCTAGCAGAGGTACAGGTTTCAACATAGCTGAATTCCATGCTATCAAGAGACAGAGACAAGAGCTGAGAATTGTTTACTGGCTTTGGCAACATGGAAGTCACTGGTTATCTATCTTACTGAAAAGGTTTCAGTAGAGTCAAAGTCAGAAAAGCCTGAATGAAGCAGATTCAGGAAAAAGATGGTGGCTGAGAAAGCAGGGAAGGTAAACATCAAGAGTATTTAGTGCAGAATATACACAATTATGCAGATTGGAACCAACCAATCAGAGTGAGTCTCTGGCCTTCAAAGCAGAGACTGGTCTTTCTAGAGATGAACCCCACCCTGACACATGGCAGCTTCATTCATGTCCGATCAGGAATGCATCATAAGCCTTCCTGGTCATCTGTACACCATTAATCACCCTGTGAGAGGGGCTTTCCAGATGGATTATAGGATTCTGAAGATGCTGATGTACCTCTTCAAAATAACTGACTTAGTGCTTGATCAAAGCCTCATGCTTATTTTGCCCATTTGCACTACTCTAGGGGTTTTAGAATTTAATTATTAAAAATACATGAAATCTAAATAAATAAAATCTTTAAGAAGGGGGAGGCATCTGGGTGGCTTAGTAGGTGAAGCTTCTGCCTTTGGGTCAGGTCATGATCCCGGAGTCCTGGGATCGAGCCCCACATCAGGCTCCCTGCTCAGCAGGGAGTCTGCTTCTCTCTCACCCTACCCTCTCCCTGCTTGCACTCTTTCTCTGTCAAAAAAATAAAATCTTAGAAGCGCCTGCCTGAGTCATGATCTCAGGGTCCTGGGATTGAGCCCCGCATCAGGCTCCCTGCTCAGCGGGGAACCTGCTTCCCCTTCTCTCTGCTTGCCTCTCTGCCTACTTGTGATCTCTCTCTCTCTGTCAAATGAACAAATAAAATCTTAAAAAAAATAAAATCTTAAATAAAAATAAAAAATACATGAAATCAAAAATAATGATATTTTCTCAAAAATACCATTAATGTTAACTACAAGTATGGGGAAAAACTGAAATGCTTCATGATAACTTCATAACTGCATAATCTTTAAATAATTCACATACTAAGTTAGCATAATCTCAAAGTAATTTTGTTAAGTAGTCTAGTGGAGATGAAAATCATATGCACGACTGGTTGACCTCTTTTCTAACAACCACAGTAAAACATTCACCTGGAACAAGGAACTGCTGAATGTTAACCCTTTACAGACAGATCATCAAAGATGAGAAACAGCTAGCTGCCCTTAGCGGACACTAAATATTAAGTCAACTGTGAGATGAAGACTAGAGTAACCCTAGGAGAAATAAATTCAGCATCGCTTTAAATGTGAGCAAGTAAACCAATGCTAACATTCTCAGTGCGAGCACTCTAAATGTTTCCTTTCTACACATTTATTTTATTGAAGTTGAGTAAGGGAGGAGAAAAAAAAAGATGAGCAAACAAAAGTCACTCTGCTGCCCGTTTCTTAGTCTGGACATCTTTGTTTAAGCTTTGACTTGGCTTAAATGAACGAATTAATATTGACAAAAACATCAACTAAGCTAATGAGTTGTTAGTTAAGGCAATAAACATGTCACATTAGAGTCAGCGCAGTAAAGAGGTAATTAGCCCTGGAAAAGCCCCGCTGATTGGAGCTGTTGAGATCCTCTGCTCTTAACCTTTGAGTCCATTATCCAGCCCAGGAGTGGTGGCTGTGTTAATGGGAGCTCGCTGGTAAACAGCAGCCTGGCTAGGGCCGCTAGGCCAGCATCCGAATTCTGGGATGAAAGGGGTGCTGGTACGCTTACAGGACAGTCATCAACAAAGCTCCCTGCTCTTTGAGGAACAGATGTTCATGTCCAATGGAGAAGGCAAATATATTTCCAAAGAAATATTTGTGGGTATATTTTTTAACAAAACAATACCTAGCAATATATTAAGTAACCTACAATGAGACAAAGGAAAAGTCACTTTATCACAAAATACTCTCTCATCTCCAAATAAGGATGCCCTGACCCTTTCAAGATAAAGCGCAAGATACTATAATATGATGCATCCTACGCTATAGAAGCAACCAAGGTCACAATTAAAAATCATAGCTAATAATTTACATTCATTTAAGACAAAAAACCCACATACTATTATACTTCTAAAATACCTATGTTTACATGAATAATTACAAATTGTCCTTCAGAGCAGTTTGCTCCGTAAGATCTTTCATATTTTTTTTTTTTTAACTTCTCACTGATTTTACTGATTTCGCTTTGGAACACTAACATTTCAAAGTCAATGCTGAAAAAGAAATTAGATTCTTATAGAAATATCACAATTAGGAGGACAGAACCTACACAGGAATTAAAACAGAACATATATAAATAAAATGTCTATTCTCTCAATTAGTGGATCATGACTTTTGCTTTAGCAAAAGACCATATTGGAGAGTACAATGTGAACTTGCATAATCTTCATAATAAATTCCAAAAAAAATTGTCCAACAGGCTAAATTTTGATATTGTTTCTAATATTATATATGCATATAAATATATTAATTGCTACTAATATATGCATAGGAATAGGTTAGATCGAGATCATATTATCAGGAAATAGATATTTTTGTCCTTTTGGAAACTTGTCTTTGAGCTTAAAAGCAAACGTACACATTCAAGATAAATACTACACTGCCACTCATTTTGCATACTTTAATAATTTTATGCTATTTGCTTTTACAGAGGAAGAAAATGTTCCATCCTAATTCTGTTATTACATAAGTTTGTCGGTGGAGTGGTCAGATATGCTGTTCCCTGCCACTACTCATGCATGTATGTGCAGTACGCGTCTGGGTGTTAGAGGGGGAGAGACGTGGCACATTTACTATACAGTAAATCAATACGTGCTCTCTTTTCTCAGGCTGAGTAATTTCGAAAGGGACAGGAAGCAATTAGCTCCCTCATACCTTATTGGGCAGTGTATGGTTTTAGTATTTTCTCCCTCTCAATACAGCTTTCTACTGAATTTGCAAAACAGCTGTATATGGCTTAATTTTCCTTAGTTAATTCTTTTACATAATTAAATTTAGACTGAAAAGCACTATAGACCAGTCTTCGTTTTCAATGAAAGATGAACCAAGAAGTAATGCTCCAAACTAAAATAAGAAACATATTTTTTTGTTATTTTATAGTCACTGACAGCTAAGTGTAACCTGAAAAAATACATGACAGTATTTACTTCTCCTATCATACAGACAACATATAAAAATGTTCAAATAATTCTAAACTGTCTGGGAGCAATAAAGAAAAATATGGTTGTCAAAATATTTTTAAGAATACACCCATACAATAAATCCATACTTGTAATTATTTATATAATTTCATATCTAAGCAGTGTATCACAGAACAATAATGTTCAATCCTTTTTCTAGCCTAACATACTTGCAGAATGTGACACATTACCAAGCCATTTCTTAAGGAAAGGGGGTAACAAAATCGGAGGGAAGCAGAGTGCCATAAACACAATTTGAAAACGCCCTCCAGGTGATTCAGATATGTTCCCCCACTTCACACTTTGTCCTTCCCACTTGGAGTCAGGGGAGCCCAGTCACCACCCCGCCCCACCCCCTACACCATCCCGTGACTGAAAATCCACGGAGAGTGGTATAGAGCTATAAAGTATGATCTGAATTCTAATCCTACACCCATAATTTGATACGTTAGATCTCCGGCAATATGCACTGGGTATTAGTTTCCTCATGTGAGATCAAATGAGACGGAGAAAAGACTTATTTCTTGAGTTGACAGGAATATTAAGTGACAGAACATGCATCATGCCTAAAATGGGGTAGGCTCCTAACAAATTC
This sequence comes from Nasua narica, assembly GCA_028533885.1. Taxonomy (NCBI): domain Eukaryota; kingdom Metazoa; phylum Chordata; class Mammalia; order Carnivora; family Procyonidae; genus Nasua; species Nasua narica. Next base: position 63,971,916 of record CM052808.1, read on the forward strand.
TTCTTCCTTCATCTTCCTAAAAACAATTACACAAAAATTGTTAATTATTTACCTCAATCACAGATATCACAGACATTTATTTGTATATTATCCTAAGACTTCAAAAATGGGACTTTTGAAAAAGAGGAAAACTAGTAGGACTCTAGTCCTCTTAAAAACATGTAATATCAAGGGGCGCCTGGGTGGCTCAGTCGGTTAAGCATCCAACTTTGGCTCAGGTCATGATCTTAGGGTCATGAGCCCGACTGAGCCCCACTGAACCTGACACTGGGCTCTGTGCTCAGTGGGGAGTCTGCTTGAGATTCTTTCTCCCTCTCCCTCTGTCACTCCCCCCACTTATGCTTGCTCTCTCAAATAAGTAAAACCTTAAAATTTTTTTTTTAATATATGTAATAGCAAGCATTTTACCAGTCAGAAAAAACAATAAAATGAATGAATGAATGGAAGGAAAGTGGTAAGAAGGAAAATTATATTTGCTGCCTGGTGGGTGGCATGTACTATTCTGAATGCTTTACCTATAGGGTTTCATTTAATGCTGAAGATAGCCCGGGGAGGAATATATTAGTTTGGTTTGAAGATGAGGAAAAGCGCTTCTCAGAAACCTTAAATAACTTATTCTAGATCATACTACGAATAATGCCAAATAGGGTCTACCTGACATGAAATCCTCTATTCTGTCCATTATACTTTATACAGTAGTTACTTAAAAATAATAGCCTATGCCATATTCCAGGCTTAAGATGATATCTGCAAATGATTTTCTTTAATATTGCAAATGAAATACACCATATTATTTCTCGCCTGGTAATCCCCCAAATCATAAATTGGCTTCACGATGATCATGCAAGCACTGAATCATTTTAACATACGTGGAAAGTCAAAAGTTTGACTGGCAGAGCCCCTCAAGGAGTGTTGAAATTGTTTATCTGAATAATCTGCATATATTAACACATAACAGGAAGACAGAGAAAGGCAAACAAATATTCTAACAATGGTTTTCTGTTTCCCTGTTAACTATAGCCTAGTTCAACCGGGAGAGCAATGGTATTTTTCTTCCTCTCAAAATCTATAGAGGGTGAATCAAATGTGAAAGCAAGATCAATTCTGTTCTAAGACAGTAAATGAGCTTAAGATTAGACCTGTTTCAGTTTATGAAGAGAATCTAATTATGCTCGCTTAAATATATGTTCACAGAACTATATTACAGAGTCAGGAAAAAGAGAAAATACCCTCACTCACCCCACTGACAAGCAAATTTCATGGGCACTGATAGGGTTAAAAAAAAAAAATCAGGCCCGCAGACCACACCATCCATAAAGCAAAAGCTGTAGAGCAAACTAACATCACCCGTCATATTTTTATAAACGTCAAGAGCTAGAGTGGCCCAACCTCATTATGACAGAACAGAAAGCAGAGGCTCTGAGAGGTTGTGTGGCCTACTTTACATTAACAAGCAAATGCTATGGGCCGTCCAAAAGCCAAAGCTCCAGGCTCGAAAACCAAATTCCTTCTATGGTAACACAAGGTCTCCACAATGAGTGAAGTTCAAAATGATTGGCATCGAACTGCATTGATCACAACCATATCTCAGTGCCCGGCACACTGGCTGGCACTGAGGAAGCAAAAATTAAAAATATTTGTGGAATGAATGAATGGACTTGGTTTAACTTCACTATCCACAATTTAAAGTTTTATTTACCAAGCTTTGCTGGTCACGCCCAACTACTGTGTCCCTGAGTTTCTGGAGCACATCTTGTTCATTCCAAGAAATACTAGACTTAGAAAGCTCCTGATTAGATGAGACTTCAAGGATGGTCTGGCCCAGAAGTGTTTAGCATTATTTAGGATCACCCGATGAGCTTAATGAAAACCCAAATCCGTGGCTTCATGGAGACCTAGAGTCAAAACGCAGTCAGGTGGCATGAAGCTCACTCTGCTGGTGGAGCGAACAGTTCCACTGGAAGACATCCTGTTTATTACATAAAATTTCAAACATATACAAGAAGAGTATAGTAAGCCTTGTTGTAACCATCACCTAGGTTCCAGAATTTTAAATTCCTGGCTAATCTTGTTTGCATCTATACCCTCACTCACCCTCCCCAGCACCCTGAATTACTTTGTAGTAAACCTCATCTACAACTCTTCAGTGTATGTGTCTAAAAGATTGGGACTTACAATAAACATAATCATAATATTATTACCACAGCTAAACAAAATTATCAATAATTCCCTATCATCAAATAGCCAGTCTGTCAGCTTTCACATTTTTCCTTCCTGTTGCCCTCTCTCTTCCCTCTCACCTTCTTCCTTTGTCTCTCCAACCATAATCCAACTATGTCTCTTAAGTCTCAATCTAGGGGCGCTTGGGTGGCTCAGCTGGTTATGACTGACTCTTGATTTCAGCTTAGGTTATGGTCTCCGGGTTGTGAGATGGAGCCCTGCATGCCGCTACCTACCCATCCCCTCGAGTGCGTGCGTGCACACACACGAAAGAAAGAAAGAAAGAAAGAAAGAAAGAAAGAAAGAAAGAAAGAAAGAAAGAAAGAAAGAAATTCAATCTATAGGTTGCCTCCCAGCCTCTGCTTTTCTGGAAGAAATCAGTTCTTTTGTCCCACAGAGTTTTCTAAAATCCGGATCCTGTTGATTATTGCTTTATTCCTATATTCTTCTGACCTCTGTGTGTCTTATAAACGGATGGAACAGATTCAGGTTTGAAGTTTTATTTTTACTATTTCTTCGATGTTGTTACGTACTTACTTCCATCCAGAAGTAAATAACGTCTGGCTGTCTCTTTTTGGGGGTCATTAGGAGTGACTGTTCATGTTCATTAATTAATTAGGGTGGCAAAGTGGTGATAGTTTATTACTCCTTCTTCATCTATTTTGCTAGAACATTGTTATAAAGAGGCATTTTCTCTCACTAACAATAATCATTTGATTATTCTGAGTTATATTTGTACAGAAAACAAAGGATAAATGTTTATTTCCTTTTATTTACCAATTTTGAAAATTGTAAGTTAATTATCTTGCTTCATTCATTCATTCATTCATTCACTGAAGTTTGTGTGATTCCGCCCCACCCCCCAAGATCATTTTGAACTCTTGAATCAAAATAAATTGATGTTTTTCCCTGTTTCAATCCACTGCTATTATTTGTGTTGGTTTTTTTCACTTTGTTTATGGTATCTTATATAAAAATACAAAAGTTGCTTCTAGAATATGAATCATTGTATACAGAGATATTTCCGCATTAGACTAGTTTTCTGTGAGCACCTATATGATTTTACAACAAATATAAATAAAATCTCAAGTAGAATCATCACCAGTAAATAGAAAATAGATTGCATGTCTTAAATTCTAAGTTCTTAAGGCACTAACATCTGTATTTTTAAATCCATCAGAATAAAAGTAGTTAGAAACAAAACAGAAATCCTAATACCACCTCCTCCTAAAAATTATCTATAATCAAAAAGGGAACTAATACAATGCAGGAGTTTCTCAATTGTTTAGATATTTCTAGGATTTAAGCTTATTTTAACTTTTGGTCTTTTTCATCAAAGTTCTGCCTTCTACATACTCTTTAAGCCATACTTATCTTTCAGTATCTGTGAGAATATCTCACAGACATTATCTTTTAATATCTCTTACCCTACTTGTAAATAGCTTAGTGACAATTTTCTGCACTCAGAATATTTGCCCTAATATTTACTTCAACCTGCTTCATCTCTCCCAATCTTCTCAATGTTCTATAAAACAAGTTAAAATTTTTTAAAATGACCACACCACAAAGACTCTGGCATTTAGGGGAAAAAAGCCAAAGAAAAGGATATTTGAAAATGATGTTTCCTCAGTATGATAATGCATTTAAACATGGATATCCCCAGTCACTTACTAATTATAATTGAGAGCAAAAGACTCTGCATACTGGATTCCTTTCTCTCAATAATGAACTTAACTTGGTTTTCACATGTGAAAGGCAGGAAGAACAGCCAATCTCTAATTTCCACACAGGCGTGTTTTGTGAAAATACGATAATGCCCCATGTAAAATCATCTGAGTATCTTGAAATCAAAAGACCACGCAAAACACATAATTGCCAAAAAAAAGTTAGGCTAATGTTGTCACCAAGTGTGGAAGCGATTAAGGGCAAAATACTTCTATTTAATAGCTTCATTAACAGCTGAGGCTCTAAAACATAACACTGCATTAAAAATTAAGTCTTTGCATTTTCATATTCAAGATAAAAGAGCTCTACAAAGTTATCAACCCATTAACTATAAACATTGCATTAGCTGCACATTAAATGGAAAACTGTGAATCATTATAAAGGAGTTTTCTGAATGGCTCACTGTAATTTAAATATACTGTGAACCATGGTAAGATTGAATTAGACTAGGTCCCAATCAAAAATTTTAAATAAGTTACTTTCTGGATAAGAAGAAAAAGTGACTGCTTATCTCCAGTGAGATGGCAGTAGAGCCTACTGCCACCTGTACCAATTTACTTGAAGTTGACAGAAGAACCCAAAAGCCAATTGCTATTAAAAATGGCAAAACAAGGGGTGCCTGGGTGGCTCAGCCATCTGCCCTGGGCTCAAGTCACGATCCCAGCTCCTGCACCACATGCTTCCTGCTTGGTGTGGAGTCTGCTTCTCCCTCTCCCTCTGCCCCTTCCCCTGCTCCTTCTTTCTCTCTCACCCCCATGTGCGGCAGGCACTCTCGCTCTCAAATAAATAAAATCTTAAAAAAAAATGGAAAAACAAGTATGTCCACTGGTCACTGTTTTACTACTGGTCATAGCTCAACTCTCAAAACACATCTTACCACAGGAATGAAGATTATTAAAAATATCGAACTAATTCCAATTTCATTCATAGAACTAAAAGACCTCAGTGACTCTCATCATTAGAAAAAATCAGGAGATAAAAGCAGGCCAGTAGAAAATGCACAACCTCAAAAGTAAAGGAGGTTACTTTCCAAGAGCATCTTTTCAGGCAAGGCGGTCATTAACTACACAAGTGCTACCCGAGGCAATAAGATACAATACCACCAAAGGGCAACCACTCTGATATTTAAAAGTCAGGCAGCAATGAGTATAGAAATAAAAATCTGCTGGTAGGTGTGTCAAGAAGGCAGCCACGTAAGCAAATATGAATTAACTTATGGGCAAGGATTTACATAATCGTAGATCTAAGACACATTGTTCAGAGACTGAAAAATTTGTTGACCAAAATATTTTCTGCCAATACAATGATGAGGATCATACTTCACTTCTGCCACCATGGTATAGAACTGTCGTAAATTATTCGTTAGCTGTATTTTCCTTAACATCATTTCTGTCTTTCGTCCAGTTGTTAAGGTGGGTTCCAGCTTATACAATTTGCTTTAATAACTTGGAGCTCTTCTAGTATCATAGCAGAGTTGATACTTTACTATTAGGTTGAACCACGTGAAATTGCCAATATTTTACCAACTTCAGACTTCAGAGAAGTCAATTTCAAAGAATGGCAATTTCATGTGATATTAGCTAATACTTGATACATCACAGTCCTCTCTCTATCGCTACACCAGCAACACATGCATTTAAAGAGAATAATCAAATGAGGCTTCCATTTGTGTGCACTTCGGTGACTATATATAAGATTTAAGGATGCATTAAATGTGAAAGGCAGTAACTTTTTAAACTTTCACATCCATCAAAAAATCACATTATATATATATATATAAATATAAATATATATAGAACATATATATATATGTCCTATATATAAATGTCCACGAAGGCAAATTCTATAGGTTCAGCATAACGATTTCTGGGCAATGAAAACAGCTTAAATGACCTACTGCACAGAACCATATAATACTGCTATACTCGAGGAGTGGTCGCACCAGTATTTTAGGACCCGGGCTACTGCCCAGAAGTCCTGTCTTCCCAGAAGCAGCGTGGCTGCTCCACTCACGCCAACTGCCACAGGAGGAGGCTCAGTCACGGAACCGACACTGGAGATGTTCTGGGCAGCTCTTCCATAAACGTGACGGCTGGTCAGACAAAGCAGGATTTTAAATGAGCTTGGGTTTAATACATTACATTCTTTTGGCCCGAAATTCTTTTCTAGTGCTTAAAAGTCCAAAGAATTCTCCATCTGCCGATAGTGTTCCCCCTTTAAGCCGTTCAACGGGAAAACACCAGTAAATCCCCTGCTTGCCATTTTTATTTTTTTGTAACTCACAGACTGCTGTCCCAGTGAACAGACAACCGTAGCTAAAATGGATGGCACTGTAACATTTTACAACATACAATGGGCCTGGGCTGCCTTTTCTGTTTTGGAGGAAATACACTGTAATATCCACTAGGTCTGAGGATAAGAGATTATAGGAACCATGTCTTCAGTCTGATAAAGTAGCTAGTAGCAAGCCCAGAAATCCATAGCAATTAAAAGGCAAATAAAAGTTAAATATAGAATTTGTACATCTATTGTACATTATAATCAAAGATCTGATCTTGCTAGCAAATCATTAATTATTCCTTATCACTAACCTCCTCTGCAGTTGTAGGTAAGTGATGGGACATTACTAGGCCATTGAAATGCAAATCTGGGGGCAAGAGTTACCAACCATCATTTATTTATCTGCAAATGCAAAATGGAGTTGTGCTGACCACCCACAGGCAGGCCTCAGATCCGGTTCTCTGTTTTAGACCTACTCCTTCCAACACTAAAAGACTATATTGCCTAGAAATCCGTACAGCGATAAAGGTCCTCCTCAGAATGAAGAAGCAGAAGAGAGAACAATTTCTTTATTGGTCTCATAGAACTTATAATAAATACTTACAGTAACCCAATTAAAGATATTTACAGAGGACAAAATTACCTCATTATGAAGGACCAAGCAGAGAAGGAAGCTTTAGTAATCTGACAGTTCTGACTGAGGAGAGTCTCTCTTAGAATTATGATAAATGATTACTCCTGGGCCAGTTTTCAATTTGTAGTAGCTCAGCTAAAGCTGAGCTTTATTTCCATTGTTTCCCCCCCCCACTGCTTCGTAATACTAGAGCTGGACTCTGTAAATACATCCTTTGCCAGCGCGTGGAAAATGTTCAGCTTCCTCAGTGGAGGTCAACAGCGTGATCCTGCCGGGCAGAGACACTTGCCTCCAGGTAAAAATGGCCGACTGCTCCCACAGACTAGCTTGGACCAGCCCGGGCCCTCCAGCGAGGCTGCTTCACAGCACTGCCACCCCCAGCCCTCCAGCAGCGGCAGGGCCCTCTCCGAACTGCTGCCCCCACTGACCCTGAAGCAACAGCAGGCCACTCCCACCCAGGCCCACCGGCAAGTTTCCCCACCTCCCTTAGGCTGGGTGCTTCCCTCCCAGAAGCAGTCTACTCTTGGAGGACAGGCCTTAGTTCCTTCATTATCTATTTCACCTCACCGAGACTAGGTAGTAGCCACCATCTCACTGCTGCTACTTCTAGTGGTTTACCACTTTCTACCAGGAAGCAATTCTTTGTAATTTCCCTGTTCAGATAACTGATGTGGTTTCTGTCTCCTGACTGATACACCTCCCTTCTTTCCCTTCAAGAATCATCAGGAATCAATACCATACTATGTCAAAGTAACTGCTCTTACTGCTCTGGACGGAGACTACTATACAACTTCTACAATCTTCAAGAAGGTTCTACTTCCTCTTTTCTTCACACAATCTAGAAGTAGCACATTTTAGACACTATGAAAATTCTCCAAAATGTCTAGCCCAATTTAACCTATGGATGACAAGATGAAATTTCTGGTAACAACAAAAATTTACTAAAGTACCTAAATCAAAATGCCATTCACAAAACTGAACGGGGGGGGGGGGGTGCGTGTGTGTGCGTGTGTGCGCGTGTGTATTGTGTGTGTTGTGTGTGTGTGTGTGTATTCAGTGAGTTCAATTCACAGATCACTTACTAATCATGAAGTTAATCCTATTTGCTGAAAGGAGAAAATCTGGAGGTTTGGGGGCATAAATCAGATAAACATCACTTAGGCACACACATATTCAAACCTGAAAGCATATACTGAATTCTCACACATTATTTCCCAATATAGTTGTTTCTCAATGTGCCAACACTTTGACAATGGAAATGAAACACTCATTTATTCTTAGATGTTACATGATGATCAGAAATTGTTAAGACAAAACACATTTAATTATTACACATGGTATGGTTCAAGATCAGTTTCTGACCTGTAAAATTTGGAATTTTTTTTTCCATTTTTGTTAAGTTTTTAATTTTAGTTCCAGTATAATCATAGAGTTTTATATCAGTTTCAAGTGTTCTAGAATGATTTTTAAGTAGTAAAATAAAAAGTGATATTGATAAAAGAGAGGCACACTGTACTGGGACCCAATTTCCATGGGAAGTCCTTCCTTAGCATAGGTTCAACTAATTCAACAGGCTTGAGTGGAAGAAAAACTTGTAAAACAAAAGATGCCTTAAAAATTTCAGGAATTTAAGTCATACCTTAGAAGCACACCATTATATCTCTAATATAAGACCTTAAAAACTTTATTGAGAATAGCATGAAAGATTTTTTTCTTTTTCTTTTTTTCCTATGACTAGCTGTAAACAAAATTCAGAGTATGGAAATATTTACTCTGATACTGTGCTTCAAGTTAATTTCATATAACACCCCAGAGAAAAACACATCTAGCTAAACACTGAGTTACAGGTAAGAAGCACTGAGATTAATGGACATAGGATAAAACTGAATGTAAAAAAAATCTGCCGTGCCTTCCAAAGCCTACCCATTAATACAATGATATATGCTAAGAATCTCTAATCATTACGCTTTTGTTTTTAAATCTAAAAATAAAACTGTACTAAACTTTCTACCCAAGGGTTGTATAACACACTCAGAAACTAGGGAGGGAGGGACGGATATTGAAAATGAAAGCCAGAGGCGCCTGGGTGGCTCAGTGGTTAAAGCCTCTGCCTTCGGCTCCGGTCAGGGTCTCAGGGTCCTGGGATTCAGCCCTGCATTGCATCGAATGGGGCTCTCTGCTCAGCAGGGAGACTGCTTCCCCCTCTCTTTCTGCCTGCCTCTCTCCCAACCTCTCTGCCTACTTGTTATCTCTCTGTCAAATAAATAAATAAATCTTAAAAAAAAAAGAAAAAAGAAAATGAAAGCCAGAGAAAAATTAAATTGCTATTTCCAATTCTTAACATCCTCAGCTAATTTAAAATACTGTATTACTTATACTAGTATAAAATATAAATCTATCTTTATACTACCACCTAGGAAGAACAGCTTCTTAAAAACTTCCCATTTTGAAATAATTTTTTTAGATCTATAGAAAAGATGCATAAATGGGAAAGAGAATTCATCTATATCCTTCACGCATCTATTCTCTAATGTCAACAACTCACATAACCATTATAATGGAAGACAGTCAGAAGAAAGGCAGGCAGGGGCAAGTTCCATGCCACCTCCCACCCTGTCCCTGCCCCTCCAGGAGGAAACTACCCACGCAAGGAAAAAAACCAGAATCGTTATTCTGAAAGGAGCCCTCCACCCTTTCCCATGTAAACAACTACCTGACAGATAGATGAGCACATGCTCAAAAACCTGACTGGGTGACAGGTGCATGGCGGGTTCCTCAGATTAAAACAGCTCACCAACAACCTCATAAAAACCCTAGATTTAGAAACTCCCAACACCAACCCGTTCGGATCCCCTTCATCTTCAGGAGCTTAGTACTATCGCTCAATAAACTTTGCTTTGTTGCCACCACGCTCCGCCCTTCCTCTGGTCTACCTCTTCTTTCTTCGAAGTGGCGTGAACAAGAACCACAGACACCAAAGGAAAAGAAATCCTGAAACAACTGTATGATTATCAAAACTACGAAATGCATATTTAGACCACTACTGACTAAACTAGAGACCTTATTGGAATTTTGCTCATATCCTTTTCCTGTTCCAGTACCGACTTCAGGATCTCACATTGTGTTTAGCTGTCAGGTCTCTGTAGCCTCCTCCAATCTGTGACTGGCCTGGATGCTTGTCTTCATGACTTTGGCACTTTGATGAATGCTGGTCAGTCACTTTATAACCTGTCTCTTAGTTGGGGTTTGTCTGACCTTTACTCATAATTACATTAAGGCTATGCATTTTTTGGCCAGAAGACCACGTAAGTGATGTTGAGTCCTCCTCAGTATATCCCATCAAGGTGAGTATCTTATTACTGATGATGTTAACTTGCATCATTTGGTTAAAGTAACCATTACAGTGATGTTCCGATTTCCCTTTGTAATTGATAAATATCTTGAGAGGAGATAGTTTAAGGTTGTGTTAATATACTGATTTCAGCATCCACTAGTGGACCTTGAGTTATTACTATGGTCTTCGCCTAATGGAGATTTAGTATTTTCCTCATTACTTCTATATTAACTAAAATTCTTCTGCAAGAGGATCCTTTCTTGATCAATTTACATTTGTTATGGACTCAGGGGTATTAATTTTGTTCTATGGATTATAATCCCATAAAATAAACCATTTATTTCATGGCCCAAATTACTCCAGTTTTGGCTACTGAAAGCACCTTCTGGTTGGTTTCCATGTTCTTATGACATGCCCCCATCTATTTTAAGCCCTTCTTAATTTTTGACATCAAAGATGTTTCGGGTTCAACTTGTACCTTCTCTGCTCCAGCCCTGGAACCAGCCACTTGTCCAAGAAGTCCTGGATTCTTTTTATTAGAGAGTGGCATTTAAAAATCAGTATTGGAGCTCTGGGTATACACACACACGGTTACTGGAATGTCACTGCTCCCAGGCCCGTTCAGCGACCAGAGCTAGGAAATATATGTATGCATACTAAACAACGTCTATACACATATCTCTATTTCCATATCTATCTTCATGCATACCAAAAATCATGAATTCAACTGATTACCTCAAGAGTCATTGAAGTATTTTCCCTTACTTGTAACTGGGAAAATTACTTTTTATTACCTTGGTCACTGTTATCGTAGACCCTCAAATACATATTATTTACCTCCAAATTGAATGAAAGTGTATGTATTAGACAGAGGTCTGATATCTAAGATCTATAAAGAACTCCTCAAACTCAACACTCACAAAACAGACAATCACATCAAAAAATGGGCAGAAGACATGAACAGACACTTCTCCAAAGAAGACATACAAATGGCTAACAGACACATGAAAAA
>CM052808.1:63983620-64245951 GCA_028533885.1 Nasua narica
AGAGAGAGAGAGAGAGAGAGAGAGAAAGAATCTCAGGCAAACTCCCCACTGAGAACAGAGCCTGACATGGGGCTAGATCTCCCAACTCTGAGATTTTGACCTGAGCTGAAATTAGGAGTTGGAGGTTTAACAGACTGAGCCACCCAGGCACCCCTTTATCTTTGTCACTTTAAAAAAATCTTTTATTGGGGTGCCTGGGTGGCTCAGTGGGTTAAAGCCTTTGCCTTCCGCTCGGGTCATGGTCTCCGGGTCCTGGGATCAAGCCCCGAATTAGGCTCTCTGCTTGGTGAGGAGCCTGCTTCCCCCTCTCTCTCTCTGCCTGCCTCTCTGCCTACTTGTGATTTCTCACTCTCTGTCAAATAAATAAATAAATCTTTTAAAAAATAATAATAAAAATTAAAAATCTTTTATTCACCAAAAATGTAGTAGAATATACTACACTCCTTTAAATTGAATAGTAGAATATAAGCATTCCTTTAAATTGAATGAATTTAGCTTTATGAAAAAGACTTAACTGCATTGTTGATTTTTTTTTTCATTTTATATTTTTGCCATTTTACCATAGAGCCATGGAAACTTTCCCATGGACCAGCATAGGTTTGTAGTAGACTCGTGGAAATTTCTGATTTATGTATAATTTTGTTGACTGTGCTGGGCACAGACAGGGTAAAGTAAGTCTTAGTATTTGCCAAAGCAACAATTATTAAGTGATAACTGAATATAAAGCATGGTGTTATGCCTTAAGCCAAGAAGTAATTTCAAAAAATTTCATATGCCCTAGGGAACTTACTCATTTAGCAGATGTGAAAAGGTAATAAAATAAAAATAAGTAAAATTAGCTTTAGAAAATGAAATAAATGCCCAAAGATGCCATATTGTTATTTGAGAAATGTTTGGATAGCAATTGCTGTATTAAAAATTGTTTCATTCTGAGGTAAGCAAGGAAGATTTGGGGGGCAGTCTAGATGTGCAATAGGCCATTTTGTGACCACAACACAACTAAGTTAGAGCCAAGACGATTGCAAGGATCTTCTTATGGTTACATTTAGCTATTGAACCAGTGATGGCAACCTTCTCGTTGCGTGAGAAAAGATGAAGGATGTATTTTATTTAATCTTGTGTTTACAGGAGACACTAGTAACTGCACTTGAAATTAAACCTTCATTTAGGAGGAGGAAGAGACTGATCATAAAGGATATAGTTTTGAATCCGTAGTTGGGTAGAGCGTGAGGAATAAAGCATGGTCGTAAAGATGCAGGTTGTGCTCAGCGCCCTGTTCTGCCCCATTAGAGATGGCCCGGGCCACAGAGGCCTGTACTCCTTCCCCAAGCCCGCGGTAACCATTTGCCTTCTGCACTTCTCAGTTATCTCATCGGAAGCACAGGAATAGATGCTATTTTTCTCATGTCCTTTTAATTTGAAAATTCTGTGATTCTAATTTATCCATTTGGCTGGGGCTGAGTAGATCAGAATTAAAAGGCAATAGGTCTTACCCCTTTATAATCACAAGACAACCCAAATATTGATCTTCCTAAAACGAAAATCTAATCAAACCTCTCCTTTGCTTAAAACCTTCAATGGTTCCCCATTGTCACCAGAATAAACAAACTTCTAGCATGGCAGATGAGGCCCTTTGTGATTGGGCTCTAATAACCTGTCCTGCCTCATGTCTCACTGTTCTGTTTCCTCCACCTTGTCCTCTTTTCTCCCTTGCCCATCACCTCAACCTCTTCCTTTTTCCCAACAGAATTTCCAGCCATATTCAACTATGTGTAATCCCTTGATATGGCCACTTTCTCATTTCCTGGTCTTTTAGACATGCTCCTCTCTCTGTCTGGAATGCATTCTGTCCAAGGTCCTCTCCTTTGAGTAGCTAATTCCTACAATCTTTAGGTTTGGGTATACAGATCACCTTTCCCTGGAAGCCTGCTCATACCTCCAAGACAGGCTTAAGTGCCCCTATTAAGTTCTATCTGTATACCTTGTGCTTTTAAATATTTTGACACTATTCAGAATATATTCAAATTACCTGTTTGCTCAACTGTCTCCTGAACTAGAATGCATTTCCTTGAGGGAAAGAACTCAATCTTCTTTCCTTTTGTTTCTCCAGCACTTAGTACTGTATAGCAACATTGTATGAATAGTTAATCACATGAATCTTTGAATGGATAGGTTGGGACCAAATTGTGGAAAACCTTAAATGAATGTCAGTCCAGTTGAACTTGTTAATACTGCCACTAAAGAGCCTTTTATGAAGGAATCAGTCATGATGGCAGCTAATATAATCGTTCTCTGCCTTGCTTAATGGAACATTAAGTGAAACAGTGGGGCATTTACATAAACACATACGTATTTTTGTACAAAATTAGGTTTCATCTTATACAGATTAAAATGCAGCTGTTATTGGGTACCATAGGTTTAAGGAAAATTCTGATAGAGAAAGTTCATAAAATTGTTATGAGACTTCTCCTGTCAAAAGGGAAGATACCATGAGCATGTGAATTTTAGCTTTTTTTATCGCCTTGGTCCATGTTGCAGAGCAGCTGTCTCTTATGGAAACATAAGTCAGATGAACCCTGAAGTAGAGAATACAGTAAAAGTAGAAAAAGGAATTTTAAATTTACCTATCCCTATCTATTGTCCCAATAACCATTTCTTTAAGGTTCATTCCTTAATATCATCTGCAAGAATTTGTGATTAGGAAGTTTGAAGCCTTAGGCATCTGAGAGTATTCCTTCAGAACATGGGGGTCGTTATTCCTGGTAGAGTTAAAGTCACAAATGTCTTACTAATCAGCCAAGCTAGAAATCAAAATGTTTAACTTGAAAACTCTCTTCATCTTCTCTTACTTACATATTTTGCTTGGGATAAGTTGTCAGAGACAGGTGTGGAATTTTAACATTCTTCTGTCTTTATAATTCCAAAACAGACCAGGGAAAAATAATAGACTCTAGTTAGTACGTTTAAGATATGTGTGGTAAATAGGCCATTTTTCTCCGTGCTTCTCTTGGTGCCCCCTACATGGCCTGCCGGAACTGTGGGGATCTGTGCTTTCTGTTACCCAGAGACTGTGATCTCAACTAAAGAAGGAGAGATGCTGTAGAAGAATTTTACTTATGGGATCATTGAATGAAACAGAAAGTGATTTAAGAGGGGATGCCGGTGCAGTAGGGAACCTGTGCTTCCTGCCGCGCCAGGCCTCCTCACTGGGAGGGTAGATCACACTTGGGGTAGGGGAGCGGCAGGTACCCTGAGGGACCATTGCAAGGCCAGCGGTCTTTTTGAAGTAGGCTTACTCACTCTTCCTTTTCTGTCATTTCGTCAGGAGGTGAGTGATCACCTCCCGTCTGCTGTCCTTCCTACTTTGTCAGAAAAATGATGAAAAACATCAAGAAACCAGCCACTTAACAGTTTACTTTTGCTCTCCGGATACAATTGTCAGCGTGGGTGAGGGAGCTGCCTCCAGAGCTCCCGCGCAGTGGCTGCGAGAAGTCAGCAAGGTCCCTAGGGTTGCCAGAGTGCTCCTGCCTGTACTGAATGCAGAAATAGTGGGGTGCAGTCGAGGAGAGTGAAGACTGAAATGCGGTAGGACATTGTGTTGAATGGCAACCTTCCTGCCCCTTCCCAACACTGCTTCCCAGGGAGACACCTCCAGGGAGCCCTGGCCCCTCGGTTGCAGCCACTGCTGCTTGAGCTCCAAGATGTCTGCAGAGAGCCATAGTGCAGATCTCTCCGCAGCTCTTACAACTTCCTTGAAGGAAAGAATAATAGAAAAGTGGTGGGTTTCTTGGGTTTTTTTTGAAACCTCGCTCCAACAAACGAGCAGGGGGCGGCGTTAGAAATGGACATGCAGTCACGGCAGATAGAGTTCCATCGTAGGTCCGTGATGTGTGCAGAGCACTGTGCTCGGTGGTGTGGGAGTTGGAAAGGGGCACAAAACATAGTTCCCCCTCCAGGAGCAACAGGAAATGCACAGAGAGGCTTATAATTAAAAATGTCATGTGATAAGGAATGTGCAAGTGCTGCCAGGAAATAGAGAACAGTGGATCACCTGTTTTTTTTTTTTTAAAGATTTTATTTATTCATTTAACAGAGAGAGAACACAAGCAGGCAGAGAGGCAGGCAGAGGCAGAGAGAGAGGAGCAGGCTCCCTGCCGAGCAAGGAGCCCGATGCGGGAGCCCGATCCCAGGACGCTGGGATCATGACCTGAGCCGAAGGCAGCTGCTCAACCAACTGAGCCACCCAGGCGTCCCTGGATCACCTGTTTTTAAAGAGTTTCTATTTTTATGATCCACAAAACTTGCTTTACATATGACATTTACAGGGCTAAGTAGGAGAGTAAAATTTTCAAATGCATATATGAATGAAGTTTTGAATCTCAAGATGTTTCCTCCAGGAAGCTTTCCATGTACATGTACCTTCAGTTTACTGCAGTTGTTGACCCAAGAACCGTGGCCTTGAAATTTTTTTGCAGAATTTGATGGTTATGTGTATGCATTGTGTGCAGTTTCCTGGAGAAAAGACTGATGGATTTCAACAGATTCTTCAAAGGATCTATGGCAGAAGATATTCTGAACCACAAACAAAGTGCTTTCACAGACTCTTATCTGGGCTCTCATTTAACAATTGGCTAGGACATAAAAATGAGTAAATGCTTTTATCTGTTTAATGCATTAAATTAAAGTTGATATGCCATGTTCTTAACTTTGAAAACAGACAAGTTCAATGCGCTATTCGTTATGAGCCCTGACTGTCGTTTGCGGAGCCCTCTCAGGTGCTCGGCCCGAGGTAGGACCCTTGGCACTCGTGCTCTGTGCGAGGGATGGCGGTTGCTTTCCCCATTTGACAGACAAGGAAGCTAAAGCTCATGAGCACCTTCTTCAGCCTGCCCCTAACAGGTTACAAAACTGTGGCTACTTCCCTACCCTAGATCTGAAACCTTAACCAGGCTACTGTACTCCTCTGTGATTTGTCAAGTTTGGTTTCTTCCCCTCGAGAAACAAACAGCCTCTTCTAAATTGCAGTTTGCTCTTCACAATCCCTATTTTCTTTTGTAAATGTCAAAATGCCTTTTGAAATCAATGAGCTTTTACAGCTTAACGACCATTAGGCTTCTGTATACAAATTGTTCGCATTATCTTAAACATAAAGACATACGTGTTAATTAAAACTGAGATCATTTCATCAGGTTTAGAAGTGATATCGAACTGTCTTTTAATTTCTTTACCAAACCTGCGGGAAGAATTTGCCGCATACTTCACATCGTTGTGCTGGATCAGTATAGCAGAGTATGGAGAAACATAGATGCTTGTGGGGGAAACTTTTTAAAACTATACCTCTACCTTCATCCCGCATCCTTGCTGATAAACATCACCTGTGATGACAAGTGTTACTGATGGAAGAGTTTGACATAGGAACTCTGTTAGGTGCAGAAGAAAGATGAATACCATATAACATTATTTGAAGCCATCTCCATTTTGCAGAATGCTGAGTAGGGAGAAACCTTATTTGGAAGTTAGGATCACTGGTATGTTTTGAAATTATATATACTTCATTTTACTTAATTCTTTTGAAATTAAAACATTTTAGAATGTGATATAAAATATTGTAGCCTAACATATCTCTTTCAAGTATGTGGCTGAGCAAAATGTAAACTTGAGATCTTTTATAGTCTTGCTGTTGAAAACAGTTCAATTAAAAAAAAAATCAAAGGTGTTTTAGACTTTGAAAATATCTTCAAAGAAAACATCGTGAAAGTAAAATTACTTTATTGCTCTGCCTTTTATTTTGTAATTTTAGGTAAGGCCCTGACATTTCTTCTGCTGCAGCCCCCGAGCCCCAAACTTCCTCCACACAGTACGATCCGAAGAACAGCCATCGATCTGATTGGACGTGGTTTCACAGTCTGGGAGCCTTACATGGACGTGTCTGCTGTCCTCATGGGGCTTCTCGAACTCTGTGCTGATGCCGAGAAACAGCTCGCCAAGTACGTGCTCAATTCCAGTTAATTTGTGGCAGTTTTGTTTGTGTTTTTTTTTTGGTTGGTGATTTGTTTATTTGTATTCCAGGTCATTGATTACCCTTGATAGATTGTGTGTTTTTAATTGACCAAAAAAGACAAATATCTCAATATATGAAATTTTGAATATAGACAAGGAAAGGGAAGTAAATTTCTGTAATTTGGGCACATGTGGGGATTTAGCATTGACCCAGTGAATGACTGATCTGTGACTTTGTGCCTTAACATATTACTATCTAATCAGAGTGTAAACATATCACTTCTAAGGAAAATTATATATATACTTGCTCAAAAATGTTTTACTGATAGAATACATGGCCAAACAGTTTGGGGAATCATTCCTTCATACTCGTGGTAATTCTTAAATCCACTTTATTGAGGTTTCCCTTGCACACAGTCAAGGACCAGCTGTAAGAGGTCGCAGAGATCCAGGGAAGCAGTGATGAGAGTAGAGGGAAAGGCAGATGAGTTGAGGGAGCTGCTGAAATGAAGTAAGTGGGAAGCCCTTGGTGGCCAAGTGTCCAGATGATGGGAAGGGGATTGGGTGTGGCAATGTCGACTTGAAAACTCAGCCTCCTAATTCCTGGAGGAAGGTTTTTGTTTTTCTATCATTATTTTTATTTTATTTTTTTTTTAAATATTTATTTTAGAGAAAGAGAGAACGGGGAGAGGAGCAGAGGAAGAGGGTCAAGCAGACTCTGGTGAGCACAGAGCCTGAGGGGAGGCTCAACATAGGGCTCAATCCCATGATCCTGAGGTCACGACTGAGCCAAAACCAAGAATCAGACACACTTATCCAACTGAGCCACCGAAGCACCCCTGTTTGTTTGTTTTTTAGTATAGCCATCCTCGTGGGCATGAATTCCTAGTGGTAGGAATCCTTGAACTGGCCCATGATGCCTCTCTTAATGTAAATGTTATCACCTCTTTGATTTTCTCAGTGAATGGCATTTCATTCTGATCTCTGTTGACCTTAGAAAAAACTAGAATTCTCTGCCCTTTTCTTCATGGTTGTCTTTCTCATCTCCCACAGTTCCCGAATGACCTGTCATGGCTCTAGGCTCAGGAAGTGGAGATCAAAGTAGCTATTAAAAGGCTAGACTGAGATGCTGTGGCTTTGTCTACAGATTGGGCATTCCCAGCCCCAAGTCCCAAGGTGAAGGTAGGAGATAGGATTAATTTCCAATTTAGGCAGCTGCCCCCCACCCATCCTATTGCCACGCACGCTTCCTAAATATTACCTCTGTGTCTCTCCCTAGCTGTGTGCTCTCCAGCCAATCCCTTCATCACTAACCTCAGTTCCATCTACAATTTGGGGCTAATTAAATACCTACCTCATAAGGTTGATATTAAATGTGTTTCTGCTTACAAAGTGCTTAGTAGAGTACTTAGCACATATTAAAAGATTGAATGGATGTCCCCTATATGGCGGTAGTAAGGCTGGTGACGCCATTGTCATTGTTGTAGCGGTCAGCACATCAGCGGTGGCCGGGTTCTAGACAGATAGTTTGACATACTGGCAGCCAGGAGAGTTTGGGATACAGGAGGCCTGAGGGGTCTTGACTGACTTTAGGAATTAGGAGGGAACTGGGCCCATGACTTTGAAGCAAGAGGAAGAGGCGGCTGGCCTTTGCGCTAAGCCCAGAACGTATTTACAATCCTTTGCCCTCCTGTTGGCTGCGGCTGCCCTGTATACCTTCCGGTTTGGTTTTGACCTAATTTTATAGCCTATTTTCAAAGCTGATCTAAACACAATTTCAAGAGTATACAGTCTTGTTTTCTTGCTTGGGAGAAGTGATGGGCTTTATTTTAGGTGTAGTATTTAGTATTTTGTTTTATTTTGTTTTTAAATCAGTTTACATGAAGCTTATATCAGCAAACATAAGATGCACTGCGTTTTATCTACACGTAGTATGTCCACAGACACAAATACTTTAGTTCTTCAGTAGGTAATTTAAATCTTGCTATTACATCCTTTTCTGTCATGAAGATTAGTATAACTATACACAGCTCTAAATAAATGAATGTATCAGCATGTAGCCTTGAGGAGTCCGATGTAATTTTCATCATGATAAATTGCATAATAAGCAAGAAAATGTTTGCGTATTAATCTATAACAAGACTTAGATTGAAAATGGCCTGTTACATCCATGACACACTTGGTACAGGCTGCAGAAGGGCTGAGATGGGGCGAAATGGAGCAGAGCCTCTGGCCCCGGTGATGCCTGCCTACCGCACCCCTCTGTGCCTGATTGACTCTGTGCACCCCAGCAGGGCTCAGCCACCTTGCTTCCGACTGCCACGTTAAACTCGCTTTATGAAGAAGCTTCTATGTTAGGCTTGCGCTTCAAAATTTCAGTTCATGTTAATTGAAAAAGAGAAAACCTACACAGTGCTTCCCTCTTTATTCCCGTTCTGAGGGAAGGGGTTGAGGGGGGCAGCGAGCTCAGGCTACTCCCTTGTCCTGGAGGACACATAGGATAGCAGAGTGTCTTTCTTCCTCTCTCTCCCATATAGCGACATCCTCTGTTAGAGATGATTCCTGAAAGGTCTCCTGAGAAACTGTAGGCGACTCGATTGATAGGGCATTTTTCCAGAATTAAAATGCCTTTATTTTAGGAATAGGACCGAGAATTTTACATCCTTGAAATCAAAATAACACCAGCTGCTTTCTAATGTTTTCAACTATTTTACCAAACTTTAAACTATGTTTGTAAAAGCAAGATTTTACTGAGTAGTTAATATATAGAAGGAACACTGTTGGGTCTTGTATGTAGTTACGAACACAGATCCTGACTCCAAGGCACTTGCTGTCCAAAGGAGGGACACACTGTCCCCCGGGGGTAACCATAGTGCAAAGGGAGGAGGAGAGTAAAAGATAGGGACGCTTAGAGGATAGGGAGGTGAATCACCGCTGGGTGCTCAGAAGGGATGTCAGGAAGAGTTGTATTTGCATCTCTCATTTGAATAATTTTGAGGAGAGGCGGAAGAACACAGACTTGCAAAAGGGACAGAGATGGGAAGGTACAGGCATGCCCAGCAGATGCTGACACACTCCTTAAAAGACAGGACATGTGACCGTACATTGTCTTTAACTAATTTTAGTCATTCCTTGCAGAACTTAAACTGAGGAGTTCCCATCTAAAACTTGAACATAAGTTCCTTCCCATTTATCTCTGGGCAATAGAATTAGGGCTAAAAAGAGGATTGGTGTCACATTTTACTTTATAAAATTATAATAAACATGATAACAGAAGATTATAAAACGAATCTGAAAGAGGTTCCGTGTCTTATCCACAGAAACTACTGGTCAGTGAGAAAGGTGAGGTTCAGACCTAGGGCTCGTTGACTCCACGAGCTCCACTTCTACCTCTGTGCCATCTTGCACCCCCAGAGTTAAAGATCGAGAGAATACCAAGCGTAAAGCAACCTGGCTGTAAAACTGAGCCTGGGTGGCTCAGTGGGTTAAAACCTCTGCCTTCGGCTCAGGTTATGATCTCAGGGTCCTGGGATCAAGCCCCGCATCGGGCTCTCTGCTCTGCGGGGAGCCTGCTTCCACCTCTCTCTCTGCCTGCCTCTCTGCCTACTTGTGATCTCTCTCTCTCTGTCAAATAAATAAATAGAATCTTAAAAAAAAAAAAGAATTTTGTACCTTCTAGAATACTTTACTTTAGAGAGAGAGCGCATGTGTGCAAGTGGTGGGGCAGGGGCAGAGGAAGAGAGAGAATCCCAGGCAGGCTCCTGGCCCAATGTGGAGCCTGTCACAGGGCTCCGTCTCAGGATCCTGAGATCATGACCTGAGCTGAAATCAGGAGTTGGACATTTAACTGACTGAGCCACCCAGGCACTCCAGGTGTTTATTTTTAATAGAAAATTTATAATCTGAGAGAACCATTTACCTAAATTCTGTTAGCATAGTTTTTACATTACAACTCATAGTTGTAAGTATATACAACAAATAGGATATAGGTCAAAAAGATACGCACTTACTGGGAGAATCACCACATATTTGTTTAGGAGACTAATGCCACCTTTGAATTATTAAATTAAGGTTTAACATGACCGTTAGGAACCGATGATTCCTTATTACATTAAAGACACTTGTTAGTACATCTGTTTTTACCAGGAAGGGGTACAATGGAATCCCCAGTTGTCATGTGATTAAGTATGCATTTTCAAAATAATTTTAGTCTTTGTTTTCCACGAGGAGTGTTTCCAGTGCCCTGATACTCTTTATCTTAGCTTGGACTGCTATAACAAGTAGTGCAGACTGGGGGACTTCAACAGAAATTTATTTCTCATAGTTCTGGAAGCTGGGAAGTTCAAGAGCAAGGTGCTGACAAGGCAGGTTTCTTTCTTTCTTTCTTTCTTTCTTTCTTTCTTTCTTTCTTTCTTTCTTTCTTTCTTTTAACATATAATGTATTATTTGTTTCAGGGGCACAGGTCTGTGATTCATCAGACTTACACCACTCACAGCACTCACCATAGCACACCCCCTCCCCAATGTCCATCCCCCTGCAGCCCCATGCCTCCCACCCTCTCCCCTCCAGCAACTCTCCCTTTGTTTCCTGGCAGGTTTCTTTCTGAGACCTCTTCTCTGGGCCTGTAGGGGGCTGCGGCATTGCTGTGTGCTCATATGACTCCTTTGTGCTCTCAGGAGAGAATGAGAGCAAGTTTTGTGGTGTGTCTCATATGGCACGAATCCCATCATGAGGGCCGCACCCACGTGGCTTCACCTAAACCTAATTACCTCCCAGAGGCTGCGTCTCCATATACCATCACATGGGGCAGATTTTCAGGGGAAGCAAACATTTAGTCCATAATACTGTTGACCATGATTTGTGGGTTATTCTCTGAAAGCGTAAGTGGTTTTTTCCCCCTGAATATTCTCTTACAGTATTCCTTAATTTGACAGATGGGGAAGTCTGACAATTGTAGATGGTGACATTTAACTACAGTGGTCTTACATGTGACTCTTAAAATGCTTTTACTACAATGGTGTAAGGGTTAGAACAGGATTAATGAGCAGTCACGAAAGGAATGATCTCAGCCTGAGTGGACTATTTTTCTATTCATGATTTTTATTTACAGTATCTATCATCCCTGGTATTTCATATGGGATGTGTGTACCAAAATGCTGAGTAAAATAGAGAGTATGTCATGCCATTTTTTTCAACTAATGACCCATCTTATAAACCTATATAACAAATGATCTGCATAACAGCCAGATAAGCAGGATCGGAAGAAAAGAGTGAGTTCTGTATTTACATAGATTCCAGAATAAGGCAGATACCCCTTTAATTTCACACCTCTGATAGTATGATCCTTCTCCATTCAGTTAGAATCCCACATTAAAATATATCACATACACAGTGCACCTTTGACTTTGAAGATAACCACATGTAGAATTAGACTTCGTCCGTTGGGACTACTAGATCAATTACTTTGACTTCATTGCTTGGTCAGTTCAGTCAAATAACTGGCTTAAGTGATTTTTTTTCCTGCTTGGATTTACCAGGTAACTTCATTTAGCGCATAACTATTGAGCTACCACTATGTCCAAGGGCTGCACTAGGCACTTTGGGGGGATCTCAGGATTAGAAGGCATGGTACCAATCTGCACAGAGTTCACAATACAAAACTAATTCATAATGCCTGGCAGAATCAGATTCAGTGCCAAGAGCCTAGAATAAATGGGTTTCGTTGTTGGTTGTTTTTGTTTCAGAGTGCTCCAGCAATTGCAGAGCGACACGTAGGCTTCCACAGGAGTTGAAGAGAGGGGAGGAGGGACAGGGTGCTAATCGGGGGGATGGGTAGTGGAGAAGCAGAAGCCACACACTACAGTCAAAAAAGGAATGGAATTTTAGGGACCAAGCTTGAAATTAGCCTGGCATCAGGAGCATGGTGTTGAAAAGACTGAGTTATAAGTTAGCAAGACTAGATTATGGAGGACCTAGAACCTCAAGCCAAGGAGTTTAAGATCTTTCTTAGAAGCCCTGGGACCCGTTGAGGTTTTTAAGTAGGTGAACTATGATAGAAAGTTAGTGCTTTTGGAAGATGAGTCTGGCAGTGATGCATTAAACAGACCACAGAGAGGAGAGGAGGTTTGTCTTCTTCCGCTGTGCCTTGGCAACTCCTCTGTGTCCTCACGCTCCCAACCCTCCTGCCTGTGCACTACGGATGTGCAGAACCCGGACCTCAGAATAGTAGCTGTGTCCACGTCCCCAAGTCCTGTGCTCCAGCCATCGGATGCTCAAATGTACCCTTTGGCGCCTCTACAAATTGTTGAATGTTCCAGCTCCCACTGAATTCATGAGCAATACTTTTGTATGTCTCTGGTTAGCTTCCTTACCTGTTACCCTACAGCTTCTCTTCCGGACGCCAGACCATGGTTCTTACCACAAGAAGTTTGCCGATTTCCCCAAATTCACAAGATCGTTTGCTGAGATGGAGTAAGGCTGATGTGTGACTCGGCCTTTAATTTTGAAACCAGTGACCTGCTGCTAGTTGATCTTATTTTCTGGCTACTTTATTTCTATGTACGGGAGTCATGTTGAGTCAGAAGAAGCATCTCTTGTATGTGTAATATAGGTGAGATGCAGGGCTGGTGGTTTTCACATTTGCCTGCTCATTTGATCTTCTCCACAGCCTTGTGAAGTGGTTACTTTACTAGACCCATTATCCACACATCGTGCTTATTGCTCAGTCCGGGGTGACCACAGGGCACAGCATAAGGAGAGGGGGACAGTATCCACTTGTCATCCTCAGGTGGACACATGCGTGCATAGTCGTTCATTCTCATTCTTTCTGTCCCCTCCTATCCCCCACCCCCTCCAACCTTGGTTCCCATTAGACTTTTCTCCTCCGGAAGGAATGGAGCAGGGCTGGAAGAGAGGTGGGTGGTAGGGTTGGCAGGATCCTGTCTGTGTGAGAACTCTGGTTTCCAGCTGCAAGAGGTCACAGTATCACACAGCAGGGAGTGGATGGGACTCTTCTGGATTCCTGGCATCCTGGAGGTTGCTCTCACGCTTGGCCTGCGGAAGGCAGGTCCCATCTCTCAGCAGCTCAGAGGCAGTATAGCCACGGAGAGGGCAGACAGGCAGCCGGAACCATGAAGTTCGGCAGGGGCAACACGTTCCCTATCACTGTGTTCCCCTTGACACAACCTTGCCCTTCAGGGCAGCCACATCATGAACATCCATGATGTTATCTGTGGGTCAGATACAAGCCTCAGTGCGGTTCCCTAAGCTTGGTCAAGTGTGTATCACCTATCCTGTTCCTATACAGTTGGTCACTTGTACCCACACGTAAGACATGTTCTTTAGCCCAGTTTGATCGGAGGACTTTTTGAATCCCAGTTCTGCCATTTAGTACGGTTGCTTTCCATTACAACTTTATATCCACACCACTTGATAACTTTGTATCCGTATCTTCACTTAATCACGATTGACGTTGGAAAGAACAGAGCTGAAGTCCACGTGTTACAACATCCCACTGGAAACCTCACTCAGGGATGTAATCTAGCCATTCATCCACGGCTGCTGAGTTTAGTCAGGTTACCAGTTCATTAATCCAGTTAACCACAACATGGGCAAGCACCTCTCCCCTTTATTTTCTCCAAAGTTGAGCTGTCCTAGAAACATCGTAGTACTACCTTGGCTCCTTGCTCTGGACCTGATTTCTCCTTCATAAAATGCCAATCCCACCCCCCTCTTAGGGGTGTTCTGGGCAGATGCAAGAAAGAAGACTTGAAACAGCACAGGAAAGCTCAGTTTCAAACCTAGACCGTGGATTCCACATCCAGTTCTTTCTCCTCTGCCGTGCCTTCCAGACACAGGCCGGGCTGCCCCAGAGAGAGACATTCCTGCTCCATGATTGACTGCTGGGCAGGGAGGTTGCTGGGGATCTTTTCCAACTCCCAGCATTCTGTGATTTATTGATCTTAGGAAATTTGATATAGGTTTGCTCAGAATTATTTAGTTAACAGACCTTTTTTAAAAGATTTTATTTATTGGAGAGAGAGAGAGAGAGTTAGCAATAGAGAGTGGGAGTGGGGAGGAGAGGGGAAGCAGAATTCCTGCTGAGCAGGGAGCCCGATGCAGGGCAGTGCTCGGCTGGATCCCAGGACCCTGGGGATTATGACCTGAGCCAAAGGCAGGTGCTTCACTGGCTGAGCCACCCAGGCATCCCTAACATACCATTTTTGTTTCAGCCTCTCAATATTATCAACACTTTTTCATACTGATTTGAGAAACATCATAGAATATCTCAAAAGTGTATTTAGCTTTTGAATTTTTTAAAACTTAAAATACGATCAAAACTTTGTAACAATTACTGAGCAATGTAGGGTAGTTAGCACTACTCACATAGTGAACATTTCCTTTGTGGAATTCTCAAGAGTAAAATTTAATCCCAAAAAGAACCTGGCTAACTACCCCACCTTGCTTTGCTGCTGGACACCTCTTTCCAACCCCTACTGGGTGCCTACAGCATCAGGATCTCCCATGGAGGTGATGTGTCTACCCACGCATTCTTTGTTTCTTGTTCAATATGTGTGTGTTCTGTCAGTTCACATCTTTCTTTTTAGTGGTAAACATCAAAGGAATGCCTCCATCCTCCTCTATGACTTACTGCTTTGTATCTACTGTCAGTTGGGAAAAAGACTGGAGACAGTTATATTATCAAAGATTTAAGCAATGTAGTAGTCACCAAGAAGTTATAAGCAGAATTTTCTATCATCAATTTACCTTCTATTAACAATGATAAGAATGCCTATGTAATGCATACTTATTTTCATCTAGAAGTTAAAATAATGATTCTTAGACTAATCATAGAAATATTTGTAAACATTTTGAGAATTTTTCGTAAACATAATCCAGTTTACGCATGAAACATACAGACTAATTAGAGCAGGACAAATCTTAATATAATTTCATATGGGTATTTACATATCAAAATTATGTAATTTTAAGTATCCAAATTAGAGAGAAACTATAATGGATCCCTTACCAAGTAGTAAAATGCTCCTTGTATATAGTTGACGTGTGGATCACATGCCACATTTTAATGAAGTCTTACTGGTTTTTATAGTAGTCTATATAAAATACTCAGGAAGCTTACAAACAGAAGAATACTATCATTTTTATGTTTTGAGGGTGGCAAAGGAATATAACATCACTATTCTATCAGGATATTCCCACAGTTTAGAAAGATTTATCTCATCATGTACATATTCTTATATATTGCCTGGACAATGCCAGGCCTATGATCTTTATAGAGAGAAAATAAGCATCCATTAATATAATTTTTACATCAATACAAAATAACAGTTGGCTGAATATGCTGACTGGTAGATTGGTTCTAAAAATATTGAGCATAGGGTAAATTAACAGTACTGAGGATACTTTAAACTAAAAATAATATTTAAAACTAAAAATAATTGTGCAGTTTTTGTAGTCCTTTTGATAATTGTATGGACAGAAGTGAATTTTGCTTCCTTTCAGATACACGTCCTTAAATGAAACCTTCTTCTGTGGCCTTATACACAAATTATTTACCTTTAATTTGTTTTTAGCAAAAATTTTGAAAATACTCAGCACAGTCTTCTTTCTTGCTTGATTCTGAGCTTTGTGATACGCATTCAGTACTAGTTCTTGCTAATTTGTTAACAAGGCGTTCTGAACACTCCGGACAGATGCACATACTGTTTTCAGTCTTCACGGTTAATTATTCGATTTTGTATTTGATGCACCCTGACGCCTAATCACTGCTCATTGTTGCAAGTCCATTATATTCTAACTGTTTGAGTGCTCCCATTGACCTTGAACTGACATTATAAGCTGTGTCTAATCTTTTCAGTCTATATTTCTAATGCTTCTTTTCTTTTTTCCTTTTCTTCTGATCCCTGTTTAGCATCACAATGGGGCTGCCTCTTAGCCCTGCAGCTGACTCCGCCCGCTCTGCGAGGCACGCCCTCTCGCTCATCGCCACTGCCAGGCCACCGGCCTTCATCACAACTATAGCCAAAGAGGTGAGCAGAACCTCTCTGTGGGCTCCGTCTTCTCATTTAGAGGAATTATCAGATATTGTGAGCTGAGGGTCCATAGCCACAAATGATCCTTCCAGTTTGATCTCGAACAACGCAAGTTAACAATTTAGTGCTGAAATGAATGCAGATGTGCCTGTGTGCCCGTACCTGGAATTTCACCGCAGTGCATTCATTACTTGTACGTTGGTGTTCGTTTCTGTTCTCGAAGTTGACTTACTTGCAAATATTTGAAATTAATTTTTCAATCCGAAATATAGCAGGCTTATTCAAAGTAAAATATACTAAAGACACTCACATTTTACAATGCAAATATCTGCCTGTAATCAGCACGGAACTTATTTAACACTGGCTCTTCAACTGTAAACAAAAATGTAAGTCATAAACTTGCTAATTGTTTTTCCTATTGCATGTCACAGATAAAGACTTGAATGCCAATTGATTCCCACGTTCTTAGTGTTCTAACTAATTGCCCACATCTAACTGAAAAACTAGTAAAGAACAATGAACCAATTATAGGATCTTTCCTGCAGGTCTTAGCAGTGGGAGAGAAAGGGAAGGATGATAAGCTCCTACATTTTTTTTAAAGGTTTCTTCCATTTCAGCATGAATAATGTGCAGACTTGGTGTCCGTGGGGTATGAGCTCTGTCTGAGTTGTTTTTCCTGTAGCTATGATGAATTTTTAAAATACTAAATAAATACTTCTGAGTCTGCCCTGATAACCTGAAACCTACTGGGCCTGTGTCTGCCCCAGAGCCGTCCTTCACAGGCAGGCAGCAAATACTTGTGCCGTGAAGGTATCTAGAAGGGAAGAAGGAAGGTTCTAATAGATTGTACAGGTTAATAGGAGGTGGTGGGACTTCATACCTAAAATAAATCTAGAGAGTAAGGGGGTGTGTTTTTCTGATAGTGCATAGTGTTGCGGTGAGGTTACCCTGTATTTAAAATATGCATATGTATGTCCTATATTTATAGTTTATAGATATTATATATTTATATGAAGAATATATATAAACAGATTTCTTATATAACAGAAATACATATATAAATGAACAGATTGATTAGCCATAGAAGTTTTTATCAGTTTTTTAATCAGTTGAATATGCATTGATAGTAATATCGAATATATTGAATAAACCTTACATCAGTCTGACCACATATACAGGTCCTATAACTGCCAGCCATAAAACGGCTTCTTTAAAGAATAAGCAAGTATTTGTGTTAATTGTGTTTTTGAACTTAATTTTCACCATTTACCTATGAATATTTTTAAATGAACATGTTAGAACAGCCATGCTTTGGATTTATTCTCCTCCAGCATTTGGTTAGAAAGGTATTTTAAAAATATCTTTATGTTAATGTTTTACTAATTACCATTCCTACACTCTACATCCTACCATTCTACATCCTAAGATTCCTACATTCTTAGTGTTCTGATATTTCAGTGTAATAGTTCACATTTATTACCTTGTAAAAATAAGTTTTCCACTTCACTTCGAGTTTTAGAGTAAGATCCTGAAGTATTTCTCACTGTTGTCACCGTCCCCTCCCATCATGGCCTGTGAGTGTTCTTTCTTCTCTGAATGATTAAGACTTACAGCTTGTACAGGGAAGAAAAATCACAGTGAACTAAAATTCTTTACAGTGCTTATTATTTTTGGAGGCACGTTCATTCACATTTCCCAGCTTCACTGTGGAGCGCCAAGAACGGTGCCTGGGACACCAGAAGTCTTCTAGAAACGTCATTTACTATTACTGCTTGAGAGCAAGTCTCATGCCTCTTACTTGCTGGGCATCTCCTAACCACTGTCCACCTCAGCACCAAGTAGACCAGATTCACAAACCTTCAGTCTGTCTTTTGAAAAATGCCACAGTAGTGTACTAAAGTCTCCATGATACTCAGGAACTTGCCGAATTTTATTAGAGGATACTTACTGAGTTTTTATTGTACTAAATACTTTCTTTTGCGATCAAAAGTGTCTTCCGACCCACCCCAAGAGATCTGTTTTGTTGATTCTCGTTTTTTTCCCTTACTGTATTAACAAGTGAAAAATAAACCAAACTAGAAATGCAAAACTGAATCGAGTGTCAGCTGTGTCTCCAGCGTGACTGTGTCTTCACAGGTGCACAGACACACCGCTCTTGCAGCAAACACCCAGTCGCAGCAGAATATGCACACGACAACTCTTGCACGAGCTAAAGGGGAAATCCTGAGAGTCATTGAGATTCTTATCGAAAAGATGCCCACGGATGTTGTGGATCTTCTTGTGGAGGTAAGACTATCTGCCTTAAATGTTACAGCAATAGCCGAAGTTAAGTATGTCCGTGTAGTAATATAAATCCGCATTTTTATTTCCAAAGAAATAAAGGAAAAAGAATTAAAAGATTTATCTACAGGAAAGAGATAACTAAATGAATTAACTTATGTACCATTTCTGGGGACATTATTTAAATTTCGTTAAAGATCAAAATGATTGCTGTATACACTTACCATTCATAGGGAAGTGGTCCGTATTGGAATAATTTTTAAAGGGTCTGTTCTCTTTAATGTCTTTCATTATAAATAAGACAAAGTATGTAATGTGCTTGAATAAAAGCTACCTATTTGTACATAAATATGAATTGCCTTTGAAGTCAACAAGTCTTATTTATTTTACTGCTCTTATGTTTTTTACAGATAAGGGAAAGAATATCCTGTACTATAAAGTAACTATACTGTAGCTTTAGTAAATATACTATAGTTTTAAAGTACATACTGCAATCAGACTATCTAGATTTTTCATGCAACTGAGGCCTAAGTTAATAATTTGAATTTCGGAAAATTAGTATTTGAAATTAATTTTGGATTTGCATCTTTTCTGTAAAGGTTATGGACATCATTATGTACTGCCTTGAAGGATCTTTAGTTAAAAAGAAAGGTCTTCAAGAATGTTTCCCCGCCATCTGCAGGTAAAGAAGCCTTCCATAACATGCAAAATAAGTAATTTTTACTAACAAATAATTTTGAAAAAAATTTTAACAGGATGAGTGAGTGGCCTTGCCCAGTTAGAAAACCAGTTATGAATTAATATCTACTTACTTTCTGAAAACACTTTAGGCAGCTCATAGTCAAAAACACAGCTATAATAGAACCAGTATTTGAAATTGGGTCCTGATGAGATTTTCTCAAAACTTAAAAAAATGAGTAAGAGATAGCATCTGTTGAGTATGTGCGAGTCCTTACATTCATCACTCAAATTAGCATTTACATTACAAATGACTTAGGAGAGAAGGTATACTTTTTAGCCAGGGGAACCATTTTCACTGGTAAATTTTATTTTTAATATAAAGGTAGCATTTTCCGTATT
Source organism: Nasua narica (assembly GCA_028533885.1). Taxonomy (NCBI): domain Eukaryota; kingdom Metazoa; phylum Chordata; class Mammalia; order Carnivora; family Procyonidae; genus Nasua; species Nasua narica. The sequence continues at coordinate 64,003,034 of CM052808.1, forward strand.
GTCCTAGTAAGTTCAGGTGTTTTCCCTATGAGAAAACTGGCCAAGAGCACTCAGAACTGACATAAATAATGTTTCATTTGTGGAACATAACCAATAATTTTGGATGTATATAGCATTTCATTATTAGGAAATGAAGGTTTTTTTAAATGCCGTAGTGTTTATTTTCCCTTTAAAATAGTGTTTGCTTTTTAAAGTGTTTGTAGCTTGGGGTACATTTTGTTAAAAAAAAAAATTTTTTTTTAACGTGGTCATTAGAAATCATGCTTAAATCTGTTGAAAATCATTGTTTTTGTAGAAAACAGAACCACCAGTTGTCATAGTCACATAACATTTTTCTTTTTAAGACACGTTCAATGATCTCCTTCATTCTGTTTGCTCAGTTCTGCGCACATACAGTAGTGACAAGCTTCACTTCAGACTGAAGTTCCCTGGGAGAGGTGATGCCGTGTGACACATCGTTGTGTCTTCTGTATCTCCTGGCATTTGAGCAGGTGTTTCCTGAGCGAGTCGTATGTCCCCCATGAGTCTGCCAGTAGCTCCTTCCATATTTATCATAGACTTTATGTTGTAGCCGCTTCATTTTGCTGTTGCTGCAGCATGCCACCCAGAAATGAAAAACAGAACACCCAAAAGGGAAAGATTGTGCTGGAATATACATGTGGACAGATGCGTATTATTTTGTGGTACAGATTAGGGGTGTTAGAATGCAGGCATTTTTTTAACCTCATGCCACATTAATTCTGGCTTGTGTTCTCTTTGTTAAAAATTGTGTATATAAAATCTTTCATGCCGTTAACTGATGAGAGTACATGTAGCCACTGTTGTCCCAGTCAGTCGTTCTGTAAGGAAACGCCTGTGCAATCATGGACTGGGACGTCTGTTTGTAGAGGCAGTGACTATTGTAGAGCTGCGTGTTAGCAAGCGTTAGCAAAGGATTCCTTATAGCACCAGTCTTGGGGATGTAAGATAAGCGTCCTGGAATTAGCGTAAGGAAATTGTCCAGTGTTTCAACGGCCTGTCTTTGCCCTTGCTGCCTGCCTCCCCTACAAGCAGCACCCTCAGTTCCTTAGGTCACCCTAGTTTACTGGCGCCTACTTTTGTTTGCTGGTGTTTCTTTGCCAGGGGGTAAGGATTCTGCTGGGATGCTAAGAGGGCATGCTCAGCACCAGGTTATTTTGATTTGGCAGAAAGCAATTATGTTTTGTTTATTAATTTAATAACATCTATTGAACACCTACTGTGTATCAAGTACTAGCTAGGCCCTGGGGTTATAGTGATGAAGGCGATAATATCCTCAGGGAGCACGAAGGATCTAAAAAGGGTAGGTGATTATTAAGATAGATAATTCCAGGGTGCTGTGTTATGTGCCGGAATAGAATTCCATACCAGAGACAGGATTGGGCAATAAATGGCAGCGCGTAATTCTGGGTAGAAAGTTTCAAAAGGAGAAAGTAGAATAATAATAATAATAACAATAATAGAATCTTAGAAAGTTTCACAAAAGAGAAGGCAGACTAATAATAATCTCCTTTTATTAAAGGAGAAACATGTTTTGATAACAGTGACTACCGAGTAGAGAGAAGGATCTGTCCCCCCCAAGGGTTTGGGTTGGTGGTGGGTTCTGGGAGCGCTTTGCAGAAAAGATAATGGAGCGAGCTTTGCAGAATGAACAAGTGTGTGCCATCTGGAATTGCAGAAAGAACCAGATCAGGAAATGTCTAGAGACACAAAAGTATATAGTGAGTTTGGCAGATTCGCCATGGTAGTGGCCAGAATGCAGGTTGAGGGCAGAAGTCTAATATGGTGTCAGAGGACAGGGCTTTGCATTCCATACAATGGAATTTGCCCATTAGTCTGTAAGCAATGGAGAATCAGCAGAGTTTAAGGAAAAGCATGTAATTCTTGGGCCAGAACGTAGTTGATAAGACCTAATCTTATGAAACTTCAGACTTAAACAGTTGTCGACTATGAACTTCGGTTAGATATTATATAGCTGTGAGGATAGAAGCCACAGAAAGCCAGCCCATAAATATCGGAAGGTGATTAGCAATATGAGGTTGTTGCATACGCTAAATGTTAATTGGACCAGACAGCAAGTTATGGAGGGCTTCAGAGAACATTAAGCTGAGATGGGGCCTCAGAAGTTTACTGGTCGATGCCACACTACCTACTAGCTGATTTGTACCGGGTTGGTAAATGCACTCCTGGGTGGCTCAGTTGGTTGGGCAACTGCCTTTGGCTCAGGTTGGTAAATGCACTACAACAAAGATAGCAACATAGCAACAGAAGTTAAAATTCTTTTCCCGGATGTCTGCCGGGTCCGTGCCATTGTTCTGGGTGCCTTACTGCACCTGTGAGCCCTGCTTGTAAACAGTTCTCACTAAATATGAAACTCCAGTCGACGTCACTGAAGTGAATATCTGTGGTTCAGTCGTGTGGCATTTGTTTTTGCGATCTTACGTAATCTTGTAGTCTTTTTTTTTTTTTTTTTTAAATATTTATTTATTTATTTATTTGAGAGAGAGAGAGAGAGAGAGAATGAGAGGGGAGAAGATCAGAGGAAGAAGCAGACTTCCTGTGGAGCCGGGAGCCCGACATGGGACTCGATCCCGGGACTCCGGGATCATGACCTGAGCCGAAGGCAGTTACCCAACCAGCGGAGCCACCCAGGCGCCCCAGAATCTTGTAGTCTTTTTTTGTGTGTGGAATTTTTCTTCTTTTCTTTCCTTTACCCTATTTTAAAGGTGTGATGGGTTTTAGCTTAGGCTAAGCTCTGTAATGTTGCTGTATACCAATATTCAGTTGTCACAGTCACTAGGTCAGATCATAAAAAAGTGTTAAAAAACTTCATTAACTATTTTTTAAATGAAATATTTTAAATGAAATGTTCTTTTTAAATGAACTATTCATTTAAATGAAATAGTAAATAAGCACCCAGCAGAATGCTCATGATTTAGATATTCAGAGAATGTTAGATTCCTGTGGGTCTCTCTGATCTTTTTTTTTTTTTTAAAGATTTTATTTATTTATTTGACAGGGAGAGAGAGATCACAAGCAGGCAGAGAGGCAGGCAGAGAGAGAGGGGGAAGCAGGCTCCCCGCCGAACAGAGAGCCCGATGCGGGGCTCGATCCCAGGACCCCAAGATCACGACCTGAGCCGAAGGCAGAGGCTTTAACCCACTGAGCCACCCAGGCGCCCCGGGTCTCTCTGATCTTGATAGTAATGTGCAAAACCAAAACGTATATAAGAAATTAGTTAATAAAGATTTGAAAGTATTTTATATGTATACAGACTACAGAATGGCATTATTATTTTCATATATGTAAAAAAAATTGGTTTACTTCTCAAAATAATAAATAATTTTTAGTCAGTGTTATAAAGGTGATCTTTACATCTTAAGTTATATTAATTTAATTAGGAGCTAATCTAAAATTAGCTATAGCTTCCCGGGATAGCTTCGGGATAAAGCTATCCCGAAGTCATCGACTATTTAAAAATCAAAAGTACTCTGACTTGGATTATACATAAAATTCACAATTTTCTGTGAGTACCAAGATGAAGCAGCATCATCAAATGCTGGAAAATCCTGATACTGGTTCTCTTGGTTTTTTGTTGTGTTTGGTTTTTTTAAAACTTGACCAGTAGGCTTATGATTCTGATATGCATCTATGTTTTGAGTTTTCCATTCAGGATTTTAAAACTTCTATTAACATTAACATTTTAATGTTAAGTTGGTAGTTTCTCTAAGCTTTTCTTTATTGTTGGAAGTTTGATAGCTATTTCTCAGATTGCCTATTACAATAAAATTTCCATTTTACTGTTGTTATGAACGTCTTGGGTTTTTAACTTGGGCTGACGTCTGTGTGTTGTTACATACCAAGAGTCAATTTGATTCAGTTTTTCGTATTTATTCATTTATCTGTTCAGGTTTATTTCATGATCGTATGACTCCATATGTGATTTAATGAGTAGTGACTTCATCTACTTAGTTATACTGTTAACTGAATAACTGAATAACAGTTAACAGTATAACTGAATTTCTTTGTCCTCTGATATCTTTATTCAAAACATATATAAAGTTTAAGTTACAAATTGTAAATTCATTGGAAGAAAGGAATAATACAAAAAGTCTGATTTACCCAATTTAGCTTATATAATAGCTCTTCTACCAATTGTTAAAACTTCTTTTAATATATTTTTTAAAGATTTTAGTTATTTATTTGACAGAGAGAGAGAGACAATGAGAGAGGGAATACAAGCAGGGGGAGTGGGAGAGGGAGAAGCAAGCTTTCCGCCAAGCAGGGAGCCCGATGTGGGGCTCAATCCCAGGACTCTGGGATCCTAACCTGAGCTGAAGGCAGACACTTAACAACTGAGCCACCCAGGCGCCCCCTTTTAATATCTTCTGCTTGAAAGTAGAAATGCATTAGGACACAAGCCAGTAAAATTTGATAGACGTTCTTTCTTATCACTGACCAAAGCTCACTTGCTGATATTGAAACATGAGGTTACAGCAATGCATAAATGCATAATTTGCCAGAAGTAAGCCATTAAGTTTGAATCTGAACTTAGCAGCTGGTGTGCAAAGAGGCACAGACCATCAGTACCTAAGTCACAGTGTTCATAAGGTAGGACAGTTGTTCAAAACAAGCATTCCTATTTATAACCTGAGATCTACATGCAGTTTAGAGTCTTCATATAAAAGGTGTAAAATACGTATGTGGTTTACAGACCCTGTAGTTTTAGAGGTTTTGTGACTCTCAAGAGCGTGTTAGAAGGATGCTCATACAACTAAATATTAAGCAAAGCACTGCGAGCACTTACTGGTTGACAGAACTAAGGCCACAGGTGAGAAGGTGACGTTTAGCAACAGGTATTAAGGGCTCACTCCCAGTTAGGCCCGGTGGAGAATAATGATCTCCAAGCGCAGTTCCTAGACCATCTTCAGGAGAAGTACCTGATTTCTAGGCTCCACCAGAGGAGACTCCTCCTCAGACTATTACGAAGCCTAGGACACTGCATTTGGCAGCTTCCCCTGATGATTTTTAAGTAACTAAAGTTTGAAAATGAGTACTCTAATAATCCAAAACCAAGAAACACAAAACCTGAGTCACTGTTGGTAATGACCATGTTCTGTTACATAAAACCTTGGATCCTTGAGTGCTTATTTGCTTCTGTATTGAATAAACTCAGAGGAACACCAAGGAAACACCTGAAGACATCCCTTTACTTCCTCCGTTCCAGTGATGCGCTGTCAGTTTTTAAAGAGTTGCCCTTAGACTGTATCACGAAATGCCTGCCAAAGATGTTAACTTCAAAGTGGTCATTGATTGGCTCTTATCTAAAACTCAGTTGGAAAAAAACAACACTTAGGAGCTAGTTTAAAAAACACACAGCCCATCCTTCAACTCAGGTCGTGATCTCAGGGTCCTGGGATCCAGCCCCACGTCGGGCAGCACACTCGGTGGGGAGTCTGCTTCTCCCTCTCCCTCTCCCCCTCTCCTTTCTTGTGCCCCCCCCCCCGAATGAATAAATCTTTAAAAATAAATAAGCCCAAAACCTTTAAAAATAAGTGAAAAACAAACCCCACATAATCCAACAACAACAAAACAAACCAGAACACGTGGTCCATTTATTCTTCAACATGTTTGAGTTTATATTTGTAGAGTAAATTACATACCATCAGAGAGCTGCCTTGTTAGACCATATTGTCTGGTTTCCTTCCCAGTTCTGTCCCCAAGATCCTCTGCAGGACCACCGCTGCAGTCTGCGTTGAGGAATCTTCCAGGAGAGTGGCAGGAGAAGACGGCCAGTGCATTTAGCGTAGGGCTCATACTGATATCATGCAGCCCTTTGCTTAGTGCCCCTTCGCTGAAGACTCAAGATGTGTCTTTTAAACTCGGATAACAAACATTTTTTGTTTGTTTGGTCCTAAGGAACTAGTATACATTTTGCTTTTTGTTTTTTTTCTTCCACGTAACCAGGGGGTTCGTTTGAAAATTTTGCTTTGGCCCTTAGGCAGCTCAAAGCCAAATCTCTGCCTGCCTTTCAGTGAGTCATGTCTCACATCACCCATTCTCCTCCCCTCATCGTCACACCTCAGACGGCTCTTTCTCTTCCACCTTTCTGCTGTATTGCGTTCTGTAAGTTTCCCTAAGTCCTTTATGGAGCATGTGAACATATATGTATGTATGTGTCTATGTGAAAGAGACTCAGATCTTAACTCTTATTTCAAAAGCCATGGAAACAAAAATAACTGTACACAGAATACCAACTGTGATTATTTTCTAAAATTTTTTTTTTAAAAGTCTTTGTATTAACGGAATGATCCCAGGTCTTCCTGGAGTAGTTTATGTATCTGTAGATATTTATGTATAATATATTTACTGGAAGATATAAAAATCACATGGTTTTAACTGCTGTATAAACTTTATAGTCATAGATTTAAATATTTCCTAATACACATTTTAGTTCCATGGATATTATTAATATAGAAGTGTGCATTAATAATAGAAGAAAATTACTTACATTTCAATGCCCTTGAGAGACTATAGCACATACATCCTTCAAAAAACTGATCCACAAAATACTTCTGCCAGATTTTTCATCACTATAACAAATAAGGCTATATTATTATATAGGAAATAAGGTGCCTTCCTTTTAGAACACAGATACTGGTTAAATAATACAGCGTTCTCAGTTAAACGTACCCTAGACACAAAGAAAGTGAAACTAATTTTTTTCGAGGAGTGGAAGATAAACATTACTGGGGTTTTCTCAGAATTCCTTGTTCAGATGTAGTTACCAGGATGCCTCGTGGCTCAGTCAGTTATAAGTGTCTGCTTTCGGCTCAAGTCTTTGGGCTCCCAGCTCTGCAGGGGAAGCCTGCTTCTCCCTCTGCCTGTCGCTCCCCCTGTTTGTGTGCTCGCTCTTGCTCTCACGCTCTTACTGTCTCTCTGACAGTTAAATAAATAAAATCTTTAAAAAAAAAAAGAAAGTAAAATGTAGTTACCAACTCCCGTGCTGCTGAACTTGGATATATCCTCGTGAAGTCCCTCTTCTAACAGACCCGTCAACACTGAGCATGCCATGCCTGACTCAGTTTGGTTAATTTTCCTCTTTTGGTCACCGTATAAACACTGTGACTCATTTTACATGACTATGCTGTATTTGATACAGCAGCATAAAAAATCAAAGTGTAAAAAGACACAGATGCTACTGAACTAAGAGAAAAGCAGTATAGAACACATATGTATGACATACACTTGTTCTAAAATGAAGACAGGTTTCTTACTCATTTTGTACAAATACTCTCTTGCTAGTCTCAGAATAAAAAATTTAAGCTCTTGTAAGCTACTACCTATCAAAGCTCAGTTATAAAGGAAGATAAAATACCTCTGAAAATAGAATGAAATTATAATGTAATTTTATTTATTTTTTAAATGTCCTTTCATGTCTTCTGCCCATTTTTTTTTAAGATTTTATTTATTTGACAGAGAGAGATCACAAGTAGGCAGAGAGGCAGGCAGAGGGAGAGGCGGAAGCAGGCTCCATGCTGAGCAGAGAGCCCGATGCGGGGCTCGATCCCAGGACCCCGAGATCATGACCTGAGCCGAAGACAGAGGCTTTAACCCACTGAGCCACCCAGGCACCCCTATAATGTAATTTTAAAATTTGAGGCCATCTTATTATGTTCTTGTGGACTAGTAGTGACATAGTGCATAGTAAATAAAGAATTAAGGATTTAAAAGTGAAATTGTAAGTTGATGGGAAAGTATGATTATATTTGGAGATATAAAAGGTTTCAGGATTTTTTTCATAGCAACAATTAGATACGTATGCCTCTAAATGGCAATTTTTAGTCACTTATGACTCCTCAGTTATGCACATTGTAAGTGGCTTGAAGGGGCTTTTGTATCCCTGTCCTTTAGAGTGCCCCATAGCGAGTAGGAGAGGGCTTCTTTGCCCAAAAGCCATATGCCCCGGAATTCCCAGGTAGATCCTTATTTCAAGTATTTTTATTCCCTTAAGTTGAAGCAGTTGATTTGACATATAACTAAGAGTGACTTAATTTTTATGCCTTCAAAAGACTTGTCAAATAAGTTCACAGATTCAAAAGAAATCCTTTGGTGGGCTCCGTCTCAATTTTTAGGGAAGAAAGTCTACACTTGGTGTAGACACTCAAGAACTGAGGTGGAATAATGACACCAGCTAGGCCACGTCACAGGTTCAGTCCTTAATTTGGTCCTTAATTTGGTCGTAACAAATGGTCCCCGTTATTTCACTTAGGCAGTGACCTTGCTGCACTATTTTTATAGGATGGCAAGCTGTAGACTGCGGAATCGGAACAGGACCTAATGTTACACATTGCGTGTTCCTATCCTTCATTTTACAAACAGACAACCTTAGGGATGTTCTTGTGCTGACAGTCGGATGACAGTGAAGCCCGGCTCTGCTGAACAGATCTCACACCTGCCCTCTGCTCTGCAGGGGACAGTCCACAGGCGTGGACTCATCGGGCGACAACTATGTCGTCTCATCAGAGGACGAGACGGCTCCCGTTGTGTTCCCGGTCCCGGTCTCTCCCTGCTGCATTCTTCACTCCATCCTCTTTCCCCTGCTCTCGGACTGTGCTCTCTAGAGAAGCCTGCTATCACATTATCCTCTCTTCTCTCTGGCGCCTCATCCTCAGCCTGCAAGCAGGCTCTGTCGTCTCTCATTGAGCAGCCCTCTCTTCCCTCTACATCTCCTCTGTCCGCTTCCTGGCCTCCCGTCTCTCCTCCTCCAGGGAAGGGAGTCTGCACTCCGCCATTTTGTCACCTCTCATGTCCTCTTGAGCTACTCAGATCTGATCTTTGCTCCTACTATTTTGCCCATCTCTCTCTTTCCCTCTCCCCACCCCCTACCCGGTTACAGTTTTTTGATTGTCCCTTGTTTTTCAGTCTTTAGTGATTCTCAAACTTTTTGGTCTCAGAACTTCTTAAAAATTAAAGACCCAAAAGAGTTTTTTGAAATACTAAATGAAGTTCATGTTGATATAAAAACATATTTTTATGAAAAATAACTACTTTGCCAAAAAAAAAAAATACTGAGAAAGTAGCATTGCTTAACATTTTTCCAGATTTCTCTAATGTCTGGCTTAATAGGAGACAGGTGGATTTTCATATCTGTTCCTGTCTTTAATCCGTTGCCATATGTTGTTTTAATTGAGTGTATGGTGAAAAATCTGGCCTCACGGAGATACAGAGTTAAAAACAGGAGGAATATTTCAATAAGCCTTTTTAAAATAATTTTGCATCTAAGTAGTTCACCAAAACTCAACATATGTTCATGTGATCATTTTTAAAGGTTAGCCACAATATAGAATCTGTAATCATAATGAACTTTTCATAGTGTTGTATTTAACCCATTGGTTACCTTGCACTTTGAGTGGGTCTTTCTTCCAGGTGTGACTTTGTAACATTATGCATTTGTCTTTGGAAAATACTGGTCCCTGAGTTATGTGGGTTGACCATATATCATCACATTGCAACACACAATATCAAAAACATCACTTTTATTAATATTACTGCTGATCTCATGAAAAAGCCAGTGAGTAGTGGGAAACCAGAATTCTCATTTGTACCTGAAAGCTTGAATTTTATCCTTGGCAATAAGTTCTGTCAGTTGTTTTCCTGGACAGGAATAAAGTAGTTGATTTTCAAGAAAATGCCAAAAAAATCAAGTCCAGGTAACCACAGTTTATCTCTGGGGCTATACTTTCAAGTACAAATGGTGTCGTGTGGGAAAACAAAAAAACAGCTGGTTTAGTTTGCTTCTCGATCCCGCAAGCGTTTTCCCCCTCAAGACAGCTGTCAGATTGCAGCGTGCAGGAGAAGGGCTCTCCGTGCACGGCCCATGTGGTCAACACTGAATTTGTTAAGATGACATTCATTGACGGGTACTCAAGGGTCAAAATGTAAATAAAGTTAATAGTTTTTGCTGCCTCATCAGGGACATTCTCAAGTGAGAATGCCTTGGGGTTTACTTCTGCTTGCCACCAGCGCGGGGCATGCAGATGGAATGGCGGCCGGTAGAGCGTGGGGCTGTGGCCGTGGATGAGGCTAAGGCACCAGCAGCTTTTCCTGGCCTTGCTCTGACCGCAGCGGTGCAAAGTCAACACAATGAACAGATCAAGTGATATCTCAGTATCTCACAGAAGTAGTTTTTTTTTTTTTAAAGATTTTATTTATTTATTTGAGAGACAGAGAAAGTGAGAGAGAGCATGAGAGGGGAGAAGATCAGAGGAAGAAGCAGACTCCCCAGGGAGCTGGAAGCCCGATGTGGGACTCGATCCCGGAACTCAAGGATCATGACCTGAGCCGAAGGCAGTTGCTCAACCAACTGAGCCACCCAGGCGCCCTCTGACAGAAGTAGTTTTGGTCTCACCCACTTCCTAACGGGAGCCCGAGGCCCCCTATGCAACTGCACACCACCCTCTGAGAACCGCTGATGTAGCGGAGCCTTTTGTTGCATGGAAATGGGAAACTTACTTCTTCTTAATTAAAACTCTCCCCCACTCTGCAGCCCTTTAAATCCCCAAGATTGATAAGTCGGTTATATCATAACCTTTCCTGGATCCAGTGCCCAGGGAGGAGGTAAGGCTAGACCTCAGGAAGACCAGGGATTAGTTTTTCTGAGGCTCAGTACAAATCCTGAAATCGATCCTACTTACTTTAAAGGACCCTTCGCTTTTCTAGGGATTCCTGGCTCTCACCGCAATGCGGTGCTGCTGCTCTCGGAAGGGGGCTCCTTAACTAACCCTGGACTTTATATGTTACACACGCACTGCCATACGTAAGAGCTGACAGCCAGACTTCCCATCATTTAGGACTCGGGTTACAGATGATATTATATTAAATGGGTTGGACCTGTATTCTTCAAATCCCAATCTCAAATTCACCGTGCTGAGGGCACCTCGTTCTTTTTTCTACTCCTTGCATAGAGCCACGCTCATTTCTTCTCAGGACCTTGGTTCCTGCTATTCCCTCTGCCAGGAGCACTCCTCCTCCAGATCTTGACGTCGCCTGTCTGGTCTCCTCATTCACGTCCACTTCCCGACCTCCCTGCCTCGCACAGCCACAGCTCTCACGTTGCCATTTTATCTGCATCGAGCTGATGTCGTCTGAAGTCACCTTGTTCATATCTGCACTTTCTCATTAGGTGCGTAAGAACAGGACCCTGTCTGGTTGCTTTCTCGTTACTTTCCAGCACCCCTGCCTGTTGAAAGAACGCACTCGAAGACCCTGTGCCCGCAGCAAGGCTTCAGAGGACCTGCTGCTGGGACAAAGGGACAGGGCAGGCACCTCCGTCACCCTCTCTTCCTTCTGCTGCCCCAGCCCCCCCTCCTCTCTTCCTCAGCTACCTCTTCCCAATCCTAAATTGCATCTCATCCCATTGATTCCAAAGTTATCCTGTGGTCTCTTCTTGGCGGCCTAAGCACTTACTAAGTATTTAACTTGCTTTTATTTCATTGAAACCAGATTTTCAAAGGTGTAGATTATATATGAAGTCTTAAGATATATATTCTTTACACACATACACACACACCACAAAGAGAAAAAATGAGAGTCTACTTTTTCGAAGATAGGAGACTCTAAGTCGATAAATCTCAACTCTCTTGGTCCCAGGACCCCTTTGTAGTTAAAAATTATTGAGGGCCCCAAAGAATTTTTTTTTAAGATTTATTTATTTATGAGAGAGAGAGAGAGAGAGAGGGCGTGAGCAGGAGGGGCAGAAGGAGAGGGAGAAAGAATCTAAAGCAGACTCCGCACTGAGCACAGAGCCCGACACGGGGCTGGATCCCACAACCTTGAGATCATGGCCTGAGCCAAAACCAAGAGTCTGACACTTAACCCACTGTGCCACCCAAGCACCCAGAGAACCCTAAAGAATTTTTATGTGGGTTATAACTATCAATATTTGCCATATTAGAAATTAAAATTAAGAAATTTGAAAGTAGCCCATTAAATGTTCACATAAATAATATTTTAATGAAAAATTCGATTTTCTAAAACAAAGCAAAGTAGAAGAATGGCATTGTTTTATGTTTTTTTTCCCAATCTACCATGTCTGCAATTGACGTCCACCAAATTCTCGAATCCGCTTCTGCTTGTGCTAGCTCACATCGTGGAGATTCTTCTGGATGTCAGCTACATGCTCATGAGAAAATAAGAGTCAAAGGGAAAATAGCATCTCAGTTCCTACTAAGGCAGGTCTGATAGAGCATGCTTTGAGAACTGCTCTGAGCGCGACTGGGACTGCCTGCAGTGGCACATGAGTTCTGGACTGGGGGGGGGTGGCGCGGGGGCTCCTGCCTTTGTCACACCCAGCTGGGCAGCCTTGGCCATCACCGTAGGCTTCTGTTTCTTCCTCTGGAAAATGAGGGGCTTTCCAGTCCCTAATAACCAGCTGCAAGCTAGAGCTCGAGAATGTTAAAATCTTTCCTCATTACTAATTTATTAATATATGATTACCAATCATTCTGTCTCCTAATAAGTTCTGAGACACGTTATGTGCTCCTAATATAGGAATGCTGCAGCGTCTTTAATGCCCTCCCTAAAATTCATTGAAGTTATTAACTATCAAATCTGAACCAACACTAGATTATTTAACGAACAAAAGACTCAATATGAAAAGTAAGTTGAAGGTTTTAAAAAGAAAACACAAGGAGTACCTATTTTATTCTATTTTTTTTTAACCTGTTGAAGTTTTGTGGAAAAAGTCAATTAAGTAGAAATCAGAGCACAGTTTTAACATAGTATCACCACTGTGCTTTTAAAAGCGGATTATTTGTGGTATATCCAGACAAATGTTATTCAGCACTAAAAAGAAATGAGCTATCAAGCCTTGAAAGACATGGAGGAACCGTAAATGCTTATTACCCAGTGAAAGAAGCCAATCTGAAAAGGCTTACATACTGTTTGATTCCAACTATATGACATTCTAGAAAAGGCAAAGCTGTGGAGTCAATAAAAAGATCAGTGGTTACCAAGGGGGTAAGTGGGGAAGAGAGCATGAATCAGTAGAGCACAGGATTTCTAGGGCAGAGAGACTACTTTGTGTGATACTACAATGTGAATGCATCGTTTTATGTTTGTCCAGACCCCTAGAAGGGACAAACCAAGAATAAGTCCTAATGTAATCTACAGACTGGGGGTGATATGCTCATCAGTTGTAACAAATATACCATTCTTGCATGTTGGGGGCCAGGAGTATTTGGGAAAACCCTGCACTTTTTGCTCAGTTTCTCTGTGAACCAAAAACTGCTCTAAAAAGTAAAGTCCAGGGTGCCTGGGTGGCTTAGTCAGTTAAGCGTCTGCCTTCAGCTCAGGTCATGATCCCAGGGTCCTGGGATTGAGCCCCACATTGGGCTCCATGCTCAGCAGTGAGTCTGCTTCTCCCTCTCCCTCCCTCCCCATTCATTCTCTCTCTCTCTCTCTCTCTCTCTGTCTCTCAAATAAATAAAAACTTTAAAAAAAAAAGTAAAGTCCATTTTTGGGGTGCCTGAGTGGCTCAGTCGGTTAAGCATTGGACTCTTAATTTTGGCTAGGGTCATGATCTCAGGGTCCTGGGATTGAGCCCTGCATTATGAGGAGAGAGGCGCATCAGGGTCCCTGCGCAACGGGGAGTCTGCTTCTCTCCCTCTTCCCCCTCTGCCCTTACCCCCTGCTCACACATACTTTCTCTCTCTCAAAATAAATAAATAAAATCTTTTAAAAAAAAAGTAAATCCCAGTTAAAAAAATATGTAATCTATTCATTATAAAGAGTCAAGAAATCAATATGAACTTAAGTGATGTGTAATGGTGAGCATTCAGTATTTATTTTTGATGACAGCGTATCATTCTCAATCACTCAGTGATGAGAGATTTTAATTAGTCACTCTGTTACAGTTTATGCCAGCTGATTGTTTTAAATAACGCTAGATAGTGCTTATTTTTAGAAGTGAAAATTGGTATGAAAAGAAAATATTTTAATTGACTGGGTTTTGCCGTATAAACGGTAAATCACAGTACCCAATTCCAAAATTAGAAAAAAAGTCACTGAAGAAATAAGAATCAATAAATGGAGTTCAGGTGACTTAACAAAGTAAAATAATTTTTAGGCAGTCATGTGGCTTTTCTGGATTAAAATGCTCTGCAGACTTGATTCCCTTATGCAGCGGACACGTGCCTCTGCTGGGTGCGTGTGCGGTGCCTGGCCGGCGGGGGCTGCGCGGCCGGCGGGGGCTGCTCTGGTCAGCCGGGCACCCGGGCACCGCTCCGTCTGCTTCAGAGGCCTTCGTGCTGGCTGGGCGGAGCCGGACGGTGAATCAGAGAACTGTCGCAATGCTGTGATAAAAGGGTCTCCGGGACATGTGGAGGAGTCCCAGGTGTAGGATGGGAAGGGCATGAAGGAGGGAGCCTGTAATGGTGTACAGGAGGAAAAAGGAGATCTGCTGGTATTTTAACTGAATGTAAAACGATGAGTAGATCTTTGTGAGGCAGACACATCCTTCTCGCTCCAAAATCTGAGCTACTTCCATATGTAGAATTGGCTGTCCTTGAATGAAATAGTATTTTAAATGTGATTGTGAGTCTCTGACTAATGAGTCAGTGATTACTTTGCAAAAATTACAGTGTAAATGCTTTTACATTGCGTATTTCATTGCCGAGAATGAGGAAGTTCTCAAATATGCGTAAGCCTGAACAATGTATTCAATCGCTCAAATACTTGGACTTCTTAGTAGATACTAAAAAGGTAGTAGGAGTGGCAAGGAGGAAACGAACTTTAAAGGGCTCAGGGTATAAATTTCTCTAATTTACTATAAATGGATAAATCATTAGCATTTTAGTAGTATTGACACTGAAATTTAAAATGTTTTTATGGTTTTGCTGGATTTAGCTGATTGTCTCTTATCTGACCTTTGTTGAGAACCTCTTAGTGTGATTTCATATAGAAAATGTACTTTATGTTAAAACACTTTTATTCGCTCATGTCCTCTAAATGTAATTAGTGTTTACCAACAGTTGTTTCCATTAAAAGATACTGGAAATATGACATACCATACAGCCATTAAAAAGATTGAGCTCAATCCATTTCTACTGATATGGGAAGATGCCAGTAGAAGAGGAACTTAAAGAGAAATTAGCAAAGTTTCAGAAGGGCATGTAAAAGTCATTTTTGAAGAAGAGAACTGTAAGGATTTATATTCATGCTTGTATGTGTATGCATATGAAGCGGGAAAAAATCTGGAAAGGACATACTCCAAAGTTTTTCTCATGATTACCTGGGGTGCTAAAGGGGTTTAGTAGTAAAGGGTAACTTTCCTTTCTTAACTGTTTATTTTTCTATATTCTCTGTGTTTCTTTTTTACAATGAGTGTGTATTTCTTTTAAATTGGGTATATATTAGAAAATACAAATAAATAATCATTGGGAAAACTATTAAAGCTGTAACATAGGTAAGAGTCCATAAAATCAAGGTAAAATAAGGAAACTTTTTTTTTAAAAGATTTTTTTATTATTTATTTGACACAGAGAGAGATCACAAGCAGGCAGAGAGGCAGACAGAGGGAGAGGAGGAAGCAGACTCCCCGCCGAGCAGAGAGCCTGACACCGGGCTGATCCCATGACCCTGAGATCATGACCCGAGCCAAAGGTAGAGGCAGAGGCCTAAACCACTGAGCCACCCAGGCGCCCCAAAATAAGTAAAGTTTTGAACTGGATGGAAAAAAAATCTAGACAGAAGAGTTAAAAATCTGTATTTTCGGAGCCAGTTTACATTTTCCTAAACTTTGTTATTATGTAGACAGACTGATTGATTCTGCTTTTCAAGTGAAAAGCTGATTCAGCTCTGTTCACCTTAAATGGGCACTTAAAATCCAGTAAGGAAATGAACACCCTCTACGTTAGAACAGTGCATGAGCTCATTTTTTAAAAAACTCCTCCAAACCTGTGGTTTGTTCTTATCCCATATGGTGATAACAATAATAGGATATAAAACAGCTTCTATGCTAACTTCCAGGAAAATTCTTAAATTGATTACCATTTTATAGTCTACTTTCTGTAATAATTACAGATGTTACTCCTTTACTCAGGTGAGTAGAAGTCACTGTAAAACCATTTTAGTCCATTTCCCTACTCCTAAAAAACTCTACGACAGATGGCTGTCTTTGAATATTAAAGTTCTGCATAAAACAAAACTCTAAAGCTTCCAGGAGTATTCCATTTCACTGTATGACGGAAAGAATATTTAATTTTCAGACTGTTTGAAATGATATAAAGAGTTTCAAACCAAAATCCCCATTATTTGTATTAGCAACTTGAAGCTGAAACTAAAATAATTTGCAATTATTATCAGGTTATATTGGCAAATCACAAGTATTTAAAAAGTAAATATAAAATATTTGGGGGCATTCATTTCCCTTATTTAGCATGTTAGTAGTCAGCACTTAGTTGCCCTAGAAGAATAGCACATTAACCACATCTGATTGATTCTTTCTGTAGCGTATCTTGAGAGGTACAGATGATGCTAGATATGGTGGTGGTGATGATAGCTGAGAAAGTGTGCGTGTACTCACGATAGAAGGGCTTGTTGTGGGCCGGGCACTGTTCTGAGCACTGTGCATGTATTAGGTCATTCAGTCCTCACAACAGCCCTAATAGGTACTCTCACTGTTCCTACTTTCATATAAGGAAACCAAGGCATTGGCAAGTGACTTGTCCCAGATCACACAGTTACTCAGTGGCAGAGTCAGGCGATAAGAACTCTTTCCCAGCCACCGTGCAATACATCCTTAACATGTGCGCTAATTTCCTTGGGGAAATCCTCTCTGCACAACCTCGGAAGTGTTTCCAGTTCTCCTTTTAATACCCCGGCTACAGTGTGCCGGTAACAAGTTCTTCCAGAAGGGAATAATTCACCCGTTAAATATTTAACAGCGTTATTCAGGAGATATCTGTTGACTCTTGAAAATTTACAAGAGGCTGAACAGGAGGTGATGACTTTCAAATGGAATTCACCAGTATCTATCACCATCCCAGAATGAGGGATTTTTTCCTTTTTGTCTTTTGAACTGGTGCCCTGCACTGGAAAGAAGCACTTCTAGAAAACATTTCCCCATCCTTTACTGCTCATACCCCCCAAAACTAGCACAGGTCCCCTTGAACTGGTGCCTTCACCAACGCCGCTTTTCACACCTGTAAGTGTCGCAAACGCTTGAGCAGCAGGGAGACCGGGAGTTCTGGGGGCAGTGTCGGAACACGTCCTGCGGAGTACCTCCTGACTTACAGAGCGCCCCCTGCCCTTGATGGCCGCGGTGCACCTGTGAGAGCTGATGGCCAGCGCTTTGAAAACCTACTGATTATTTTCCCAGCCCTCACGTGGTGGCCCTCAGAAGAGGTTTTTGGCATCTCATACTGGCCAGCACGGGGCTTGGGACAGTGTTGTCAGTCGTGCCTTTTGTGGTCAGTGTCTTCCGCACTGCAAAAGGCCTACCTGTTCTTTCCCACAGAACAGGGTTGCCTGTGTTTAGGGCTCCAGTCTTTTCTGTGGGTTATTGGGAACCTGTTGTGGATGTTAAGGAGTCTCAGCCCTCATCTAGAATGCACGATAAGTACAGGGATGCAGAGTGTTGATTAGTTTTTAAATAATTTTTATTTACATTAATAAACTTTTATGCACATCCAGCAGAGTGTAACTGAATCAATCTAAAAAGTTATTTCGTGCAAATTAAAATAAAAATGTGATAACCATTTTTTCTCTTGTGTTGGTGAAAAAGGTAGAAAGTTGGGTAATACCAACTGGGGGCACTCTTTTACTTTTAGTGGGAATTGAAGGCATTGCTTATCAAGTTAAAAATGTATACATACTTTAATCCAGAATCTCGCTTTGGGGATCCTGTCCTACAGAAACAGTCGCCTATCTGCATAAGGATCCATATGCAGCATAACTTAATTGTCAGGAAGGGAATAAACAACAGAGTATACATACACAGGAGGACAATACAGGGGTGAGAAAGGATGACATGGGATCATGTATACTGACATGGGGCAACATTCCTTGAAGTGTTGAGAGAAGGAAAGACAGTTGCAGAGTAATATGCGTAACACGATACCATTTGTGTAGTCAGAATTAGAAAAAGCTCTCAGAAGTTCCACCAAATCCTTAACAGTAGTTCATCCTTGGTAAGGGAGGGGGTGTGAGAGGGAAGACTTATTTTTTACTATATACCTATTGGCAGTGTTTTGAGTTTTTTACAAGTGCATATTGCCTTGAGACCTTTTTAACAAAAGGAGTCAAAAGTTTGTGAACCATTTTAAATCAACGTCAAGAATTTCTAAAAACCACTCAGTAATCCTAGTATCTCAGTTGCTTATGAAAATATAGCTTTGCGCAGTGGCAGTATCGTAGCCAATGAGGTTTACCCGAGGCGCGATTATTGCTAATTGAAAATATATGTGCCGGGTACTTGGGGCAGTGCCTGATCTACCATCAGTACTCAGTAAAAGTTAGCTGCAAGTCGTGTAGTTAGTGATTGTAAATAGTTATAAATTGTAGATGGTTATAGTCCATACATTCTATTCGACATCCTTAGATTTTAGATGGTTTCATGTGAACCTGGAGAGTAATTTTGGATTATTGAAGAGTGTTTCTTGTTGCCTTTTTTTTTATTCTTTTTTTCCTTTTTTTTCTTATTGCTTTTTAATGCTCACGGATATGATAGACAGTAGTAACTTAACATCCTGAGATCATTGGAAGATACCAAAGTCATAGTTAAGAAAGTGATTTTACAGGTTTCTATGTTCCTCTCAAATCTTATTTTTGCCGAGAATTGGGTGTTTCCTTTTCCTATGTGTTTCCAAATTGACTTTTAAATTTCACATCAGTGTTGTCTTATTTGAAGGCCATTTTTAATAAAGACAAAAAGGTCATCAGTTTAAAGGAGACTATGAATACAGAGTATCAAAGTTATTTAGAGACTCAGGCACTGGATGCTTGGTGAACTCGCAAGCAAAGTGTGATTTGCTCCAGGATCCTGTACTCAATTCACATTTGTGTCTCACACCCATTTGTGGGGTAGATGACACCCCACTGTGACTTAGTTCTGAAAAGTTGAAGTCACAGATATAGCTTTGGAGAAATAACCTATTCCAGTGTTTACTAATGATTGATAAGTTGTTATTTCTTTTAACTATGTTTTGTGTGATACTACCATGTTCATTGACATTTATGTGAAGCGATATATCTGGCAGATTCACAGATTCACAATTTCCATAACAATTCAAAGATTTCAAATTCAATTTCCATACAATTCAAAGATTTCAATTCACAATTTCCATAACAATTCAAAGATTCACAATTTCCATAACAACATTTATACCAAAAATGCATACTTTCTTGTATGCAGCATTATTTAGACTATATTTGCCTTCTTGAATTTCATCATCTTTTCTAGTTCCCTAAGGTATAAACAGTTTCCAGTTTGCAACTGTCAGCCCATGCTAACATACCAGAAAGAGTCCTTTCTAGATAATTTCATATAAATCTGCAGTTACTTGCCTCAATTACAAATTTATTTTTAGGGGCGCCCGGGTGGCTTAGTGGGTTAAAGCCTCGGCCTTCAGCTCAGGTCATGATCTCGGGGTCCTGGGATCGAGCCCCGCATCAGGCTCTTTGCTTAGCAGGGAGCCTGCTTTCCCCTCTCTCTCTGCCTGCCTCTGCCTACTTGTGATCTCTCTTTCTCTGTCAAATAAATAAATATTTTTTAAAAAAATTTATTTTTAGAGTGATTATGGCAGTTTCTTGACTTCTGTTTCTTCTGCCTAACTTTTTTGGACAGGTTCTGTTTCCTCTATTTCCTCATCTCAATTATTATTTTAGACCCTATAAAATATTCATTGGCCCTAAAAATCAATATGTTTTGCATAGTTTATATACTAGTTCACTGGGGGATAGGCATAGTGTTTGAACGTCTTACTGCATTACTTTTTACTGCTCATTTGGACCACATTTGTATATTCATACATTCAACAAAAGATAAAGTCTCTGGTGGAAAGAAATGAGCTGTAAACAAAATATTGTTTAATATCAGGGATGGTTAAGTACAATAAAGAAAAAAGAGGATAATGGACTACAGAATAATGGAGGAAGGGCTGCTGTATTAGACAAGATGGCCTATGAAGATCTTTGTAGGATCACCTTGGAACAGAAACTTGAATGAAGGGAGGACACAAGCCACAGAGATATCAGGCAGATGAGGTTTTCAAGTGGAGGGAGCAGCAAGCGTTAAAGCTCCAAAGTGGAAACACTTTTTTTTTTTTTTAAGATTTTATTTATTTATTTCACAGAGAGAGACACAGCTAGAGAGGGGACACAAGCAGGGGGAGTGGGAGAGGAAGTTGGCTTCTCGGTGAGCAGGGAGACCAACGCAGGGCTCTATCCCAGGACCCTGGGATCATGAGCTGAGCCGAAGGCAGACGCTTCATGACTGAGCCACCCACATGCCCCAAGTGGAAACATTCTTGAAATATTTGAGAAAGTACATGGAAATCAGTGTAACTAGAGCAGAGTGAACAGGGGGAGAGAAGATGAAGTCTGAGAGATGGGGTCACAACACAAGGGTCTTGAAGAATGGTTGTGAACATAAGAGAAAGGTGATTTGACTCATGATTGAAAAGGATCACCCTGGTTACATATGGGCAGTAATGAAAGTGCGGGATCAGTGGCTAAATTTCTTGGGTGATGACCACCCGAAGCCCAGTAAGAAATATATTTTGTAACATTACTGGATCCCAGTTTATTCTTCTTTCACCTCCTTGGGTGGTAGTGTTCTCTCTAACTTAGCAGAGTTTCCTTGTGATGGGCCAAGTTCAGGAGATCCTTGTTCTGATTTGAATATAATAAGAGGATTCTTAGCAGATTGTTACCCAAGAAAGCTGCCCAAGTGACATGTTATCGATGTAGTGAACTGGGGACTGAAATACCATTTTAGGAGACAGCCCACATCAGTCCTTACTCTGAGAACACCCCCCTCCCAAATTATGAAGGAATTTGACTTTCATGCAGGTCAGATCACATCTAGAATAATTTTAAAAACTAGTGGATCCTCCTCTTCAATCCATTGATTCCTTTGGGGGTAGGAGCAACTAATGCATATCTCACTGTCTTAATCTTGACAGTCCCTCAATGGAAAACTAGTTCTAGGAGAAGAGTAGTTGAGGGGCATGCTGGGTTCTAGAAACCCTCGGCAGAGATAGACTCCCAGCAGCCCGTCTCCCCAGAGTGGATATTTGTGAAGTGACTACGTACTTACCACAGATTTCTTCTGTTGAAAGAGACACTATTAAAAGAATAAAAAGTTTAATAAGAAATCCAAAGACAAAAACATGCCATAAGACCTTCACTGTCCTGGGGCGCCTGGGTAGCTCAGTGAGTTAAAGCCTCTGCCTTCGGCTCCGGTCATGTTCTCAGGGTCCTGAGATCAAGTCTTGCATCAGGCTCTCTGCTCAGCAGGGAGCCTGCTTCCCCCCTCTCTCTGCCTGCCTCTCTGCCTACTTGTGATCTCTCTCTCTCTGTCAAATAAATAAATAAAATCTTTAAAAAAAAAAAAAAAGGCCTTCAATGTCCAGGATTGTTTAAGATCTTGTTTAGAAATATTACTCTAGCAGTAAATTGCAAAGAATGACAAATGTGGACCTATAATATATGGTCCTTTCAGGAAAACTAAAGATTTGATACCAAGAATAGATTTGAATTTTTTTCTTCCATAAATTATGGTGTTTATAGATGATATAGAAGGAAGAGGTTGATATTCAAGCATAGAAGATGGCCAATGTAACAGAAACTTGTAAATTCTAGTTTAAGTAAATTTTGTCCACATACACATCTTTTACCACAGATTTGTTTTAAAGAGGATTATTTTGAGGAGTAATTATAGTCATATTTTATGGAAAGATTTCACCAGTATCACAGCTACATCTGTACAAAGTTTAAGAATAGATTTTAAAAATACTTCTGGAAATCTTATTTTCCTGTGGCTATTAACCCGAACAGAATAAATATTCGTTAAAACATTTGTTAGATAGTATGTTCCGTGTTACTGTAATTGGAAATAAACTGTGCGCTTCTGTGTGTGTAGATGTCCGTGTAGCTGCATTCTGATGCCCAACACTTAAGCCACTGTAATGATTGAATAGCAAAATAGTAAAAGTTTTTAAACTCTTCTAGATCATTTTTTTTATTTTCAAGTATAGGCACATTGGATTTTGAATGCCGATCCCTACTTTCTCTGTTGAGGTAATGTGATGCTTCCGACAGGAAAAGCTTTGAGAAACCAGGCTTACACTAACCACTTAATAGTGGGGAAGCTTCATGTGTGTCGGGAGCCTTTCGTGCCTTTCCTCCCTCAGACCAGCGTACAGAGAGGACATCCCATGTCCCAGCACAGCAAAATCGACAGGACGTCCTCCAGTAGTCTCTCTCATGCAGCTGGGGAATCAGTGAATCACAGTGAATCAGTGAACTAATCAGTGAATCTTAGAACACTGAAAAAATTAAATTAAAAAAAAAAAGGAAAAATGAAGCGTTAATCTTCCACTGAAGGGAAAGGAGTTGCCTTACTGGGTAAGGCTTAGTGATAGGACAGAAGTATTATTGAATCCACAACTTGCTAATAAGTAACAAATAGAAGGTTTTAAAACTGAGTATCTTGTTTTCCAGATTTGCGAAATGTGTGTGAATGTCCTAATGTCCTAATGCCATCCCGTGCCCTGATGGCTTTATCACAATGTCACTGGTTTCAAAATGTTCAC
Source organism: Nasua narica (assembly GCA_028533885.1). Lineage (NCBI taxonomy): Eukaryota > Metazoa > Chordata > Mammalia > Carnivora > Procyonidae > Nasua > Nasua narica. The sequence continues at coordinate 64,025,869 of CM052808.1, forward strand.
ATTTAAAACTCTTGTCTGGGGCACCTGGGTGGCTCAGTTGGTTAAGCAACTGCCTTCGGCTCAGGTCATGATCCCAGAGTCCTGGGATCGAGTCCCACATCAGGCTCCCAGCTCCATGGGGAGTCTGCTTCTCCCTCTGAACTTCTCCCCTCTCATGCTCTCTCTCACTGTCTCTATCTCAAATAAATAAAAAAACAAACCAAAACAAAACAAAACTCATGTCTGTCTCCCAGCCTCTCTTACCAGAATTTCAGAAATGTTGTCATGTGACCTTGTAGGGTTTTTTTTTTTTACTCCATTTCAAGAAAGCATTAGAGAAACATTTCCTTGCTGTCATCTCCTTTACCTCCCCTTCCCATCTTTAAAAAAAAAAAAAAAATAGTAGCAGAAAAGTGAGGTTGGTAGTATGACACCACAAAGAAAAAAGACAAGGAATGTGTGGTAGAATTGATGTAATATCCTCATAATATTTAGGGTAGGCCACTTGTTCATCTGGGCAACTCCTACTGAGACAACAGCTCTAGATAATGGGAAGGTATATTCAGAACTCTTTGGGGGTATAAAATCGTATCTTATTTACACTTCTAATGATTTTTATTTATATCTTCCCAGGCTCTAGCCAGATGGCCACGAAATCATTATGGCAAAGCATAGATGAGGAATTCAGATACCTAATCCACTCATGCAAATTAACTTAGAAAAAATAAATAAATAAAAATAAACCAACCTCTTATGACCTTCAAATCATCCTCCCTCAGTTTTCTTTTCATGTAATGCCAAATAAGTGCCAAATGTGCTTATTTCTACTTCCTATGGTCACAGCTGTCATTCAGATAAACCGGTAAATGTAGAAAATCTATGGAATTTGCAGATAACTTTTTTCTTATGGATAACTTGCTAATTTCATCCTAAATTATTGATAGGTACTTAACCATAACATTAATGTAGCTTTTTTATGATCTGCTAGAAAATACGTTTTGCGCCTTAATATTGTAATAAAATGTGAGAACATCATTAGATTGAATATGTAAGCCTTTTCATCTTTTCCATTCTGTTTAAATAGAAGTATTTGCATAATCATTACTATAGCAAAACTGAGTTTGCTTATAAAATCTTTTTTGTATTTGACCCTATTTCTTGCTTGAAAATTCAAAGGTTTTTTTAATGCTGAAGTTGTTTTCTACTGAAAATAATTATTATAGCCTAAGTGATATTCTGCATTATTTTTCTTTCAGTTGATTTTAAGAGTTACTAAAATGAAACAGTCCTAAAAAATATCAATGTATTAATTAGAGATATATTTATTTAAAAATATATATCGGAGCTGACTTCTGTCTTTGAGATATGTTTTGCCCACTTCCATGAGCCGGTCATCTCACCTGGGTTTTTTGTTTTGTTTTTGTTGTTGTTGTTAAAATGTTCAATCCAGGTTCTACATGGTCAGCTATTATGAACGGAATCACAGAATAGCAGTTGGAGCTCGCCATGGTTCAGTGGCCCTGTACGACATCCGGACTGGAAAATGTCAGGTAAATAAATCATTGTGACTTCCTCTCCATAAAGTGTGGAAGTTATTGAAAGGAGTGAGAGACTAGCACTTCACCAGTTGACGTGCTGAGCTGCTGGAACATTATGGATAATGCTGAAGGGATCAATAGTTTAATGAAGGACTCAAAGAATATAGAGCCCTACTGTCTTTATTCACTGGCATGGGGGGGGCGGCTACGGATGGGTTCATAATAGAGCCCAGGGAAAGGTGGTTCTGCTCGCCAGCTACTTTGCAATATGGCTCTTCATTTAAACAGTTTTCTGATTCTTCTATTTTTGCTGTGCATTTTCTTTTCTTTTTAAGATTTTATGTATTTGAGAGAGAGAGCGCGCACGTGAGCAGCAGGGAGCGGCAGGGGCAGGGACGGAGGGAGAAGCAGACTGCCTGCTGAGCAGGGAGCCAGGAGCCCTGCATCCCAGGACCCTGGGATCATGTCCTGACCCGAAGGCAGACACTTAACTGACTGAGCTATTCAGGCGCCCCTGCCAGGCATTTTCTGAAAAACGTTTGATGATACATTACGATGACTAATGACTAACCAAAAATTAATTTTCTAAGTAAAATGAGAGACTTAGCAATTCTAAGACAGCATCCTAGCCAGAGTTCAAGAGAAGAAGAAAACCACAACAGCATTCAATGTGGCTGTATAAAAAAGAAACTAATGAAATAATATATTATTTTTATACTTTTAAACTCTTTTTATACTTTTATAATACTTTATTATTGATGAAGAATTGTTCTTGATTTTAATTTTCATCTTGATCATCTCAAAATGTACCAGTTAGACAGGGCAAGTCTGGCCTACTTTAGATATAAGTGAATCAAAACTCCAAGAGAGAGACTTTAAATCTCTTTATCCCAGAGGTCATGCTGTTAACAAAGGGCAAAACCAGGGCTAAGCTCCCCTGTGATCATGGTGAATTTATAGGGCTCACTGATAAATAGTTCCAAGTCATAACTTCTTATGTTTCATTATAGCATTTATCAATGCTGATCTATTCAACCATATTAGGAATTATATTCAACTGTATTAGATAACTATATAGTCAACTGTATTAGGAATTTCCAGAAGGAATATGAAGACATTCATAAGGATCTAGCTAAAATTTTAAATTGCCTCTTAAATTTAATAGGCTATTAATTAATTCTCCAAAAGCTTCCCTGACTGCTTTCCAGGAAAACAGTAGTTCTAAGAGCTAGTAATAGATGTTGAGGGTAAAAATTTCAGGGGTCAGACAAGTTTAAGGGATACTGTTGGAATGTTGAATATGTTTCTTTATGCAAACTTTCTCAGTCTCTAATGTGTGAATGTGCATTTTATGTGAGTGTGTAGAGAGTGGACCATTTGCCGTACTTGTGTAACCATTGAATTTTGTTTCTGTCAATTTTTTTAAGACGTTAACTCCTTACTGGTGGCCGTATGTTTGTTTGTTTGTTTGTTTGACCTCTGAGCAGTGAAATCACTCTAAATACTTGTTTAAAAATTAAGTTCCATGTTGTTTATAAGATTCTCTTCTAAAAGGGACAGATTCTTCAAATAGCGTTTTCAGCATCTGTTCTGGTATGACAGTTTTTAAAAATGAGAGTATATCATTACTAGCAGACTTGAGAGAAATAAATCACAAACATCGATAAGGAAAGACAAAAAAAATATAGAACAAAGGGACCTTTTCAAGCTTCTTTAAAACCGAAGTATAGAGGGCGCCTGGGTGGCTCAGTTGGTTGGGCGACTGCCTTTGGCTCAGGTCATGATCCTGGAGTCCCGGGATCGAGTCCCATATCGGACTCCCGGCTCTGCGGGAAGTCTGCTTCTCCCTCTGACCTTCTCCCCTCTCATTCTCAGTCTCTTGCTCTCTAAGAAATAAATAAAAAATCTTTTAAAACAAAACAAAACAAAAAAAAAAAAACTGAAGTATAGAAAGCAAAGGGGAGACTGTTATTGGACAAGACACAGTTGGCATCAGCAGAGAGAAACATGATGCACTGCGGGCACAGTGAAGTCACCCAGAGGAGCGAAGGCAGAACAGCAGTTACGAATTAAGGACAGAGTACCGAACTGTCCTGAACTATACCTCTCTTGACAGTTTTCTTCCTCCTAAGTGGTCTCAGTGAAGGTCTTGGGAACAGGCAAGAAGCAGAATAATTTGAATATTTTACTCTTTTTAATTAAATTACTCAAGATATACTTATTAAAGGCATTCTTTCTTAACAGGAATTTGTAATGTCATTCATATTCCATTTTATTTTCTGTCCATCATTTTAGTACATTTAGACATTTTGGTGCCCCCGGATTTTTGTCTCCTTTAGCTCCTTGATTTTGATGTCCCAAATTACTGCTAGTGTTAGATGACTGAATAACCTTTACCTTCCAGCTCTGTATGAAAGTAAAGGTACCTTTTCTTCTAATCATTCAGAACATGAAAACGAAGCTACCCCTCTAAGCTCAGTTGTAACTGCTTTTGCCAGTTACCAGTTACATCCAGTGCCAGTGACACATCGGGGATTCTCTTAAATCTTTCATGGTGTCAGTGTTGTAGTATTTGAAATAAGCAGGTCAACCGTTGAAACAGAATGCACAAGTATAATTGGCATGTTCAGAAATGATGTGTTAGAGGTGAATCCAAGGACTCGGAATTTTGAACTGGGAATGCAGTACTGCATTTCCCCAAACTAGCTATTGGAATCAGCCGACAGAGAGAGTGGGACAGTTTTCCTAGCACGAGCAAAGACACAGAAATAGGACCTAAAAGATGTAGAGAGAGAGATAGTAAATTCACTAGACTCTGGGGGATGAGGTTCCAATTAGGTGGAAAGATAAGACGTGACCACTGTACAGGGAGTCGCAGCTGATGGGACGATCTGCTGTGGTCTGTCCAGGATGCAGAGAACTCAGGATTGAGGGAGAGGGGGAGGACATGTGGATTCCCTGTCGTCATCGTTACTGGATTGGTTGGTAACAGCATAGAAACACTAAATCCCCTTTCCTTTACTTTCCGGCATTGGCTGCTGCTGGTTTGTTTTTTTTTTTTTTTTTAATCCATTTTCTTTCTACTTGTTCTTCCCAAACATACATAGTAGGAGATGATACAAAGCCATAGAATACATACGCGTGTCTGGAACATGAAGTCTACTTAAGCAATCTCAAGCCCAGCCCCCCCCCCCCCCCACGCCATTTCAGTAACTGAAGCTTTACTGGAACATGGCCACACTCCTTGCTTTGAGGGCCGTGCGTGGTGCTGTCACGGGCGAAGACCACACATGGTCTGCAAAGCCGAAAATATTTACTATGGGGCCTTTAGAGAAGAAATTTGCTGAGCTGTGCCTTAGCTCACCGAGGGGTTAGAGTTAGCGAATTTAACTGCGAAGTCCGTTAAAACCCTGCAGTGTAAAGTGTCGGAGAAGATGAATTAGAAACTGGGCGGCTTGCATCCCATCTCCACCGCTTGTGAATTTCATAACCTTGGGGAAGTTTCTCAGCCTGTCTGAGCTCCAGTTTCCCCACCCTAAAGGTAACAGAAATAGTGCCTGTTCTTTCGAGAAGTAAATAAGGTAATTGATGTGAAATGCTTAGCACCGTGCCTGTTGAGCGGGTAGTCTTCAGTAAGCTCAGGTTGTTATTGTATTCAGATAAACTGGGAAATACATCACATTGCAATTAAATTACATTAATTGTAGAGAACATGAAAGGTCACACTGAGACGCGAAGGTGTTTGTAGACTCTGGGGTCAGTGAGGAGCATTTTGGTGGACCAGTTAAGCAAGGCTGCCTCAGGCCATGCGTAGATTCTTCCTTCCTAAAGGCAGCTCCTGCCTGTGGTGTTAGGGCTGACTCTCTCCTGATGGTGGAAATCAGAACTTTGATGCCGCGGGCAGTAGTTGAAAATCCTGCTGTGCTGCTGACTTCTCGCTTTTACCTGGCGACTGCCAGCAACTGAGGCCTATACCTGACTCGAATTTTGCTTAATTAAAAGAAAAGAAAAGTAACTCTCTATGAAGTACCTAAATTTTGTTGGTAGGCAGCATTCTTGATAAGCAGGCTAATTAGGTTCCATGAATCCTTAGAGCTACGGGTTTGTGTGTGGTTAAATCAGCAATGAAAATCCTCCCTCTAGCAATATTTGCCTTTGGTTTGGCAGACTTGCTATTATGTCTCACTGATTTTCCAGTCTTTTTGAAACACAGCCTTTGTGCTAAATAACTGCCGGCTCTGTGCAAGAGTGTCTCAGGCTCACGTTAGCTAGTTTTCCTCTCGAGGGGTGTACCGTGTCACTTGGAGGTATCTGATCCACTTGGGGAAATACAGATATTTACTTCCTTTTCCATAATGCTCAAAAAAATGCAGGGATGTATGACAAAAAGTGTGGCAGAAGTCTTACCTAAATCTTGAATTATTAAAAGAACTTTATTATTGAAAAGTTTAAGTTCCTTAAAAAATTCATATTTGAAGCCTGTGTAACAGAATATACATTGATCAAATAAAACACTGAGTCTTTGGAGTAAAAAATATAATAAGAAACATTATATGACATGGTAAATGAAAACAAAATATGCCTTAATTATATCAAAAATATATGGGTAATTTGGGGCATAATTGTATTTTGGCTATTCAGAAACACCTTGTCGAATTGTTTCTAAGGGATATATTTTATAGGGTATCTTTTTAGAAATAGCGTAGAGAACCTCTTTCTTATGAGTCATGAGAGGTACCTACATTTCTGTAGTGTACCATGCCATAGGCCAGATAATGAAGGAAAAAAATAGAAGCAAAGATTGATTGTATTCATAGCACTGTGACAACTAAGGTCTAGCTATAATCCATTCTAGACCAGCAGGTAAATTCTGGAATGCTGACATGTGACCCATCACACAGCTTAATGCTCTAAGAAGTAATCAACGCACATGTTGAGTTTCTCTGGCCTTAACAGATTCCTTACTCTATGTAGAGTAGATCATTGAACTTCAGATGTCACCTTATAAATGGGCTCAGCCTAAACTCCAACCCCTAAGGCTTTTTATCTGCTAGACATTTCCATTCCACTACCTTGTCATTGTTTCAAATGCAGTGTTTTAGAAAATCTAAGCCTGTATTTTACCAGCATCTTTTCTAACCTACCTTTTTCTGTTAATGGTGCAGTTATATAATGACATCACAATTCTTACTTGTCCTTTACCCATCTGTATCCAGTCATTGAGTTCAGTCAACTTTCCTTAACAGTATACCTGAAATCTACCTTGTCCTCTGCTAAACCTAAGTTAGGCCCTTGACCTTTGTGCTTCAAGGCCTTTGAGTTTCTGGCTTTGATCTTCATAAATAATCCCCTCCTCCTCCTCCTTTGCATTCAATAACACCATCCTCTGTTGTTCCCTATCATGGTCCTCCCCCAATGTACACAGGAAGCACTCAGAAATATCTGTAGGATGATTCATTTCAAACACAGTGAAGATTTCAGGAAATGCCCCTTTCCGATTCCTTTTGTCTTTAGATTATATTGAATGTCTGACTTCACTGAATATATACAGTTGCTGTGTACTCGTGGGTGAAGCACTCCTGGTTAAAAAAAATGCTAAAAAAAAAAAATGCTGAAGATAATCCACATTAAAATAATGAAAATTGGCCCTGTTTTCATGAATAATTCTATTGAAATTTATTTTCCTTTGAATTTATTTTCCTTTGACCTTCCTTTTATTTCCTTATACCCACTAAATTAAATGGCCCTCTCAAATTCTTTACTTGTGCCCATTCACCTGGCTGAGATAAATTATACTTACATCTTTGATAGTATTTGCAACATGCCAAATTTGATATTAAAATTTATTAGCAAGTTATGTATTTTCTGTTACATATTAGGGAAGGCAGTATTAGAGCAGTTTGGAGACTTGGGTTTGAATCCTTACTAGTCCCTTGTTAGCTTTGTGGCCTGAGCAGGGTCTTTAAATTCTCTATGCTTTAGTTTATTCATCTACAAAATGGACACAATTCTCATAACATTGTGTTGTAAAGAATAAAAGAATAAATAGATATAAAGCAAATGTCAGCCAATAGTAAGGGCTGAAGAAATGTTAGCCATCGTGATTATTATTTAGTCGTTGGTTAAATAAGACACAATCAATCAACCTCATCCGGTTGGCTCCTGCTGTTACACATTAAACTTCATACCAGGTAGGTCTGTTACGATTTCTTTCTTATGATTTTCTTTGCTGCTCTTAGTTCCAGACTACTTTATCAATCTTATAAGTAGAATGAATAGGGTATCAAATCAAGTAATTAGCAGATTTCTAGGTTATACTAACTGATCTGTCCTCATCTATTTAACGTTCTTTTGTTTATCCTAATTTTCCATACCATTAATCTTTTGTACTACTGATATTTTTTCTTCAATGATTTTTTTAAATCATTACAAATACTACTTTTAATGTTACTACTATATTAGAATCTTTCTGAGTAAATTAATTTTAGGCTAATTTTTAAATATAGTATTCTCAGATGCCAGCACATCTCAGTTGTTGGCCCACCTGTTTGCATAGATTTAAAGTCTTATATTAACCACCACTGGATTTTTTTTCAAGAACTTTATTACTATATAATTTTCCACATCTGTTTTCTTCATTCTTTTTAAGATAGAAGAGATTAATTCAGTAATTCAACCATTTTTTTCTTATTTTAAGTTTCTCGTGTGTTAGGTAGCATAATTTTTTGTAGTTTCTCTTGGTTTCAACAGGAATAGTGAGTGTTCTCAATCTCTCTCATTTGCATATCATATATTACTTATCCCTTCATTACTTAGTGTTGAAATTCAGTCAAGTTTATTTGTGAACTTAACTTTTTATGTAAATCACAAGACCTTCTTATGTAGGTGAGTGGCTGCTTTTATAACCCAAAAGGAAACTGTAGTTAGAATCTTAAGGTTTGTTGTTATTTGATTTTTATTAGGTGTGGAGTTGGTCTAAAATTTTTTATTCTGCTTCATCTCTGGATCTGGTGGGCTCTGGCCAATGACAGATTCTGTTTCTTTTTTTTGTCAACAGGAAGCTTCCTGTAACAGTTGTTGTTGTTGTTTTCCTAACAGAAGTATTTTGTTTTCTTTGGCAATAATGATCCAGTGATACCCAGCCAGTCAAAATAGAGTAATTTGTGTAATTTCCATCCTCCCCATGAGAAGTCTACATATAACGTTTGAATGATTAGCATTTACATGAGAACAAGAGAAGAGGAAGATAAGGAGCAGCTGGTGAAGGAGAAAGTCTACCTGCTTTTTTCCTCTGGCATTCCATTTTTTCCCCAAAATGAATTACATTGATTGGTTCTCTTGACTATAAATGTAATTCATGCTCATTTAAAAAATAACCTCAAACAGTAACAAACTATTTAAAGTGGAAAGTTAAAGTCCACTGTTACATGTCCTTTAGAATTAATTCCTGTTTTATCTGTTTGTTGTAAATTCTTTGAGTCGTCTTTCTGTAATACACAAATAATGTTCTCCCCTTCCCCTTCCTCAGTATAGTTGTCTTCTGCAACACGTTTGTACTTTTACTTAACACTGTATTATCTCTTCCGGTGAGCCCATCTGTCATACTCAGTAATGGCAAGTATGTGATGAATGCCAACTGTTACCTGCAGATGAAACAGGCGTGGATCCTGCTCTCAGGGAGCTTCTTTCCTAGTGAGAGGAGACAAACAAGAAACTAGATGAGGAAACACCAGGTTAGTAGTAGGATAATACAGGGGAATGACTGGGTACATACTCAGTGCTCAGGGGTGAACACACTGAGGGGATGGCAGTTAGCCTCAGACCGTGCCATCATCTAGAAGAAGGGTATTACAAGGAGCAGGTGGTACAAAGAACATTGGAAGATTTGGGGAACGGAAAAAAGGCAAGTGCCGGGGGCACTGGTTTAGTGAGCGAACAGAAGAGAGGTTGGTGTTGGAGCTGGCTGGATAAGGCGGCCAGGGTGGGGATCTCAGATTTTACTCTAGCGTGATGGAATATGCCTTTAACGAATTTTCAGCAGGGAAATTCTGTTTTTAAAAATTATTTTTTATTTGTTGGTTTTGGAAGCCTTTTGTTCTTTATTTCACAACATTGGAATCATAATAAACACACTACTTTGCAAGTTAAGAATCTTAATAGTGTATCATAGCTAGACCTCCCAGTTGAAAACCATTAATCGAGCTTGTTCCTTATAAAAAATAAAATACTTAGAAAACTCTTTTCTTGTTGATGAAATACTCAAACTGAATCAGCTCTGCATTCTTACAAACAAGGCTGCAATAGACATTTTTGAATATATGTCTTTATACACCAGTGCTTTTCTCTCTGTAGGAGAGATTCTAAAAGTCAGAATTGGTTTGACCCATTTTTATTTTCAAAGACTGCTTGCTGCTGGGCTGGGACAGGGTTGTTGCAGTGGAGATGGAGAAGAGCGGGCGGAGGAAGGAGAGCCAACAGGTCTTGATGATTGTCCCAACGCAGGTGCAGCGCGGGGCAGTTACGGGGGAGGTGGTGGTGAGAGAGGGAACACGGGGATGATTCCAATGGACGTGATGCCCTAACAACCAGGAGAAAAGCAGGCGAGGAGTAGGGATGAAGCTCAGGACTTCACCATTGGACATACTAAATGGGAAGAGCTAATTTAAACTGGATGACTACAGAGTATTCCAAAACACAGATGTAGGAGAATTCATTAACCAAAATTCTATCAATTAACATTGAAGTCCCCCTCCCCCCACCATTTCTCACCATGTGGTATACTTTGAGTGGTACGTTGAATACCCTGATTTGTGTAACTTTTCATGCCTATCTGATTTTGGAGGGGTAAATTCCTGCTCGTAGAGTACTGGGTCAGAAGATTTGTGCACTTGATTGCCAGAATGCTCTGAAACTAATTTCCCACAGTTTATTAGTTTCTTTTCAACCTCCCTAGCATTCCGGTAACAGAATGACTCTTGAACTGCAATTATTCTCAAAAAAAAAAAGAAACCCCACAGTTGGTCTATTTTGCCTCCTGTATTTGTCATCTTACACGACAGACTATTCATTTATTCAGGAGTTATCACTCATTTTTAAATATTAAAAAGAATCAAATTAAAATTAAAGAATTTTATGATGGCTCTTCTCTACTCCAGACACCATATTATATGCAAGACATCAAAAAATAAATATGAACTCTTCCTACCCTCAAGGACTTTATAATGTGATGCGGAAGACAAGACATAAACCTGTGGTTGAAGTACTGTCGTCATCCTTTGCAGCAGTGCCGTCTGGAATGCTGTGGGAGAACACAGGAGACAACACTAGCCTAGACTTGCTTCGGAGTGTAGGGAGAATGGTCTGGAAGGGTTCTCTAAAGGAGAGGACATCTGAATTGAGCCATTAACAATTAGGAGTTAGGCAAAGAAGGAGAAGGGCAAGGGACTTTATGCCAGGCAGAAGGTACAACATCTGCAAAGCCCAGAGAAGCAAGAAAGCTTAGAGAAAACATGCTAACCAAAGACTAACAGCTGTTTTCCTGGACATATGTGAATGGTTCATTTATAGCAGTTTCCAAATTAGTATAACACCTGGAATTGCACAAATCTTAGCTGAAAAACAGTTATTCCAGTAGGTCCATAGAGACATCTCTTACGTGTGCCTTATTAAATACTAAGTAACCGATTTTCTAAATAAAGGTACATGGTGTTAGCAAAGTGTTAATCCACTGAACGCTAGCATTCTCCATAAGTAATATTTTTAGGAAAAAGGGGGCTTGGCAAGATATGAAAATGTTTTCGGCATGAGATTTAAAGCACTCTAATAAAAATAAACCAGTATAGTTTTCTAGAATACATTTAATTCTGGCAAGCACTCTGACACTCCCATATATCAAAAGAAAGCTAATATTCAAGACTCAACAGAAACTTGAGCAAACACACCTATATTAATAGAAGTTTGGAAAACAATGTGTTCTTCTCTCCAAAAATAACAAAGATTTCACTTGTAGTTAGAAGGAGCCATGGGCCGGAGGGACGTGATGGACAGTAAGATTGATGTTTCTTTAAGGCAGAGTTTTGAAGCTTCAGGCAGTTTTCACCGAGCAGAAGTCTATAATGCTTATACATCAAGGGCACTTATGTGGTGATTGCAAAAATTGCAGTGAGAATTGACTACAGTACTTAGTCAGGCTGTGACATTTTAGGTATTTTCTCCCTGCTCTTTTCAGCAGCCGGGTTTATGGCAGGTGCTTCCTATGACGTCCTGGAGCACCAGGCAGAAATACAGCATCGGGGGTGATAATAAGATGAATGGTTGGGGAAGACAGTGGCTTCCTGATACCGTGCTGAAGAACTACCTAACAAGTTTCCTGTTTTGAAAGTGAAATGCTATTTAGAGAAGAATCTCTAGGAAGAGAAACAGATATCTGGAAGAGTGCTTGAAATTAAACCATCATTTATTCTGCACGTTTAAACACTTTTAAAGAATATCTTGAACACACTGCGTATTTTTCTGTTGTTTATCTACTCTGTCACTCCCTGTGTACTTCTTACATTTTTGGTATACTTTGAGTGGTAGTATTCAAGACTTTCGCAAGAAAGAAAATTAAAATACTTGGCAATATCTGTAATTAGAAATACATGAGGCAGAGCGTTCCATTGTTTATAAACCCAGCAGTTATTACAAGCATTTCAACATCCTTGCAAAAGCATTAGGTAGACTAAAATTTATTTTGATTTTCAAAATTCATGTTTTATGTACATTTCTAAATGCCGTTCAGTTTCCTTCCTAGCTGTTCTCTTTTTCCTCTCAACACATAAAAAAAAAAAATGAAAATACACATGCGTATGTATGTGTGTATGCTTATGTTATTAGATATCCCATGTATATTAGTCCATAAAATTAGAAAATATTAGGTACGGGGTGCTATGGCAGGTGGGAGAGCGCACGCTCCATGTAGAGGGATCAGATCCTATCAGTCGGTGCCATGTGCAACTGTGGACCTTTGCCTGGTCTGATTTCTCAAGAAAACTGAAAATCTGGGTTTTTATCTAAAAACCTCCCAGTTTTTCAATGCTCGTGACTGATTTAAAAGTTTTTATAGAGCGCATATAAATTAATACTATGCTGAATGTGTAGTGGCACATTCAGAGAGACCGTTCGAAGAGTTTTAAAGCAGGGGAGCAGCAGGATCAGACATTCCATTTTGGAAGGTCCGGGCCACAAAGGATGGACCGAAGAAAGTTTGCTCCGTGAGGCTTCAGTGATGGTGGTCCAGGCAACAGCTGATCAGGCCTTGAAAGGAATCTGTGGGGTCTGAGTAAAGAAGAGGGATAGAAAACATGATAGAGAACCAGCAGACTCTGATCGACCTCAAAATACAGTGTCTTAAGTATATATAATAAATTATAATATAAAGTGATGCCATAATTAAAAGGTAAAAATATTTGATAAGAAAAATTGGGGGTGCGGGGACGGGCTCTGTGTAAACTGGTAGAGAAGATAGTCATGTAAAAAGAAAGATTTAGGGGGCGCCTGGTTGGCTCAGTTGGAGTGTGCGGCTCTTGATCTCAGGGTTGTGGGTTCAAGTCCCATGTTGGGTGTGGAGATTACTTAAAAATAAAATCTTTAAAAGACTAGATTTAGGTGAGGCACAGAGAGGAATTTTTAAAATAAAACAATTGTGGAATCATTGAAAAGATTTAATAGGATATTTCATCTACAAAGTAATAGAAGCCACAAAAGAGGCTTTAAATTATTTATTATCGGGCGCGTGGGTGGCTCAGTTGGTTGAGCAACTGCCTTCGGCCCAGGTCATGATCCTTGAGTTCTGGGATCGAGTCCCACATCGGGCTCCCAGCTCCACGGGGAGTCTGCTTCTTCCTCTAACCTTCTCTCCTCTCATGCTCTCTCTCACTTTCTTTGTCTCTCAAATAAATAAATAAAATCTTAAAAAAATAAATAATAATTTATTATCTTGTATAACAAGACATCCAGAGATAGCTGGGGAAGTGAGCATCTCAATGGTATGGTCAGGGACCGCAGTCTGGCCATCTCCCTGTTTTGCTGCATTCTGTATATTGGTCTCAGGTTGGACCACCAGCACTGGGTATAGCCCCCTATGCAGAGGATACTATCCAGAGACAGGAAGAAGTTTTTAAATCAAATACACCCTCTGAGAAAGCCTTGTTCTCATGTCTCAACTGACCAGAATTGTATCACATTTTTCAACCTTTTGCAGGCAAAGAGAATGGAATTATCATGACTGACTAATTGAAATTCATCCCTGAGATAGCAAGAAGGCTGTCATCTTCCCTGAGCACAGGGGATTGACTTTAGGAAGAAAACCAACCTATTTAAACCAATTTCCTTTCCTGTAAAATGGGAATAATTGTAGGTCTTCTTGAAGATTAGTTGAGATAACACATATATGATACTTAGTGTCATGACTGTCACATTTTAAGTGTTCAGTAAATGTTAGTGTTTGGGTTGATAGATAGTCATCTTTTGTTTTGAGTTTCTGAACTTGGAAGAGACTTTAGTCTTGGTTTAACAATGAATTTCTTGAGGCACCTGGCTGGGTCAGTCAGTAGAGCATGCAACTCTTGATTTTGAGGTCGAGTTTGAGCCCCACGCTGGTGGTAGTGTTTACTTAAAAAAAATTAAATCAATAAAAATTTTTAAAATTTTAAAAAGAAAACTCTTAGTAGGAAACATTTTTAAATTTAAAACTAAGTAGACTAATATGAAGTTACTCTGAAAGAATCAACTTACCCTTTTATTCCTATAGAAATAGTGAGCTGGGATTGAAAAGTACGGGATAAGCCTCAAGAGATCCGGTTCTGTTCTTTTCTATGTCCTGTCTGAAGCCACAGGCCTTTCCCTCCATTGCAGTGGAAGGAGGCGGCCACCCTTGATTACCTGACACTGTCCCTCTTTCCTCCCAGCTCAGCTGACTTGTGCTCCTACTTCAGAGTGCAGTTAAACAGCCGCACTTGAAGGCAGAGTAGGTGCTGAGAAATAATTCCCATTCATTCCTCTAAATGTTGAACCATTTAGGTGATTCTGCCGCTCCATAAAGTTACATCTTAATGTAGAAAATTCATTAATGTGTTGAAAGAGGTTGAAACATAGTTTACTTTCAAAAGAATGTCAAAGAGCAAGAAGATATCTGTATAATACCCACTGCACCAAACAAAAAGCTGCTTTCTCATATATACTGAGAGTGGCCCTTTGTAATAGAAAGAAAGCCAGCTCCCATAAGCCTCTTGAATTTCTCTGGGCGAACATCCCAGCATATGGCATTGTTACTGTGTTGCTGTAATTTATGTAAATGTGTTGTCAGAGATGAATTAAAACTTATAGTTGTAAATCTACAAGGACACAGCTGTAACTCACACAGATTTATCACTTGTGGATACATATATCAAGACTCTGGAATTACTGCCTCTACCGTAGACAGAGGTTAAAGAAGAAGGTAACAGCTTACACGCCATTACACATGCACAGCAGTTTGTCATTCATCGGGAGTGGTCGGCATACAGAATACATCGGGGACTGTCCTTCACCCAACACAGTCTGAGCGGCAACTTTCAGCGAGAATGCTGAAAGAAAGATCACCAGATGACGAGCTAGAAAACTTAGTCTTACATCCAATGACTAACCCTGTCCCTGAACTTCTCCAAGCCTAAGTTTACTAGGTATCAGACCGTTTTTTCAAAAACCTGTTAATACCACCCCCAGCACACTCCGTGTGGTTTTGGGGAGGTAGCCATGCATTCATTCATTGGTTCAACAAATATTTATTGAGTGTCTACTGTATGTCAGGCACACATTGTTTTTTTCAGGCTGAAAGAAATAATTGAGGCCAACATCCTTATTTTTGCCAGAAAGCAAAGAGAGGCCAGAACGATGAGGTGCTTTACAGAGTATGTGAAAGGGTCTTTGAAAATTGCGAAGTGCATGCGAGGGGAAATAATGATGAATGGTAGTACAGAGCCAGCCAATATCTCCTTTATGTGATGGTGTGTGTGCGCTTAGTTCTGATGTTTCCACCTGACTGGCTGGGACTTGCTCTCCTATGACTTCACCGGGCACTGCTATTTAGCATTGTTCTTTCTAAGCCAGGTGACATGTCAGAATCACGTGGGAAATTGCAGAGTGGGTTTTTCCTACCTCAGACCTATGAACGAGAATCACTGTGGCAGGGACCCAGATATCTACATTTTTGTGGTATGCTGCCAGGTAATTCTAAGGCAGACTGGAGTTGAGAAACTCTGGGCTTATGGAATAAAATGGCAAATAAGAGAAACAAATAATGTTTGGACTATGGTGAATTAATATTTGAAGTCCCCATGCTCTGTAAAATCAAACAGCTTAAAAATAGGAATAGCTTGCATTAGATCTAGAATCATAGAGATGAAAATAGAGACTTAGGATGGCTTCAACGGAATTTGATTTAGATGAGGAGGTATCACCATTGAAAAGGCAAGGTAGCAATATTAAAGAAAGGTTTAGAGGAGGAAAACCAATCACAGCTCCCTTACCCCCCACACACAAAGATTTTACATTTATACATTTTTTAGATTTTTATAGTCATGGTCTACATATCCCTATGTTTGCTTTGAAATATTACATAAAATCATAACACTTTATCTTATGAGGTTTTAGTTACCCCTTTCTGTGCAGAAATTTCTCTTATTGTTCTAAGCTGAGCTGAGACCAGAACCCTAGATTTTCATATTGCATTTGAGAATTCTCCCGTTATTATGTTAGGCCAGTTCCCCCCCCCCCCCCCGACAGAGCATTAAGCAGCTGCTGTTGGGTACATGTATAAGCCTCCTTTTCTCTTCACAGTTCCCTTTCTGATGACTTTTCTGTTCTTCAAATTATAAGAGGAGGGAGACTCCACCAGATAAAATCACTAACTGAAAATGTGCTTACAGAAGTCACTGATATCTTATTAACCCCTTATAGCTTTGTCCCTAATTGGGAGTTTTCCCCAGCTATTCAAATAAACCCACAATTCAAGACTTTTCTATCCCTGGATATCTCTCACAATATGGTGGGATCTACCATATCTGCAATGTTCAAATAACTTATTAATTTAACAAATATTAAGTATTTACTGTGTACTAGCTACTATATTAGTGCTACAAACTACTGAAATAATATATTTCTCCTTAATGGTTATGAGGAAACTAATACCACCTCCAAAAACATAACAAGAGGAGCATTCTTAGCTACCTTGCTTTTCTAAGTGGTGAATCCAATGAAATTCCCAGGATATGAGTCATTTCCCATATTGGGCGAATACACTAAGCATTTAGTGTGCCGGTACATCCTTAGTAATATACAAAAGACATTGTATACCAAGGACATTTTTTTGCAGAACAGCAAGAGACAAGACTAGAGAGATGGGCTGGAGCTAGGTCACAGAGGCCTTTGAGTCATTGATGAGAGATCCCTCAGCACTATCCCTGACTGGAACAGGGAGAGTAAAGATAGAAATGGACCAACTTGAGATATATTTGAAGGGGAACTCATGAAATATTTGGTATGGTCATTGAGAGAGTGAGGTAGTGAGGATGATTTCTAGGTTTTGGGTTTGAGCCAGAACCAAATGGGGATGGGGAATATTGGATGGGGAATATTGGAGGAGAAGCAGATTCATGCCATAAGGAGTAGTGGAAAATTAGTCGCCTAGTTGTTGATGTTAACTTTGATAAGCCTAGTAAACATGCATGTGGAGCTGTCCAGTGGCTTTAGAGATAAACCTTTAGACGTCACTGACATGTCGATGTGCTTAGAGCCGTGGCTGTGGATGAATATACAGCCAAAAGAAAAGCTCGGATAGAGTGAGAAAGGTTGGGACCAAGCCCTCAAAACAGTCACCATTTAAGGATGAGATGGGAAGAGATTCATCCGTGAGAATGGATGGCTGGAGGGCATGAAGAAAATGGGAAGACTGTGGTGTCTTAATACTAAAAGAGGAGAGTGTCATGGAGAAATGCTGCTGAAAGGTCAAGGAAGATAAAAATTAAGAGAAGCCCGTCCGATTTGGCAACAGAAGGTCGGTGTTTCAGTGTGGTCGTGGGGAAGGGAGCCTGGCAGCAGTGAAGCCATGGGCAGGCAGGCCTGTGTAGACCACTCTTTCAAGAAGCTTGGTTGGGAAAATGAGAGAGGAGACACAGCTAGGAATAAATGTGGCATCAAGAGAGTTTTGCTTTTTCAGATATATATACTTTGTAATGCGCTGTAGAGTATTTGCGTAAGGGGAGGACCTGACCCATGGTTTACCGAAGTAAAACATTTTGCAGTAGGAAGTGGTTTAAAACAGAGATGAAAGATACTGTTTTGGATTGGCTATGGAGAAGACAGTCCTGTATATTTTCTGTATCCTGATATATGTTAGAACTATTATTCTGAGTCGTTTTAATATCAATTTAATGTCAACTTAGAAAATACAAGTGGCATGAGATCTCTGCTAAGAAGAGTAACGAAAGACCATTAAGATAGACCTTTGAAATCACAGACCAAGACAAAGAGCAATACCTTCATATCTAACTTGAATGAGGGACATTTGTCCAGGGATTTCAAAGACGCATTCATTTAAAATTTGGTGCATTTCAAAAGCACTCAACTTATGAGTATTCTTTTTTTTTTTTTTAACTGATGAGTATTCTTAAATGAAACTGTTCAGTAACCCTGTGCTTCTAAGATTAAAGGGTATTTCTTTTTTTCCAAGGATAGAGCACTAGTTGGCTACATATTTGACTCCTTAAATATACTTATATTAAATATAAATATAGCATGGCCGAAACATTCTTTTCATATTAGCAAGAAAGAGGTATCACTTTTGATATGCACTGTTTTTAGAGGTTTTCTCTTCGTTTTCTCTGGACAAGAGAGAGGTAGTAGGCTTAGGGTTCAGTTTGTACTTCTGAATTCCCACCAAGGGAATGCAAGTGGCCTCAGAGGCTTGAGCTGGTCTCTTACGGTTTAGCTATCTTGCTGAAGAAAGCTTCGCTCGGATTTTTCACCTTTTCCATAAAGCAAATAGAGAGCTGTTTACAACAGCCTTTGTCTGGCTTTGGCATTGATTTTAAATCACCTGGATTGATCATGTGGTTATGGGACTTTTAAAAATCCCACCAAACACCAGACCTCTATACACAATTCGAATTGAGGGGTTTTTAATCTGCTAGCATAATGTCTAGGTGAGTACATTTTTTTAATTATCTTGACTTCTGCTCATGTTAGGTGGGAAAAAGCACTGTTCTATTGCACAGCGTCTGGGGTTTTGTAGATGCTCTTAAGCACGCAGAAATGCTCCTAGTTTTCAAAATGAGGAAGCAGCTAGAATCTATGCCTGGCTGGAGTGTTTCACTGCCCAGGCAGTTTCCTCAGCCAATGAGGGGAAAATATGCAAATCAGCCAGCTGTCCTGTCACACACTCCTTCGCAGGACAACACAGGATTTAGGCAAGCTGATCTCAACCGGATTTGACAAAGAGGTGGAAGGTCTAAAATTAAATAGGTCAACACAGATTCTCTAATAATTGGTAGATGCGAAGGGACAAAGAGGGATCCCATAGGAAAACTGCTTTTTAAAGACTGCTGATATGATCACTTTTCATTTTGGATCTCCCATCATTAGTGGCATCTGTGTCTGAACCTTCTTATTTGAGGATGAAACACTTCCTGTTTTTCATTAATCACTCTTTGGATTATTTCTATATGATGAGGGTTTTAACAAAGTAAATATTTGTAAAGAGTCCAACTACTTCAAGAAACTAACTTTTTCTTTCTTAAGGCAGGTATTTTTCTAAGCCTTGCTGTAGTACCTCAATTTCGTTGTCATGGTGACTAGATAATATAATACAACTTTTCAAAAATGAAAACCTGCTTTTAACCATATCCTTCCAACCAAGTAGTCATAAATGTAGAGTTTAGAGTGGACAATTTATGCTCAGTTTCTCTCCTAGCTAAACTCGACTTTATAGACATCGGATTTCAATAATTACACACACACACACACACACACACACACACACACACACACACAGTAAACCCCCTGTCAGTCTCCTGATAGGAAAACACAGTAAGCACCAACAAAGGAATTGTTGTTTTTTAATTAATATTCTTTCTAGTTAAAAGACGTGCATCCCCCGAATCATAATTTTGGAGTATTGTGATATCACCCTAAACAATATAGTACTATTTTCCTTAGTATGTATAAATAATTGTCAGTGAATAAAGAAAAGGAAACAGGAAAGTCTCTTATCAATAGGCTGCAAAAAAAAATAGGCTGCAAAAATAACATTCTTTGAAAGTGTGGTGAAAATCCTATAAGAGGTCAGTGCTTTGTTTCCTAAATTCACTCACAAGGCATTTTTTAATATTCTTTCGATGTTGTAACAATAGAAACATTGCAATCCTTCCTATAACATTATGTTGGAGGAATGTTTACAGTATTTTACACTTGAGCTAGTGTACATTTTACTGCTTAAAGATGTTATTTTATCTATTGGGGAAAAAGCATTAATTGTAAGATACTAATAAAATAAGAAATAAACCTCAAAATGCTTTCCACTGTTCTTTTTTTCTTCCAGCGTATTTTCTCCACATTTCAAGAAAGATGGCTTTACATCTTTACATAGTAACTTAGAAATAACACCTAATGATTAACAGAATGATGGATGTGATGAATCACCTTTTTCTTGAGAAATAATAAATCAACATATTCCTACCCATAAATTTTTACTGAAAAATGTGAAATATTAGCAGCATATATTTAACGAGATGTCAGATACAAAAACTGTCGACAAAATGTTGCCCTCATAACCAGTAGACTACATTAAAATGTTACATTCTTTTTTTATAACAACTGAAGTAATTCAGATTTAATTTATAATTTTCTGAATTTAGTAGTTTTACTCCTTGTTATCACTTTTCTGATCATAAGCATGGACATGATCTGCTCGAACATCGTCAGTATTAGATAGACCCCAAAGTTAAGCAAATAAAACCTCATACTCTAGAGTTTACTCATAACATTTTTGGTTAAACTTTAATTTTAGGATTATAAACTGAAATATTCATAAGATCAGGTGTGCCCTTTTTACAGTTAAGTAGTTCCCCCTGGCCCCTATTTAGGTAGCGTTGTTTGTTGTTTTGTTTTGGTTTTTGTTTTCCCTCTTGCTCTGGTTTCATTTTTAGGCAGTCTTTACAGTGAATTCTGTTTGGATTTTCTGGACACTTATTTGAAGGATGCATTTGTGAATACATTAACGGTTAGTTGATTGTTAATTGCACAGCAAGTTTGCTTTATTTCCGTTTTGGGGGTATTTTTCCTCGAGTAGCCATAGTGTATTGTGGGAAGTGGAGCAGGGCAGTGTCCTTCCCCTGGCTGTATTGATTTGCCCTTCAGCTGTGTGCAGTGCAGAGAGAACCTCAGGCCTTGTTGTTGATTATCTACACAGTGTCTCTGGGAGCATTATTGACCCATTGCCGCTGACTGCCTGTGGCTCTTGATTTTTCACACCGTCTCCATGACACTCATAATAAAACATACTATCTTATTGCATCTCAGCTCGGAGAGCCAACTGATTCAGCCCTAGAATACTACAGTGTTTCTGGAGAACATTTATTGTATGTGGGGGAAAGTGTTGTAGCAATTTTAGGATTCTGTCTTGTATAGTTTTAATAGCTACCTCTATAGCAAGATTCCACACACACTATTACATTTTTATTGTTTTTAAAAAGCCAATACTAGGTCTGCATATATTGTTAACATGGAATTTTGCATTATTAGTACAAAATTAATTTTAGAACACTGAGATAATAAAAGGAATATTCTGTTTTCACATTAAGCTTGACAGGTTGCTAGAATATTCATTTTCAAAACTAAATTTTGAAATTTGTCACAAGGATTATGCTGTGACTTGTACTATGGTAAATGATAGTTTGGTTTTTTTTTCCAGATTTCTGATTGTATTTGAAGAACATGCTTCTAATTTGCTATTTCCAGTGTGTTCTCCAAAACACATTTTAACTTCTGATAGGTGTTATGTCATTTCTTATAACTTGATACCCTTTCTTCTTAGTTATCTTGGAAGACTTTTTAAAATTTAAGCTGTAGTTAGTAGAAAATGGATTTCTTTGAGCATATTTTGTGTGCGTGTGTGTTGTTTTGGAGGTTTCATATTTTTTGAAATACCAGATTATTTTATTTTGTATTTCCCATTTTTTTCCCAATCCACAATCAGCATTAATAATTCCTTTGTATCCTTCATGTTGATTGGTAGTATAGTGTTTAAAAAAAAATCTCAGAGATCCTGAGAAATAGGTTTTGATTCTGTTGGTGCAGAGAGGATAAAATGAACATGTTTCTTAAAGGTACTTTAAATAATTTAACCACTGTAAGTACTGGTATGAGTATAAATGGTAAAATAGTTCAAAAGAAAGTAATTATTCTTGCCAGAAGTATCTGGACATTTTTATAGAAAAGATAAGTCCAAGCAAGAGTTACAGGTTACGTTAATGTCGTTGGTTACTTTTTACTGAAGTTGTTTAAGAGTGTTTTCATTAAAACAAACTAAAATTACTTTAACAAGCCTATTTTTAATAAATTTAGGTTGGGGGAATTATAATAAAGCTAATTTCTATTAGTATGTGTCAGATTTCACAAGTTCCTAACCAGGGTCTGGTTCAGAAATGTTTTCTATAAAACTGTTTAACAGTATGTTCAGATTAATAGGACCTCACCACTGGAAAAATGTTAATAGTTTGACCATTTATATCAGTGAGCTTTGTCACTCAATTTTTTAACACTTGAAAGCATTATGCATTTGCATTGGTGGACTTAGTGTGTATTTTCTTGTTTTAGCAAATCTAAACATGCGCTTTTTAAAATATCAAACTGTCTTAAATAAGAGCTTTTTAACTAAATTTTTTTAGCAAGTATTGTTTTGGCCTAGTGGAAGGATACAGCATAGCCTCAGGAAGCTGCCTCCAATAGATCTTCACAAAACCCCAAGCAACTGTTTTCTCTAATTCCTGTTGGGTTGTTTTTCAGTTAATTTACTTTGGGTTTATGTCCATTGATGTAAACAGAAGCCAGTGACAAAAAATCAGAGGAAAGGTGTCCCACTTCTCATCCTTCCAAATGAGTGGTGTTCTTTAAAATTAAAAAATTAATCCCCCATGATTCTTCATGCCACACCTCAGAAAGTTTTAGAACATGTGATAAGGATAGACGTGATATCTTACAACTCTCAGACAGAGGACTTTTTCAAATCTGGGTATCTAGGCTTGGGCAACATTTCATTGACCTCTGGAAGCAGTAACAGGGCACACGGGCCCATTGTTATGCAAGCAGTGTTTTTTCAGAGCCAACTTCTACTTTATGGATTTAACACCCAGAGTATGTCTGCGTTGGAGTCAAGTATCAAGTTTACAGTAAACCTCGGTCACAATGGCTTTGAGCCCTCCAACCCGATGGTTTTTGATAGCTCGAGGTTTGTGTTCCACTTAAGCCTAAGTATTTCCGTGTGTTCACACCACTTTAAAGTATACAGAAGGCTTTCCTCTAACCAAGTCCTACTTATCAGGTACTGCAAAGGTTAAGCCTTATCATCTGCTCCAAAAAAAAAAAAGGTGAGGTTTCATCAAAAACTTCCATCCTCACAACCTTTTCGACCACAATTTGATGATTATTATTGATTATTTCACAGCCTTTCACTCACGCTCTGCCACTGCGGCCAGCCCTGATATACAGATAGGGCTGCAGTCCAGCTAAAATAAGACTCCATCTTGATAATGGACTGAGATGAGATACTGTTATTTGATAAAGATAATTGATGTTTCACAGCGAATTGGAAAGCAGCTTCAAGTGCACCGTATTCGGAGCTATATTCTATCCACAAATATGGCAGTTGTTTATAAAAATAGAACAAAAGAACTAAAGTTAAGTATTCAGACCTGGCTCTTTCAAAGCATTTGATGCTGGGGTTTTTTTGGTTTTTTGTTTTTCATGTTTGATTATTTTAAGTTCCACTGTGGGGAGCTGGAAATTGGAAGGGACATATCATGTTATTTTCCCTCTTCGGTTTCAGGTTAGTTTGTTAAAATCTTACATGGCATGGGTGTTATTGATCTGCTCCTTTTCAGACTTAATACCTAAATTCTGTGTTTGGGTTGTGATGAATCACTGTCATGCATAAGCCCAGTATCTTAGGTCAAAGTGAAATTTTACGTTATCATTAATTTCGTGAACATTTTACATGCGTTATGAAAACACAATTTAAATTATTGATCATAAACATCATGTCTTGTGGCAAAGGCAGTTTAAATCTGTGAATGCAGTTTGGGCTTCTCATTTATTATTAACAAATTTCTCCAAAAATAATATACAACTCACTGTATGTGTTAACTCATCGTGCTCCCTTCTGCCACCAGGTTTAAGTTGATTAAGGTATCATTCATCTTAGGTGCTGTTCATCTGATTTCTTTTAGTCTTATCACCTTTGTAACCCCTAATTAAGCAATAAGGCTTGACAGGGAGTATGGTTATCATGAGATAATGACACCCCAAGTGTGTTGTGAGGCACAAGGTTCAGCTGAGTGCTTCTAAACCTCTAGGGGTGTGATTATCTCATGATAAACATGCCACGTTGCTGCTCATTGATATCATTGTTGCATATACACGCGGCTGGAGTTGGGATAAAAGTGACACTGCCTCCCCCACCTTCTTACCCAACCCAATTGTTGATTTTATAAACTGCTTGGTACAAATCTCAGACTTATAAGTCAAAATGTGAACCCATAAGCTTTTATTTTATTGTACAGGTAGGATAGTTGACTTGCGAATGCATCTTTGAACAAAATAGAAATTGACGGTCTTTTTTAAAGGTAAAGTTTTCTCGGGAGAAAGTCTGCATCGAAAGCAAAGATATTTTTGATGTAATTTTGCAGCAGTTGGTGGATCCCACAGCAGTAAATGGTTAAAAATTAGGTGTGCATGTGCTTTTATGTAAATGAAGGTGTTAAGTAGTTGAAAGTGCTCTAGGAAATATTACTGGAATTTTGGTTTGGAAAGTCTCTTTTAGCTTATCACTTGTAACTGTCACAATTGAAAATAGACCAGTGCAGGGAGAAGAGAAAATAGTAGTTTTGTAATTTTATTTTAGTTCAGATGTCTGGTGAATTGATACTATTTCAGGGAAGAATCATTTTTATTTTCTTGAATAGACCCTAATTTGGTATTTAAAAGGGAAAATGAGATTATCTACAGTAGGACTGACCTGTGAAAGGGAAAAAGAGACCACCTTTTAGATGATCTACCTTCTTAGGAATATGTGTGTATTCATATTGTTTAAGAAAAGGGGAAATACTGAAAGTACCATTGCTGACTTTTGAATATTTTCAGTATGAATTTAAGTTCAGCATGCCTTCTAAAACAGAACTACTCACTGGAACTTTTTTGTGATGAAGAAAATGTTCTGTATCAATGTTTTCTAATACAGTAGACACTAAGCGCACATATAGCTAATGAGACTGAAGACCTGAATTTCTTGTTTTATTTCATTTTAATTAATTTAAATAGCTGCATTGGCTGATGGCTAATATATTGGATAGTATAGTTCTCAAGAAAAAAAGAAAATCCCTGAAAGTTCATCTTTCTTGAGGTCCTCTTACAAAATTATTGAGAAATGAATGATTTTGTGGCTTAAAAGAGTATTTTCCGAGGAATTAGTCTATTTTATAATTTTTATTTTAATGTTTAAATAAAAACTGAAAAGGTCTGTTAGTTTTACAAAGATCAGAAATTCTCCTTAGCTAAACTTCTATTCTGTCTCTAATTCATATTCAGTTTTATAGAAGTTCCTGTCCAGTAGCTAAGCATTGAATGCATGTTCAACTACTAATCTAGTTATGAAATTAAAGTACTAGCTTTCCTGGCAAAGTGAAACACTTTAAGAAGAATTTCTGTCAACCAAAAATGGTGGGATTTGTTATGTCTGTTTATTAAAAGATGTAGTCCTTGATCATACCATATAGTTTTATTTATCACATAGAGAGAAAAAAAATTTTTTTTCCTAATAAGAAAGCGTCCAAGCTTGCCTTTGTTCGTGTAGGTACAGTTTCGTAATTTGAAAAGATCAAGAATATTAGTTAAACTTTGAAAGCTCTGTTGGTAAATCCAGCCTTGATCATTTTCATAGCCTAGTTTATTCATTCTTAAAACAACCTTTGGATTTTAAACTAAAATATTTACCAAGCCCCAGTCTATATGTGAGTGTCCTCTAAACGAACTAACTGGTACATGTAAAACTAATGTCTTTCTTTAAGTGGAAAATAAACATTTCTTAAAGCATAAGCTGGTAAGTACTATTTTTGTTGGTATTATGTATTCGTATTCATGTTTTTTCATATGATTAGAGCATCCCAGGCAGAAAACTGTAAACAACATTGCCAATATATAAATGCATAGTATTTGATATTAAATCCATGAAACCAAAAGGCACGTGAAGTGAAGACCCAGGGAGCCCTCTTTCATTATGGGAATTGCGTTGCCATTCATGGCAAGTAAAACTATAAACAAAGTTCTAGAGAAATCCTTAGGTGAAGAGCAGTGAGTAGCAGTAGAAGCTTGCTGTCATTATAGTCCAGAGAGAAAGGAGCCTTTCCTCCTTTTACAGGTGGGAATCAGAAGATGGGAGGGGCTGATCTGTGAGCTAAAAGCACATTTGGAAATCTTTTTGCATTTCTAGATCCCAGCACACTCCCAACACCTTTATATTTAATTTTAAGCAAACTTTTTTTTAAGATACTGGAAGTTATTTTAAAGATTTTATTCATTTATTTTTAGAGAGTTCAAGCCAGGGGGAGGAGCAAAGTAGAACGGAGAGGGAGGGGAAAGAATCTCAAGCAGGCTCTTGTGTTGAGCAGAGAGCCCTATGTGGGACGTGATCTCAGGACCCTGAGATCATGACCTGAGCCAAAACTAAGAATCATACGCTCAGCTTAACCCGCTGAGCCATCCAGGCGCCCCAGTAGGAACTTATTTTAAAATAAAATATCCTACAGATGAAATCATATGATTCCTAAGATTTTCTTGGAAACTAAATGGGAAGGGGAAGAAAAGATAGGTCTGGTTGAAGCAAAATTAACCATGAATTGATTATTGTTAAAGTTGTTGAAGGGTTCATAGAGGTTCATTATGCTATCTATACGCTTTTGTGCATGTTGAAATTTTCCGTAAAAATTTTAAATATAAACAACTATAAATATTGGGTTACTGTAAATATTAGTATCACTAATAATAATACTTGTGAGGTAAGATTTACCCATCCCATAGTTATTCTCCTTTAAACTCTTGCTGTTGCTCTGCTCATCGTTCACGAGGCTCCCCCACGATCTCTGTACTTAGGCCACACTAGCTCTTCTTTATGGTGCGGGGGGAAGGGAGGTACTCTAATGTCTCCTTCTCACTCATACCCCAGAACCTTTGCACATGCTCTTTCCTCATTTAGGACCCCTCTTCTCTATCCCAAATATCCCATCTATCTCCTTGACTTAAATTAACTGCTATCCTCACTTGTTCCTAAACCCAGTGGTCACTGTCTATGTCACTGATACACCCAACTATACTGTTGGGGACTAGACTGAATCTCGTTCTGTTCGGTATCCATCCAGAGGCCCAGTTGCTCACTTCCTGTCCTTGAGATTGAAATCAGGGCATACGCTTTTCTCAGCTTTAGATACAACATATAAAGATTCTGACTCTCCTTACTTGCTACTCTAACCCTCCTCCTTTGTTTTATAAATAGTGGGAGAGAAACTGGTCAAATGAGATTCAAATTAATCTTGAGAGAGATGAAGGACCATGGTAATGCGGGATATGCCTGCTTCCCCGGAGGGCAGGGGTGAAGAGCTGTAAACATTTCAGACATCACATGGACCAAACACAGCAAGTTTGCATGCTAGACTGGGCCTGCAGGCAGTCTGCAGATGTGGATAGAAACAAGAGTGATTATAGGATGAGAAAGAAAAATCTGATTCTGTAAAACTCTCAGTATCTTATACCTCTGTTTAAAATGTGGTTTATTAACAGCAGTCCAAGATACTATTTAAAATGTGAACACCAGCATGCTTGGGTGGCTTAGTCAGTTAAGTGTCTGCCTTTGGCTCAGGTCATGATCCCAGCGTCCTGGGATCAAGTCCTACATTGGGCTCCCTGCTCAGCGGGGAGCCTGCTTCTCCCTCCACCTGCTGCTTCCACTGCGTGTGCTCATTCTCTCTCTATCTCTCTGACAAATAAATAAATAAAATCTTTTAAAAAAAATGTGAATACCAATACCCTACTTTAAAATGTGATTCCACAAATCTCTAAAAGGAACAAAATATTAGTGGAGAGAGAAGATCACCATTTTTCAGTTCACTTTCTCATTATGAGTTCAAGTATAATTTAATGCAGTGCTCAGACTAGTCATGCCTTTCAAAACATATTATTATTTATGTTATAAATATATCTTGCCAGATTTTTAACATTCCCCTTTCCTTCTTCTAATTAATCATATTAATCAATTAAAACTCAAACCATGAGGCCTGCTCAGTGTAAAGTAACCTCAGGCTCATGTTGTTTAATTTTATAAAGCACCCATAATGAAAAAGAATAATTCAGCTAATCAAATAACAACTTCCTTTCTCCTTACCTATCTTGATTAAGGCAACTGGTCTTCTGGAATCACTCCTGCTGCCTGAGAATCCATTCTAAGCTAGACATGCGACAGTGCATGTCTAATGCAATGTCTAATGTCTAATGCAAAAGTGCGTTAACGTGAATGCTTTAGAGCTGGGAAGATGGGGGTGCTTGCTTTCTTTTTGCACAGCAGCCTTGCATCTTGTAAATTAAAGTTCGTCTATGAGGCTGGAGTCGGGGGGCAGAGTAAGTGAAGGAGATTAAGAGGTACAAACTTCCAGGTTTAAAATAAAGAGATCATGGGGATGTAAGGTACAACATAGGAAATGTAGTCAATAATAACTTCGGTGGCAGATGGTGACTAGACTTATCATGGGGTTCATTTCATAATATATAAAATCTTGAATCACTATGATGTATACATGAAACCAATGGGATATTGTGTGTCAGTGATACTTAAATTATGTGTTGGGAAGAAACTACAGAATATTTTTATAAAGATGGAGTTGTCTGTGTGGAATGTTTCTTAATAAACTAAGGTATCTCAAAAGTGATAGAATCAGGATCAAGAAAATATGAGACTGAATTCAGGGGCCTTTACACACAGAGATTATTCCCAAAGGAATGGGTTTTCTTATACAAATTTTAAAATTAATTAACATTGAGTTCTGTCTAAAAGTAGAAAATAATATGTTTCTAGCAATATGGAGCATATTAATTAAGAGTTAGCTCTGAAAAGGTCTTCAGCATATAAATTAACAGTTTCGTGGTTAGGGCCATACAGAGCATAGGATGGTAATGGAGAACTGCTCCAAGGAATAGGTAGTAATTTTTTTGAGAAACAATGTAATTAATGTAAACGTAGTCAAATGACTTTTCCTGGCTGCACTGTATTCCCAGGTCCTGCTGTGGCTTCTCAAAGCCAGTCCAGGCTATCCCCAAATATTCCACTGGGCTAGGAGTTCAAGGATAGGCTGGTCAAGAGAACCTATAGCATGCTCTTGGGTCAAGTTTTCATTAAGGGACATGTCCCAGCTCTGGGTCGTGCTTGCACTTTACTTGGAGCTTGAATGAAAGAAGGCTAAAGCGCAAGCTGGTGTTAGGATGGCCTTGAGTCACGTGTCCTTCATGCTGGTCCAACCTGCAAGCTACCTCACTACTGTAATAGCCCAGTGTTTTGTGGAATGGTGTACCTCCCAAACTCAAATCTGTATCGTGGTAATATTGCTAGTAGTTGACTACACGTTATATCTCTGTTTACATATTTGACAAAGAGTTTGAATAAAATAGAGTAATTTGGTGGATCGTGGAGGGAGACGCACTTAGTAAGCTAATACATCGACTTCCTAAGGAGCAAAGGAACAAAACCTCTCGAGTTATTTTGGAAATGATCAGATCATTTAAATAAACATCCATGAACTTGAGAAGTTGTATCTGATAACAAGAATTTGGAATTCAGTAAAGAAAACCGTATTTCTCAAGTTTCTGCCCAATACTTAGCTCTTATCCAAGAAATTTGGCGTGTGGGCGCCAAGTTTGACATAGTAATCAATTTAATTTTTTTCTTTTATTTTCTTTTGGAATGATGCCATTTTCTATAATGAGATGGGGCTGCCTGGAAAAATAGTAAACTTGCTGACCACTCTGTGAAGCCACATACTGTGATTTTAAATTTTTATTGTAAAAAGTGTGACGTCGTGTCTAGAGTAAAGGCTCTTAAAAAATTGAATTTGTATCAAAAGAAATGCAGAAATGTATCTAATTTACCTCTGTCTCCCTGCATCGGCCTTTTCAGCTTTTAACTCTGTAAATGCTCCATTTTAAGTGTGTTAGCAAAGCACTTTTGTTCAGGCTGTCAAAAGGAGCTTCTGTCTAGGGATGATGGTGGGATGTGGGGGGTTGTATGTTTTTCCTGTTCACCCTAATTTATAGGAAACCCTTTCACAGGAATGGTATTTTCCTGTAAAGTGATCGGTCATTTCCAGGATAATCTTCTGATTACTGGATACATATTTGGCAGTGATCAGGCAGATAAATTGCTGTCAATCAGTTGTATGGCAATTGCCAAAGGAAATGGACTCTTTGTTGCTAGTAGGTCACTTATTTTACCTTTTTTTGTTGATTAAAATGGAACCAGTAAGAATGTTCATTCATGACTATTTAAGGGGCATTTTGCCGTATTCTACATCTGTCCGCATCCTCTGTTGAAGTAAGTGGAAATCCTTGGAAACTCGTGACTTTTGTTATGCTTGTGGCATTCCTGAGTTCCTTCTTTTTCAACTATTCTGTTAATTTTTGACCACTAAATGGAGTTTCTCATATTATTAAGAATAAGAATTTGTTTATTATGTCTTGGGATTTTTTTTTTTTTTTACCTTTTTTGTGGTGGTGGTTTTTTTCTAAGTTTTCCCTAAATAAATAAACTCTCAAGACACTAGGTAAGTATGTTTACATTTGCAAGAGCCTAGTTTAATAGACTCCGTGATTTGAAAATAAGGAGTAGCGAGGTTTTCAGTATCCTTTGTTGGTAGACTATTTATTAGCCATACCTCATAGTGATCATTATTAAAAAAGCAAAATCCAATTGCATGCTACTCTAGAACACATTTAATCTTTTAAATCTCATAATAGTGTAGACTCCCCTCCTTCTAGCATCCAAAAAGTTCTAGACTTCAGGATTGTAAGAGGGGATTTTACCAAACTAGCCACATGCTAGAGAGTGTTAAATTTTCAGGACGTACCTAGTCATTTATTAATTCAGTCAACAGATATTTCGAGAAGCAATGGTACATTACTCAGATAAATTCTCAAAATATTAGAATTTAAATTGCTAAAACTACTTAGTTTCTGGGGGCCCCTGGGTGGCGCAGTTGGTTGAGCAACTGCCTTCGGCTCGGGTCATGATCCCGGAGACCCGGGATCGAGTCCCACGTCGGGCTCCCGGCTCCATGGGGAGTCCGCTTCTCACTCTGACCTGCTCTCTCTCACTCTCTCTCTCTTTCCTAATAAATAAATAAATAAATAAATAAAATCTTTAAAAAAAAAAAAAAACTACTTAGTTTCTTTAGCTGCTTATCAAATACTAATCCTGTTTAAATAATTTAAGCTAGAGTAAGAGAGACAAAAGTAACTTCCTTGGGACACCTGGTGACTCGGTTGGTTAAGTAAGTGACTGCCTTCAGCTCAGGTCATGATCCTGGAGAGCTAGGATCGAGTCCCGCATCGGGCTCCCAGCTCAGCAGGGAGTCTGCTTCTCCCTCTGACTCTTCCTCCTCTCGTACTCCCTCATTCTCCCTTTCTCAAATAAATAAATAAAATCTTTATTTTTTTTTAATCTTTAAAAAAAAAGTAACTTCCTCTTGAAAATCAGACTTCTAGATTTTCTGAGCCTGGTATAATGCTAAGAACGTAAAATTCTGAAAGCAGTGGCTGGTGTGCCTACTATGTACCTGTAGTTATGGGATAAATGAAAAAAGAAGAGGACCTCGAGAAAGCTGCCTTTGCTAAAATCCTGCCAGTTTCCTCAGAAACACACATTTTACTTGACCTCAGAGGGTGGGTTCCTCTTCAAAATGGTTATTTCCTGGCAAAAAGTTTAAAGCTACAAAATTTGTGATTTTTTTAAGGCGTCGTATAAATGATTACAGAATGTGTAGCATTTATTTCTTAAGGGAAAAAGAATCTGACTGATAGCCAGAACTGCATCCTCTTGGAACTAGCACTGTCATATACTAAAAGTATATTCCAAGCATAACTCATTCTGTCTACAGTAAACACCACTGGGATTCTATGAAATCACAGCTTTCTTCTAAATCATGTCCATATTGTCTGTTTCTGAACCATGCCTAGTTCTTCCAGCACTCATAGATTTGTCCTTCTTTCCTGTCCTGCCTCCAGGCATTCACCTCAAAATCCTAAAGTGTAGTCTTGTTTGCCAGAAAGTGTTACAGACTTCCTTTACTTGAGTTCATGAGAACTTCTAGAATCTACCTGGTTACTTGGACTTTCTGACACCCTCCCCCCTCTACCTCCTCTCTCTGCCAAATCCCCGGGTTCCGTCACAGTGTCAGCTGCCTTAGCAGGTGTAATGCACACACCTGGGGATTCCCTCCCCAGGGCATCGTCATGGAGATGGTCCATGTGAAAGGATATGTTGTCCTTTAGCTGTTGACCACTAGCTGGTCTGCTAGTGAAAGGATATGTTGTCCGGTGAGCCATATGGACTGACTTGGACCCATAGGGTGGGTGGTTGGAATTAGTGCACCTTTGGTAGCTGGGCCACTGGCTGCTTTTGAGCCTTACTGATTTCAAATCAAAGAATAGAGCAATAAATTGAGAGGACTGCCAGAGGGCTTGGAGCATCAGCAGGTCTGCTATTTAAAGTGAGTCCAGAAGTAGTTCATAAGAGACTGACTGTAATCCCTTCCCACTCTGGTTGATTCATCCATGTCTTAAAAATTCTTTTCTAATACAAATCGATTGAGAATCTGTTTCTGCTTTTAAGTTGCTGGTCCTCGGCTTCTACACTCTGCACAAGGCCTGGTCACTACTCTTTTTTTTTTTTCAGGTGAATCTAAATAAAAAGCTTGGACTTCCTTTGTACAAGGACTTTGGAGAAGAAATATGCCTTCTTCTCTCAAATTCTGGGGCTTTGAAAGACATTTTTATAGTTTAAAAATTACTGAAAATAGTTAAAATTTTTCAAAAAAAGTTAAATACTATAAGTTGAAAATGGAAAATTTATAGTAGTTTAACAAATTGATGCAACCAAAAATATATGTGCTGGGATATAAATAAAATTAGGCTACTTGGTAGGTTAGAAAGTCCTGTAGAATTAGGTGATGCCTGATAAAAATTTTGTTTTCCCTCCAACTTTGAGGCTGTTGGTCCAGTAAGGGTAAGAACCCCCAAGGGAATTAGAAATGTCCAGAACTATTCAGAAGGGGGTAGGGGAAACAGCCTCATTTATTCCTTTTGCTTTGTTAGCCAGTACAAACCGGTGCTCAAAATCTGGGGCTTCAGCAAGCAGCAGGCTGCTACATAATAGTCTTTATTCTTTCCAGCCTACAATGGTCATGTAAACATTTAAACTTATTTTTAATATTTTATTTTTTTTTAAGATTTTATTTACTTATTAGAGAGAGAGAGAGAGACTGAGAATGAGAGGGGAGAAGGTCAGAGGGAGAAGCAGACCTCCCACAGAGCCGGGAGTCCGATATGGGACTCGATCCCGGAACTCCGGGATCATGACCTGAGCCGAAGGCAGTCGCTCAACCAACTGAGCCACCCAGGCGCCCTAAACTTATTTTTAAAAGCTTCTTTAATAATTTCACCTGAGAGGTAGAAAAGAGCATATAATGTTTAAAGAATTGCCTGTAAATAGCCTTAAAAAAAGAAACTTCATCTTTTCCATACCTAATACAGAAAGAATCACATTTCTAAACCATAAACACTATCATGTGAGCTTAATATTAATGAAAGTTATATATGGAAATCCTTAATTGCCTGAGCATTTTATAAGAAACTGTGACTCTTGCATGAAGCCTTTAAAAAAAAAATCAGATTTAAAACAAACCTGGATTAAACAATGAATTGTTCAGAGGAAAAGAAGCAATTACTTCTCAGAAACAACATATATCCTTCTCCATGGTCTCTGGCAGAGTGTTTTCAAGTATGATTTGATCAATAACCTCACAGTAGTGGCAGATATAGAAAAGAATAAATGTTTATCACACGTGTAAACATCTGAGGCAAAGCTGAAGTATTTGCTGAAAAGACAACATCCATTCTTGAATTTTCCCCATGGGTCAGAATGGGGGGGCATTTACTGTTAGATCTGTAGGGCTGAGTATTAATGACTAAAACCGGAAATTAAACTAACAATTCATTTTTATCATAAATATCTGTGTGTTTCCCAGCAAAGTGAAATGAGGAATTTTGCTGAATTGTCCAAAGGGTATTTCCTTTCCATGTGGACAGACAACACAGGTCTTGGCAACCAGAGGGAGTTAGGGCAACTTGCTTTTTGTGGCTGCTTAAAAACAAACAAATACAATCAAGCCTTTATAAACCATTCCCCATAAAAAATATTTCCTAGTTCATCTTGGGATATTTTTTGGCACTCGGACTGGTCTCTTGAGCCCAGCTTTTTCAGAAGGAAGTTGAGTCAATTACTTGGGTTCTAAGCACAGGACCAAAGAGCTGCTGGTGCAGGCAGGATGCGCAGTGTTGATAGCAGGAGCCAAGACAGCCGGGAAGATAACCAGCCTGGTTTTCAGCGTGTTCCCTCCTTCGCACTGAATAAATAATAATTAAATAATAAGTGGGCGTATGATCTGTGTTTTAGAACTGACTTTCCTCCTAACTCTAGTTTTAGAGAAGCCCCCTTTCCTGATGATCTTTACAGGAAGGGTGAAGAGCAGAGGAGAAAGTCCTCCTTCTTCTTATTGAGTTGCTTTCTTACGTTCTGCGGAAAACAAAAACAAAGGAGTGAAGGCAAACCAAGTATACCTTTGGGCATCACGAGTCTTCCAAAACCTGGGCAGGAGAGTGCCAAGGTCACAGGGTGTTTCTGAAAAGAACAGTCTGATTTCCAAAACTCCAGTGTTTAGGCTGGGGAAAACCCACGTATCCTGGCATTTTGTGAGCCTCCCTGCCCCCTGGATCTACAAGAGATTGGGTTTAAACTGCCTGCCTCTTGGGAACCATGCATGTTCCTAGAATTCTTTCACTGGGCCTCAGGGAGGCAGAAGTCAAGTGTGCCATCTCTCAACATGTATATTTGACACTGCAATTGTAGGCATAATGCGCGTTTTTTTTTTAATATGTTCTGTTTACTAAAATCAGGTGAGAGTAGACGTTCTTAAAATATGGAGATAGGGGCATTCTTCATATGGGACAAAATGGTCTACAGGGAAAGGGTTGAATTCTGTTAGCACACTTGAAACCAGCATATCCAAACCAGCATATCCTTTAGTGGCTTTGAATTAATCATTTAACTTCCACACTTCTTTACTATGCTGTTTGCCTTTGTAACCCCTCCCACATAGAATTCTATTAAGGAAGATGATTTGAAGCTGGGAGGTCCATTTCAGTGAGTTATTCATCAAATGATACAACTGTGGAAAATCTTTATAAAATGCTATTATTAAAAGCAAGTCACTGAAAAAAAATGTACTAAGTTGTACACAAAAAAACTTTTTACCCAAAGAATAGCATTTTTTATGGATATGAATGTGGTTTAAGTGGCTGCTTACCCAGAAGCAATAAATGAGCATATTCTACTTATAAGAAAATATCTTTTAAAAATTTATAAATATTGAATAGTTGAGAAATTGTAGGTCTTACTCTTAATTGTTCTAAGTTCTTGATAGTACATTATAGCACTTAATAGCCCAGAAAAATAAGCTTTTAGCAACAGTATCCCACCCAGTACCAGTATGAATAATGTGTCATATAGAAGGCATAATAATTTATCCCATGATTTCAAGTATCTGGGGACGGCCTCTACATGAAGAAGTCAGAGTTATGAGAATATTTATGGAGTCTTATATTAGAAAACACAGTATGAAAAAGTTTACGGAGAATGTCAGTGAAATAAAATCCTGACAGTGACATCCTTTAGTTTAATGTGAGACTTTATGACAAATAACAGCAGAGTTCTAAATCTCTCCCTATTCTATACCACCCGTCTTTGTACTGTGTGTCGGAAGAAACCCAAGATTTAAGGTTGGGAGGATGTTTGTGAAAACAGAAATACAAGGAAGTTAAGTCCATTAGACAGGTAGAGATAATAGAGATAAATATCTTAGGAATAAATAAATATTAGGAAATAATATATATGAAACAGTGATGTGGATTATATATATAGATTCAACCTCAGTTGGGCAGAAAGAATAACCCACAGAATTCTTTTAAACCAGTTGTTCTGAGATGACTAAAATAATGAGAAAGGAAAGTAAGAATTCTTTTAAATCTTTCTCCATGAGATCAGCCCCTATGTTAGTGTGGGGTATCAAAGTCCTTAAAAAAACATCTAGCAAAGGGCTCAGAAGAAGAAAAAGTGTTCAGAAAAATGTAGGCCAAGAAAAAAAAAATAGCAAAGGTTTTCTTTGTGTTGACAGCTAAGAAGAGATAGAGATACATTATGGCAGAGAAAACAATCAAGAAGAAAAGACCAAGACTAATGAGGAAAATTTAATGCTTTTGCGCTATCATCTTATACAATAAGTTTAACAGTACAGACAGATAGAAGGGGGGAAGATGGCAAGAAAAATAGAAAACCACAAATCACTACCTAACTAGGGCAGAAATAGGATTCCAGAAACCCTTCCCAGAGCACGAACCGTTCCCTGGCCTTGCCATGACAGTCTCCTAAACAGAAGGGATCTCTGTCTGCCCTCTGGCCACCCTGAGCTTCTCCCCTTTCCTTTGGCAAAATTCCCCGTACCGCAGTTGCACTGGGGGCAGAATTCCCTGTGGCAGAGTTCTGTAGTCAGGACGTGGGATTGTGCCACAGCTGCTTCGTGACCACCGTTTCCTGTGTTTGGCAATGGTCTCGATGTGAAGTACTGGGAGCAGAGACTATTTAGAGAGCCCTACATTAGCAGATGTAGTAGGGACAGTAGGAAGAACGTCAGTAAGCTGAAATCGTGACAGGATGATCCTTTAGTTTATAAAGTAGCTTTAAAGAGATGTATTAGTATTTTTGTTTAATTAACCAGAATCACATTTGTATTTTTAGATTTTGTTTATTTATTTGATACAGAGAAACAGATCACAAGTGGACAGAGAGGCAGGTAGAGAGAGAGGAGGAAGCAGGCTCCCTGCTGAGCAGAGAGCCTGATGTGGGGCTCGATCCCAGGACTCTGAGATCATGACCAGAGCGGAAGGCAGCAGCTTAACCAACTGAGCCACCCAGGCGCCCCACATTTGTATTTTTAAAAGCCAGAATTTCTTCAGTGGCCAAGGAGAAGAGAAGGCTAGCTCTTTTTCATATTTGATTTCACCGATCCTGGATTGTTTAATTTCCTGTTTTTCTTAATTAAGAAAGTGTGAATGAGGGATGATTCAAAAACACTGCTTTTTTTTTTTTCCTTCTTTCGTTGAATATTGAATATTGTGTTTTCCAAGCCCCTTTGTTGGGTATTATTTTAATTGTATGTGCCATATTCTGTAGACAGATTGATTTTTTCAAATAGACCCTAGTCATTTTTGTATTTTAGTGGTTTATAATCTTCCTTTTTTGGGAAAGGATCATGTGTTGAAACCTGATGAGCTCGAGCAGCAGCTCCTTTGGTCTGTCACTCTCACACAGCCACGGGGAAATTCGTGGAAGGCCCTTCTAGAACTGCACTGTGACGTACATGTGATGTGTGTGGCATATTTTCTTGTAGGTTGGTTGTTCTTCTGGACAGTGTTCAAAAGCTCATGTAAAAGCTAGACTTTTTCAGTATTATGCCATTTATTAAATATAAATTAATAAATTTCTGATATACAATCTTAAAGGCATAAAAGCTGATATGTACAGATTTTACAGTTTCTAGAATACTAAGTCCTTTTTGAAAAGCATATAAACATTTGTGGACAGGAACAGATGTAAATTTAGGTTTACGACTTTCTAAAAACAAAGAATTTAAGAATGGTTTGGACCAGCCATCCTGTATGAATCACCAGTATTGTGAACTGAGCAAAAAAATGTAAAGCTGATATTCAAAAGGAAGAAATGCTGCCTTTGGCAAACAAATCTACTAGAGAGTGATGCGCATGAATTCAAGTTAAAGAACGCGTCTCTCGTGGATTTACAGGAAAAGTATCCTTACTGAGAAATGGTAGGTTGTGGTTAAGGTTCCCCCAGGGAAGTTGTGGGCACACCCTCCACTGAGGCCTGATGAACAACTAGAAAATGCATTCCAGGGAACGGCCGTAGCTTCATGCTGTAAATAATTAGCCTTTCTGTGTCCGTTTCTCAGGGCCGTCAGACAGTAACGACAGAAGCAGCAGTCATTACGCAACACCCTCTTTCCTCGTAGATCTGTTCCTATATATTCATATTTGTAACTGACTTAATGTGGTATAATTTGCATATAATAAATGTACCCATGGTAAGTGCACAGTTTGATGAGTGGTAGCAAATGTGTACAGTCTCATCACCAGCACCGTGATCAAGATGAGAACATACCCACCACCCCCAAAAGTTTCCTTCTGCCCCTTGCAGTCAGTCCTTTTGGCCGTCACAGATCTTTCTGTCACTGTCGCTTTGCCTTATTGAGAATTTCATACGATGAATCATACAGAATGTGGTTTTGATGTCTGGCTTATTTCACTTAGCAGCATGTTCATTTTCATTGAGGTCACCGTGCTTCCAGTCTGTTTCCTTACTTACCACGGGTGCTGAACTTCTCAATACAGAATCCAAGTAGGAACCTTAGCTGGAAGACAGGATCCGTCTACACGGGAAGAGCAATTGGTTAGCTGCGTTTAAATAGAGGAAAACCAAAAGCAATTCCTAGAGCAGTCTTTATTGTTGGAGTAGATTTTCTGTTCCTTCTTATTTGTCATTGGGATTTTTATTCCCTTTGTCTTCTGCCTCCGCAGGTGCTTCGTGGTATCTGTATTTTTAAATTAAAAGAAAAAAATGTTTTTGTTTTCAGCATTTTGTGATAATTTCACAGCTCTTGTAATAATGTCCTGTGCCCTGAGGTGTCTCAACTCATGACTAGAAATCAGTGGGTCAGAAAATCCTTATATG
Organism: Nasua narica; assembly: GCA_028533885.1. Taxonomy (NCBI): domain Eukaryota; kingdom Metazoa; phylum Chordata; class Mammalia; order Carnivora; family Procyonidae; genus Nasua; species Nasua narica. The sequence continues at coordinate 64,064,842 of CM052808.1, forward strand.
AAAAAACTAAATTAAGTACAACTTAAACCGATAGGTGACTGTACTATAATTTTCTTGACAGATAGGACTATTTCTCGAGTACAAGTAAATTATCTAAGCAAATGGACCCTTTTTGGCTTCCCAGAAAAATGTGAAAAACGCGTCGAGACTGACTGATTATCATAAAAATATAGGACAAGAGTTCGTTATTCCCACAGTCAGACTTTTCAACTGAATCCTTTTTTTTTTTTTTTAATATCTGAGAGTATTTCCTAGAGTGTATCTTTAAATTGAGTGTCTGCATCCTGCATCTCAAATTATTTATTTAGAAAAAGAGATTGGATAGGATGCAAGAAGTTATTTTATAAGCAGAAATTATCCAGTTTCCGAAACCCTTCTTCCCACAAATGAAATAGACTAAGCAAGTGGGATGACTTGTTGGCTGTGGCATTTAGTGATGTAATATTTCGAATATATCATCGCGCCTTTTACAAACCTGTGTAAAGTGTCCTGTAACACTTCAGTGGCTGCAGCTGTCATCTCATTTCTTCTGGATTAAGTTTGGTCAAGAAAGAAGCTGCCTCATTTTCTAGTTGTCATTTGCCCAGGAAGTAAAAGCAAATTGTAATGAGGGAATCACAGCAGGAGAACCTCCTAACAAATGAGAGGCATATATTGACTGGCAGCCAGCATGCCATTTCAGTGATAAATGTATTTTTATACACCGCTGTTCAAGGTCATTCACTGTTGTCCTTGAGTGTGCAGCCACCAAAAATCATGCAATTCACATTCTAAACAGTTCGAATAATCAGAGCCAAGATGCCTTCCTTAGAAAAAAAAAATCAGTCATTAATTTTATACGGCACTTAGATAAATTAAACATCTTTATATTTTCACTGTGGTTTTATTTTGCTTTTGTTGACAATTGACCAGAAACTAAAGAAAACATAAATTTTTGAGGTAGTTGTGAGGTATATGTGTGTAGATTTATTATAGTGTTCACAGAAGCCAAACATGAACGTGGACAAGCCTCAGTAATCAGCTCTTTTTTTGTTTTGTGCTTCTTCAGTTTTTAAAAAATTTAAAGAACTTGTAATCTAAGAATTCCAAAACAAAACCATTTTCACTTTAAAACTTGTACTGTATGTTTGAAGTAGATTTTATATCTAAAATACTGAAAACATTTTGCTTTTAGACATGCCCAAATCTGAAGAAAATGTTATCACTGACTTTTTGAACATGTACTCTGTCATTTCTTAGAGAAAAAGTGATCGAGTTATTTACCCTTTTTTATTCCAAACCTAACCACACTTATCTAAATATTAAATGACTGTGGTGTTATCCAACTTTTAAAATCTCCATCTATAGTGAAAGGTTTAAATAGGAGTCTGATCTTAAATAACTGTATCTTAAAAGTTAAATTATGTGGAAAATGCCATGATCTGGATAAGACAATGTCTTTCAGTAAATATTTTTTAAAATATTATGGGTCCTAAAGTCCTTCTCACAATATGCATTTAGTAGTATAAATTTTAGTAGACGTAGTTGCCTCTGCTTAAAAAAAAAAAAAAACAACATTATTTAGCAAAGAAAGATTATTCACCACATATTTAGTTGCTTGTACAACATGGAAATGATAGAGACTCACTAACCATTTTTGTAAAACGATAAAAGGCAGTTGCGCTCTTTTAAAGGGAAAGGTTCTTTCAAAAAGAAGTAATACAGCTGAAGAAATTTATTTTTTAAATAATAATATGATAAAAGTCTTCATCGTAAACATTCTCACTTAACAGTCAGTTGAGATGAATAGCTAGATATAGTATTGTGCTAAATTAGGATGCCCGGCAGGACACTGAGAACTACACGCACTTACAGGCTTTAAATGTATGACATCCAGCTGTCAGGGTTTATAAGTGCTTTAACGAGGAACCTAAACTAAACTAAACTAAACTAAACTAAACTAAACCTAAACTAAAAAAGCAAACAGTTGGTAAACCTAAGAGTACTCCTTGAAACCACTGCAAATCTTCACACACAAGGTGATCATTAATACTAGTCTTTATAAATCATCAATTTGGTTAAACTATTTCTCTTTTTGAAAAGGATCTGCAAATCAAAGTGAGCAATCACAGTATATGTGTGTGTGTGTGTGTGTGTGTGTGTGTATGTGGGCACACACACACAAATACATACAAGTTCCATTTTGAATTCCTTTTTGGTGGCTTTCCTAACTTTTTAATAGTGTGTCTTTGTTGTCTTTTTGTAATTATATTCAGAGACATTTTATATAATGATCTTTCTAAAATATTGAAAGCCGTGGATAACTGATGACACTAAGCATAGTTAAAAGTAGAGAAATTAAAAAAAATTTTTTTAATACTTAAAAAGTAGAGAAATTAGACTGTCAGTTTGGGCAACTAACTAGCATCAGTAGTTTAGAATTATAAATTTAATTCTAATTCAGATATCTGTTATTGCTCCTATAAATTTGACCTGTTAATAAATTATTTCCTGATCTCCAACTTGAATAATTACTACTTGATAAAGGACTAGTATTTAAAAGATAAAATGTTATCAAACTCCAGAACAGTTTCATTAGCTCTTTCTTCTCTGCATGGCCCTTTCACTGGTGGGGACCTCTACCCTTCCGTCCTCGTCCTTCCTGGCTCTTCACCTCTGCTCCTCATGGGTTCGCTTAGCCACTTACTCGTGATTTGACAGATCTTCGCAGAGAGACTGCCGCGCCCTGGGCACAGTGCTGAGTGGCAAATCAGTGAGTCTCGAATCTGTTGCTCCTTCCCTAAGCCTTTTCCTGAGCTCCACATTCATCTTTCAAATTTGCTGACATATTTCCGGCTACCTGCTCAGGTTACTATCTACCTATCCCAAACCTAGCTTGTTCTGATTTCCCACCTCTCCCTATCCTCCCAACCTAAAAACACATTCTTTCTCTTACGCCTTCCTGTCCAGGTCCCTGTATCCCTGTGTACCCAGCATGGTCCTCTTTCCTGTCTACATCCAGTACCGAATTCAGTTCCTGACTGATCTACTATATCTGCCTCTTGTCCTGTCCCTTTCTTTCCTAGTTCCTTCCTCCTTTTCCCTTCGCCAGAGTTTTCATAGAAGTGGTCTAATCTGACTATTCTTCTGTTTAAAAACTTCAGAAAACTCCCTGTTGACCGTGAACTTAAGTCCAGATTTCTTGGCACAACAAAAATGTGGTGTTTGGGTTGGCCATAGCTACCTTTTTGCCTCTCTGCAAACCCTGTCTCTCCCCAGTGTCCCCCACCCCTGCGCTCCCATTGGCAGAGTGACACAGGAATGCCAGCTGCCCCCCTGGACGTCTCTCGCATGTTTGCTGGACTCACCTGTCCACAGAGGATGGCCTTTCGCTTCTGGGCAACTTCTGCTCATCCCTCAGAGCTCAACTCAAATACCACCTTAACTGTGTGCCTTGGTCTGACGTATCCTACGCAGAATGGAGAGTACAGCCCGCTCATCTGCGTTTCTGTGGCACCTTACACTATACAGTAGCTGCTTCCTGTCAGTCTCTTTTCTCCCCCAGATTCACAAGCAGGTGTCGTGTCTCATCTTTGTACTCTGACACAGCCCCTAGGACATCATAAACTCTCAGCAAACATTTTTAAGCACATTTGCACTAAAAATATTGAATTCCATGAGATAGGACAGCTATTAGCCTTATTTTACAGATAAGCAAATTGTGTCTCAGAAAATTTTGCCCATTCATAAACCAGCAGGGACAAATTTTAATCCACTAGGTAAACATAAGATAGTTTAAGGTTAAGTCAGAGGACTGACAAGTAAAGTCTGTGTGATTTTACCACAGTGATTGGAATATTTGCAAATGCAATTGCTATGTGAAAAAAAAAGTCTACATATGTTACTGTATTGTTTCATTGCTCTTTTAATATTGAGAAAAATTTTGAATATTACATGGAAGTTAGGAAGGTAATTTTATATTTGTGTAACTTGGCATTTCTTAAGAGATGTACTTGTAATTTATGACATATATGACATATATTGGTCAATATATTGGCCAGTGACATATTGTTCATTATATATATGACTTTTTTTAAATGTAATACCTTAATTTTCTATAATACCTTTTTAAAAAGACTTTATTTATTTTGGAGAGAGCAAAAGAAAGTGTGAGGGGCAGCGGGGGGAGAGAGAGAGAGAGAGAGAGAGAATCTCATGCAGACTCTGCTGAGCGCGGAGCCCAACATGGGGCTCAATCCCAGGACCCTGAGATCATGACCTGAGCTGCAATGAAAAGTCAGACATGTAACTGACTAAGCCACCCTTGCACCCCTCTGGAACACTTTTTAAGTGATTTCTTTTTTTGGAATGGTAAAAATGTTAAATTGTTTCCAAATGTGTTTTTGAATAAATCTGTAGCTTTAGTACAATCTATGTAAAACAGGTTTGTGTCACCAGGTGGTGGAGACCAGGCAAGAGGGGTGAGGGAGCAGGTCGTGTCCTGCTACGCAGGCCGAAAGCCATCTTCTGTTTACCTTGACCCAGATCAGAACCCACGAAAGTGCTGCGTTCCACCAGTTACCGGTGGACGTGTGTCTACTGCAAGCCTGCTGTGTAGGGACCGACGGTGACCCGAGAGGGGACAGAGATGAACACCACGGTGCGTGTTCCTAGGGAACTCCCAAGTGGAAGCGACAGGGACTTCCTTTCTGTGGCACAATATTGCCTGTAACACTACTTTCTCCTAGCTTCTCTGAAAAAGTCTCTAACCATTTTATGTTCAATTCTTAGGAATCTTTTGAATATTTAATGACACGGTTTTCAGTCTAGGACTATAAGAACAAAACTTTGTTCATTTTAAGATTTCTAGCATGTGTTTGTATAGATCTATGTTAGAAATACTGATTTTTAAAAAAACATTTAGCTTTGGGTCGGCCCAAATCTGAAGGAACCATTTTCTATAACTTTTGAAGCATATGAGTTATATACTTTGTTTTATAATTATTTCATAGCAGCAATGTGAATATTTGACAGTTTATTCACTCTTTTTTTTTAAAACTGAACCACATTTATCTAAGTCACATCAGCATTCAGGGCTTTAGTATCTATGAATCATCTTTAAATATGACTAATTACTTTTAAATGTTGGTGAAAACTGTTATGGTTTGAATTAACTTCTTTAACTAGATTTTTTAGTGTTATCATTATTGAGTTTAAGAGTCTCACAATACTGATGCATTACTGTCATTTCAGCAGTCAAAAATTAGTGGTAATTACATTTTAAAATAGGAAGTTTGTGATGTCTGGGATTTTTGGCAAATGTGATTTCAAAGTATGATGATATCAAATTGATTATTTCAACATGCAAAGAAAGGACATACCAGTTAGGTATAGCTTCATTGGGTATTTTATGATTACCTCATCCTGAAAATATTTGGGCTAAAGCAGAAGAGGGTTGGGGGGGGGGTGTGTGTAGATGAACATGTGTGGTCAGTGCCTAATTATCTGTAATAGCAAGAGAAGGAAGAAGCCCTTAAACATTAATAAGTGAGACTTCTGGAAAACTTATTCTTTGAGTCTGAAAAAGTTCCTCAGTTGAAGAGAAGGGGAAAAAAACAAAACCTAACACCAGAAGAGATATTTAACAAAAGCCCTTGTTGTGATGACCATAACATTTTAAAACTGAAAAACAACTAAAGGCTTAACTGTTTATTCTCTATTTGTTTATTTATAGGCCTTCCTTTTTAAAATGAATTGGGGGGCACCTGAGTGGCTCAGTTGTTTGAGTGTTGGCCTTCAGCTCAGGTCATGATCCTGGGGTCCTGGGATTGAGCCCCGTGTGGGGCTCCCTGCTCAGCAGGGAGTCTGCTTCTCTTTCTCCCTCTGACCCATCCCCCTGCTTGCACGCTCTGTTTCTCTCTCTCAAAAGAAAAAAAAAATCTTTAAAAAACTAAAAAAGCGAATTTTGATCATTCATAATTGATATCGGTGAAAATCTAAGCTTCGATATCATAAAACCTGAAATTATTACTCATGCCTAAATTACAGTAGTAAAACTGTCTTGAGCATTTATGTTGATTCTTGCTGTTCTTGGGGTATGTGTGTGTGTGTGTGCACTTGTTGGTATATAACCCTCCACAAATTTCAAAAACTATTGCTTGTGTCATAAGGGCTACCAATATGTAGATATTGAAAAGCTCCTTTTATTCCTCTGTGTCAGTTAGCTTATCCCCAAGTGACTTTTAAGGAGCTTTTAGTCACTGAAAATGGGCAGCGTGTGCTGCAGCTGTGTTTGGGACTAAAGACAGACCGTGTACTTGAGGCCCTATATCTCATAATCAAACTTAAGGTAGCTTGCTTTATTACATTTATCCTTAAATCTATTTTCCATTTAGATGTTAAAATGATACCAAATCTACTTGTCTTTCGCCCCGAATGTATATTCTTTTCAATTAGGTAGTGATAGAAAACTCAATTCTTCGAAAAGCTCCAATACCTTTTGGCTGGGAAGCCACCACGATGGGCTGACTGGGTACCATGGAGTTGGTGTCATGTGAATAACAAGTATTGCCTCCGCCCTCCATCAAGAAAAGAAATCACAGAGATAAACAACCCATTTTCAACCCTCAAATCTCTGTTCAAAATCATTATAGACTCGCCAAAGGGCGGCATCTGGACTTCGGTGCTTACTCTGTAGGAGACAGTACAGCCAATAAGGAAAACCTGGTCTCTCTTTAAAAACACTGGAGAGTTCGAAAACTCTGTTTATCATCCACTTTCTTTTTGGTCAATACTGTTAGTTTCTACGCTTTGTGTCCCAAGTAAGAAAGAGCCAGGCCCCTGATTGTATGATTCTTTCTTCAAGAAGTGCTTCTTTAGGGTACCTGTAGATAGGTGTTGCTTCTCTGGGGCACTGGTGAGCTAATGCGACCCGGGCCAGGGAGGGAGGCTGCTGCTGAGGGAGATGGGACCATCATACCATACATGGCCCTAGGGTCCCAACACAGGCCATCCTCTTCTTCCCAGCCAATGAAGAAAGATGGCCGCTTCTAATCTTTCAGCCTCTGCTTTAAGATGTTTAAACTGCTGGAAACTGGGTCAAGGAAGGAGTTTCCCTTTGCCCACCACAGCTGTGGGGGCCAAGGGATGTGCTTCTCCCCACGGGTGCAGGACTTCGGGGGTGGATGAGCTCTCTTGGGAGACCTGGCTTTTCTGCCAGGCAGTGCTGTCATTCAGTGGAATGGCACCCCCTCACGGGGATGGCAGGGAAGATTGCTCCAGGATGTGAAGGGAGACTGGACCAATCCAGGGACCTTCCTCCAGACCCCCTGGATGTCGAAACCACTGCACTCAGGAGTCTGGGGACCTAGGGGACCCCCTGGTGTGGAGGCGGCCAGTGGGGCAGACACTTTCCCAGCAAGGCCCAGCTCCCCCACGGCCCCTGCTCTCAGGCAGCCTCCTCTGGCTGCCTGGGCTGAAGCTGGGCCACCACCAGACATCCCTCAAAATCTATTCTTGGGCACGGGAAAGTCATTTGGAAATATTGGGGTATCCTGTACCTCAGTGCCAGTTATATGCAAATCAGGTGTATAGAAACTGAAGCGTGGCAGCTTCTCGTTTTCTGGTAGCTGGTATTCTGTGAGGCAGCGGACTCTGGAGCCAGACTGCCTGGATTCTGCTCAAAATAAATGACTCCATTTCTCTGTGCCTCAGTTTCCTCGTCTGTAAGGTAGGGGGTACTGTAGTGTTCTTATCTCATAGGGTTAATGTGTTAGGATGAAGAAGCTTATATAAAAGTACAGAACATGTGCTGTGGAAGCTTCTCCTTATGCTTCCTGGACCCGTGCAGTGCCGGGCCCAGCCGCGCACACTTATGTGCCTGTTAGTGTACAATTTTAGAACGCATTTGAAGGATGGCAGAAGCTGCCTTGCAGTTGGCCTTTGATAAATCCAGATTTTTTTGTTTTAAATTAATGTATGAAAATAAGAGTCATTTTTTTATCAGTGACCACAGCCACAAGCCAGAAACCGTGTTCTTCAGACACCCAAGTGATAGTCGTAAGCGTCAAGAATTGTTAAGTTGCAGAAGTAGACAGCAAGTAATAGAAGAGGCCCATTGGACAATAATTGAGTGGGAGTACATTTTTAAATGAAAATAAAGAGCCAGAAGGCAAAAATTAGTGCAGATGACTTTCGGAAAGGGTAAGGGGAAAGGATTGAAAACAGGGACTGGCCGTCCGTGGTTTTGTCGGAGGAGCCTCCTGGAGGCAGAGCGGCACGGCTGAGGCCACCCATGGGGCACAGGTGTCCACGCCCCCCCCCCCCCCGTTCCTAGCGATGGGGGGGTCTTTGCATGTCAGCCACCTGCATACCAGCAACTTTCCCAAATTTTTCCTCAGGTTCAGTCGCAGTGTTCCGGTAAAGTAAGCCCAGTGCGGGCCTATGTGCCCCGCACTCTGAGCAACTCCAAGGACACCCAGTTGCCGGGACCGGCTCAGGCAGTTGGGAATTCCACATTTTGAGACGTGGTTAAATAAGGTGGCTTTAAGCCACCATCCAACTCTACCGTGGCACGACTGGAAAAGTTTGGAGAGAGTTTAAGGAAAAACCACAAGTGTGATTAAAAAGTTGGAAAATGAAACTTGAAAGGGAATATCATAGACCCTGAGGGTTTTTGCTTTTTTTTTTTTTTAATCCCCAAAATACAGAATAAGTAACAAAGGGGGCAAGCTGCCGTAACAATCCTCAAGTCTATAAGAGGTTATGGTGTTGGTAGGCGGGCTGTTCCTGGTCTCTGCAGAGACTAGAGCAAGAGGAAGCAGGCTCACACTGTAGCATTTTGGATTTAGGTTTGATACAAGGAAAAATTTCCTGACATCATACACTGTTCAACACAGAAAAGGGTTCTCAGGGGAAGTTTCAGAATCTTCTCTGGAGATATGTTGTGAAAACAGAATAGATTTTCATGTGTCTGGCTGGCCCTAAGCAGCCCTGTGCTCTTATAGAAGAGAATGGGTGACTTTTTAGTGTTCTTGGTGATGTCATAGGGCCTTAGGAGTCCACATGCTAAATGGCTGGAAACGGCTTAGTTCATAGCAATAATTAAATTTTACTTGGGTCTTCTCATCGGCCATAAATGAAACTTTTTTTTTTTTATGTCATTGTCTGCCTAAATTGTTTCCTTGAGCAGTGGAACCTTGATATATAATAAAATGTTCACAAAGTGGTTGCTTCAAAGAAAAGAAAGGGGAGGTTTTTTCTGGAATGTAATTAATTCTTAACTTTTTAGCTCTTTTGAAATGGCTCTTTTTTGATGAGCCTTTGCCTTGCCTAACAAACGGAGCTGTCAGTCAGAGCGATGTCTTTGTCTTCTCTCCGCCATGAGCGGAGCAGTTACCCCCCAGCCAGTCAGCCATGAAATTAGGGGCCTCGCGTATTGGGATGTCAGAGAGGCCTGCCCGTCAGACCCTGGCTCACTGTCCTTACCTGCCCTTTTCTGGCTTTGGCACAGTCTGTAAGAGCTGTCACATCTGTGGTGGGTGCTTCAGGTGCAGAGGCAAGCATGTCCTGAACTTTCCGTGGCGTTGCTTGGTATCCTGAAGAGAAACCAACACTGGGAAAATGTCGGTATATTTAGGTCTTTGGTTTTCCTCTCCTTTTCCTCTCAGGGCTCATCCGACTTCCTAGGCCTTCGCTTATCTGAATATCTGGCCCATCTCCAACCTGTTTCTTGCCTCTCTATGCAGACCTCCTTCAGGTTCTCCTTAAACTCAGGACGTCTGCCATGCTGGTCCCTCCTGGAAGCATGTTTGTCCTGTTCGCTCTCTATCAGAACACATTCTAGAGAGAATAGCTTGGCCAGCTGCTTCATTGTGTTTTTTGAAATTTCAGAAATCATGTGCAGCCAACTGGGGACATACTTCCAGCTAGGCAGACCTTCCAAGCACCCCCAAATCACAACTGTCTTATCTTTTTTATTTAAGATTTTTTTAAATTAGCATACAATGTATTCTTTATTTCCGGGGTACAGGTCTGTGATTCATCAGTCTTACACAATTCACAGCACTCACCATAGCACGTACCCTTCCCGATGTCCATCACTCAGCCACCCCATCCCTCGCACCCTCTTCCCTCCAGCAACCCTCAGTTTGTTTCCTGAGATTAAGAGTCTCTTATGGTTTGTCTCCCTCTTTGGTTTCTTCTTGTTTCATTTTTTCCTCTTTTCCCCTATGATCCTCTCTCTTGTTTCTCAAATTCCTCATGTCAGTGAGATTATATGATAATTGTCTTTCTCTGATTGACTTATTTTGCTTAGCATAATAACCTCTGATTCCATCCACATCATCGTTGCAAATGACAAAATTTCATTCTTTTTTATGGCTGCATAGCATTCCGTTGTAGATATACACCACATTGTCTTTATCCATTCATCTGTTGTTGGACATCTAGGTTCTTTCCATAGTTTGCCTATTATGGACATTGCTGCTATAAACATTAGGCTGTACGTGCCCCTTTAGATCACTACATTTGTATCTTTGGGTAAATACCCAGTAGTGCAATTACTAGGTGGTAGGGTAGCTCTATTTTCAACTTTTTGAGGAACCTCCATACTGTTTTCCAGAGTGGCTGTACCACTTTGCATTCCCACCAACAGTGTAAGAGCCTTCCCCTTTCTCTGCATCCTTGACAACATCTCTTGTTTCCTGGCTCGTTAATTTTAGCCATTCTGACTGGTGTGAGGTGGAATCTCATTGAGTTTCGATTTGTATTTCCCTGATGCTGAATGATGTTAAGCATTTTTTACATGTCTATTGGCCATTTGGATATCTTGTTTGCATAAATGTCTGTGTCTTCTGCCCATTTCTTGATTGGATTATTTGTTCTTTGGGTGTTGAGTTTAATAAGTTCTTTATAGATTTTGGATAGTAACCCTTTATCTGATTTATCATTTGCAAATATCTTCTCCCATTCTGTCGGCTGTCTTTTGGTTTTGTTGACTGTTTCCTTTGCTGTGCAAAAGCTTTTGAACTTGATGAAGTCCCAATAGTTCATTTTTGCCCTTGCTTCCCTTGCCTTTGGCAATGTTTCTAGGAAGAAATTGCTGAGGCTGAGGTCAAAGAGGTTGCTGCCTGTGTTCTCCTCAAGGATTTTGATGGATTCCTGTCTCACATTGAGGTCTTTCATCCATTTTGAGTCTATTTTTGTGTGTGGTGTAAGGAAATAGTCCAGTTTCATTCTGCATTTGGCTGTTCCATTTTCCCAACACCATTTGTTAAAGAGACTATCTTTTTTCCATTGGACATTCTTTCCTGCTTTGTCGAAGATTAGTTGACCGTAGAGTTGAGGGCCCATTTCTGGGCTCTCTACTCTGTTCCATTGATCAGTGTGTCTGTTTTTGTGTCAGTACCATACTGTCTTGCTGATTACAGCTTTGTAATAGAGCTTGAGTCCAGAATTGCGATGCCACCAACTTTGGTTTTCTTTTTCAACATTCCTCTGGCTATTCTGGGTTTTTCCTGATTCCATACAAATTTTATGATTATTTGTTCCATTTATTTGAAAAAAGTTGCTGGCGTTTTGATAGGGATTGCAGTAAATGTGTAGATTGCTCTTGGTAGCATAGACATTTTCACAATATTTGTTCTTCCAATCCATAAGCATGGAACATTTTTCTATTTCTCTGTCTTCCTCAATTTCTTTCATGAGTATTCTATAGTTTTCTGAATACAGATTCTTTGCCTCTTTAGTTAGATTTATTCCTAGGTATCTTAAGGTTTTGGGTGCAATTGTAAATGGGATCGACTCCTTAATTTCTCTTTCTTCTGTCTTGCTGTTGGTGTATATAAATGCAACTGATTTCTGTGTATTGATTTTATATCCTGACACTTTACTGAATTCCTGTATGAGTTTTAGCAATTTTGGGGTGAAGTCTTCTGGGTTTTCCACATAAAGTATCATATTATCTGCAAAGAGTGAGAGTTTAACTTTTTCTTTGCCAGTTTGGATGCCTTTTATTTCTTTTTGTTGTCTAATTGCTGAGGCTAGGACTTCTAGTACTATGTTGAATAGCAGTGGTGATAGTGGACAGCCCTGCCGTGTTCCTGACCTTAGGGGAAAAGCTCTCAGTTTTTCCCCATTGAGAATGATATTTGCTGTGAGTTTTTCATAGACAGCTTTGATGATATTGAGGTATGTACCCTCTATCCCTACACTGTGAAGAGTTTTGATCAAGAAAGGATGCTGTACTTTTGCCAAATGCATTTTCTGCATCTGTTGAGAGTATCCTATGGTTCTTGTTCTTTCTTTTATTAATTTAGTGTATCACATTGATTGATTTGTGGATGTTGAACCAACCTTGCAGCCCAGGAATAACTCCCACTTGTTCGTGTGGTGAATAATCCTTTTAATGTACTGTTGGATCCTATTGGCTAGTATTTTGGTGAGAATTTTTGCATTGATGTTCATCAAGGATATTGGTCTGTAATTCTCTTTTTGTTGGGGTCTTTGTCTGGTTTTGGGATCAAGGTATGCTGACCTCATAAAATGAGTTTGGAAGTTTCCCTTCCATTTCTATTTTTTTAAACAGTTTCAGAAGAATAGGTATTAATTCTTCTTTAAATGTTTGGTAGAATTCCCCTGGGAAGCCATCTGGCCCTGGGCTCTTGTTTGTTGGGAGATTATTGATTACTGCTTCAATTTTCTTACAGTTATGGATCTGGTCAGGTTTTCTATTTCTTCCTGGTTCAGTTTTGGTAGTTTATATGTCTCTAGGAATGCATCCATTTCTTCCAGGTTGTCTAATTTGCTGGCATATAATTGCTCATAATATGTTCTTATAATTGTATTTCTTTGGTGTTGGCTGTGATCTCTCCTCTTTCATTCATAATTTTAATAATTTGGGTCCTTTTTCTTTTGTTTTTGATAAGTCTGGTAAAGGGTTTATCAATCTTATTGATTCTTTCAAAGAACCAGCTCCTAGTTTCATTGATCTGTTCTACTGTTCTTTTGGTTTCTATTTCATTGATTTCTGCTCTGATCTTTATTATTTCTCTTCCCCTGCTGGGTTTAGGCTTTATTTACTGTTCTTTCTCCAGCTCCTTTTGGTGGAGGGTTTAGGTTGTATACTTGAAACCTTTCTTGTTTCTTGAGGAAGACTTGTATTGCTATATACTTTCCTCTTAGGACTGCCTTCGCTGCATCCCAAAGATTTTGGACAGTTGTGTTTTCATTTTCATTTGTTTCTATGAATTTTTAAAATTCTTCTTTAATTTCCTTGTTGATTCATTCATTCTTTAGTGGGACGCTCTTTAGCCTCCATGTATTTGAGTTCTTTCCAACTTTCCTCTGGTGATTGAGTTCTACTTTCAAAGTATTGTGGTCTGAATATATGCAGGGAATGATCCCAATCTTTTGGTACTGGTTGAAACCTGATTCATGACCCAGGATGTGACCTATTCTGGAGAATGTTCCATGTGCATTACAGAAGAATGTGTATTCTGTTGCTTTAGGATGGAATGTTCTGAATATATCTGTGATGTCCATCTGGTCCAGTGTATCATTTAAAGCCTTTATTTCCTTATTGATCTTTTGCTTAGATGATCTGTCCATTTCAGTGAAGGGGATGTTAAAGTTCCCTACTATTACTATATTATTGTTGATGTGTTTCTTTGATTTTGTTATTAATTGGCATATGTAATTGGCTGCTCCCATGTTGGGGGCATAGATTTTTAAAATTGTTAAATCTTCTTGTTGGATATATACCCTTTGAGTATGATATAACAGTGTCCTTCCTCATCTCTTATTATAGTCTTTGGTTTAAAATCTAATTTGTCTGATTTGAGGATTGCCACCCCAGGTTTCTTTTGATGTCCATTAGCATGGTAAATAGTTTTACATCCCCTTACTTTAAATCTGGAGGTGTCTTTGGGTTTCAGATGAGTTTCTTGCAGACAGTATATCGATGGGTCTTTTTTTTTTATCCAGTCTGATACCCTGTGTCATTTGATTGGGGCATTTAGCCCCTTTACCTTCAGGGTAACTAGTGAAAGATATGAATTTAGTGCCATTGTATTGCCTGGAAGGTAACTGTTACTGTATATTGTCTCTGTTCGTTTCTGGTCTATGTTACTTTTAAGCCCTCTCTTTGCTTGGAGGGCCTCTTTCAATATTTCCTGTAGGGCTGGTTTGGTGTTTTCAAATTCCTTTAGGTTTTGTTTGTCCTGGAAGCTTTTTATTTCTCCTTCTATTTTCAGTGACAGCCTAGCTAGATATAGTATTCTTGGCTGCATATTTTTCTCATTTAGCACCCTGAATATAACATGCCAGTTTTTTCTGGCCTGCCAGGTCTTCTTGGATAGGTCTCCTGCCAATCTAATGTTTCTACCATTGTAGGTTACAGACTTCTTGTTCCAAGATACTTCCAGGATTTTCTCTTTGTCTCTGAGACTTGTAAGTTTTACTATTAGCTGACAGAGTGTTGACCTATTTTTATTGATTTTGAGGGTGGTTCTCTGTGCCTCCTGGATTTTGATGCCTTTTTCTTTCCCCAATTTAGGGAAGTTCTCTTCTGTAATTTGCTCCAATATACCTTCTGCCCCTCTCTCTCTTCTTCTGGGATCCCAATTATTCTAATATTGTTTCATCTTATGGTATCACTTATCTCTCAAATTCTCCCCTTGTGATCCAGTAGTTGTTTATCTCTCTTTTTCTCAGCTTCTTTATTCTCCATCATTTGGTCTTTTATATCACTAATTCTTCTGCCTCATTTATCCTAGAAGTTAGAGCCTCAGTTTTTTATTACACCTCATTAATAGCCTTTTTTATGTTGACTTGATTAGATTTTAGTTCTTTTATTTCTCCAGAAAGGGATTGTCTAGTATCTTCTATGCTTTTTTCAAGCCCAGCTAGTATCTTTATAATCATCATTCTGAACTCTAGTTCTGACATCTTACTAATGTCCATATTGATTAGGTCTTGTTCTTTTTTTTGAGGTGAGTTTTTCTGTCTTGTCATTTTGTCCAGAGAAAAATTAGATGAATGAGGGAACAAAATGCTAAAACGGTACCAACCACCCCAGAAAAATATACACTAAACAAATCACAAGAGACCCGAAATGAGGGAAAAGAAAGGAAAAAAAAAAAAAAAGAATATGATCAGGCTGGTGAATAGAACAGAGCCACACACTATATTTTGGGTGTATTTTAGTCTATTAGAAGAAACTGTCTCCCAAAATTTTAAAGAAAGAAAAACTTAAAATATAAAAAAAAATAAGGGTAAATACAATGAAGCGTTGGAATATGACTGTAAAGATGAAAACTAAAAAAGATTTTAGGGGTGCCTGGGTGGCTCAGTGGGTGAAGCCTCTGCCTTCAGCTCAGGTCATGATCTCAGGGTCCTGGGATTGAGCCCCGCATCGGGCTCTCTGCTCAACAGGGAGCCTGCTTCCCCCCCTCCCTGCCTGCCTCTCTGCCTACTTGTGATCTCTCTGTCAAATGAATAAATAAAATCTTTTAAAAAAATAATAAATAAATAAATAAATAAGATTTTTAAAAAAAAAGGAATTGATAAGATAAGAAGTTGGTTGAAGAAAGAAAGAAAAAAAAATTAAAAAAAAACGTAAACAGGTGGAAGACCAGAACAAAGCCGTACACTAGATTTAGGGTGTATTTTGGTCTGTTAGAAGAAACGGTATCCCAAAGTTTTAAAGAAAGAAAAACATATATATACAAAAAATAAGGTTAAATACAATGAAGGGATAGAATATGAGTGTAAAAATGAAAATTAAGGATTTTAAAAAAGGAATTGAGGGGCGCCTGGGTGGCTCAGTGGGTTAAAGCCTCTGCCTTCAGCTCAGGTCATGATCTCAGGGTCCTGAGATCAAGCCCCACATCAGGCTCTTGCTCAGTGGGGAGCCTGCTTCCCCCTCTCCCTCTCTCTGCCTGCCTCTCAGCCTACTTGTGATCTATCTCCTCTTTATCAAATAAATAAAAATCTTTTTAAAAAATTTTAAAAAAATAAAAAAAGGAATTGATAAGATGTTGGTTGAAAAAGGAAAGAAGAAAAATTCAAAAAAAAATAGAGAAAATTCAAAAAATTAACTTTGAAACACTAAAGAATCATGGGGAAAAAGCCATGAATTCTATGTGCTATATTCCCCTAGAGCTGGAGTTTTGTAGTTCTCATTGATCAGTGAACTTGGTCTTGGTTGGATTTTCTTGCCGATCTTCTGGGGGAGGGACCTGTTGCAGTGATTCTCAAATGTCTTTGCCCGAAGTGGAATTGCACCACCGCTTCCAGGGGCAGGTCTAAGTAATCTGCTCGGGTTGGCGCTCAGTAGCTTTTGTTCTCTAAACACTTTCCACACAGCTTTGGAGGAGGAGAATGCAAATGGCAGCCTCCCAGTCTCTGGCCCTGGAATAGCCAAGAACTCAGGGCCCCACTCCTCAGTGCACCCTCAGAGGAAAGCAGTCAGTCACTCCTGTTTCCCTGGTCTCTGGCTGCGCTCCATGCTCACCCGGCCTGTGACAGAGCAGTTCTGTCTCTGGCACATGACCCCATTTGGAGTCTCCAAACCCAGCAGATTCCTGCAGTGCACTCCTGCACCGCTCCTCCTGGGGGAGGAAGGGGAGTCTCCCCAGATCTGCCACTTGTTGGGTCCATGCTTGAAGAGTAGTGTTTCAACTGTGCCTTGGATCACCGTTTATGGCAACCCCAAGCTAAGAGCCCACTCCTCAGCTCCATCTTTGCCACTGACTTTCCCGCTTCGATACCTCAGAGCTCTGCCACACTCAGGCATCCTCTGTCTTTCTGTGGCCCTGAGGATCCTGAGACCACACTGTCCCAGCGAGGGCTCTACCTCCTGCTTAGCCACTGGAGTGATGTGCCTCCAGGGGGGACATCCAAAAGTTCTGATGTCATGCTCTGCTACTCTATCACTGCCAAGAGCCAGCCCTTCCCGCTGTAGTCTATCTCCCCATATATATCCTTGGATTCACTTCAAATGTCCCACCTTCCAGAAAGTGGTCATTTCTCTGTTCATAGATTGCTGCTATTCTTTTCTTTGATCTCCTGTTGAGTTTGTAGGTGTTCAGAATGGTTTGATGACGATCTAGCTGAATTCCTGGGACCAGACGAAATTTACCTCTCCTATTCCTCTGCCATCTTGCTCCTCCCTCTGCAACTGCCTATCTTAATCCTAAACTAGCCATGCTACTCCTCGAGAAGGCCTACAACCAATGTAGCCTTCTTCTCTCTCAGCCCCTACAGACCTCGGGTGAGGCTCTAATGGTACGGTCCAAGTTCTTTTATTTACCAGGTCATTTTAGTACACATCATATAAATTACGTGGTCTGTGCTTTATAAACCTTCCTCTTGTGATGGTGCTCATGACAACAAAAGCCTTTCCTACTTTAGGAAACTTTTACTTCGCAATTTACGTAAAAAGTAGTAAAGTACTTTTTGTTTGGTTGGGGGTTTTTTACTCCCCTTAAAAAAAGTGGTGAGACCTTCAAATAAATATAAAATGTTCTCTTTGATGTTATTCAGTCTCTAAAGTGGATTTAATAGAGTCCTAGTTTTGGTTTCAGTTCTCAAACTTGTCCTTTGGAAGCCAAGTATCAAGAACTCCAGGAAGAGACAGATCAAATAAAGAGCAGTTTTTTTTTTTTAATATTTATTTAGTTGACAGAGAGAGAGGGATCACAAGTAGGCGGAGAGGCAGGCAGAGAGAGAGGGGGAAGCAGGCTCCTCGCTGAGCAGAGAGCCCTACACGGGGCTTGATCCCAGGACCCTGAGACCATGACCTGAGTCGAAGGCAGAGGCTTTAACCCACTGAGCCACCCAGGCGCCCCAAATAAAGAGCAGTTTTAAAGAAAATATCCTAGACAGTCATAGCTTCTTTTGGCTCCGACCAAATCATTTTTGAAATCCATGCCTCTCCTTCTCTGTACAGGAGGGTTAAAATGGTATTTCTTTGCAGAGTACATGGAAAGTGCCTGTTAAAATTGCTTGGCAAGTTCAAGCACTGCTCATTGTTAATCCTGCCTCCCTGTTCCTTTTCTTTGGTAAGAAAGACGAGAGGGAGTGTTTAACAGGTCAACACTCTGTCTCCTGCTAGGGGTAATTGTGTGATTTCTTTTATTGTTCATAGCACTTCTTGAATTAGATTAATTTCTTTATATTCCATTTCCGTCTTTTCAAGACAGCAATTACTGCAACAAAAAATGTAACAAGGCATGATACTCATTTGCATATAAATGTAGACCACACCTCCTTTTATTTTGAAATCTGTTGTTCTAGGAAATATTGTTTAGTGCTCAGCATGTAAGATGCCAGTGATGGGGTTCGCCCCATCCAGAGCACTTAACAGGTTCGCCGTGATCCCGGCACAGCTGCATCTCTCATGCCCGAAGCGAGGTTAAAGTCAGTTCAGGCGGTGCCTGCACAAATCTGAGAAGTGCAGAGATTTGGAACAAAAGACAGTGGCCACATTTCCATGACATTGCATTCTGAAGCACCTCTTAGGCTGAGATTGTTCTGAACTCACTGGGTGCACCAGACCTTTGAAAACCGTGAGCTTTCCTGAGCTACAGTGAGCGGTACTCGCTTCCTTATAAGACAACAGGTCTCTAAACAGACACTGCGGTCCGTGTTTTGGGGTTTTCTCTAGGCCATGTTAAGAAACCCTTTGCAGCACACCTAGGAGTATCTTAACCATGTACGTGTGCGTGAGTGTGTGTCTGTGTCCTGATCTTAAGTGTAGTGCCCCTTTGCCCAGAACAGACTTTAAAGAAACTAGCAAATGCAGTTCGGTATCTAATGGGACCTCAGCAACAACAAATGGAAGCAGGATGATGATTGGGAAATGAGGACGTACTGGACCACTGTACACCCAGGAGGAGCATACGTCTCCTGGCGGTAACGCAGACACATGTGAAGGCTATGTAATTATTGTGACATGATACAAGAAAGCAGCAACATTTGGCAGGAAAGGTAAACATGTTACTGGTAGAAAAGTCCAAGCTGACATTTAATTCACATGGTCTTCTGCTAGAGACACTGGATAACAGAAGGAAGAGAATCCTCAGCTGACGCAGAAGTAATCATCAAGCAGATGTTTTAAATACCCGCCCTCTGTGAAAGATGAAGACGTAATATGAAAATAGTTCATGAAGGCTTTTCTGAAGGAGCCAGCATGTCTGGTTTTCTGCCTTTACAACAGGGCTGACTTAGCCGCATAGAGAGAGACATTCGTGTGACCGTTGGGTTGGAACATCCTTTGGACCGGCTGGTTGATGGCCAACTCACCATTGCGTTATTGTGGGAAGCACACTCTGGTTGCTGATGAAGGAGGGGTACTAATCTGAAGGAGGGCAGGTTTAGTTTTCTGTTTTGAGATTTAGGGGCCCAAACTCCAGAAGGAAGATCATCCACTTCTACCCAAAGTTGGGCTTCAGGGGGCTTGCAAGAAGGGCTCACTTTTCTCAGAGGAGCTTTTAGTCTACTCACACTTTAAATGCATAGTAGGACCCCGGAACATGAAAGAAGCTATTTGGGGGGGTTTTTTTGAGTGTAGTTGATGCACAGCGTTACGTTCGTTTCAGGTGTGCAACATAGTGATTCCACAAGCTTATACCTTATGCTGTGCTCACCACAAGCATAGCTACCACCTCTCGGCATAACAGTATCGTTGACTGTGCTCCTTACACTGTGCCTCTTATTCCCATGACGCAATCATTCCATAACTGGGAGCCTGGATATCCCACTCCCTTTCACCCATTTTGCCCATCCCCTCCTTCCCTGCCCCTTCTGGCAACCATCAGTTTATTCTCTATGTTTATAAGTCTTATTCTGCTTTTTGTTCATATTTTTTTTGAGATTCCATATATAAGTGAAGTCATATGGTATTTGGTTTTTTTCAGCCTAACGTAATTCACTTAGCATAGTGCCCTCTAGGTCTGTCCATGTTGTCACAAATGACATGTTCTCATCTTTATGGCTATATAATATGTGTGTGTGCACACACATATCTTCCTTATCTGTTCATTTATTGATGGACTCAGGTTGCTTCTGTATCTTGGCTAGTATAAATAATGCTACAGTAAACATAAGGGGGCATATATCTTTGTGAATCCGTATTTTCATTTTCTTTGGGTAAGTGCCCAGTGGTGGAATTATTGGATCATATGGTATTTCTATTCTTAATTTTTTGAGGAGCCTCCGTTCTGTTTTCCACGGTGGCTATACCATTTTGGGTTCCCACCAACACTGAGGCGAGGGTTCCTTTTTCTCCACATCCTCGCCAACACTTTTTATTTCTTGCAAAAGAAAATATTTTGGATCAAGTATTCTTAATGGAAGGGTTGCATTAAATGCCAGGAGAGACCAGGCAGGAAATAAGGGAGCCAGACAGCAGGTGTCAGCTGCACAGGCCCTCTTGTGTGAGGGGGACGGAACGGGGGACGTGGAGGGCAAGTGTCCAGGCCGAAGGAGCCGCCTCCCCTCATCCCTGCCTGTTGTGGCCACATGTAGACGAAGACCCAGGATTGCCAGAGCTTCTGGTCTTTCAGGAGAGGCTAGAAATCTTGATGTTATGTGACATCTGATGAATTAGAATGTGGATGCAGAAAACATTTTTTTAAACATCTTTCAGGCCAAACCGAACACATCTACAATCTGGTTTCAGCTTAAGAGTCTTCAGTTTGCAACCTCTGTTTTAAAACAAGGCCTTACTAATCAACTATCTTAACCATAACATAGCTTTAAATTGGCCTCATAAGTTTTCAGGGTTTTTGGAGACCTGATTTTAAAAAACAATTAAAGATGCTTTCCAGTGAGCTCATTAAATTGACCTAGTAAGTGGAAATTGTCAGTTTTTCCCTTTTAATTGGTGAAGTTCTTTATCCTTATCCACAACAATTTTCATTTTAGTGTAGATGGCAGAATAATTATTCAGCATGCTCCCCCCGTTGCTTAATTTAGCACCACATTAGTGTCCTAGCACCATGGATAGTTACCCTAACTGTTTAATGAAATGAAATCTGTTTTTAGACTACCTAGTATGCTCGCTGCTACTGATCCTGGGATATATGATTAGGGCATTTCTTTTTCATTAAATTGTATATTCCAATAATCAAGTTTTGTGATTGTTTACGTTTGTCTAATCATTTTTGCCAGTTTCATTGAGATACAATTGACATAAAACATACATGTTTAAGGTGTACATGTGATGGTTTGGTAAACTTATATATTGAAAAATGATCACTACCACTGCATTAGCTAACACTTCCATCTTGTCACATAATTACATTTCTTTTTTTTTGTTGCTGAGAACATTTAAGGTCTACTCTCCTAGCAACTTTCAAATCTGTATGTCCGGTCATCTCTATGTGAGGGGGAGTAATACAAACATTAATATTATGTACTGGATTCTTATCATGTGCCATCACTGTGCAGAGTGCTACATACCTGGCAACTCATTTAATCTTCATGGAGCCCTTTGAGGCGGGTATTATCAATATCATCCTCATCATCGTTCCTACTTTCTAGACATGGGTACTCTGAGGTTCAGCGACTTACATCATTTGCCCTAGATCCTTCAGCAAGTGGTAGTAGAGTCCAAATGCATGCCAGGCCGCCTGACTCAGCAGCATTCCCAGCCAGCCCGAAGCCCGGTGTTTTACCAGTAGAACATGTTTTCTCCGAGTGTGGAAAAACAGGCATTATTTTGGATCCCACGGTGCCCTGAAAGTCTAGTGACAGGAAAGAACAAAATCCAAAGAACAGCTGAGGAACAGGCTGTGTCCCCATCCCTCTCCCCCTCCCTCCCTACCTCATTTTAATCACTCAGCTATGAATTATGAGACTGTTCTTACTGAAATTTACAGTATGTATGGGGCTGAGTCACCTAATGAGCCTGATGTTCCCACCAGGACTCAGGGTTCACAATTGTTGATCAAAAAATAGCAGATGGAAATAAACCTTCCTGTAAGAGAACATATTTCTCCATTCCTTTCAGACAAAGGGAGGGGACCAACCCACAGCTTGTAAGCAGAGTGAATATTGGTAAATGTGGTAGAGGTATGGTCTTTAGTAGTTGACTGAAAGGACTTTAATAGAGTATTATGCTAAGTTGCTTAGTATGCCGGTATTTTTGATAACTTAATATCATGAAACTTGAGTGTAATTTTTTATTAGTAAAGACCTTTTGTCATAGACCTAGTCTAAAGTACAATTCCCTTTTTTCAGTTCATGGTTAAATCGATGATAGCTATTTGGCAGAGGCTCAAAACTATCCCTGTTAACTTGTTTTTAATAGTATTTGATTTATATATGTGCTCAACCTCCACCAGGTACGTGTGTGTATGTTTACTAATTGCAGCCATATGCATTTAAATACAGTGTTATTGGTGGGAAATGAAGCATAAAACATGAAAAATGTGTAATTACTAAGGGTTGAAATTATAGTTTTTAACTCCTTCCAGCACAAGGCCCTTAGGATACAGCTTTGTTTTTCATTTCAGATGAGGGAGGTTCCTACATAGATTTGGTCATCACTTGCTTACCTTCCTAATTAATTGTAAAATTCTTCCCTCCAATGGACACAAATGAATTAACACATCGGTTCACCCGTTAATATACGCTTTTCCTTTGGATTCATGCTGTTCTCCCAACTCAGATACAGGTAGATGCTTCAGAACAAGATTACATAAAGCCCTTGGATAAATCAGCAGGAGAACTTCGGTTGCTTTCCCTATTTTTCTAATCTGATTTCATAAATCAAGAACACGACGGTGTCTAATCTCCATGACATAACTTGTTTAGCACTGAATGCATTTGCATGCACACATATCCGCAGCAGTTCTGTGGACTGCAGACCACTAATGACTGCATTTTATTTTAGACAATCCATGGACACAAGGGACCAATCACGGCCGTGGCCTTTGCTCCTGATGGACGATATCTTGCCACCTACTCAAATACTGACAGCCACATTTCTTTCTGGCAGGTAAGGGTAGATGCCACAGGGTCTTAAAGTGTACTGCATGATTTGCTTTTGCTACGGAGGCTTCCTGTTAGGCCTGCGCACCAGCCCTTCCTCCCGCTCCCCTCCTCTTCCAGCAAACATCACGTATTTATTGCTGACTGATTCTCTGCCAGAAGCGCTGAGAATACATTCAGCCATCCGGAGAGAGTGGGCTCTGCTCTCGCAGAGCTTGAGGTCTGAGGAAGACACATGGAAATAGGCAAGCAATTAGAATACAGAGGGGAGCCTGAGAATAAGGTTGTGGGACCGATTCACAGAGAAAGTAACATCTGAACTGAGACAGGATAAGGCTAAGGAAGGGCCAGATGGTAAGGGTGGGGCAGATTTAGGGAAAGGGAGCAGCCTTTCACTGGTCAGCAAGGGCACGGCATGCCTGAGGGCCTTGTCAGAAAGGCCCCGGCCGGGGAGGCACCGAACAAGGATGCAGACCACTCCAGGGGGCGGAGGGCACAGGGGAAAGGCAGCCGGGGGTTACCTCCATATCCAGCTTATAGAATCTCTCTTCTGTTTGCATTCTGAATTTCCCACATGGGGCTCTTCATTCCCAAACTATCAAAATATTTTCAAAAACCTGAGTGTCACTGAGTGGCAGTTCATGAGAATGCCTAAGTTTAATTCTGATTAAAATGCGTATTAACTTTGAGCACTTAATTTTTATAGTAGAACTTGTTTTATCCTCAGTGATTAATTTCCATCCCATTTTTCTAATTATCTTCCTCCTGAGAGTTATAAAAAAAAAATTAAACATTATCAACTCCCTCCCTCCTGAAAAGCCAATTTAAAATTCGGTTGTTACCTTTATTTTCCTGGGATGCAAGTATGTTTTATGAGATTTGGTTTATTGCCTTGAAAGCTTAAAAAAAAAAAAAAAAAGAAAGTTTAAATAAGACTTCAGCACAACTTGATGATGGTTTTAAAAAAAATCAATACCTAATAAAATGTAAAACAGATACAATAAATTGCTTAATTAACAACATGCTATTAAAGCATGACAACTTCCAAATCTGTCACAGACTTTTCCTGCTCTTCATCTAATTTAGTTTTCCAGTTTATTTTCTCATTATCTTTTCTCCCAGAATATATGTCCAGCTTCTTAATTGGCTCATATTAAACTCTTTTTTCCCTGGAGAGCTCCCCGGTCCCCACTTCTCCCAGGGGGCCACCGCGGGGCCCGTGGTTTGCGCTGCTGCTGTCCCACCACCGGCCCATTTGGGGTCCGCGCAGTGGACCCTCGCAACAATGCTTCCTTAAGGGGTTTCCCCACCGACTGGTCTTTCCATACGGTGGTCTCTCTATACCAACTGTACTTGGATAGAAATTTTCTGCGATTCCCCACTCTCTTGGAATCCCAGAGGAGTGTCTATAGAAAGCTCCACATTCATTCCACTTTCATTCAGGGGCGTGGACGCGCTGGATGCTGGCCCCTGCTTCAGGGATACGGAGTTAACCAGCCACAGGTCCCTGCTTTCAAGGAGCTTGGGTTGATCCATGCTTTCTTCTGTGGAATAGACAAGAACAGATCTTTTTGGCTTTGCCCAACTTGACTTTCTCAGAAAAAAAAAAATTCATTTTATAAAGGAATGCCTCCGAACTTAGCCAGACGTGTCCAAGATCTTCCTGATTTTCTATGTAGTAAACCTTTTTCTCCTTATCTCGGTGTTCAGGGTTCTGTTTGGATATGTTCGTCCCTTCCTTGAATTTTTTTTTTCTGTTTTTATCAAAGTTCCTGCTTAGTGCATTGAGGGATTTAGGGTTAGTATCCTTTCCCAACTTAGAGCTCGAGATCATTCATTAGACAGATGGTAGCTTTTCGAGATACTTCTCCTCTTCCAGTTCCTCTCTTCAGGCTCATGCTGCTGCCCCCGGGCTTTGCCAGGCACACTTGAACCTGCGCGTCTGGTGGCCGTGTGCGCACGGTGGAGCCGCAGCACGCTTCTTTCCTTGGGGCACACGCCCCTCCGCTCCGGGCCCCATCCTGCTGTCCGCACGTGCAGGTGGCCAGTGCACAGAGCCCCGGGGCAGCTCAGGCAACACCCAAGTCCTAGCCTCCAAACCCAATGGCAGGATGTAAAATGCAGGCCATTTCTTTAATTATACCCCTTTGGGTCTTGAAATATAAGCAGAAGGCACAGAAACATTTCAGCTTTATCAAGAAAATACAATGAAACCTCTTCCAGAGGTTGGGGGGAGGTGATTTGAGTTTAAGAGAGTCTAGAAAGCATTGTTGGATCTCCTGCTGCTCTCCCAAAATGGACTTTGCTGATTTATTTAGATACATATTGTTTAGTTCTAATGATGTATGATAATACTTTTATATTCCAGTAAATGTACTGTAATATATTTTGAAAACTTAATGAAGTCTTATTAATACAGGACCTTACAAAAGCTATGAGCTATTAAAATCTTTGCTGAGAAATGAGTGTTAATGAGAAATATTGGTTGGATAATTACTCAAGTGAGACTTAGTAAAAGGTTTGTGTGCAGCATTACTTACACTGAGAATTGCATTAAAACACTTCCTGTTTTGATGAATTACATCTGTATGTGTTTTTATGTGTTCAGAAAAAAATCTTCACAAAACTGGTTTTGTGAAGCATTATTTTTAAAGAGAAGGGGAAAACCAAAGTTGCCTTCTAGTTATTTACAAACTCAGCTCTGGAATGATGTCATCGGGCAATCTTCCAAGCCCTTTGATCTTCTGACAACAGATTCCTATAAGTTGAATCTTTCACATCAGGGTCTCTGTTGGTATTTGGCCAAGGGAAGTTGAGTAACGAAATCAAGTATAACCATGATGCCCTCACCTAAATTTCACCACTACCCTCCAGCTAGTGAGCTTCCTCTCTCAGAAATGCCAAAAGTAAATTAGATGAATATTGGTTTCCCTTATGGTTATGTATTCCCTTGTAAAATAGAATTCTGTTCAGCCCTTTAAAAAGGATACCATAAATCTATGGCCATTAACCTGAAAAGATGGTTCTCAACATTTTGTTGAAAGAAAGAGGCAGATTGTGAAACTACATTCTAACATGAGCCTGTTTTACGTAAAATTCCTGAAACCCGCTTCTCCTTATATGTACACCGACTTGGAGGTCTAGGAACGAAGTTTGCCAGAATGTTAGTGATTGTCTTTGGGAAGTGAGATTTCAGGGGACTTTTGCTTTCTCTTTTATACTTCTCTTTGTCAGTCAAATGTTCCACAATGAGTATTTATTATCTTTGTAGTCAAGAAAAACTTTAAGGTTACCCAGTACTCTAATTCCAGGTAGTTTTTATTCATTCGAGGCTCCAAGTCCCCTTTTGCATTGTTTGCAAGATGGTCACTGGTCAAGACACCATTAATATCGAATAACAGCACGGTTCATTGTTGCCGCGAGCGTTTTTTGGGAAAAGGAATACTCACCCTTCCCGTGACAGACTGTCTCCACTCTGAGGAGGTCATAGGGACAGCATGGTCTGAGGAGCAACACTTTCTCGTGAACCTGAGGGTCTCCGTCATCCCAGCTGTACCATGTGTGTCAGTGCTGTACCACCCAGAGCTTCACGTAGCCCCGTTCGGAGGCGGGAAGGCTGCGTGACCCTCCAGAAGGCATTTATCAATCAGTTTCTCCAGTGGGTTATCAGTTACTCATGGGCTGGCTCAGCTTCTAAGGAGAACCCACATGGAATGATGGACTTCTCTTTGAAGTTTTTCCATCTGCAGCATTCCAGTAAGGTACCCTCTCCCTGTCGCCCCTTGGCCCTCAACACATTTCTGGTATGCGGCTAAATTTTGCAGGAAAGTACTAAAAATAAGGAAGTGTTTGAGCATGTTGGATACCCTTAGCATTTGGAGCCACCAGCAGAACTCAAGTTTCATACATATTTTCATAGAAAATCCATAAATAATGAAAAATAGTTTGTAGTTATTTATCAACTGAGAAATGAGAGTTTTTTGTTTTTGTTTTTGTTTTTGTTAAACACAGTAGGCCTGTTGATGCCATTTAATTTCAACCACAATTTTCTGGATCATTTGGATCTGTCCTGGGAGAGGACTAAATTATTATATACTGTTACTTTTTGTACAAGTAAGGACTATCGAATCAAACTCACCACCATTATTTATATTTAAACTATTTGGGAACCTTCAGAAAGCAACAAGACATTGATTTTTGTATTTTATGGAGTTTCTGGAAAAGGGGGGGAAGGAAGCAAGGAAAGAAGTTTCTGTAGGAGGACAGTCAGGTTCTGTCTAGCTTTAAATGTTAACTTTAACAGAAAGAGTTAATGATAACCATACATTTGGTTTTAAAATGTGACCTCGTACACTAGTGATTTTTTTTCACCTCTGTGTTGTGTTCGGCACTATTATTAATGCAGGAAAATCAGTAACATTAGTCATCTTAAAAGGGTTATTACTCAAGATGATTTAAATTGTGAAAATGTCAGTGGAGCCTGCACGCATGCTGCTAGAGATGCCATGATTTACGCCCTCTGACACCATCGTGCTGCTGAGAAGGGCCGGAGAAAAGAATGGCTTGTATTTTGCACTGATCCAAATGCAGAGCATGAGATCAGCAGTAACACATCGTACATGTCCTAGGATTCGCCAAGGTTTCATGTGTCACCCATTTGTATACATCGAATCATAATCTGCATGCTTTACACAAAACCCTAGAATCGTACGCATTTGGACGGGGGTTATACTGGTGAGAAGAGTTGGAAATGAAAATTAGTACGAAGAAAATTACTATTTCTGAAACCCCTTTTCTGATTTTCAGTATGCTTTCTATGGGGTTTTTCAATAGCCCAAAAAAACGTATATTGAGAAAATGTTAACTGATTTTTAGAATCTACAAGATTCTTCAGAGTCCGTTGCTGAGGTAACAGTTCACTGAGATGAACTGCCTTTCAGTATTTAGCACTTGGACCAAACGCATAGTTGTTCATGGGCCATAATTTCCATGTTATTTTTTACTGCTGTGAATGGATTAAGAGAACTTAAAATTCAAACCAATTAAAATTCAAACCATATCCTGAAAAGCCACCAAAAAGCAGAAACCCACCGATACAAAGGTATTGCCAGGAAAGCGTTAGAGGGCGCTCCCTTCAGCGTGGCGGCAGAAGGCGAGCCACAGACCCAGCGTCGAGGTGCAGGTGACTCTGGGTTCCCCCTCAGAGTGAACTAGAGCTTTCCAGAGCCTGAGTTCTGTCAAGGCAGGTGAGGAGGGAAGGTGTGGGTACATGCACCTGGGGGAGGGAGCACCTCTTGCGCTTGGATCCGGGACGGAGCCCACTGTGCTTTGTTTCCTCGAGGGACCCGAGAGTCCCCAAGGGTGTGTGGGTGGACACGTGCTTCGGGGGGTGCACGAGCCCTGATGGGAAGGAGCAGAAGGGGCAGCCGTGGAAGTACCCACAATTGCCAGAGATTGTCTGACCGAGCTGTTTTGTCAACATCTATAATTTAGCCCCCTTCTTAAAGATTGATGGCCTCTCCCGCTGTCAGCTTCTGCCCACGAAGTCAAATTTCCCTGGATTTATGCATTTACTGTAACAGCCCCCGAGCGGTTTCAGATACACTGAGAGGCGCCCGTCGGGGCTCAGAACAGACTCTCAGATGAACGCGAGTCAGCACCGCGGGGGAGGATTCCCTAAGTGACCCATGTGCTCTCCTGTCCCTGTGTCCCTCCAGATGAACACCTCGCTGCTGGGGAGCATCGGCATGCTGAACTCGGCCCCCCAGCTGCGCTGCATTAAGACCTACCAGGTGCCCCCCGTGCAGCCGGCCTCGCCCGGCTCCCACAACGCCCTCCGACTGGCGCGGCTCATCTGGACTTCCAACCGCAATGTCATCCTCATGGCGCACGACGGGAAGGAGCACCGCTTCATGGTCTGACGCGGGTGCTGGCTGCCCTGGCCGCCTCTGAGTTCCGTCCGTTCTCCCCGCCGAGAGCCCTCTGTCCTTCCTCATGCGGATCATTCCTCAGTGCCTGCCCACACCAGGGCCACCTGGGGGCGCGGCCGGGGCCGGGTCACTCCTGCATGGCCCTCGGGGGCAGGCGCCCGCTTGTGTCACCCATGATGCAGAGGCATGTGCACGCCGCCCTGCAGGGTGTGGCCCTTCTGCCGACACTAGGTCGTTTTCCCGGCCAGGACGGGGATGGGGGGTGGGGGTTCTGCGGTCCCTAGGAGCCCTCCCGTCGCCGGGCCCCCAGAAGCTCAGTAAACACTGTGATCGCGTTCCCAGCCTAGATCAGCATTTGCTCGGAGCTCAACCCAACCTCCGAGCTGCCGCTTGAACCTGGTGGTTTTGACGTTGGGTTGTGAGGAAATGGGGCAGTCCTAATTAGCAAAGTTATTTTCCTTTGGCTCTCCTAAAATATATTCTTGTTTACCAAAAAGATTCCATGTTTACATGGTTGCATTTTCCTCCCATGACTGCTAGGAAACGACTCCCTCCAGTTTCCTAGGGTTTAGCCACAACTTCTTTATTAACACCTAACAGATTGGAAATTAATGAGAAAATACACCCAAAAAATCTTTCCTCCTCACAGAAAATACCGTTTCCCAGACACCTAGCCTTCTAAAATGCTCGTATCCTGCTTAGTAGTCTATTTAGTAGTTTAAAATAAAACATCATCACTATTTATGATCTAGTTAATATAATTATCCAGTCACTGTTAACTAATCTCTTAAGTGGACTTTTATAGTAAAGAACTGAGTTTGGAAGCATAGCATATACTAAATAAGAAAACTCTGTGTCTGTTGCTACAGGTCTTTTTAAGAAAGACCTTACCCCTTCCCTCCAGAAACCTTACAGAGACCCTGCAGTTCCCACATGGATGACCTCTGTCAGCACGGAATAGTTACAATTCAGCCTTCAAACGGATCCATTAAAGGAAAATAAAAACAGCATTTCTTTTACGCAAGTACCCTAGAAAATTAGTAACTACAGCACAAGCACTGAGGAGAATATAGAAAATGTGAGGGCTCCCGAGTTATTGGAGCAGACACTGCAATGAGGGTGTCCATCACACTTCCAAGGAAGCTTTAACTCGGTCGCTTTCTTCTCTTTATGGCCAATTATGCTGGTTCTTGCCCATAGTGATGGGGGAAAATCCATAAAATAATATTGTGTGTGAATTGCTCCTCACAAATCTTGATGTGTACATAGTTAGGGATTTGGCCACTTGGTTAGTTGTTGCTTGGTTGGCGCACTCGTTTATTAAATGCAAAAACGGAAAATGATTCGTTACATTCAGAGAAGATAAGAGGTTTACAGAGGAACCAAAACGATAATGGGAGCATTTCATTGGAAAAGCGTAGATTGTCAGAGTTTATGTAATATATTTAAAAAAAAAAAAATAGGCTCACAGTCCAGGAACAAATCCATCTGTCATTTTATTGAAACAGATTTTTAAAGAACATGTTACGAACTTCAGACCCCTAGAACGTCTCTTTCCTGTTGATAGGAAGCATGTTATCTGCATCGATGACAAACCTGTGCTATTTCTTGGTTTTAGACTTTGGATGTCCTTTTAAAAGTGAATTTATGCCACATGCATGTACATTGTATTTATAAAGATTATATGTGTAGTTTCCAAGGACGAAACAAAGAACTATCCAGTGTAGATTCGTTTGGTGCACATGCCGTTGTGTTCGATAGAGGTAGAAAAACCCAAGGTAAACAAAAGGCACGCTTGGTTTTTCCAGTGGGCTCCCGAGGCTTCTCCACACCCAGCACAGGTTTACTTTATGAACTTAAATAGGGATTAATTTATTCTAGACTACAAAGTTGTTTTGGAATGATGAAGCAGAAGTATAGCTTAGAGAGTTGTTTAAAACAGAGACGCGAGACGGTAGGCAGGCCACCGCAGACACACAGTGGAGCACACCTTGGGGGTCCGGAAGAAAGCCGTGGGGGCCCCGGGGAGAAAAGCATTGGGCAGTGGGCAGAGGCCGGCCTGTCCCACGTCCGTCTGCACAGACAGCCACAATTATTGGCCAGGAGAACAGTACTATTCTAAAAGTCGGGTGGATGATGTCTGTGGTACGACTTACTGCTAAATGAACACTTGCATTCTTGTTAACACGAATCTCCCCTTGGCTATTTTGGTAACTACAGTCCCAGACTGCATCACGGCTTAGATTTCTCAGCACTGAGGCAAACTTCGTATTGTCATCCCAGTGTGTGCTTTTTAGTGTTTTATTGATTTTGTTGGCACTGTATTTGGACCTATACTTGTAAATGTGGAGACATATGCGGCTTCGTTGGTAATTTACAAGCAAAAGATGACATGACGTGACACCTGTATGAAAATGTAATGATTGAACTGTGTACAGCGAGTGAATTAAAATGTCTGCCTCTTAAGACACTTCCACTGAATATCAGATTCTATATGTGCTGAATGTCCCAGTGTACATATGTGTGTTAAATAAAACTGAATTGTACTGAAGATTGTTTTTCTCATTAAAAACATTGTTCACTCTTCTTAATCATGCTCAGTTGAGATCCATATGCTTTCTCCCCCTCCCCGACCCCCTCCCGCCTTCTTTGCTACCAAGTTAAGCTTTCTACTTCTGTAATTATTCATTTCCCTGGAGAGCTAGCTTCAGGAAAGGCAAACTTGCCGCAAAGGACGGTAGAGCAGGAAGAGGGTTCTGAAGTCTGAGGGAAACACTCCTACCAGAAACTCAACAGCACCCTCTGTGGTTTGGGCAAGGGAATTGCATGCATGTTGCTTTATCTCCACCTTAAGTTGCTCCTAAAGAGACTTCCTTGTACCCAATTCTGTCTTGTCAGATTTCATGACATGGGTTGGCCGCCCCGGAGTCAGGGGGGCTGGACGGAGATCATTAAACTCATTTAACACTCAGTTTGGAGTTGAATTTGAATCCCCAAGGTAATCAGTGTAATTGGTTTTCAGGAAAAGCAAAGACTAACGGAATAGGTCACCGTTGCTCATGGAGGATGATGTGTGTAAGTTGTGAATGTGCGTCTTTAATTTTCACATAAGAATACAGAAGAGCTTCAACTGAACCAGTGCTCATGTGATAGTGTAGTTTTCTTCCACATCTTAGGCCCTATTCAGATGCCCGGTCTCCATCACAGGAATTGCTTTAGCGTCTCGTGGTGACTTCAGTGCGTCCTTATAGGGAGAAGCGGGGCAGTGCCAGTCCTATATGATGGGTGATCACATAAACTGATCAAACGTGGAAAGGGCATGACATTAATAGGAAGGTAAAGCCAAGCAGTGCTGGGTGAACTTTCACCTTTCACCCCTTCAGCTGACTGACAGAGCTGAATGCTGAAGAAAATCAATACTTTGGAGCCAGGAGGGAAATATTTCCAACCTCTAACTAGAGAATGTATTTTGACAAGGCCAAGATAATCCAAGCTGCACAGGAGAAAGAGAAAAGAAGACTCATTTTTAAAGCTTGACACTTCAAGGTGTTTTTGCACAATGGTTTAGAAATCGTCAATACATACAAATACCAAAGGTCAAAAAGAAAAGCCAGAAGAATTTCAAAAAATTAGATGTTCAGTTCTTTCTGCTGTTTACAAACTAAAAAAGACTGCAGAGAGGTGTGCGCTTGTAATTGTTTAAATGAACCAAGCTCACAATGTGTGCTTGGAGGTTATCGTGCCTCCTTAATCAAACCCTATGTTTCTAGAGGCAACACTGTAGTGAATGCCTAAAAGGGTGCTTAGACTTATTGTTTCTGCTACATTTTTTTTCGAAGACATGAACTGGTTTTTGAGCAGTTCCATCGTTTTGTGCTCACCTCTCAGAATCTTGTTTTTCAATTCCTGTTGATCCTGCCAGGATGCTCTCGTAAGCCTCAGATCCTCCTTCATGCTTAGTTCATTCATTTGCATGAGAGAAGAGTTCATGTACCTACTGAACTTGAACTGTTTCTAGTTTCCCAAGTCCCTTTAAGCAAATTACTCATAAAATATTCTAATTAGGGCCCTGCTGAATGACTGGCTGATGCATCTCTTGGAAGAAGGTAAGCAATTCACTCCACTTTTACCAGCAAGATTAGAGCCATTCATTCTGGGGACAGATACTTCCGTCAAACGGATATAGATTCTTTTCTTTCCTACAGATAAGAAAACGAAGTCAAATGGTGCCCATACCTTCCAGCCAAGCTCAGGACAAAGGAATCCTGAGTACTTAAGTATCTAACCCTGTGTTCTCCTGGATGGGCCACATCAGGCCTGCTGTAAACGTAGGCTAATTATGTGAGTATTAAAACAGCAGTGAAAGTACAGCCTTAATTTGTATGCCCTCTTTCTCATTAAAAAACTCCACTCTCTTCTGAGAATATGGATCTGGCTAGGGATTGCAAATTGTGTTTGTTTCAAAACGAAGACACAGCAAGCCAAGAGCCCTTCGTATTCTGTGATCTCCCAAATAAGGGCAAGAATCTAGCACATGCCCAATTTAATGTGGGTATCAAGTAAATACATATTGCATTTGTTAGATCCTTGAGATGATGCCTATAAAATGCTTGTTAGGAGTGGCACAAAGCATGCATGCAATGCATGTGAGCTCATCATTTTTGGTAGATGTTCAGAAGTCCTTATCGGTCGTGGATAAACAAGATTGTAAATTGCTTGTGTTCTTTGGAAAACACTGTTGGATTTTTGTTTTGTTTTTATCTCTACCTAGACTCCAATAAGAGGTCTGGACATTTACCCAAAGGGAAGTCTCTGTGGTTCTCCCTATATTCACGAGGCTCTTCACCACATTGCTCTGTGTAACTGTCTTCTCACCGAAACTTATGGACACTGAGAAATGCCAAAATACATGTAGATGGATAGGGCCACCTGATGACAACAATTGCAGTTAGGACTGGTCCCTCAGAAAGGAAGTAGTTCCCAATTATCACATGATCTCTCTGATATGAAGAATTTGAGAGGCAGGGTGAGGGTCGTAGGGGGTGTCGGGGGGAAATGAAACAAGATGTGATCAGGAAGGAGACAAACCATAAGAGACTCCTAAACTCATGAAACAAACTGAGGGTGGCTGGGAGGTAAGGGGGGTAGGGATAGGGTGGCTGGGTGATGGACATTGGGTAGGGGATGTGCTATGGTGAGTGCTGTGAAATGTGTAAGCCTGACGATTCACAGACATGTACGCTGGGGCAAATAATACATTATATGTTAATAAAAAAAAGGAAGTAGTTCCTATTAGATTTAGGACTCACATTAGCATCAGGAATGATTTTAGATTACTTATATGAGTATCTTCAAAATACACATCCATGAAGATTGAACAAGACTCTGAACAAAATATCATAGAGTAGGTTTCATGGAAATTGAAAGCACAGGAAATTGAATGTATAGTTTTACTGTCAACATCTCCTTTTCTTGACTGGTATCGAAATGCCTTAGCACTTCTCTCAACCCCAGTGTGAAGTGTACAGTCTAAAACTTGACCCACCCAGTGGCACTTCAGACTTTAGTCAAAATTTACAAATAATTGAAAGATACTGCAAAGAAACATTTTTATTCAGTTCGCAAGGATTTTTGAATCTTAATATATACCAAGCATATGTTCTACATTGTGGTCTCCTTGCTGATGAGCTCCCCATCTGGCAAAAGGCAACAATGCTGATGGAATAAACACCAGAAAGAGAGATGGCAGAGCGGCGAGAAGTGATTCATGCTCATTGGGTAGAATCAAGTCAGAGAGGAAGAACTCGGGCTGTGCCTTGAGGAGTAAATACAAATTAGTTAGAAGGGCTGTGTTAAGGTAGGAATTTATGGAAGTCCAAATTGTTCTATGAGCTGAATGCATATAAATTACTTCAAACTTACAACCTGACAGGCATTGGTGGGCCCCCCTGGTAACGATTACCGCACCCACAGAAAACGGGACTTCTCCGCCAAAGGACATTTGAGAGCTAGCGGGCAAAAACTCTAAAGAGATGTCCGTAAAAACCCGAAGAAAAGACTTCTCTGACATTTACTAGTTCTCCAGGTCTCATTTGCTGTTAAAAAAAAATTTGTTTTAAAAATAAGTTACGCCCGCTCCTTCTGTTGTGAGCATGTGTGTTGGATGCCTGCAAACGAGCGCTGCCCCCCTGCCCCCTCCCCAGCTCCAGCTCCTAACCCCAGGGCTGAGGCATTTATTCTCCAGCTGCTGGAAGTGTTGGCATCAGATAGCTGTCTGCCGAGCCCTGCAGATTGCCTACAGCCAGGGAGCCCTTTCTTCCAAGGTCGTGCTCCCCCTCCTGATGGGTCCAGAAGGAGCCGCAAAGGCCCAGCCCCCCAGCTTCACCTCAGAACAACCTCGAAGGGTCATCGAGCTCCAGCCCCCACCTGGGGATGGGCGGAAGCCCTCACCAAACCCACGGCAGCTCAGTTTCCCTCACTCCCCTATCGATGCTCCAAACACTTCCTATATGCAGATCCCCATCTCACGGTCTGCCTCCTAGAACCCAACCCAAGACAGTCGGGACCAGGAGTGGTCCAGGAAAACAGG
The DNA here is from genome assembly GCA_028533885.1 of Nasua narica. Classification (NCBI taxonomy): domain Eukaryota; kingdom Metazoa; phylum Chordata; class Mammalia; order Carnivora; family Procyonidae; genus Nasua; species Nasua narica. The sequence goes on from CM052808.1 coordinate 64,100,338, forward strand.
ATCTCGAAAAACAAACATGGAATTTGGAAGCTGGGTCACGCACTGAGCCATCACCGAGAAGGATCCTATCGGCAGAGGGAGGTGACCATGGAAGGCAACTGAAAATTTCCTCGATGACTTGGGACAGCTTGCTCAGGGAAGTGGATGCGCTAGTTGGCGTGGCGCAGTGTCGCAGGCATTTGAGAAGGGAAAATAGGAATCATAAAGACAATGGACTTGGAGGTCTGTGCCGGGCACACTAGACAAAACCAAAAGCTGAGTGTGATTAATCACCAATTAAAGGCTAAGCGTGAAAGCCAGAGAACCTCAAGAACCTCATCTCCTACGGCCAGGCGTAAGCTGAGGGTCAGGCCCAGGACTTGTTCTGTGAGGAAGTTTCAAGGGAGGCTGACACCTCCAAAGTTCTGCTACCCCGAGGTCAGAGCCCTAACTGAGAGGGATGAGGCTATGTGGGTCCAGGCACTTGTACAACCTCAAATCCCAAGTCTGGGAAACCCTCCCCAGACCTGCCTAAGTGGCCCACCCCCCTCTATTGTAAGCAAGTGCTTCCCCTTTGCTTGGTGGTGCAGAGGCCACTCCCATGCAAAACAACACGAGCCCGCCGCGTGGCAATGCTGGGCCCACTAAAATCCCAAAGAGGCTAGCAGGACGGCGCCCACGCAGACCTGCAGGAACTGGGCGGATCCTGGGGCTGGATTCCGAGGTGCTGCGTCAAAGGGAGAGAGAAGATGAAGGGAGACTAGGAAGATGTACTGACCGCGATGAAACAGCTGGCAGGGGCCGGGACGAGGTACTCATCTGCTGCTCCGCCTGGAGAAACTGAAGGCTGATCTCAGTCAGGAAGAAACGCGGTAAATGCCGTGGGAGACGGTGGAGGGAAGCACCGAAAAGCTCCGAGGGGAGGAGCAGATACGGTATTTCAGGTGGCTACCCGCCAGATGACTGCTCTACAACGGAGGCCAGAGGACGTGGCGTCCCCGGGGCTGGGCATGGAAGAGGCTGTTACAGAACCAAGCCCCTGGTAGCCATGCACGGTGATAGGATCCTGACAGACGGGAGAGCCGGCTGGGAAATTGCCAGAAGGAGCAGCAAGGTTGGAGCACTAGCCAGAGGGGCCTGGCCTGGTGAGATCTTTGGAAGTGATTAATAAAACCTGTCATCCCTCGGGCAGCCAGCAAGGGTTCAATCTATCCCAGCCCGAAGGAATCAAGGAAGGGTAACAGGAGGCTGAAGGCGCCGGCCCCAATAAGAAGTCAGAATCGCCTTGCCTCACTCGTAGACCTGATGGGTGTGGTTAGGGGGAGTTTGGACCGTCACGGATGGGGAGCTGAGGCTCTTGGGGGGCGGGGGCCCGAACAGCCAACGCAGGAGGGAGCCAGGGTGTATCAGCGGTGGCTTCACGGCAGGCTGCCACGTCTGGGCTGCGGCTTGTTCCCTCTGGTACTTCTTTTATAGGATCCTTCCAGAATCCTGGAAGAGCTGCTCCCAGCACTTGATCAAAACAAGTACATCTCGGGCGGCAAAGGGTGACTATAGAGGACCCGGGAGCCTGGGTTTTGGTTTGTGACCTTGCTCAGTAGCCTCCTTCTCCAGGAAGTGCCTGGGGCCGAGCGAGTCACTGTTCTCAAGGCCACACCCTCCTTTCCACGGCAGCTGTGGCCAATAACGGGTCAAGGGGGTGCCAAGGCTCCACCCGCCTCCCCCCAGCTGGGCCCTGTTGGAAGGGCCCGGCCACCTCCCGGCTCCTTGCCTCTGCCGAGAGGCCCTGCTTCTCCCTCGGCGCGCTCGGGGCCTCCTGCCTCCAGACCGATCCGCGAACGCTTCTCAAATGTCAACCTCACGGTCTCCTTCCCCGGACGTGAACCTACCCACGGCCGGCTCTGACTCTGCCGCCTATTAACTCAATAAGTCTCCGTGGGCCCCCGTTTTCTCATGCAAAATGGGACCAATGGTCATACCTCCCTTGCGGGCTTGTTATAAAGATAAAAAAAGAAGATTATTACAGGATATTACACTTCGAGCAGGGTCTGGCACAAAGTAAATATTCAAGAAACGCTAACTATGCCACTACTACCGTCTGAAGGCGTAAGTATGAGATGCCCAAGTCCCCTCCTTCACCTCCTGCCTCCGTGTTGCAGGAAGATGTGCTTTTCCATTCCTTGTTTTCCTGTGTTTCCTTCCTTTCTTCGACCCAGATCAAAGTGCTTACCTTTAAAAAAGTGAGGAGGAAAGGTGGAAGGGAGCTGGTATTTCTGAGTACGTACTTTGTACCAGACACTCTACGAGCCGCATTCATTATTCTGCTTAATTCTTAATCCTTTGTAAAAGCCATGAATTATTACCTCCCTTTCCCAGATGAAAAAATTGCCGGTCACAGAAGATAAATGACCGAGATCACACAGCTAATAACAGGCATATTTAGTAGTTGAGTCCCAGAGTCTGTCACCAAAGTCCAGCCTTCTCTGTTCTCCCAGAGACCCTCAAGTGACCGGACATGAGGAGACAGCCGTCAGAGGGCTGGCCGGCCACTCTTAGGAACAGGAAGAGAAGTGGCAGATCAGAAAAGGGCTTTCATTCGTTTAAGCCACAGAAGTCATTATTTTTCCCCTTTGGATTTGTGGCCACTGTGCCAGATTTTAAAAGGATAGGAATTACGTCGACTCTTTTACCATGAAATGGCTGAGTTAAGATATGTAAGCTTTATAATGTACTACATTCCACGGAGTAATTCTGTTATAACTCAGGGACGAGTTTTTTCTCTTGTGACGTGAGTTATCTTTGGAAAGTAGAATCCGACCTACAGACATGGGTCTCATCCTTGCTGCGGGCACCCCGTGAACTGCTCTCTCTCTCCTTGCCTCCACGGGGCCGCGGCTCTCTGACCTTTTATCCCAGTTGCTTTTGCCGATGTTTCTTCTTCCTTAGAATACTCTTCTCCGGACAGGCATTTTTCCAACGAGTCGAGAGTCCTGGACATATATAAAACATACTCTACCAACTTCAGACTTGAAAAATGGAATAAAAAAATCAAGTTTTTAGGGCACCCCTCCCGGGTGACTGGGACTCCTGTCTAGACAGAAGAAGTACAAGACTTAATTGCACCACGAGACCAGCATTCGCCAAAGAGGACTCCCTGATGGGACAATGGGCCGTTCTGTTCTCCCTTGTCCCATACTGGGTTTTCATAGCCTTGGTCTCCCTATCCCTGATGATGATATCGTTCCAGGAACTATTGGAATTTTCTAGAGCACACTGGAACACACCACTATGCTCACATCCGTTAGCCTCAGACTTGGCCCTAGAGCACGTGCCAGACCCTGACTCTGGGACACACAAATCTTACTTGGGACCTCTTGGGGGGTCCAGATTGGGTTCAACTGCCTTGTTAATGCCAGGACACCTTCTGTATCCCCCTCTTTGTCTTCACCCCTCATGCTTCGCTTTCTGTTTGCTGTTTCCAAAGCTTTCAGGGGCAGGGGTAGAGGAGGCTTCTGGAAACATCAATAGACGACCAACTGCAGCTTACCATTCAGCTTGGTGCTAAACTTCCTGACAGCGAGAGCCAAGGTGATTTAGATAATCCTAATTATCTGATACAAGGGGGACCCATACAGGGCATCAGGAAAGACCAGCTTCCTACCCCTAGATTCGGAGTGAAATGTCTTGTCTGAATCTTTCAATAAAAAAATTTGAAGAGAGAAATCACATTTATGGAGAGCACGTTAGACATTTGACATATATGATTTCACTTAAGCCTCTCAAAGATCCTGTGATTTAGTCTCTATGCTATAGGTTAGAAACTGATGCACGGACGGGTTACGCAGCTGGCTGGCTCACGCAGCTAGTTAGAGGAGGAGCTAGGGTTCACGTCCAAGTGCTCTTTCCTCCCCATCGATGGGTGGTATCTTCAAGGCCAGTCTTATAGTAGCTGAAGAGACATGCTTCATTCTCCTACTGACCTCAGTAAAAAACCAAGGACCTCAAAATTCAATCTTCATTTATTCTTCAATGACCATTGAATGCCTATTATTTTCCAGGCATTTCTAGAGAAGACTAAATTAATACAGCCAGGCACTCCCCTCACTTATGCATCTCAAAAGCTCTCTAGCTAATGTAGTGTAATTGTGAAGCCCATTATGTATATTGTGTGTGTGCACGCACACACACACACACACACACACACTCACACACAGCCCCTTTGGGTGATTTAACTGCAAGCCTCATGGGCGCAGCCAGTGTCCCCCAGGCTGCACACACACGTGCTCCGGTTCCAAGTGGCCTCCCCTCGCCGCCTGGGACTCCGTCTGCTTTGAGAGCTTCCGGCTGTGCTCCGCCGGATCCCAGCCGCCCAAGGATCCTGGTTCCCGACTTCATCTCTTTTCCTTTCCTCTTCCAGCCTTGGTCTCCAGAGCCTCATGCCCACGATACAGACCCATGGGAGCTCAGAGGAGGAAGGAAAAGAGAGAGGAAACCCGGATCTGGCCCTGGGAGTGTGTTCTTTGACTACAGAGTAATGAGACCGGTGAGCCACTGAGATAAACATTCGTTTCAATATATACATTCTGGTAGATTTGGTTGACCGTGTACTCATTCGAGCATTTGGTGAATACTGGAGATATACCGTGGGTCGGGCAGCCAACGAGATCTGGGATTACAGTGGCGAGTGGAGCCATCCTGCTATCTTCCCGTCTAGCGCGCGCACTCTGCTGGGGCTGCAGCGGGGCCATGGGGCAGGAGGGTAAGCCAAGCAAGACTCCAGAAGGAGCTATGAAGAAAGGAAGGAGAGGCCTGAGCCTGAACAGCCCAGGGGTGGGGAGGCAGGAGCAGGGCGTCCGGGGCCTGCCGAGCACACAGGCCGCGGGCAGAGGTGCTGTCAGGGGAAGCGGCAGCCATCCAGAAGTCTTCAGTGGGGACGTATGACGGGATTTGGCTAAAGAACACTCAGCCGCCCTGTGGAGAATGTTGGGGGTGGTCAGGGAGCGAAATGAAAATGGTGGATCATCTAGATTGTTCACCAGCAGGAGCACAAACTTGGCGATGCACAACAGTGCACGTTCATGGATCGTAGGTCCCGGGGGCCAGGAGCCCTGCGTGCTTTACCCAGAGCCTGTGCCGCGGGCCCCTCCCGGGAGTTGGCTGGGACGGTGCGCTCATCTGAGGCCTTAGAGGAAAGAATTCACTTCCCAGCTCATGTAGTTGATAGAATTCCGCTCCTCCCAGTCGTGGGACGGAAGCCCCGTCTCCTTGCTGGGAGGCGGTGAGCTGGGCGCCCTCCATCCCCTCAGGCTTCCTCCACTTCTCTGCCATGGGAAGGGGGTGTCTTCCAAAGCAGCCGCATGCACCGATGGTGGCCTTATGGCTGGACCTCGAGAGAGGAGTCGGGGTTGCTTGTGGAAGAACATTCGAGCAAAGGGCGATCACGAGTAAAAGCAGAAGGTATGAAAGCGGATGGTGTTCTTGAGGGACGGCAAACGTGGCCGACTTTCTGCCCTCCTTCCTGGGTGACGCGACTGCGTCAGGTCCTGTTCGTCGTGCCACATGGCCGTGCGCTCGGGGAGAAAGCTGTCCTCGGCGTTGGAGATGAAAGCTGGGTCACTTTAAGCCAATAACGCTAATTCAGCTCCTAGTGGTGGTTAGCGGCGGCCCTCAGTGCCGTTCTGGACAAGGAGGCGTGAGGAGGACGTGCAGGAGGGGCTGCTCTTGGGAAAGGGTTTCCTCCTGGGTAGAAAAGAAATATTCCCATAGAAGTTTCCATCTGTGCACAGAGCTGGGTGAGTTTGGGATACTCGGGGCCACACGAGCTGTCCCTTGGGCCACACCGGAACCCGCTAAAGGCCCGAGCCAGCCCACTGGGGACTGCAGAGCCGAAACGGGGAGAACGCTGGAGTCTCCGGAGACCCCGCTGGGCTTCTGGAGTAGCCGATCCTGCGGTCGCCTACCCTTGACTCTTAAGGTGATATAATCGGCGCCCCCCACGGGTTACGCCATCTGCAGCCGAAGCTTGAACACAGACCACACGTTGTCCGGTGACGCGGCGGGACGTGACCTCAGGCCCATGAAGATCCTCACGGCCAGCGTCAAGGTGTCAAGGGGCTCAGCTTTCTCTTGTGAGGTCCGGGGAGATCTCTGATTTTAAGGAAGGGGGCCGTCCTGTTTCTCGGCTAATCCTGGTGGCTGGGTGATGAGTAGAGGAGGGAACTGGGACAGGAAGACCGGGTGGGTGACGGCTGCGAGTCTTATCAGGAGACTCGGAACCGGCTCAGTGGACGCGGAGAGGAAGGTCCGCGGGACGTTTCCAGGCAGGAGGGCAGGACTTCACGAGCTTCAGTGTCGGGAACGAAGGAGAGGCATGGGTTTTCCCAGCAGTTTCCTGACAGCATCTGCTCGCCCAGACCACTCTCCATTCCTACAAAATACCATCCATGTTCAGACCTTGATGCCTTTATTCCTACTGTTGTCTCCCCCATGAGACCTTCCCCAGTGAATTCCCATTCCCGTGATCCCACGTAGTAGCATTGCTGCTTTTGGGAAATCAAATGTCATTGGCAGCCCCGGGCTCTCTCCGCCCCCGGGAGGGAGAAGCACCTGTACCAGGCGTATTCAGGGGCCCCTCTGAGCGCTGGGAGAGCAGTAGGCCGAAGCACTTCCAATATATTGATTGTAAGCTTGTCCACACAATATGAAGCTAGCATCTCATGCTGGATCTATTTCTTGACTAGATCAGACGAAGGCTAACCATTGCCACTTCAGAAATGCACTTGGAACAATGCTTGTTGTGTTTCACTTCCCAAGGCTTAGATTTCTTGTTTTCTATAAAATATAGCATTAGATAACGGGGCAGGGGGGAGCTCGTGTGAAAGGGTGGGATCTACATTCTTCACATCGAAAACCTGCTTGGAGTGGTTTTCCTTCTCAGCAGCAGCTTTCCTGAACGTTCTCTTGTTTGTGGCCACATTTTGAATTCCCCTGAAGGGTCCTGCTTGACGATGGGGGTGGGGCTCCCGCTGGTTAAGTCGCTCATCCCCGGTCTGCGGTGCTGAGCGATGAGAAGCGTAAATGATGGGAGGAGTAACAGCGGGTTAGTGACTGACATGGGCCAGCTGTGTTCGCCCATGTGACTTGGTGAGCTGTGGGGCGGGAGGGCGGGGGTCACCCCTAACTCGCTGCTTTATGGCAGAAGCTAAACCAGAGGAGATAACCTCCACCCAGGCCTGACCCACGTAAGGAAGAGGATCGAGACTAAGGGGACACGGCTGGAGATGACCAGGAAAGGTCCCACTGGCAGGGCACGGGAGGGGTAGAGATGGCCCTTGAGAGCCTGAGCCTTGACCCCCAGCTACCTCGAGCGCACTGCCGTGGCCGGGGAGACCAGGCCTCGGGGCCGACGGGGTGAGGTGACAGCCAGACCCCTGAATCTCTGTTCTTTGTCCAGGATGGGAAAAGAGGTGAAAAATCTCCTTGGATGCTTTCAACCGTTGGGCCAGAGCCAGGGTTGGTAAACTGCAGCCTGTGGACCCAAGGCAGCCTGCCGCCTGTCGGAATTCCGTGTGACCCTGGAGCTAAAAATGGTTCTTACAGATCACCATTTGCAGTCGAGCGGATGATGGGGGGTACTGACTTTGAACCCCAGTTAAATGAAGGGTTATCTTTCCCCGAACAGAATTCCAGCCTTTTCATTAGCCGCCCTGTATTACCAACCAGCCAGCCGACAGAAACAAAACAGAACTGTATTCAGTTATCATAATTATATTTTGAATTCTATCAAAAATTTGTGGAAATTCATTTTCTCTTTTGTTATAGAAATACCCAGGTAATAGTCTTCATTTTGCCTTGCGGCCTGCAAAACCGAAAAGATCTCTCTGGCCCTTCACAGGAGAAGGTGGCTGACCCCAGAGCTAGAAGCGAACCCCTCCCACCCCGTGTGCTCTGGGCGCCGGGGGCCCTGACGGTACGGGAGCATGTTAGGAATGCAGATCCTCAGGCCCCACCAGCCCTCAGGCGTCAGAATCGGCTCTTTGACAAGCTCCCTGGGTGGTATGGGAGCCCGGGACATTTGAGAAGTTCTGCATCGGAGTCCGAGTGGGCCGGTCCTGGAGTGATGGATAGCTTCATGCAGCCCCAGCTTAGGAATGGGCACCAGCACCCCGGGGGTACCCCAGGGTGGAAGGAACCCAGCCTCTCTCCCTGGGGCGGGGGCTGCTCCTCTAGGAAATATCCCAGCTCTGGCCATCAAAAGCTTGGCCCACACCCCGATCCTAAAAAGCCACCTTCTACTGTCTCTGGAACCTTAGTTTTCCCATCTGCATAATGGGAGTCTGAAGAGCTGACCTCAAAAGTCCATTACAGTTTGGTCACATGATCTTGTTTTGTGTTTCTTTTTTGTGTATTTGTTGCTTTCTGTTTTTGCTTGCTGGGGAGGGGGGATTGACAGGATCATCAACGGTCGCTTGTAATGAGAAAGGGACTGGCGCTCACGTAGCTTCCAGATGAGGGTAGTGTGTCGTTTTACGTGGAACGTCTTCCGTCGGGCGGCCCTTTCTGGTTCTACTCAGAACTAATAGGAGGAGATGCTAGGGAATCAGATCTGGGGAAGCGTGTATCCCTGGGGGCCCGCGTGCTGGGTGGTTTCAGACGGACTCCACTGAATATTGTGGGGCCCACCATGAATTCAGTAACGCGGGTCATCTTTACTGGCCGTCCTCTTGTGGTCGGCACCTGGGAGGCACCGGAGATGTGGCTGTGACACCCGACAGGCACAGCTCGGCCCTCCCGGGGCTTGCATCCCACCGAGCGAGGCCGACTTGAAGTGGTACCTTGACGCCAAAGGAGAGAAGATGGAAGCAGGTTCCAGCCTGAGAGAAAAGCAGGTGCAAAGCCCTTGTGCCGGGAGGGAGCGTGGCTGTTTTGAGAAACAACCACGACTGGAAGCCAGTATGGCTGAGGGCCCGTGGGAGGCCGTGCGGGAGGAGCGGGAAGCGAGGCTGGGAGCACGGTTTGTAAGAGGGGCCGGCTCAGGAAAGGCCTTGCGGCTAGCGAGTGTGGCCGCGCGTGCCGGGGTGCTCAGCCGGCAGAGGACGTGATCGGATTTCTATTTTGAAGAGCCCATTGCCCGACACGTGACATTGGAGAGGAGTGAGGACGGGCACGGCAAGACCATCTAGAAGGCCCCTGCGGCCGTCCCGAGAAAGGTGACGAGCCGAGCTGCGGAGAAAAAGTCACGGCGAGCCGACCGAGAGCTGAGCTGGGCAGGTGCCATCACCAACGCCTCAACCAAAACGGTTGAACTGGTCACGAATTTCAAATATGAAATTGGGAGTCATACTACAGCCTCACGAGATACCGCCACCAAACGCTGTGTGGTCTCGAACGAGTACACTCACCTCTCTGGGCCTCCATGTTTTCTTGAAAATGAAGAGTGTCAACTCGATAATCTCTAGATAGGATAACGATATAGTTTATTGTCCTAACCAGGACACTCCTGGGAGTGAAAGGGGGAACAATTAATAACTCCACCAGGGCAGCAGGACTAAACCGAGTCAGTCTTGGAAACCAGGACTGGCTATCCCTGGAAATCTCTGCTCCAAACGCCAAGGTCCTCACTCCCAGTTCAGTGCTCCATCTGTCTGTAGTTCCGTAATGGATTGGGACCCGAAGTCGACCCATTTGTAACCAGACTTGCATGGATACAAGGTCCCTGGTGAATTCAACTCCCAGCTCACTAAGAACATTCTAGACGTTCATTTCGCGCCGAATGCATTTTTTTTTTTTTCCGCACTGCATTGTTTGACCAGGTGGCCGAAGGAGGCTCGATCACTGGGGAACGCAGGGGCTGGCAGGGCCTCCGTCTGTCCCTGATCACTTACGATGCCAGGTATACAGAGGTGGGGGTTGGGGGAGGGCAGGCAGATGGACAAGAGTGTCCCCAGAGTGGGACTGTCCTCTATGTCCTGGTTAGGCTCAGGGCTCTCCACAGGCTGCCTGCTGGTTGTTAAGGAATTATAGGTGTTTGATTTTAAGTAAAATCCAGTTTATCTTAATGGGAAAAGCAAGTAGGATTTCGAAAGAGGAACGAGAAATTCAGGTTCATGTCGGGGTCACACACCACTCACCAGCTGGTGACCTTGGACAAGTCACTTACCTCCTGATCCCCAGTTTCCTCATCAGTAACTTTAGATATTACCACCCTTTGAGGCTATAATTAGGATCAAATCAAGTCCATAATATGAAAGTATTTAGCAAACGATGAAGTTTTTTTTAAACTCTTTACTTTGAAGTATTTCAGACTTACAAGTCACAAAAAGAATTCCCATCTGCCCTTCATCCCCAAATGTTGACATCTGCTGTAATCATAGTTCAGCGATCAGAATCAGTAGGTCAACATTGAACAACACTATCAAACTAAGCTGTAGACCTTGAATTTCACAAAATGTTCTAACTAATGTTTTGTGGGTTTGTTTGTTTTTTTTCCTTTCCTTTCCTGACCAGGATCTGGTCCAGTTTCTTAAGTTGTGATGCCTCTTTCTGTTTTTCTAATCTGTAACATCTTCAGTTTTCCATTATCTTTCATGACCTTGACACTCTATAAAAAAAAAAAGGTTTATTTGAGAGAGAGAGAGAGAGAGAGCATGTGAGCAAGGCAGGAGGGTTGGGGCAGAGGGAGAGAGAGAATCTCAGGCAGACTCCACGCCCAGCGTAGAGGCCGACACGTGACCCAATCCCATGAGCCTGAGATCCTGACCTGAGCCAAAATCAAGAACTGGGCGATTAATGACTGAGCCTCAGACGTCCCCATGACTTTGACACTTTTGAAGAGTACAGGCTAGATATTTTATAGACTATCCCAAATTGGGGTCTGTCTGATGTTTGCCCTGTGATTAGACTCCTACTACACATTTTTGCAGGAATACTCTATTGGTGATGTTGTGTCCTTCCCAGTGCATGGTGTCAGTGCATGCATGGGGAAACTGTGACATTCTGGAGGGTGTCCACCTTGATCACCTAAATAAGGTGATGTCTGTTGGGTTTCTCTGTGGTAATCTATGGAACTATTATTTTGTGATTAGTAAGTATCTTGTGAGGAGATGCTTTGGGATTATGCACATATCCTGCTTCCCATCATATTTTTACCTACTAATTTTACCATCCGTTGATGATTCTTGCCTATAATAATTACAGTGGTGGTTGTTGGAAACACATTGATTTTCTACTTGTGAAGTTGTTCTCATTATTGCTCTTATTATTCTTAAGGTCTGGGAAAGGGATGGGAGTTCAAACTGCATGGTTACAACCTCCGGGGAAAAAAAATGGAAAGTAACATAGTCACAGGTTTTGGAGATTAGGACATAGACATCTTTGGAAGTTCTTTTTCAGTCTATCACATCTGTTGGCATTGTCTTGGATGGCTACATTAGTTAGGATAAATGTTTGCTACTGCAACAGGATGAAAATAAGAGTGGCTTAAGTACGGAGAGGCATTCGATTCTGTCTCACAGACAAGCCTGAGTCCGGGCATGCAGTTCAGGGCTGGGAGGGCACCTCGGTAGCATCAGGGACACCGACTCCTTCAACCTCATTTCTCTCTTGTCTGTACCACACAGCTTCTGTCTCATGGGCTGAGATGGCTGCTTCAGCTCCCGCCATCATGCCTGAGTTCCAGACAGCAGGAAGATGAAATGAAAATGGGAATAAGCACTTTTTCTTTCTTTGACAGTGAGCTCGTATTTGGCACACATCTAATCTGTTCATATCCTGTTAGTCACATGGTTGTGCCCAGCTCCAGGGAATTCTGGGAGATGTAGTCTTCAGGGGGAGCTGCGTCTAGCTAAAATGTTATCACTGAGCAATAAGGGAGATAAGCAATAGTCTTGCCAAGAGAGACAAGAGGGCACAGTGGTGATGATGGGCCATTGTGATAATGGTCCATCCCAGGTGTGAGATGTGTGCTTGTGGCTTGGGTCCTTTGGACAGACGGCTCAGGGTTAACTTGGAGTCAGATAGACAGGCAGAAGCAGTGACGAAGTGTGCTGAAATGAATCTGCTGCCACCAGTGTGAACACTGGCTCAGCATGGAGAGTGGCCAAGTGGAAAGCACGTGTGCTTTATTTTTTTAAAGATCTTATTAATTCATTCATTAATTAATTTAGAGTGCACAAGCAGGGGGAGGGGCAGAGGGAGAGGGGTGCTCAGCACGTGGGGTGCAGCGCAGAGCTCAGTCCCAGCACCCTGAGGTCATAGCCTGAGCTCAAATCAGGAGTTGAATCTTTAACCAATGGAGCCCCTCAGATGCCCCAAGTGCGTGCACTTTAGAGTCAAACAGAACTAGGCCTGTATTTGGGCCCTTCCACTCTATAGATACGTGAACCCCTCTGGGTCTCAGTGTCTTAATAAACCGAGTGGGGATCATAAAACTCCCCTTGAGGCTGTTGGGAGCACTGGATTACACAGAGCTTGTAAACAACGTGGCCCAGGGCCGGGCTCACAGGAGGGGCTCCAACAGGGAAGCCAGTTGGGACATCCGTGCCCTTGTCCATCACTGGCCAGGCATCCAGGCTTCCGGACCGATGCGTGACTCTGCCTCTCAGGGCCAGTGCCCTGCAAAGCAGAAGGCCTTCTGAGAAATGGTAGGATGATTTGGGTCTATCTGTTATCCTGTTCTAATTTTTGTGTTTGGAAATTCGTTAAGAATGCATGTTGATGAATCCCAAATGCATGCACCATGAAAAACAATTAGCATTAATAGTGTGAAAGAAGGAGATCAATAAATAGATTCATTTTTAAACTGTAATAATTTATTTGCTTCCTGACTTTTGGGAAACACTGCATCTTCGAGTGACACACTGACCTTTGCGCAGCTAAACCCCGATGATTTGTGAAAAGAGGCTGATTCGCGGCACACACGCCCCAGTCCGGGGCGCATGACACCGGGGACCCACGGCCGCACCAGGCAGGGGTGGAAGCCGCCCCTTCCAGGAGACAGCGCACCCGACAATCCGTTCGTCAGGCGTGTCTCCTCCTTACACACTTCCCGAACGCAGCACTGCAGATGGTAAACATTAAGGAGACCAGTACACCAAAGACGGGGAGGAAATATCTGGCATTCATCAGACAACGAGCAGGGAAGGGAAGAAAGAGCTATTTGAAGATGAGCTGACGAGGCTCTAAGACATAACACGTGCCTCGTCAGTGTCTCCCCTGCGGCAGGAAGGCCCGGGGAGGGATGTCTGGGTGCAGAAACGGGCGGCGAGCCGAGACCCCTCAGGAGGAAAGGGGCAAAAGCAATGAGACTACATAGACATGCAGGGAAGAAGGGAGAGAGCCAGGGCCCCCGCCCCACTCGCTGCGGAGCAGAGGGCTGCTGAGGTCATCCTTTCTCGAGACCACGAAGGAAACACAATGACCTTGTAGTCCTTGTACCTAAGATGCTGGAGGAGCAGCGGGAGCTCAGAGCTGAAGGAAGCGAGGGCTTGCTTAATAGAAAGGGGCAGTGGGGTGCCAGCGAGATGGCAGCCCTGCTCTTTGCAGCCCCAGTGGGATGTTGGGGGTGGGGGACAGCAGCAGGTAGACCGATGTGTGGGTTCTCTCTGCTGGGGGGACAGCAGCACCAGGCTAGGGCTTGGGGCTGTGGGCAGACAGATGGCACAGCCCATGGTGCCCGGGGGCCGGCTGCCGGCTGCTGGGCCGAGCCAGCCGCGGGGAGACTGCGACCGGGTGTGCGGGTGGGTGCACACGGCCTGCAGCACGCCCCCCACCCCCACCCGCCGGGCCCAGGCCGGACACCGGCACAGATTACATTTTAAGGTGATAGTCATCTTTGACCTTTGGGACCTCTGGGGCCACTGGTCATCCATCTTAGAGCCGCTGACTAGCAACCTCCGGGCTATTTTTATGGCCAGCAAACATTGCCCATTGATTGAATTGATTGAAACCTGCATCTGGTCCGTGGGGAAAGGACGCGGCCTCACAGCCCAACGTGCAGCTGGGCTGTCTGTCGTCTTCTGCGCTCTGCTCCCCTCTGCCCCCTCCCCGCGCGGAAGTGAGCCTAGGCACGGGGCACACGGGATGCACGTGCACGCGTGCACCCGCACCTGAAACACACACATATACGCACGCACACCCGAAACACACAGACACACACGCACACCTGAAACACACACATATGCGCACGCACACCCGAAACACACAGACACACACGCACACCTGAAACACACACATATGCGCACGCACACCCGAAACACACAGACACACACGCACACCTGAAACACACACATATACGCGCACACCCGAAACACACAGACACACACGCACACCTGAAACACACACATATACGCACGCACACCCGAAACACAAAGACACACACGCACACCTGAAACACACACATATACGCGCACACCCAAAACACACAGACACACACGCACACCTGAAACACACACATATATGCGTGCACACCCGAAACACACAGACACACACGCACGCCCCAACACAGCCACACACGCACACCTGAAACACACACACATATACACACACACCCAAAACACACAGCCACATGCGCACTCATGAAACACACAGCCAATTACCCATGCACACACGCACACAAACACACACCCATACACACCACCCCTCCTTACAGACACCACATTCTTTTCCGGCAAGTTTCCAGGCACGGTGCTCATCCCCTGTGAGCAGTTAAAGGGACCCTCAGAGAAATTCAGCCGCAAAAAAGCAGAGGTGTGTTTAACGCAAGGGGAACCCACACTCTAATCTACACAAACACACAATCAGGAGCTTGGAAAATAAAAAAACACACAAAACATCTGGAATAAAAACATGTCTGGGGATTTTGCAGTGGGTCAGCTTGGCTATGCTGAACACTGTTTCCCAAAATTCCCTTCCCTGCACATTTAGGGGGAAACTTGTGTGAGCTAAGTGCCGGCAGGGAGGCAGTCCTCATGACTGTTCTAGAAGGTTCCCTCTTCCCCCTGCTTCCTGTCCTCACTGGTGTGGGGCTGGCGGCAGCCGAGGGCCTGAGGTGCCCTTTGTCGGGCCCGGTTGGGTTGGGCGGTGGGGGCTGCAGGGTGAGCTTCGGCGGGGCCACAAGATCCTGGAGCCCCACCTCAGGCTGGGGAGAAGAGCTTCTGTTTAAGCCTTTGATCTAATGCCAGTTGAAGATAGAGGCCAGGGGATCTGCTCCTGCAAACAAAATAAAAAATAAAACCAACCAAAAAAAAAAAAAAAAACCGAAAAGAAAGGAAAAAGAGAAAAATGAGTGGCAAGGAAATTTGTTAGTGGGAAGTAAGGCAAAGTTGGCAGCCAGGAGCCCGGGCCATGTGGCACGGGACAGGGACCCTGAAGAAGGCAGCAAGCAGGGGGCCCCAGGGGGCGTGGGGGGTGGCCCTTCCCCAAGCTGCTTTTCCCCCGGGGACCCAGCCCTGCCAGGCTGCACAGGTCACCTCCAATGACTCCAAGACGACCCCTCCTGTTCTCCTGTCTCTGGGTGACCAGGTGACCCTCGGAGTTGGGCCGGCTCCAGTTTGGACACTGGTTCAACTCCCAGCTCCACTGGTTTCTGGTTGCTGTGACCTTGGACATTAGCTGGACATTAGTTACCCCTGCTACCCTTAGTTTTCCTTTCTGTAAAATGGGCAGGATGGTATTGATCTCCCACGGGGCCCTTGAGAACTGTGGAAGCTGGCGCGTCCCGTCCCCGCCTTCCCCAGGCGTCTGAGGCAGAGCGTCCCGGCCGCCGCACTTCCGGCAGTTTAGGCGACTAGCTCTTGGCTGTGCGGGCCAGTCCCGCGTGGTCTGGCGTGTTTTGCAGCCTCCCGGGCCTGCGCACGACAGGGGATCACGGTGCGACAGTATTTGTAGTTCGAGTGTTATTTGAATGGAAGGCATCCTCACCATCAGAACGGTGGCCCCTGAGGACGGGGTTTCGTCTGCCTCATTCACGACTGAGTCCCCAGACGGCCGGGCACCGGGAGGCCCTCGGGAAATGGGTCCCGAACGGGAGTGAACATTCCTTGCACTGCCGTGGGGTCTGCTGAGGCGGCTGGGCCCTCTGACTCCCTCAGCGGTGAAAGTCGATGAAATTGATTCCTCCGTGACCTCTGACTCTGCGGCGGGGGCCGTCGTCAGGAGCTTGGTCTCCAACTAGGGACTGGCCATGCTGCTGGAGAGGGCTCTGGGGTGCAGGACCTGCATGTAGACGGGGGTCCCCCTTGCGAGCCGACTCCTGGGCACGGTCACCCACACTGTCACCACTCCCAGGGCGGTGGGTGGTGGCCTCCCTGGCCCTCGGCAGAAGCCCTCGGGGCTCCCGTTAGAGCAGCTTTCAGCTTGCCAGCCCTGCCCTCTGGCTACGGCCGGGGGCTATGGGATGCTGCCCCACCCCAGCCAGGGTCGGGCACCCCGCAGGATAAGCAGACCTCCCCCACTTCTCTGACTGAGGGTCATCGGTGTGAAGCCCACCGGCCTCCCCCCAGGTACGCAGGGCACCCCGATGCCATGCCCCCAGAGCCTGGGGCCCAGGACCTTCTGTGGCCGCTGTGGGACTTCCCATGCCTGGGTGTGGCTTTCCGATGGGCTTTATCTGTTGTCTTGCTTTTTTGAAAAAACAGCTGAAGGGGTCCGAGGGCCAGGAGCACGGGCTCTGCCTCTGGATGGTGCAGCGAGGCCCTCTGACCCCAGCTGGCGCCCGCCGGCCCCAGGGGCTCCGCTGTCACTGCTCCGACCATCCTTCAACACCGGCTTTCCTCGGGCGCAGGAGGTCCTCCGGCAACTCGGCTTAACAGAGTGTATGTCTGGACATTTGTGAGCACTGTCCCCTGAGCCCCTGTCGTCCCCTTGCGTGTAAAACCCTCGCTGCAGCCTTACACCTGCGGAGAAGCCACGGTTGTCAGATTCCAAAGCGCGGCCCAGACTCAGAGAGGCCCCACAGCCTCCCCCGAGCCTCCTCGCTCCACACTTCTTAACAGAACCCACAAGCTCCAGGAAAACAGCATGGCGACCTCAAGGAAGAACGCTACAATTGTTTTTTCTCTTCGGAAGCCCGAGTTAAGCCCATCGGTGTTCTTGAACATCTTCGTATGTAGCTTTTTTATCCCAGGCCTCGCCCCGGGCTCAAGAACAGTGAGTTGCCGCCCCCCACCGACACCCTCACCCCCCTGAGCCCCACCGCACCCCCGGCAGCAGAGGGAGGAGCTCGCCTTGACGCAGGACACCAGGCTGCTGGGGGGGCGGTGCTCAATGAGCTGATGGGTGGAACCTTCTCGTGCAAACAGAGGTGGAGGGGCCAGCAAGCCCCTCCGTGTTGAGGACTTGTGCCCCTCAAGTGGATGGAGGTGCAGGGGGCCACGCTTCGGGCTCGCCGCTTTCCAGGCCCCCTCCCCGCCCCAAACAGGGCCTTTCCTCCATGGGCCGGTGTTCTTCCCTGTGGGAAACCGCTGCGTTCAGAGACGAACGGCTTCTCGTCCAAACTTTCTACTTTGTCATCTTCTTTACTCACAAACAACATTGCCAGGCACTCCTCAGACTTGGAAATACGGTGGGTAGAAAGGAGAGGTCTTGGATTGGGTGGGCCCTTGCCTAGGTCGCTCCCCGAGTCCTGTCACGGACGTGGCATGGTGGGAGGGGTCATCGATGTGGGTTTGCTCCCGATCCTTGGGGCAGCGGGGTGACACGTGAGGTTCCTCCTTCTGCACCACACTCAGGCCCCTCGCTCTGGGCCCCCTAGACAAGTTCAAAGGACAGCAGCCTGGTTCTCAAAGCTCCTGCCCTCCAGGGAAGGACTCCTGGCCCCGTGCCGTGGCCTTGGCCTTGGCTCTGACAGTTGGACCTGGGAGTGGGATCAGGAGCTGTCACCTGGAAGGACAGAGCCGGGGCAAGGTTCACCGGCCAGCCCTGGGGACACAGCAAGCAGGGCCAGCTTCAGGAGACGCAGGCTGGGGCTGACCCTGGGCATCACAGGTGGGCCAACTTAAAAGCACAGACACCCCCAGTGGGGGCCAAGGGGCCAGGTGGGCCAGGATGGCAAGCCATCTGGACCCAATGGTATGAATATGATTTTGGAGTGAAATTGAACCCGGGTGGACATCCATTCGCTTCCTGCCAGGCTCCGAGGGGAATGACTATCACCCCACTCCTGCCTATGAGAGGTGGGCTGAATATAGGTTCTGACAACAGAGAAAGTACCTTAGTGAAAGCCCAGAAAAAAAGCAGATGGCATCCCCTAAATTAAACCTCACAGTAGTAGACCTCTAAAGGACTCTAGGGATCCTCTCACTCAACCTTGCAAACCACGGCCCGGGAACACAAGTCCGTGGACCACCCACAGCCCATGGTCTTCTGCACCGTGACACAGCTGGCCAGCGGCCTGGGGACTCCGCCTGCCCCACTTGGTTTGCAGCACCGTCAACCCGATGCCCACTTTCCATGACAGAGATCTTATGAGGACCTTTTAACTATCTCGATATTAAGCTTATAGATAATACAGTTTTCCTATATACATAATAAAAAATCAATATAATGCCCTACATGTAATATAAGGGAGAAATAAAAGGGAAGTAATCCATAATGAAGCAGTTCAATAAGGAAATACACAGGCACAACTAGCCTCACAATCACCGCGAATGCTCCAAATGCGGCCGATAGAGATTTGTTGCATTGGTGACTTCAATACCTTAAGTATTGTTGCTATTGATTATGTGATTTTCTGAAATGGTAAACAACTCTTAGAGAAGTTATGCCCAAGACGGGGTCCGATCTCCACTCTTTGGGGAAACTGAAGCCCAAGTGTCTCGGAGAGCAGGACGAGGCAGGGACAAAGTGAGGAAGAATTCTCCAGGAGATGCCCTCCCAGGGCAGCCAGAGTGAGGAGAAAAGTCAGAGCAGCGGCAGCGGAGCACGGAAAGCTCCACGGGATGTCTCGTCCCTGAGTCACTCACTTCTCAGCACCGTGCTAGGGGCTGAGGACGCTCGGCTCCGTAGGAAGTCTCTGGAGAGACCAGATGGGAGATCACACGTCGGAAGGGTCCCCTGGGAGAAGCGAGGGCCTGGGAATCCTCATACCCCTTGGCTGAGTTCCCAGGTTGGTTCCCGGGCACGTTAATCTCCTACCCCTCTGGGTCATGTCCTCTGGTCCCCAAGGCAACCGCACCCTCTCAAGTGCGGCCTTTGATCCGACTCTAGAAGCGGCGGGAATATCCCGACCCTCGGGGCGTGTGGGCACAGGGCTGGCGGCACCATGACGCCCTGAAGCGGGTCAGGTGGGACCGGCAGCCGAAGGCCTGGGAGAGTGACCGGCAGAGGTGAGCAAGCCGAGTCAGATGTGAACAACGTTCTCGGGAGATTCGCTTGTACGTCAAAACCTTTTAAAAA
This sequence comes from Nasua narica, assembly GCA_028533885.1. Lineage (NCBI taxonomy): Eukaryota > Metazoa > Chordata > Mammalia > Carnivora > Procyonidae > Nasua > Nasua narica. Next base: position 64,119,709 of record CM052808.1, read on the forward strand.
ATCGTTTTGTGTTTATACATTAAAAAAAAAAAAAAAAGAATCATGTTTTAAGCCCTGATCGTTAGGATGACAATTTTTTCAACCTCTTGAAATGTTGACTGGGGCCTCGGAAAGCCAGCTAGAACACAGGACGATGACTTGTGGCTGGGACCGTTCCTTAGTCGACAGGGCAGGGACCCCGACGTCTGTGAGCTCCAGGCGGGGTTCTAGAGGCTTTGTGCCGAGTGTGGGCACCGAGCACACCCCACGAGCCTAGGAGGTAGGCGCAGGAGCTGTCCATGGTTTACCGATGAAGCCTCGGGGGCCAGAGAAGCTCACACAGGGAATGGGCGAACGGGGGTTTGGGAAACGGGAGGTTTGCAGCTGGAGGTTATACCCTAGTCCAGCAGCCCCAGGTCCATCCACTAATCGCCAGTACCGCCTCCCCCCAGCCCTGTGACAAAGCGCCCCAGCCAATTGTCACCCCGGCCCCGTGGGAGCAACACATTCCCCGCAGACCTGGCGCTCTGGTCACGGACACCTGGGCTGCCTGCGTCACCGCTCAGGGGTCCTGGCTCACCAGCCCCGGTGGGGGGGGGGGATCGTGGGTGGGGTGGGCCCCGGAGCAAAGGGACCAGTGAAGGACGAAGGGGTTGGAACATCCCTGTGAAATACTTGTTATTATCCTTCTAGATAGCAAGGCAGGCTAGCCCTTTGCCCGGAGCTGGGGCTGGAGATACCCAGGAGTTTGGGCTGTTGTCTCCTGGATCCCGGTGGGGCATAAGGAAAAAAAATTTTAAAAAAGAGAAACCAAACCTCCCCCCACCCCCCAAAGCACACCCGCCTTTTGCTTTTGTCTTCTTATAACTCAGGCATTGCTCTTCGGGGTCTAAGCCAGCTGGGGGGGGGGGTGGTCACCAGGCCCGGGGAGCCCCTGGCGGACCAGTTGGATCCCATCTGAGTCTCAGTTCCGAGAGCAGCTTTGCAACACAGCCGCTGCCAGAAACGTCTGGCGATCGTGGCCACGCAGACCCAGCGAGGTGGTTTCTCCCCGCAGAGCTTCTGACAGGCGTCTGCCTTGGGAAGCGGAGCTCCCAGCCCCCTGGCGGGTGGTCTCAGATCCGCCAAGCTACCAGGCAAGGGGCGCCCAGGCCAGGGGCGCAGAGGGGTGGAGGGAAAGGTGCGAATGAGTTCTGGAATCCCCGCAGCTGACGGAGAGCCCCTTTTGGGTAGAGAGGGACCCCGCTGCCTTCCCTGTCCTCTCTCAGCCGAGATGACATCTGAAACGGTCACTCTCTCACTCACTCCTCTGAGAAATAGAGCAGTAATAGTGATTGTGGCAAAGCCTCCTCCAACCCCCGCCGTGTCCCCACATTGTGCTAAGCACTGTGGGGGTGCTAACCGCGGCGACACCCCCGTGAGGGGCTTGCTGTCATCCACAGCTACCCCCATTTCATAGATGGGAAAACTAAGGCACAACAAATTTCGGTAATCTTCCCACAATCATGCCATCCAGTAAGGGGCTTCTAGACATGGGTTTCTAACCCCCGCACCCATGGCAGACACAGCCCCCGGGGCGCTGTTCCTGCCTGTCTTCCCGCTCCCCTGCCACACAGAGCAGGGGACATCCAGACCCTGGATCAATGATCACAGCCATCTTTGAGTTGAGCCACATGTGGGGGATGTGGCCTCCAGGCTGCCTCGCCCTGCAACCTGCCGCGGGCACGCGTTGCCGCTGGACCCCGGGCGCTCTCCTCCTCCCCTCCCCCATTAAGCCAGACTGGGTCCCCGGTCTCCGGGGGCTTCAGAGGAGGCCAGCATGGCCGATTCCTCCCCATCACCTTGCTCCCCAGGCTGACCCTGTCCACTCCACTCCGGGCCTCCTGATCTCCCTGACGCCTGAGCCCAACCCTGGGACCCTCCACCTAGAAGGGCCCAGCATCCACTCCTTTCCATCCCCCTGGGCTCGGAGCCTCCACGAGGCTCCTGGGCCTGAAACAACAGACCTCCTGGCCTGGAATCTCCCGGACACTGGAAGTACAAGGTCAGAGAGGGGATGGCTGACGGCGTGAGGCTCAACACCAGTATTAGTTCTCTTATGAAAACGAGTAGCTATTTAATTTCATCCCAGCTTGTGGTGGCTTATATTCTAGAACGGGGGTGGGGAACAAACAAAAGGAAAAGAGGAACAAAAACCAAGGAGGGTTTTCATCTGGAATCGGATAGGTCCCTGTTTGCTTGCACCTGAAATTCTGGAGTCCAGGGAATTCCAGGTCTGGCCAGTGGACCCTGAGCCCTCCTTCCCTGCTCAGCGGTGGGGGGGGCAGAACCCCTCCGGGAGGCGGCTCAGTGAGCGCACACGGGGCCCCTCCTGCGCTGCTCCCAGACCCCACGGGGCTCGGGGCGCTGCTGCCCAGGAGCCGAGCGCCCCGCGGGCCCTCTGTCACGGGCTACCCAGTGTGCATTCTCCAGCGGGCACAGCAGGGACGCTGCCATGAGGGCGTCTGCCTGAGCGCGGCGAGCAGGGATTACAGGATGGGCTTGCTTGCGGCAGCAGATGGTAGCGCTTAGAGCTAAGCCCCACGCGGGGGCTTTGAACATCTTGAAAAGATTTCTTTAGAAGTTAAACTTGGCTTGGGAGTGACAATATGGTTCAGTCTGTGGCTTTGAAAAGGCCTCAGGGTGGGGTGGGGGGGGGATGGTGGCTGTTTCATGTTCCCCTGCCCCCGCTCGGCTCGCCTTCGCTGAACCCTGTTTCTCACGTGTCCTGAGGCTCCAGGGCTCCCAAATATCGTCTCCATTGTTTGGGAGTCCCACGGTGCCGTGGCCTGTGCTGCCCGAGAGGCCACACTGCCCGGCCTGGGCCATCCGCCCCTTGAGGGCACACTTAGACGTCCAGGGCCAGCCGGACAGACTCCCGTCCCCGGGAAGCGCCACCAGGCAGGGGCGGGGCGACTACAGCCGGACGCATTTTGCTGTTTCTGACTTCAACCCGTCGAGGGCTTGCCCAGCATCCAAACAGGGCTTTGGGTCCCAAATCTTTTGGCACCAACCAGGACCAATTTGCAGCTTCTTGAGTCCTGGAGCTCATGGCTAATTGCGCTGGAATAATACCCTCCAAATCCCTATCCTCGGCTTGTCCTATTTAACGAATCCTTTGAGGGACCTAGAGTTGGCTAATCTCTGTGCTCAGATAATACCTCCCCTTCACACCCCCCAATTTTTCTGTCCTCCATGTGGTCACTCTGAACTCTTTTCGGAAAGAGCCGACCTTCTCCCCGAGGCAGGCACCGGGGAGCATCTTCAAGGGGAGAGAGCACTTTAAATTGGAGGAACAGAGGCTCGATCCCAGCCAGGCTGGCCGGGGCGGCTCTCTCGCAGCTTCCGCGGCCAGAAACAGGCTCCATTGACCATTCATGAGATGTCAGGTGGGCTACAGATGGGAACATGGCATTATTGATTTTTACTAGCCTGCTAAAATGGAGAGGGAAAAAGCCCTCCTTAAAGCTCCCGGGTTAAGCTTTGTTTCCTAAATGATGAGTCCAGGGCTCCGAGTTGGTCAAAGGCAAATGTAAAATATCAGAGCAGTTGGAGATACAATAAAATGAAATCTTCTTATAGCCATTAACTTCAGAGAGAAGGGGATCTCGCCCCAGCCTTGCGAGCCCCCCGGGGGCGGGGGAGGGGAGAGACTCACAAGAAGGGAGGACAACGGAAGCGGAAGGAACAAAACCTGCAGCTCCTCCCGCCTCGGCAGCCCCTTCCGATAATATCGGATGTGGATATAAAGAAATGAATTGGAACCTCTGTGAATTGACCCCCATTCCCTGGCTGAGCAGTGACAAGGAATGGAATCAGGAGCCCGATGGGCCCCATCACACGCACTGACTTGGAAAATGAGGGAAGTTTGGGGTGGGATGGATGTGCTCCCAGGGGAGAAGCTGCAGGAGGAGGCCAGATCGCCCCGCACCCCGTGACTTATTTGGAGGTTGTTTTCTTTATTGTGCATCTCTCCAAGAGGTCTCCTCCTTCCCACAATGGGGGCTCCCCCTTCCTGGAGCCCTGAGGACACACACATCTGCAGAGAGATCCACACCTGCCCTGGGCTTGCCTGGGTTGGCGTGGTTCTCGGCACCGGGCTGCTGCACATGCGCTCTTGTTGGCTCTAGTCCTCCAAACCTTTGCACCTAGCAAAGCCTGTCGGAGAAACACCCCAAAAAGGTGTATGCTCGTGAGGTGGCCTCCTAGAAGCGAGGCCCTGCTTGTGACTACATCACTCGACCCTCCTGCATGTGCGCACACGGGCGTACGTGTGTCCGTGTCCCTGCGTGTGTGCATTCGTGCATATATGTGTTCGCAGGGGTGCCCTTGGGTCCCTGCACATGCGTGCATGTGTGGAAGTCTTTATCTGCCTCTCAGGTTGGGGGGGTGTCATTGGGCTGCCGCTGACTCCCTTTGGAGCTGCACGGTGGCACTGCGGCATTGTAGAAAATATATTGATTGATTGATTGACCTTTTTGAAATTAAAAGAGCAAGGAGCTGGGAGCTAAGAGGCCAGGATCTGACCGATGGATCGACCAGCAGAGAGCTATCGAGCCCTGGACAGCATGCACTGGGCACTAAGGGGGAGTCACAGACACAAATGATAGCCTCCCTGCGCCCCCTTCCCCCAGGATTACAGAATGCGGGCATCCGTGGCCCGCATTCTGGCCCGCGACGTGGCCAGTTAGACTCCCTCCCAAGACTGGAAATTCCCATATCACAAAACTTCAGAGTAGGACAGGCTCTCTCAGCTCACCTTCTTCCCTTGTGGAGGAGAATCCCACTCCCAGAGCCCCTGGGAGTGGGACAGACTCGAGCTGGGGCCCGCTGGTGTCCTAAGTTCCAGACGGTAGACCCGCTGCACAGCCCTGGCTCCCCTCCCAGCACGGGAGGGCTCCATGCTCAAGGGCTAGCAGGCCCAGGGGAAGTCTCGCCTTTCCACCTACAGGAGTTTTCTGTGATCAGAGAGTCAGGGCGATCTCGCCAAGAGCCAGGAAGCTCAGCAAAAATGCCTTGGAAACTCTTTGAACCCATTTAAGGGATTGGGGAAGACAGATTAAACCTACCCTATGGTCTCAATTATGCACCTGTGAGCTCTCAGCGATAACCAGATTCCAGTCGCTTTGGGGAGGCTCTAGGCCACTCTCTATCTTTATTCTCAGAGTAGCCTGGATGTGAGTACTAGCACTGTTTATAGTTTCCCCATGAGGACGCTAAAACTCGGAGGAAAGCCAGGACTTGCCCAAGGACATACAGAGAGGGCGGTGCCGGGATTTGCATAGGCAAACCAGCCCCGTGGCGCAGGTGTAAAAAATTCCACCTGAGTTGTGTTTGCTTCTACGGTTCCTGCTGACCGTGTAGCATTTATTCACTGCTGAAAACACTGGTTGTTTTGATGCTAATGCAGACAAAGTAAGTCCCAGCACCCCTTACAAAGCCAAGGCTGGATGGTCGGACTGATGCATTTCTAGCGACTAGTCCTGTTTCATTAAGGGTTGGCAGCATCTCGTCAAGCCTCACGCACTCGCGAGGATCTGTAATTAAGTCCGTGCGATAACACATTAAGGCAGAACGCGGAATTATGGGAGCCTTGCAGTTTGGGGAAATAGTCCTTCCCCAAGCCCAAGAAAGAAAAACAACTTTTGCAATGTGTTTTTTTTTTTCCATTTCAGAAATAAAAAATGAATTTATTCTAATTGCTTGTCACAAGCCCTGCACGCCCTTTCAAGGCGATGGCCAGATTCCTTTCTTCTGTCCTTGGTCGGGGTGGTCGACTCTCAGGCATCACACTGCCGGCTCAGAAAGACACACACAGAGCCGTGGTTACAGTCTCCCCGACCGAGCGCCCCCTCCGGCCCCCACCTCCGCGCTAGCGTGGGAGAGCATCCCGTCGAGACTGGGTTTGACGCTGGACAGGCTCTTTGTGGCAAAGTCTTCAGGACTGATGGTATTTGGCTCCGTGAAGGAGAGCAAGAGGGAGAGGTTAGTTGGTCTTCTAGCAAACTGGGGAGTTTTGTTCAGACTCCATTTTGAGGAAATAATTATGGAGGTGCTAGAAATTTCCAGGGCAACCTCTCATACACCCTCCTCTGATCTACCCCACCCCTGCCCCCTTTAATTAGGTTGATTGGTTTGTCCCGGACTGTAACCAAGGTAACCAGGGCCTAGCGGAAAGAATACTTGTAGGTTCTTGTCTCTAGTGAGAGGATGCGCGCCGGGCAAGGGTTTAACTCGGAGGGGACCACAGTGGCTAAGGCTAAGGGAGCAGAAGCTCCCTTCTCAGAGCAGCCCGGGCTGAGTGACGGCTGAAAGGCCGGAAGTGCCACTGGGAGACAGAGGAGGACCTGGCACCATGGATAGATTTTATCACTTTGGTGAATACTTCAAATTACAGGCATTAGTTCGGAGGCTTTGTCTAGCAATTGGAGCCCCAGCAATTGGTTTTCGTTCATTGATTTACATGAATGCCATATTGTATGTAGCTTCTCAGGATACATAATTCGTGTCACGGGGTTGCTTTTGTTTTATGGAACTCTTTAGGGAATGTGGGAGAATGGAAATAACACAGGGAGGGCGCTCTCCTTTCCTGCCATGGGTCTAATGGTTGGGGTGGGGAAACATCCAGATTCCCGTGGGTCCCAGACTGGCCGGAGGCAGGCACCCGGCGTATTTCCCTGTGGGGTACTCACTTCCACTGAGGTCCCGCACCCGGGGCAGGCTTTCTCCAGCTCTGCAGTGTGGACATTTTGGACTAGATCCTTCTTCGTTGGGGGGTGGGGAGGGGCCTCTCCTGGGCCCAGTAGGATGTTGAGCAGCAGGCCTGGTCTTTACCCACTAGATGCCAGTAGCAACACTTCACCTAGTTCCAACACCCAAAAACGTCGCCAGATACTGCCAAAGTGTCCCCAGAGGGCAAAATCCACGCTGGTGGGGGAGCCACTGGCCCAGGGTGACCGGAGACTCGAGCCGACCCAGACCCGCCACAAGGCCTGGAGTCGTCCCTGGGATCTAGGGGTCCTGGGGACGCTGGGGTGTGGGGGGGCCGGGGCAGAGGATGAAGCCGAAGCAGAGCCGCCTGCTGGGGAGAAAAATCTCTCTTTTTCTGGAAAAATAAACAACTAGACTTCCATTAAACAAATAAAATAAGTCGATCCTTGTATAAACCACGCAGTGGCCCCACACCCACTGACCCTTGTCTTCGTGACAAGCCCCTTCCGGGCGGTCCTGTCTTTCCCCTCGTTTTGCAGATGAGAACACTGAGGCAGAGAGAAGTACCTTGCCCAGGGCCAAAAAGCTAACGGGATGCCAAGCTGGGTTGAACCCGGGATGACTTGGTGCCTTGCTTCTCCACCCTGGATTGTTTTAGAGCCTGAAGAAGTCGGCTCCCACGCGGGGCTCCCGATAGCTCCCTTGGGGATCCTTTTACTGCACTGACCACAGCTGTGCCCACCACTGGGGGAGCTGCTGCTGACGCCTTCACATCGCAATGCTCAGAAAAAGACAAAGAATGACCCGGCTTAGTGGCCCCATGACAGGGAAGTGTGCCCGCTGTCCAGTGGGAGCACTGAGACCCTCTCCCCAGGTCACAGCACAGAATCCTGGGAACACTGCTTGGCAATGACCCCTGCCAGGCCCTGGTTCCTTTCTTCTGGGCTTTCCAGGGGCCCTTCCAGAAGCTTGTGGCCTCGTCCAAAGCTGCCCCTCCCCCCCCCCAGCGTCCTGCATTTACCCTCCCCCAGCGGGAGTCTTGTTTACTAAGCAAAACTGCTGCTGGGAGGCAGGGCCTCTGGGGCCCCCAGGGAGGTAGAAGAGCAAAGGTCAAGAAGCAGGGTCAAAGGGCTGAGACCCTGGGGGAAAACTGAGATTAGACATCCTCCTTTTCAAATCGGGAGGTTTGGATAATTAATTGGTCCCCAACATGAGAGCCTTCCGTGATTGTTGTGGGCAGTAGCCAGTCAGGTCCTGTCCCTCGTTCTTCTCCCCCAGATCCTTACAGGCAGCACCCAGGCCCGAATGAGACCAGCCTGACGGCCCTGTGGTCAGTCTGGCTGGAGGGTGGCTTTCCGCCGGCCACTGTCCCCAGAGTCTTCTCCACACTGTGCTGGCGGAGGTCCCCCTCCCACGTGAAAGGCTGCCCTCTGGAGGGACCGGACAGCCCTGGGCCAGAAGAGTGAGGACGAGCCTAGGTCCTCCCTGGAGACACTGGCCGGCGGTGCTAGGAGGCCACCGAGGGATCGCTTCCTGCACAGCCTGGGCTCCCGCACGGTGACTTGCTCCCACCTTTAGAGCCAGAGACAGTCTCAAGCGTGTCTCAGCCTCAGAGTGACGGGTCAGGAGGGCCACTCCGGGAGCCTCGGGATGCCCATTAGGAAGCCCTCAGAGGCTGGAACCAGACTAACCTGGGTTGGGGGGCAGAGGGTCCAGAGGCCAGAGCCCCCCCACAGGGGACATCAAGTTCCCCACGGAGGGAGCAGCCCCGCCTCCAGCAGCCAGAGCGGCTCCCTTGTCAAGGGCAGAGAGGACGGGGAGAGGTGGGGCTGGGGGCTGAGGGCGCCCTGAGCAGCGGCCAAGTGCCCTGGAAACACCTCGTAAAGGGCTCTTAGGCTTCCCTTTCTTCTTCCTCCTAAAAGAATCAATCCCAGAGCCCTGCTTTCGCACGGGGGACGGCCCGCCTGTGAAGTACACTTAAGGAATCAAGTTTGCTAAAATTCTATAAATCATTATTCTGGCCTTCTCCCACACCCTTCAAAATCATTTGTCTACTGAAATATTTAGTGTGTGTGCGTGCACACGGGAGGTGAGCGTGAGGAGGGGTGGGGAGGGGGCAGAGCAGGCGGGCACCCAGCTCCGCTCCTCGCACGAAGGGCAGCATTTGTCCCTGCGCTGCCGGCCGGGGCCCCAAGCCAGGGTCTGGGGACAGCGGTGACAGTCTGAGCTTGGCTCCTCTGCCTTCACCAGGCCTGGAAGCTCTGGCACTTTCCAGAATTTTCCGTCCCCTCCTCTCAGTCCCCTGGACACACACACCCTGAGGCCTGACAGGGTGGACCAGAGCAGCCCCGGCCCAAGTCCCAAGGCCAGGCCTGATCGATCTGCCGTTGCTGATCTGTTTAATGGCCCTTCTCCCCAAGCGCCCACGTCCGCCGCAGAGATGTCACATTACCTCGCAGGCCCCGCTGCCCGCGGCTGGCACCCCGCGCCCAGATGATGCTCGGGGAGGTGACAGGTGCAACAAGCAAAATGAAAATCTATAGTTTTTCAACCTTTATGAATTGAGAATGTAAACCTGGAAAACGGATCTGGAGTTACTAATGGACGGTTGGTTCGATCAGCCCATCCACCCTCCAGGCCCTTGGCTGAGGGCACTCCCATTACTGCGGCTCCGGAGGAGAACGGAGACCTGTCGGCCCCCGGCCCTCCTTCCCTCCCCCTCTCCCGGAGGCAGGAGAACAATGCAGGCCTGACAAGGGGACCCGCAGACAGCCTGCCAGTGGCCCCCGGCAGGTCCTGTGTGCCCCCCAAGGCTGGGGGAAGGTGCTGGCCAGAGGAAGGGGCCGCGGGTGTGCAGGAAGGATTCGGGCCGCGAGGACTGGGCTAGGACTTTGACCAACAGGCGGCCACGGCTAAGAGAAGCAGAGCTACAGCCCTACCTTCGGCCCCAGTGAGGCCGGGACCAAGCTTGCAAGCGCTTCCTCTGCTACCAAGAGAGACAATATCCCAACCAAGCACTTGCAGTGACTTAGTAGCCATGTGAGGGAGAGGGAAGCCCAGCCCCGGAGTCCTGCCTGTCCTGGGATCTTGGTTCACATGTGAGCACGCTGCCTGCCCGCAGAGCTGCCCCCTCTGCCATCCCTAGGTGTCACTCACCTTTTCTGACCATGCTGTTGCCCGTTGCCCCCCGGCCCCCAGCCCTGCATCCCCCACATGCTGCCGGCTTTCTTCTCTCTGTGCGCCGTCACTCTCAGGCAGACGGTGTGGAAGTAGGTCTAGTCCCCTGACTAGGATGGTATTTTTTTCCATCCTAGGGGTATTTTTCTCCCCAAGCCCCTGGAAAAGTGCGCAGAACAGAGTAGGTGAATAATAAATAGTTGGCGAATGAATGAACGGAGACCTCTGAGTGAGGCTCTGCCCCCTCTGTCTCCACCTCCAAGAAGGGCAGGGTCCCCCTTTCTGCTGCTCCCTGTTAATGGCTGACTGAGATTGCCGGGACCCTCCTTCTTCGCTGCCTGGTGGGTTGTGCTTCTCCAGCTCAGCCCTGCCTCACTTTCCTGCTCTGCCTGCGCCGCAGTCCTCGGCTGGGCGCCCACCTTTGTCTCCTCTCTTCTCCTCCAGGCCCAGGGCCGCTCATTAAGTAAGATCATGACCTGAGCTGAAACCCATTTGGATGCTTAATGGACTGAGCTGCCCAGGGGCCCCTCTATGCATTCTTTTTTTATTCCACATATGAGTGATATTATGTAGTATTTATCTTTCTCGTTTTTTTTTTTTTTAATTTAGCATCATGCCCTGAAGATCCACCCATATTGTTGCAAATGGCAGGATTTCCTTCTTTTTCACAGATGAATAATATTCACTACACACACACACACACACACACACACACACACTCTTTATCCATTCATCCATCTGCAAACATTTAGGCTGTTTCCACGCCTTGGCTCTCCTATCTTTTTAATGCCTGAACCTTGCATGGACCCAGTTATCTGCTGGCATTCATGCAGCTGAGGGCGTTTGGGACAACTCTCCCAGTCGGGTAGATTGGTATTACCAAAAATTTACAAACTCCAATCTCAGATAAGCCTTCAGCTCCCCACCACCCTAGCAAGCCTACGATGTCCTTCTAGCCATCGCTCACTCTTCACCCTCCCAAAGCAATCATTCAGAACTTGGCGATTCCCTTCGAACTTTCTAAGTCTTCTGCCCTTGTCTAACCCCCTCAGACCGTGATGATGTCAGATTTCGGGATACTCGTGTGAGTGTCCCTGCATTGGCAGACAATAACGGTGTAAAAATTAAGAAGGGAACATTTCTCCTGCCTGACATGAAAACAGTCACAGGGAATTTTGTGTTCTTTCTGTAAAACTGTTCAATGTGTTCTAGGTGGCTCTGTTTTTTTCTTCAACTACGTGGCAAGAAAGGCGCCAGGAAGGCACGCAGTGGCGTGGATGCCCTTGGTAGGTCTGAGAAAGCAAATTTTAAAAAACTAGCGACATGAGATACAATCCATGTACTCAAGTTTTCATCCACGTACAGTATGCAACGCACTGGCTTTTAGTATTTTCATAGAGTTGTGTTTCCATGGCCACAACCAATTTCAGGATATTTTCATTATCTTAAAAGAAACCCCATACTTTCTGACCATTACTCCGCAGTCTCCCCATATCCCCTAGCTACAGGAAACAACTAATCTACTTTCTGTATCTATAGATTTCTCTATTTTGTGGCATTTCATATAAGCAGAAGCGATACAATCTGTAATCCTTTGTGACCGATGTCTTTCATGGCACATGATGTTTTCAAGGCTCATCCTTGTTGTTACATGGGTCAGTGGCGCAATTCTTTTTACTGATGCAAAATATTCCATTGTATGGAGATAGGCCATTTTAAAATTAGTTCAGAATCCTGAATACATGACTTAGGAGTCAACGTTGTCATGGCAGGGGAAGAAAAGAAAAGAAATCTATGGATATTTTTAAAATTTAATTAAACTTTTATTTTTATTTTGAGGTAATTGTAGATGAAACCTATAGATTTTTTTTTTTTTTTTTTTTTTTTAGTTACCATGCCAACACTGGGCTGGAACTCACCACCCCAAGGTCAAGAGTCACATGCTCTACCATGTGCCTTCCTGGCGCCTTTCTTGCCACGTAGTTCAGGGAGCCAGCCAGACTCCCTGAAACCTGTGGATATTTTAATACTGACTTGAAATTCTCCAGTGGTAGGCTGCTCTGAAAGGATTATAGCCCCAAGAAGGGAATTATGTTGAATTTTTAAAAAGCATTGGGATCAGTCTTGTTGATAAGATCAGGGATAAGATTATGTAAGAAGGAAGCACAGATATTTTTGGATACTATGTTTTATAAATATGTTTAATGTTGTTTATTTATTTGGAGAGGAAAGTAAGAAAAATACATTTGTTTCAATGCTAGTAGAAAATTTTCCCAGGACTGCATGGTTGGCACAGATAACTGCCACCAGCCCCCAGGAGATGAGTCCCATACCCCTGTTTGAAAATGAAAGGTCTTCTGGGGCTGTGAGTCCATGGACCCGAAGCCATAAAGTGAGGGAAATGTACAATATCCCCACAGAGGCTACTGCTCCCGCTGTCCGCACACTGCTAGCCTATGCTTACAGACGTCCAGACCTTCCAGCCACATAGTAGGTCTGTGCCCATCAAGGCTGCATATAATAACCACGTTCTCAGGCTCAGCACAGAGCCAGGAGATTAGAGACTCAGGGCAGTGACAGCTGGGGCTGATGCAGCTGCCCTTGAACTTCTGCTAAGGATGGTACTTGTGCTTGACTGCAACAATGGTCTCGATCCGACACCCTTCCCACGGAGCTAGCCCCTTTACCAGGAGCACTTGAGTGCTGCATGGCAGGCAGGCTGACCTGCCCCCCTCTTCAACTCTGGGATTAGCCACGTGATCTGCTTTGGCCAATGGGATGTCAGCAGACACCCGAGGGAGCCATCTAACAGCAGTGCCTGGCTGAGCCCAGGCAAGATGAGCCGACAAGCGGCCAGTCCCGACGTGTGAGCCCTTCGCAGCTCAGCAGAGCCCCATCACTGGCCCTTTGCTGGCTCCAGACATTCCCACGGAGCAAGGGTTACTGTTGCATGTCTCGGAGGCTCTGTGGTTGTTTGCTACTGGCATACGGTGGATACCTTATACAAGACCGTCGCAAAATCATTCTGAAAAGCGCTGATGAGCTCCTGTTTCTTACTAGTAAATATAACTTCCACATTCTTCTTGCCTCATGCATCTCATCCCTGGGTTTCCGATGTCCTCAGACCTCACCCAACATCCTAGTTCCTCACAGGTACCCTCCCTGGACGAGTTTCCTGCTCTTCCCCCCCTGAGTTACACACCAGTGGTTCATTATACTAATTGTCTCTCATTCCTTCATTATACAGTGTGAACAAGAGAGAAAAAAAAAAATGAAGACGACAGAACTTTGGTGAATTGACTGTTCAACTGGAAGATTGAGATACAGAATGAATGAATGAACTAGAAAATGGAAAACATTGATTGCTTTACATTTTCATCCACTCCACGTTCATCATAGAATGCCCTCACATTGTGGCAGGACCATTATTAACCTGTCTTAACTACACCCGGAGAACTTTTCAGTGATTGCTTTCATTAAGGGGTATTAATATGAGCTGCACAAGCTGGCGAGGAAGAGGCACAGAGGAATAGAGAAGGAGAGGAAGGGGGGAAGTGTGGCTTCCTACCACTGGCCTTTTTTTTTTTTTTTTTTTTTGGCCAAACAGTAAATATTGGGGATCTGCACTCGAATACCAAATGTCACTAAGCCGAGACGGCCGCCTCAAATGAGATCAGTTGTTTCTAGGGAACCTTGCCCTGTATTCAGAAAAGGAAGACAGAAACAGAAGCTGAAGTCAATAAACAGAAAATTAAAGACAGGCAAGGAAGTGGTTGTGATAGAGGCGTGAGAAAGGAGAACGGCAAACTGCCCTCAGAGCCTTCGATTCTGAATGGATAGAGGTGCATAGATAGACCTTTTGTGATCACATCAGCCTCACTCCATCTCCCTGAGACATCTTGCCTGGTCACAGCTGGTGGGAATCAGTTCCACTGGGAAATTCAGAATTGGGGCTCAGAAGTGTCTGTTAGCCCCGGCGCTGTGCCCACTTGGGGTGCTAGCATCCCACTGGGGGGACGCTGGTCAGCCTGATCGGGGCAGGGGAGCAGCGGCAGCTGGGGGAGGGGGAGGGGATGGGGGGGATGTGAGGCAAGGCGGATGGGGAGCAGGAGTGCCAGAAGGCTCCTGTCTGGGTTCTTGTTTTCTGAGGCTAGCCAACTCGAGGAAGGGCCTCGTCACCCTTGGGTCCCCAGAGACACCTCTATCGAGCTCTCAGCCACGCCCCAGCATTTGAGTTGTTTCCTATCACACCTAAAAGGGCCTGAACTAAGGCAAACAACAGTCCCCAAGGCGAACAGAGAAACCATCCATAGCCCGATTCTGTCTCACTCTCTCCCCGGGGCTTTCTTTCTTTTGTCTCCAGCTCCAATTCCTGGCGATCCCTCTCTCCCCTGTGGTAATTCCTGCGACTTCTCTGTTATTCCTTGGGCCTATTTTGCGCTTTCCTGCCTTGCTACCTACCCTTGTGTGTCAGGTGGCGGCGCTGTACCAGCTGCTGGTCGGCCTTTAGCCGCTGAGTGGGCAGGGCTGCTCAGAAGTAGACTCTTGTCTTGGAAGAAGGAAATATCGTGGTGAATTTAGTGTAAAAATGAAGTGAGCCGAGTGTAGGAGTGCTGACAACACTGACCCCATCTTTGGCCCTCCGTCTTGTTCATGCCTGCGCGTGAGCCCCCCTCCGGAAGACAGTGCCAGGTCCTGGAGAAGTTAACTTGGGCCATGACCGGAAAGCGGGAAGGCTTGTTCTGATCTTCCCAGAAGTGGCCCACGGAAGACCCCACCTTCACGAACTAGGACAGATGACTAGTGTACAGAAGGCCTCACTTGAACGAACTAGTACGGATGACCGGTGCACAGGTGGGGCCGTCTAGGTAACTGCCCTGGGACCTTGCCACCTTGCCCCTGGCTCTGTGGGAGTGACGGATTCGGGCCTGGACCCGGCGCAGAAGAGCTGCGCGGTATCTGATCATCCGTGCGCTGATGCCTGACAGTAAGTTCCCCCGGAAACAGGGGTAAATGGTACGGAGTGACTTGCTTCGTTTTTCAGTCTCGAAGCACCTTTGCGGTCTGAAGGACACCGTACTGCCCTTCGTCCACCTGGCAACAGGTGAGACCGTCGATCTGGCAAGGAGCGTGGTGTCGCTGAGTGCTGCCGCGGGCCGGGCGGAAGGTTGGAGGGTGGAATGTTCTGCATTGTTCCAAGTGAAGGGTGAGTGGGAGCTGGGGCCAGAGTTTGACCGGGCAGAGTTGCATTTTGAGCAAAGGCTAAGCTGCCCACGTGCCACCTGTGCCACCAGATTGCCGGCGCAGGGCGCTTCCAGCCTTATAATAACCATGCAAATGAAGTCAAGGGTAGTCAGGGCGGTCAGAGGCAAAGCAGGTGGTGGTGCCTCTCGCTTGGCCTTGGGGGAGGGCCGGAGAGCAGGGGGAGGGGATCGGGCGCAGCGAAGACAGGGAGAGAGGATGCGGTAATGCCGTGGATAAATAAAATGGGGCAATGACATTCTGACCCCGTGGCCACGTGAGATTAGGTGGGCAGGGTATCTGAATTAGCTCAATGCAAAGAAATAAAATTTAGTTTCATTTACAATAACACAGTTTCATTCCTCCGGTGTTCACTGCATCATCGGGAGCTTGGCCTCATGACCCAGTTGGAAAACCACCGTGGCAGGGACTTAAGGAAACACAAGACCAAATCCAGCAGCCACCCAGGACACCGGCTGTCGCCTAGCAGGACAATCAGAAAGCTTGTCCGAAGTGCTCACTGAACATGGGCCAGACCACATTCAGTAGATTTCTCTGAAGACCCTTCTCTAAGTGGTTTCTCCAAACCTCCGTCGGCCCACTGAACCAGTAGAAATTCATCTTTGTTGGAACTAGCCTTTCAATTCCATGAGGATAGTTGGGGAGCCCTGCCAGTGAGCCCTATTATCACTGGACAATCAAACCTCCCTCCCTCGGGGTTCAGACATTCTTTATCTTCTCCGGGACACCTCGCATTTGCATTATAATAGCCAACCCTAAATTCTGTAAGAAATGGAAACCGGTTTCTAGGCATCAGGCCATTGAAGAAATTCAGAATCATTTGAGGGAGGACTTGCAGACCTTCACCTGATTCTCTATATATTTCCAACATTTTTTCCCCTTGGGTTTTTTTTTCCTTATTTTTTTTATTGTGTTGTTAGTCGCCATGCAGGACATCATTAGTTTTTGATGTAGTGTTCCATGATTCATTGTTTACATATAACACCCAACGCTCCATGCAACCCATGCCTTCCCTAATACCCACCACCAGGCTCATTCATCCCGCCACCCCCTTCCCCTCTAAAACTTTCAATTTGTTTCCCAGAGTCCACAGTCTCTCATGGTTCATCTCCCCCTCCGATTTCCCCCAATTCACTTTTCCTTTCCTTCTCCTAATGTCCTCCATGTTATTCCTTATGCTCCACAAGTAAGTGAAACAATATGATAACTGACTTTCTCTGCTTGACTCATTTCACTCAGCAGAATCTCCTCCAGTCCCGTCCATGTTGATGCAAAAGTTGGGGATTCATCCTTTCTGATGGCTACGTAATATTCCATTGTGTATATGGACCACATCTTCTTTATCCATTTGCCTGTTGAAGGGCATCTCGGCTCCTTCCACAGTGTGGCTATTGTGGACCTTGCTGCTATGAATATTGGGGTGCATATGGCCCTACTTTTCACTACATCTGTGTCTTTGGGATAAATATCCCCTTGGATTTTAAAAACAAAGATGCCGTCTCTCCTCCAGAGAAGTTTCCCGGGTGGAGGGAGAAGCAGCCTCCAGGAAATGAACTTCTCAGCTGATGACTCAGTCCAGGGCTATAGTCCCGGCCCCGGGGTGATGGTGGCGAGGGGTGGAATGTGAACCACAGGCAGCATGGCTTCTCCTTCTACAAGGTGAGCAGGATTCCGACTCGGGGGAGAGCTGGCATGAGGGGACGGGCTGGAGGGGAAGCCTTAGCGGGGCGCAGGGGGGGACACAATGGCCCACTACAGGGCCCTAGAGAAACAGGGTCGAACACCTGGGGAGCAAAAGAAAAGAAGGTAGCCCAGACGGACGACACACCGTCTGTCACCATTCTCGCCACATTACTGTGGGCCAGGTATGGTGTGGCCACAGGCGGAGCCAGCAAGAGACACTGGAAGGTTCTAGAGTTTGTTATTCCCAGCTCCCCGGGGAGCACACAGCATGCCTTCCAGGGCCACTCGGGGAAGCACTGCTCGGTCACAAGGCAGAGCTGGGGGTGCCGGGCAGGAGCCTCTATTGTGGTTTCTGAGAGAAGTCACGGGGGAGGCAGGGTGAGCAGGCGCAGTGTCGGCCAGTCTGAAGAGTCTCAGGGGCCCCCGGGCACGGGGACTGTACCCGGTTGTTTGACGCCCAAGGGTGCGGGGTGATGAGAGCAGGTGGCCTGGAATCAGAGGCCCCCCGAGGGAGGTGGGCGGGCCCGGGGATTTAAGCCCCTGCTCAAGAAGGTACTCTGTCATCAGGGGTTCAGAACTGGGCCATTGTAAAAACTACATGACAGTCGGTCTCCAAGTGAAGTGCGTCCCCAAATTATCTCATCCAATCCCAGCAAACAGGTAGGTTCCCGTATGTCCCGCTCACCTCGTGCTGCATAACCAGACATCTCCAAACTTCGTGGTACAAAACGGCCACCATGTATTGCGTTCCCAGATTCTGGGGGGACAGGAGGCTGGCCGCACCGTGATGCTGGGCTTCCAGCCAGGGTGGCTCTGCTGGCTACGAGCACCAGGGCTGGGGGGTCCTGCCTACAAGGTGGCCAAGCTGCTCTGGCCGGAGAACAGGCCAAGTTGGGACTAAGGAGCAGCGTGCTGGTGTGTGGCCTTCCTAGCCTTTGCCTCGTCAAACTTCCCATGTGGAGGTGGAAGGCTCCAGATTGAGTGTTCTAGCAACCACGGTGGCCAACGTATAACCTTATAATCCAGCCTCGGAAGGCACAGTGTCCTTTCTGCCCCAGTGCTTTGGCCAAAGCAGTCACAGCCTCCCCAGGTTCAGGGGGAGGCGACACAGGCTCCACCTCTTCAAGGAGGCCTGTCAGACCTTGGGACCATGATTTGAAGCTGCCACGTCATATTATAGAAAAAAAGCGGATGCCCAGTACAATGGAATATTACTCAGCCATCAGAAAGGATGAATACTTACCAATGATTGACCTCGACATGGATGGGACTGGAGGGGATTATGCTGAGCAAAATAAGGCAATCAGAGAAAGCCATCATGTGCTTTCACTCATATGTGGAATATAAGAAACAGCAGAGGATAATAGGGGAAGGGAGGAAAAACTGAATGGGAAGTCATCAGAGAGGGAAACAAACCATGAGAGACTCTTAACTCTAGGAAACAAACCGAGGGCTGCTGGAGAGGAGGGGGTGGGGAGTGGGGTAACTGGGTGATGGGCATGAAGGAGGAACACTGGGTGTTATACACAACTGATAAATTATTGAACACTACATCTGAAACTAATGATGTACTATATGCTGGCTAATTGAATTTAAATTAGAAAAAAAAAGACCACGGATGCCCAAAGAGGTCAGGTAACCCACCCAAGGTCAGAGCTGTGCGGTGAGTCTAAGAACATCAGACTGAAGGCACTTCAGCACCGCGCCTTTCCCGGACGGGCATCAGAAAGGCCTGGGAGAAACGTTGGATTCAAAAGACGCCTGTTCTCTTTTAGGCGACTGACTTCCAATTTCCTTCTGAACTGCCTCTCCTCCCGGTGCTCAGAATCTCCGGAGCAGTGAGAGGCCGGGGGACATCAGAGGATAGTGAACTTCTGCTATTACAATCTGCTAGAAAGGCCTCTCCTGTCAGCTTTAATTTAATTCCACAGGCTTGCCTCGAGCGTCTACAAATAGGCCCAGTGGCACGTGGTCAAGCTCGAGAAGGCCGGCGTCCAGCCGCCCACTTGCAACGCCACCGCTGCCCCTTCCCGGGGACGCGAGGGTCCCAGCCACGCGATTTCAAGAGGGTGCCTTCGTCTCCGCATCCGGGAAGTGGAATCCCGTCGTCTGGCGAGACCCCAGTGTGTGAAGGATCGGGAGCAGGGGCGGGAGCGCAGGAGGCACGGGTTGGCTTTGCTGGGCGGGCGCGGGTCTGCTTCTTCCCGCCCCCCAGGCTGGCGGCGGCCCGGGGCTGGCAGCCCAGACCGTGAGCCGCAGTCACCCCGGTGCCGGCAGTGAGGCCGGAATGCAGATGGAGACGCTGCGAGAGCCAAGCAGAGCGAGCTAGAAAAATGGAATATTGACTAAATTGTAAAACTGCAAACCCGTGCGTATTAGGCTTCTGGGGCCTTGCCTCGGCCTCCAGTTTTTCAAACCTACTCCTAATAGCCATGACTCCCGAGTGGGAGTTTTATAGTCTTATTGGGCTTCAGAGATGGCTGAATATAGTCCTTTATGACAAGGGAGCTTCCCTTACCCGCCCACCCGAGCACTGGAGGCTGCTTGACTCCCTTTCCAGACCTTGGGGCCCATTATCCAGGTGGACGCTTAATTGGACTTAATTTACAGCCTGATGAGGTACAGCTGCCCCCGGTCCTTGATGTTTGTGGCTCCCTATTGCCTTCCCAACTGCAAGGGAGCTTCCCGAGGAAGGGACGGTGGGTCCCACCCACTCTCCCTCCAGCTGAAGTCCTTGACTCTCATGGGGTTTTTGAGACCTTCAGGTAAAAGTTCCATAGCTGTGTCCTATGGAACCAAAAAGAGACATTTCCACAGAGGAGTTTACAGATAAAACACCTGTTGCAGGTAAGCTGCTTGTGGTTGCTACATGCCATTTAGGGAGTGCAAGTTCTTGCTTTCCTGTTTCTATTGCCTACCACAGTGCCTGGAGCATAATGAACATTTCCTTTTTTTTTTTTTAAGATTTTTTTTTTTTAATTTATTTGACAGAGAGAGAGAGAGCACAAGCAGGGGAGGAGCACAGAGCAAGAGGGAGAAGCAGGCTCCCCACTGAGCAGGGAGCCCAATGCCGGGCTTGATCCAGCACCCCGGGATCGTGACCGGAGCTGAAGGCAGATGCTTAGCCAACTGAGCCATCCAGGTGCCCCAATAATGAAGATTTCATAACGATTTTTTTGAGTGAATGAGGAAGGTGTGGGTGGGATGTCACCACGTTAAAATTCATAACCCGAGGCCTAGATCTATGAGAAGCAAGCTCAGCAAATAGGTGGTGAGGCCAAGAACCAGAAATGAGGCCGGCCATCTATCCCACTCGAGACACTCAGGTTTCTGAGCCAGAAATGTAGGGGGAATATCCGTGTTCAGAATCAGATGCAGGAGGATGTTTTTAGTTGCAAATAACAGCAACTCTGATTGGCATTGGTATAAATAATAAGTGAACATATCAGGTCCCATAGCTTAAAATGCCAGAGGTGGGTGGACTTCAGGAATGTTGGATCCAGCAGCTCAGTTAGATCCAGAGCCCTGTTATCAGGGCCCTCGGTTCTTTTCTCCTTGTTCTCTGTCCCTGGGGGTTGATGCCATCTAAAGGCTGGCTTCTGACATAGTAGCCAGCATCTACTGGGGCAATCTGTCTTTGTTGGGGTCCAGCCACTGGCTGTCTACAACTGTCAACAAGAGGTCTGGGGTTTGGGCTGATGGGACCACCCTGAACCAACCCGCTTGGCTGGGGTAATGTCAGCCACCGGATGGACTGAGCCGCATTAATCAAACCAGTCACTGTGGCAAGGGAAAGGGTCCCGGATGGGGTTAATCCCCACTGAACACCGAGGTTGCTACACACTGATGGTGTTGGGCCTGGTTGCTGGGGAGGTGCGGAGATATGCCTAGTGGAGGAGTCCTCCCATGGCTGCTTCCCAGCAGCATTTGCATATAGCCTTGAACGGGAAGATCGGGCTTGTATTGATTATGCTTCCTATACTAAAAATTCTATTTTCATTTTCTAAAGCCCTGCTATATTCTTGCTAGTTGATTCAGTACTTTTGTGCCTCTATAGTATGCTAGATCTATGGAGGAGAGGCTCTGTATTATGCAAGAGGCGATCTTCCGCCCACCCAATAGCTTGGGGACTAGGCATCTTCTTCTCGTTTTACAAATAGAAAATGGTGGTTTGGGTCCTTAAGTGGGCAAAGCTGAGATTAGATGTCAAATCTGCCTCATTCCTGAATCCAAGCTCGTCCTACTGCTGAACCATATTGCTTCTCACTCAGGTTGTAGAACCTTCTGGACTCAGTGGGCTCTGGAGCCCCGCTGTCTGCCCACAACACACGGTGGAAGGAAGAAAGTGCTCAGGGGTATTACGGGCGAAAGAAGTCGTAATTCCTTTTGAAGGATAGTGGACACAGAGGCCAAATTGTCCAAGTCTTGGGAGAGATGCCAGGGCCAGGCTAGTGGTCCTAGACAAGGTGATAAAGTGTGCGAGATGTTTCCTTGATATGTTCTCTCCAGCTGCACCTGTAGCATTAACCTGGTGCTCTCAGGAAACGCCTCCTAACACCCTGTCCTCCAGCCCATGTCCCTACTGTGCTTCTCTCTTTCGAAGTCTAAGTCACATTCTTGCAAGACCTGGTTAGGGGGCTGAAGCTAACAATTTCAAAGAGGCAAGTGCTGAAAGGTTTTAATGACATTCCTGGCTCAGGCGTTTGCATTTTGCAAAGGCGGTTCAAGGAGAGCAGAATGGTTGACTCCACAGATGTCTGTGGAGATACCGGGACACAGACCACGCAAGCGCCCTTGTCCTCCAACCTTGACGCTTCCCTTCATGCTTTCCCATCCCGCGGTGCACTCTGGACTGGGCAGGGCAGTGTAGCGGAGAGTGAAGGTGTCCTAGGAAAGGAATATTCCTGTCTAGAGCAGGACCAGGGCAGAGAAGGGGCAGGAAACCCAAGCCTTCCCTGGGGCAAACCAACAATATTCAGGCCAGGCTACGCACATACACACACAGAGCAAAATTCTATCAGACAGAATCTAAAGTAGTCTTTTGCAGAAAGGTGCCACCAAGATTGTCCCCAGGAAAGGCTTCTTGTGCCCCTTGTATATCCGTGTCAGTGAGGACAACCACTTGCACGGGGAGGAGATGCAGCTAAATGTTGATAATGAGAAAATTGGCAGTGGCAAAATAAAACACAGCTGCTCCAGGGTGTAATCAGTGGGAGAGGAGGGAGGTGTGGGGGAGGGGGAGGGCAAAGCTAGAGGGAGAGGCCGGGGAGGGAGGCAGAGAGGGAGAAAGAGAGAGGGCATGTGGATATTCAGCTGGAGAGGCGGCTGTCTTGCTCTCAGATGCCCTGAGGGAAAGGGCTGGGGGACGAGAGGGAAGTCCAGCCATCTGTTTTCAGCTCTTGTGGCACTGAGCCTGCTTTCTCTCCCACTTCGCCTCCTTTCTTCTCTACCCCGTATTATGCTCTATTGATCGCTCCAGCCTTTGCAAAGCCTCAGGCTCTTCTCAGACTCCGGCCCCCAGGGAGCCCTTGGCTTTGGTCCCCTTTGCTCCAGCAGGAATGTGGTCCCAGCAGCTCTACCCAGTCCGAGGAGGGGACGGTGAGCCGACGTCAGAGCCCAGGCTGGGTCTGCTGCGTGCCCTCTTCCTCGGCCAGAGGCTCCAGGGCCTGGGGCCCCTGAAGATGCATCAGGGAACCTGCATTTGGCCCAGCACCCCTGCTGTGTGCCCTGCCTCCATGCCCTCTCATGTCAGAGACCATCCATCTCCCCCTGCCTACTCCAGCCCCCTCCCTCAGCCCCCGCCTGCCACCCAAGTGTTGTGAGCACTTCTCAACATTCCCTAGCTGCCCCCAGCCCTCGGGTCAAGATGCACATCCTCCTGCCCTCTGAGCCACACCGGCTCAGGGAGTCTCACCCCTCGTTGCCCCTGCTGCGGGACTGTGGTTAGCAGGGCCGTCCCATGTGTGGTCTCCTCAAGGAGGTTCTCCCCTCCCATCCCTTTAAGTGCCAGCAAGGTTCTGGGGTCCAGAGGAGAAGGTCCTTCCAGAGGGTTCTAGCTAGCTCTTTCCTCTCGAAGCCCCTGGCGAATGACGTCTGCAAAGGGCTTCTACCATCCTGATTTTCAAAATGAGAAAATTGGGCATGTGGTTCAAAGGGGCTCAGCCTGGGAGTCAGACTGGGGCTCAAACACGGGCCCTGCCACTAATTGGCTGGGTGGCTTTGGGCAGCCTTTGTGGGACATGAGGGGAACCAGAACTCCAGGCTCCAGCCAGCTCCAGGATCCAGCAGAGCAGTAGAGCCCTGCAAGCTTGCTTAGTAATGTCCAATTTTGATACTTGCTGACCTGCTGCATTTCCTGGGGGAAACCAATTAGCCCTTCTTTGTGTTTCTTTTCCCATCTTTAATTTTGGCACCAGAGAGCATTAAATGTTGTGACATTCAACTATGAGGATCTATTTTTAAAAGTGCAAAATGGCACTTTCTTCATAAATAAGGCATGTTGGGTCAAAGCAGCAGTGCTGGCTGGCGACCACCACGTAAGTGAACAAAAGAAGCTGCCCTAAATGCAGGCAAATCGGCGCTTGGCGCAGTGCAGCCTCTATGAGGGACCCGGTGCTCTCCACCCCCACGCTCTGCTCTGGCCCTCTCTGAATAGTTTCAGAGTGGTGCCCTTCGCCACGGCTGCTGACAGGCACATGTGCTGGAGGAAACAAGAGTCTGAGGCATTCTTGGATGTTCTGATATGTGCTGAAAAGATGTCAGGATTCAGGTAGAGGTGAAATCTGAGACTTTAGTTTCCTGCAGAGAGCAAAGGGAGAAGGCAGAAATATTGAGGCTAAGAAGTCAGACAGTGGGAAACAAGAGAGAGTGATTCTTTGGGGGCTGGGAGGAAGGGGAGACAGCCTTGGAGCCATGATAAGAGAAGGAACAAAAGCACACACAGGCTTGTAGCGTCAAAGAAAAATGACTTTGTAAGACAGCATGAGTCAAGAGTGGACCCATGCTTTGACCTTCTGGCCAAGCCCTTCTGGGTGTTTTTGGGGCCTGGTTTGTTCTGAAAGAAGGCCCTTGTTCCTGATGGAGAATGTTCACAGTATGGATGAACTGCATGGGACATAATGAAAACAGTTGAATACATTCTGGAGGAGTCGCTCCTTTTCCCCTATCATTCTAGTCTTCGCAAGGGCTTCTAGCTTTGTATCTGATAAGCCTAGTGGCCAGAGAAATTCCCTGCAGGAGCTGAAAACATCTATATGGTCTGGAAGCCAAACTGCAAAATCAGTGAAGTTGGTCTTTGCTTTCCAGCTCTCTTTTTAAAGATCGTCACCCTCACTTCCCGTGTTTCCAGTGATACCTCTCCTATCTTTACTTTCATTGACCTCTCTCTCTCTCCAAAGCTCTTGTGACTACCTTCCTTTTATAATGGGAATACATCTGGTAAAGCCTTCCATTCTGTGAAGTCTTAGGAACTTACTATGTCTGCCCTCCAAGTGATTAAATCACTGAGAGCAACATTTTTGATACCAGTTGGAAAACATCTGGCCCGCGGACCTTCTCCAAAGCCCTAAACTTTGACAACATAGAACAGATCTTTCCTCCACCCAAGCACAGACCCACTGAATACAGAGTCCGTGGGAGAAATCGTTTCGCTGCTCATGACCGGAGTTGGCATGGTCCAGGTGTTTACCCTCCAGCTGGGCCACGTCCTCGCAGTGCGATGAGATGTACATTTCTTCATCTCTCCATGTGTCAGGTTCTTCACTGGGGAAACAGTCATAAGAATAGTACTCAGTTTGTGCGGTTATTATGAGAATGAGATAATGAGAAACGCAAAACAAGTAATAAGTATTTTCCATCGTGTTTTTGAAAATTTGAGGTAGATGTACATGGAAAGTGACATTTGGAAATCAAAAAATTCTGAATTCTGAACCACATCTGGCCCTAAGGGTTTTGGCTAAGGAAAGGAATGCCTTTAATGAGTTCTATCTGTCATGAGAAGGAGTAATTGCTTTCCCTGATCAAAACTTCACCACATCCTTCTTCCATATCTCAGTTTTTTAAACTTCCATTTCCTCTGAGATCCTGATGCACAAATACATTGAGACCTCAGAGTGTGCATTTCCAAATGTCCGGCAGCGGACAAGTATCCATTGTCTGAGTGCGCTGGAACCATCTGGGGGCTTTAAAAAACACGTTTCTAGGCCCATATTCAGAGATTTTAATCAAATAGGAATGATATGGGCTTGAGAATTATTTGAACATCTTTAAAGACCCTCCTGTGAATCTGATGCCCAAACAGGTTTGGGAAAAAATGGTCCAGTACTCAGTAACAGTACTTAAAAAATCACTGGGTTACTACAAGTATTTGGTCTTATGAGAGCCTTAACTCATTATTTAGTATAATTTAAGAGTCACATCAGGAGAGCTCTAGTACTATGGTCCCATCGTCTGACATGTGGAAATAGATAATGGTATAGATGTCTATTGGATTTCTAGCCCAACAACATCCCTTGCCTGGGAACTTCCCCTCACCCTGGATGGTTCTCATGTTATTCTACCACCTTGCTGGCGGCTGGTTAGTATCAGCCAAAAGGTATTACTTTATCTAAGACAATGAATCTCTTCTTTGAGATTCTTAGACTTGGAACTAAAAGGACTCAATCATTTTCCCCCCTGTGGCTATAAGGTCCAAAGTTTGAAATATGCCTTGTGCTCTGCTGTGTGGAGAAATGGAGTCTGAGAGAGGGAAGAATGTAGCTGATACCCAAGTAAAGAAGAGATAAGAGACAAATAGCAGTCTTGATATTGTCACATTCCTAGTACGAACTGTTCTTGAATCTCAAGTGAATACTCGTACTTTTAGTGTCTCTGTGAAGTATGCCAAATTCCCTCCCAATTAATGTCTAATTTTTCAAAGTGGAGTTGGCCTCTGTCATTTATAACCAAAATATAGTCCAACTTTTTTTTTATTTAAACGTGAACTGGGGGCACTTGGGTGGCTCAGCTGGTTAAGTGCCAGACTCTTGGCTTTGGCTCAGTTCATGGTCTCAGGGTTGTGAGCCCTAAGTCAGACTCCCTGCTCAGCATGGAGTCTGCTTGAGATTCTCTCTCTCCTTCTCCTCTGCCCCTCCCCCTGCGACTTGTGTACATGCTCTCTCTCTTTTTCTAAAAAAAATTAAAATAATTCCAAAGGGGCACCAGAGTGGCTCAGTCAGTTAAGCAACTGACTCTTAATTTCAGCTCAGGTCATGATCTCAGGGTGGTGAGATCAAGCCCCATGACTGGCTCCTCACTCAGAGAGGAGTCTGCTCGAGATTCTCTCCCTCCCCCTCTACTCATCCCCCTGCTTGTGCTTGTTCTCTATCTCCCTCTCCCTTTCTCCTCTCTCTCTAAAATAAATAAATAAAATAAAAATAAAAATGAACTGAAAATAAAAATAGAATTTACAAAAATGGAATTTTATCTGTGATTGCAAAATGAACTTCAACAGACCTCCTTGAACTTGCATATCACTATTCAGATTCAGGGCTGAGAAAATCTTGCCACTGGACACAATGGGTGATTTCTTTGTCCATGCACCTTTTAGTCAATGTGATGTACCCACACCCCACCCATTCACAGACTGGGAGGACAGATCTCCAACTTTTTTTTTTTTTTCACAGAACTGAGCTCATATTTATTCTAATCCATTCATGCTTTTTTTTTAAAAGATTTTTATTTATTTATTTGACAGAGAGAGAGAGAAAGAGAAAGAGAGAGAGATCACAAGCAGGCAGAGAGGCAGGCAGAGAGAGGGGTAAGCAGGCTCCCCACCAAGCAGAGAGCCTGATGTGGGGCTCGATCCCAGGACCCTGAGACCATGACCTGAGCCGAAGGCAGAGGCTTTAACCCACTGAACCACCCAGGTGCCCCCATTCATGCTTCTTAA
This sequence comes from Nasua narica, assembly GCA_028533885.1. Classification (NCBI taxonomy): domain Eukaryota; kingdom Metazoa; phylum Chordata; class Mammalia; order Carnivora; family Procyonidae; genus Nasua; species Nasua narica. The sequence continues at coordinate 64,146,488 of CM052808.1, forward strand.
AGTACTTCTCATAACATCTATTTGTCCTTTTTTTTTTTTCTGAGGAACTGTGTCTGCCTTGTTGTGTTCTAGATTGGTCCCTTGGCTTTACACTAAGATCTCACTAAAGGGCTTTACCTTACGGACATTTCCTTCTGGATAGTTTTGCCCCAAACTACCTTAGGTATGCCATACCTTGGGTAAGACCCAGTTTGGGTAACTTACTGTGCAATATTGGGCTATGGCCAATGGTGTGATAAAGCCAGCTTGTATTGGCACGAGATATCTGATTGTGCATATGTCCTTCCATCTCCATATTCAGTGCCATCTCGTGAGTACCTTGAAGTCAGCCATTGTGGGAGAACTATTTACATCATGGAAATTATAAAACACAACAAGTCACGTTTGTTTTCCCTGAAAAATGCTTAAAAATTTTAAATATATACCAACATAATCATCGTTGCTACCCACTTGAATTGAAGTCATACAGGGGAACCAATTTTTATATGTCTGGTTAAGTATATATGAATATTTATAATTTAAATTATTATCTTAATTAATTTTGTTTGGCTAAATAGTCCACCAAAATAATCAGATGTGTTACAGAGAACACTTAACTGCATTCCCTACTCAGGCTGTATTGTCACCACTGGTGCTAATATCAGCACCACGGACAGCGGCAGTAAATCCATAGAGTGGCCAAGATTAGAAGAACCAAAAATATCTCAAAGTTAAGGGTCTGGAACTGTCAGTGGGTTGAAAATTAGAAGACAGTGAGGAATCTAGGATGAAGGAAGAAGTATCTGCTAATATCCAGGGCATTTTCTAGGTAACATACACTGGATTCAAGTGTTAGGGTAAAAGCAGCAACCAGAAACCATGGATGTAAGCAAAACTGGGAGCATCAGCCTTATAAAGCAATTGGTGACAGCAATTAGTAAGAAAGAGGCAAAAATGTAAGTTTCATGGTAGAGTGGATTGCCCAAATAAAATAGTTGGTCAGGAAATAGCCAAATCATGGGAAGTGGGAGGGTAGGTACAAGAGAGTGTAGGAGATGGTAGTAGCAAAGTGACCTATATACTAGGCAGAGAGTGCAGTGTGATGAACAGAACACAGGATCAGATTTGCCTTAGCTCTGCTGCTAATGTGCTGAGTGACCTTGGTCATATCACTTGACCTATCTAAACTCTGGCTTTCTCATCTGTGAAATGAGGATATTGAATTATATGATCTCTGAGGTTCCTACTGGCCCTATGACTTTGTGGAGAATGTTGCCCAACCCAGGAAATGTCTTCTACACCCTCTTAGGAATTGGAGTGGAATCTAATAAGTGGAATCCTTTGACTAAAGTAGAAATTAAAATGTAGTTCACTGAGATTTTGGCTTTCACATTTCATTGAGACAATAAATTGGGATAGGATTTTGGAGAGAAAAAGAAAAAAAAAACCCACTAACATCTCAAGAAGACTCAGCCTCCTAACCCATGGCTGTTCCCAAGTGACTATCAAATGAATTAAATCTGAGACACACTGTGATTTCACGGTCTTCTCCTTAATGTATTGCTATAATCCAGAAATCAACTCTACATTACAATTATTTGGAATCGAGCATCGGTTAGGTGCCAATTTTAAAGTCTAAGGGTAATCCAGATGCAGAGGGGAAAAAGAGAATTCTTAAATACAACCTGCCCCACAATACACACCCTAGTGAGAAGTTCAGAAAATATGTGTAAAGAGAAATACCCTCAAAGCCAACTATAGAGATGAATGAATCACGAGTCAAGAAAATTGGTCAATTATTTTTCAGAATTAATGAAAAAATGAAGCTGAATTTCAGAAAACTTCACCTGAGTTTATATTATTGATGTCCACAAAAAAACATTTAGGTAAGAAAGGAAGTATATAGCATTCAACTCTTTCTTTGAAGAGTTGTCACACTACCTATGAGTGATGTGTTAGAATCAAATACCACATTTTGTCAAATTTGGAATACAAGGGCAGGTGATCCGTTAGGAGAAGATCATGCATTGATATATGACCTAACTGCTATTCTGAAACACAAGCAGACTTTTAAGGAGCTCCTGTGGAGGCACTGAGGACACCATTTACAGTACAGAGAGCCAAAGAAAGAATTATTTCAGTCCCTGATAAGTAAGACTCTGTGCCAAAGGAGAGGGACACACATCTAGAAAATATAATCCAGATCTTTTGTTGTGGACTATAGGTTTATAGAAACACAATCGTATTCAAAGTGTACAGGCTTTTCCTCAAATGCTTATCTAATTTAAAGTTGACTACTATGGGCATACAGAAATATAGGGATGACGTGGAAGTCCATGTCATTGCTCATAACTGGAAATTTTGTTGTCTGTTCTCCTCTCCCCTCTTTTAAAGGTTGTATCAGCTCAGCATCATGAGATTATATTAGGTCCAACTCTTATTTTACAATCACTAATAAGAAATGTTCCTGTTTCAAAGACTTTTTTTTCCCTAAAAATCTGACCTTTAAACCACAATAAAACTTTAAGTTCTTAGAACTTGAATGAACCTAGAAAAAGCATGTGCTCTGGCTGATGGTTAGGTGGTGACAGGATTAGATAACTGTCTCTTGGGAGAACTGAGTTTCCCTGAGGTAGGTGCAAGGATTCGCACATGATAAACATAACTAACAAAACGCCAATCCCTGTGATCCTAGTGCTAAGTATGACCATCATCAAAGTCTTTCAACAAAGGCTGAGGCTGCTTTTTGCCATCAATATAATAGGCACTGTGCATGCATTGATCACAGAGCCTGGAATGGTGCCCACTCTAAGATAGCTCACAGGGTGGGAAGAGGGACTGGCTAGTAAGCAATTAACTAAGAAACAATGGGAGCCTAGCTGTTGCTTCAGAGGTTGTATCATCACCTATTCTAATTCTTTCTCATAGGTCCTAGACACACTTAAACTTTGAGGAAACTTTGGGGTGGTAAAATAAGAAAAAGTCAAGCTCATCAGGAAACATTCTGGAATGACCAGAGAGTTGAAGGCAAATTTGCTATGGTCTTTTCTCATTTCTAGGATTTTGTAATTTCTGGTTCACTTTCAGCTCATGAAGGTATAAACTCCCAGGACTGCTAGTGGAGTACATTCAAGGGCCCTGCTCAAAAGCCCTCTTCCTGAAGATAGCCCTGATGAATCCAGTCCAGCCATAACCACTGAATTAATTTAGCTTCCCGCCATCACAATGGTAAATCAAGGGTTGCCATTTTTGTTTGTCTTCTCTCTTCCATTCTCTAGCACCTCTTTATTTCCTGTCTCCATACTATGTTTTCCACTAGTTTATTAAAGCAAAAAACACATATCCTGTTTTATCTAATTATCCTGTGCCACTTAGCGGAGTACTTTGCACCCAGGAGATGCTTGATCAATGCAAGCACAGTGCTTCTTTCGTCCTCAAAGCTCACACAACTGAACAGGTGTGGTTATTGTGGAATTGATGCTGGTGATCATCTCCCTCCCCCAAAGCACTCTTATTTTTTTAGTACCTTGGGTTCCATGATAAGACCACAATTTCCTCACCTTCAATTCTTCCACTGGCCCTTTTGGATTTAGCTGACTCATTAACCAAGCGCTGAAGTGCAGGTGTCAATAAGTTACTTAAAAGAACCTCTTAAAATGTTGTAGAAGCTCATCATGTGTTACAAAAGGGCTCTGACAATAAATGGCATGCGACAGGAAGTAATGAATTGTCTATGACCATGAAATGTGACTTTCATAAAGGGCTCTAATGAGGAGCCACAGGAGGAGGGGGTGTGAGGAGGGAAAAATTTACAGGACACTGTTGGTGCCAAAGAATAAGGCACTTTGTATAGCGACACCCATGTTGTGGTGTCCATTGGGACAGGGGTTTTCAGTGACTTGTATGATGAAGAAAGAGTCATGATTCAAAAGCTGTCGTCATGAGAAAACTCGATACTGTATCAATAGCACACTAGTCATCTGCTTTAATAGTATGCAAACAACCTTGTCAGGTAGTGGATGAGCTGGCCGTGAGTCAAACTGTCATATTCCAAGACAATTGAATTGATTCGTGTTTACATTCTTGTTCTGCTTCTAATGTGTGTGGAAAATAAAAACAGCTGCTTTTCCATTTCTCCCTTCTGCAAGGGACCACCATATCCCACAATATTCTGGTTGCTTTTTGGTGTTTGGTGTGAAATGTGGCTGTGAGCTTCGGCAGGGGGCTAAATGTGGACCTGTCAGATCAGATAGCCCCATAAGATGGTTTACATTTTGGCTTTGTTGACTCCAGCAACCATGGTGTGCTACTGAATATTTTACAACCAGCTCCCTGTGCGGGGAGGGGTGGGTAGAGAGGAAGAAAAGCCCAGGTTTGTAGCATTTCCTGATTGCCATGGTGCTGATCTCAAGCTAGTAACATGACATCATTGAATGTGATGTTGGGAAAATGTGCATAGTAGGCTCTCGTGGCTGCTACCAACCAGCTCCAGCTGAGAACTGCCATCAGTCCAAACATGTACCCACAGCTAGATGTCCTCGTAAAAAGGGGACAGAAACACTGTCCTGATTCCCTGGTTGATACAAGGCGAGGAAAGCCATCATGTACATGTATTTCAGGCACCTGTAGAGACACACATTCCTCATCCACTAGGCAGCAAGGCCTGCGTGGCCTCTTTAAGTAGAATGACCTTATACTCTATTATCTTAACAGGAACACTTTTGAGATAAAAGGGGATGTTATTAATAATTACACTAGGACGGGGGTACATGGATGGTTCAGTCAGTTAAGTGTCCAACTCTTGGTTTCTGCTCAGGTTGTGATCTCGGGGTGGTGGGATGGAGCACTGCGTGGGGCTCTGCACTCAGTGGGGAGTCTGCCGGAGATTCTTTCCCTCTGCCCTTCCCCAAACTCTCTCTTTCTCTCTCTCTCAAAAAAATAAACCTTTAAAAAAATTATACTAGGACAGTGGTGTCACAACTGGGGAATATACTGGAACAAATGAGGCCAATGCGATTGTCCCTTTTTTTTTTTTTTTAAGATTTAATTTATTTGAGAGAGAGAGAGCATGAGCAGGGGAGAGGGGCAGAAAGAGAGGGAAAAACCGGTTCCCCACTGAGCAAGGAGCCCAAGGTAGGACTTGAACCTAGGACCCCGGGAACATGACCTGAGCCAAAGGCAGTGGCTTAACTGACTAAGCCACCCAGGTGCCCACGATCATTCTTTTTTAAAGCAAAGTGTGAACTTAGTAAAGAGTAAGCCCTGTGTCTATTAGCAGTCTCCTCTGGAGTCTCCATCGCTGTCTTGGTTCTCTGTCCACCTGAGAGAATGGTGCTGGAGTCCCCAGCCTGGGGCTGCAGCCAGTCCGGCAGAGGCAGGGTCTGCATAGCTCACGAGACTCTATTTTCAGGCTTCTAACTTCCTTCGATGCATTTTTTCCAACCATTGCAAATGTCCCTTCCCATCCAAGCAATTGTGTCAGCAGCTAAATTCTTCTCTTGTTGGTCTGAGTCCAAACTTCCTGTTCTTCTCATTAAAAAGGTAAAAAATATATAAGATTCTATGGGAAGAAAAGAAAATCCAATAAATAATCTTCTATTTACACAACTCTAAATTGGCTTCTAGTCCTTGCTTCTGAGTGTGCAGATGTAATTATTGATGGAGTTGTAATCAGTGCAGGCCAACTACTGGGTCCTCTGCCTGTTTCCATTTAACATTATTTCACATACTCATTTCCATATATTGACACAATCCATACACTTATCATTTTTTATGGCAACATAGTACTCCATCATGTTGACACATGCTAGTTTTACATCCCGTTCTCCAAAGGCAAAGTGTCCCAGCTTCATTCAAACTGGCTGTTGGGTCTGCCCGCTGGCAGGGAGAGCTCTGGCTGGAGCCTACTGCAGGAGGGTCAGGCAGCTTCAGGCAGGGCGTCAAGGCTTGTCAGTAATAGATACGTTCAGGTTTTTTAAAAAAGATTTATTTACTTATCTGAGGTGGGCGAGGGGCAGAGAGAGGGAGAATCCCAATTAGACTCCCTTCTAAGCGCAGAGCCTGACATGGGGCTCAGTCCTACAATCCTGAGATGGGGACCTGAGCCGAAATCAAGAGTTAGACGCCCAACCGACTGAGCCACCCAGGCGCTCTGGTGCTTTCAGTTTTAGAACTGAATCTCTAGCTGGTCACCGTGATGTGTGCAGAGTTGGCGGGGATGGGGGCGGGGACACCGAGACAATGACACAAAGTTTTGTATGGTAAGTTCAGTGTTAACACTTGTCTGCCTTCTGCTCTTGTAACCCCAGCTCTTCTAAGACCCAGACCCCAAAAGGGGCCACACGCCAGTACGCATATTTGACAAAGAGGCAGCTAATGTGAATGTAGGCATCTGTTGACTTGTAAGTCATGCCTAAGAATGTAGGCATTTTGATTATACAATAGTAGGATAATGTCTGTTCACCTCCTCTGGGGTTTCTGAGTGTCACCGAGCTGCCCAGTGGCTCCTCCAAGGCCACAGCAGCGGATGGTGGAGAATTCAGCCCTGGAGGTGCAAGCCCTTGGAATGAGGTCTTGGCCTAGGGTCCTGAGTCATAGAATTCACTTCCTCTGTGTTCAGAGTCAAGGCCCAGATGGGGCTATTGCTTTGAATGAGTGTTGCTTTGGATCTTAGGGAAGATCAATAAACAGTATAAGGGAAGAGGGTCATACTTAAGTACAACCTTCAGCCTTGAACCTAAGGCTGAGTTAATTAAATTTGATTATCTTTTTGGGGGCTAAAGTCTCATCCTTTGTCTAGTGAACTTGCTTTTTATCAAGGGTGTCTAGGCAGGAGGTTTGACTTAACCCCTCGACCCCCACCCCGCTGTATGTGCTGGCCTCTGTTTTAAGCACTTTATGGATATTAACTCACTAAATCCTTACAACTGTACGAGTATATACCTTGTACTATATAGTACAAGATATATACTATTATTATTCCCCATTTTATCAGTGAGGCAACTGAGGCACAAACAGGTCATGTAACTTACTCAAGTTACAAAGTTACTGTGTAGCCGATCTGAGTTTTGAACCCAAGCTTCCTTGGGTTCCAGGGTCTAGGCCTTGAACTACCCCATTCTTCTAATGAAATTCCAGTCCTTTCATCCAGAAGTGGGCCTGGCCTTCCTCTCCCCTTGGCCCCCTTCTGCCCCAGGCCGGATCAGGCCATTCGCAGCCTCAGAGGAAGAACCCTAGACACGATGGGCTGATTTCATTCATCTGAGCTTCGTAGGTTGAACAGTAAAAAACAGCTAAAATGATTAACCCCAATTTTGCCTCTAATTTCCTTCCTAAATAGATTTTTTCCCTGCTGATGAAATCTGTCTCCATTTGGGGGCGGGCATGTAGGTAGGGGAGTCTGGACTGATTTTGTATCAGAAGGTCTCACTTGTTTGCAGGGAAAAATATAGGGAGGGATCATACTTTTCAAATATGGCAGAGAAGGCATAGCTTCTATTATGGTTTATCTGTCCATCCATCCTTCCTTCCATCCATCCATCCATCCATCCATCCATGTGACTATCTATCATCTCTCTATCATCTATCTTCGACCTACCTGTCATCTGTTTCTCTATCGCCCATCCACCTATTTCTCTATCTACCCATCATTTTTGCAGGTGGTTGATAATAGCAGCATTGAGGCCACCGATCAGGATGCTGCCTGGCATGTCACCCCGCCACAACCCTGTTTATGGCCATCATAAAATGTCTGTGGATAGCCCAACAGCTGATTTTCCAGGGTCTTTTTCTACTGTCTGAGTGATCAGAAAAAAAATCTATCAGCTGGAGAAATTAAGCCATTTTTCTTCGGGGGAGAGAAACGGAGTAGCAGGCTTTCCACATTAAAATGCTACAGTGGATTCCAGATGAATGAAAAATTGGTCTGCATAGTAATGAGACTCCAGAGAGATTTGGGAGGTTGGTCACTGGCTCCTGGCGGAGACAAGCCTGGTAGAGTCAGGCCAGTGGGGCTCTGGGGGCTTCCCTTCAGGGGCACCATGGTCCACGACATCCCTCTCTTTATTTTCCCGGCCATTTATTTTTCCAAAAGGCTAGTCGTCCAGGCTAGTTGGTTTAGAAAATACGACCGAGGGCTGCTCTTCCAGTTAGCGCCTGGTTCCCTCTGGTGCCGCGCACCGGGCAGCCCCTCTCAACTCACAGGGGGGCCATGTGCACCAGGAAAAGGGGTCTCACCTCCCGAGGGCATTGGGCCTGTCACAGGGAGAATGCTTTCACCAGCTTTCGGTGATTGACCCAAATATGATCCACGTATAATGCGATGATTGGCCGGAAACCTAATCAGGGCCCATTTCTAGACCTCACCAAACAGGGGCAGCCGCTCTGAAGACAGGAAGCAGGTTTGTGGGAAGCCAGGAGAGCAAGAGAATTCACTTAAGGACCCCGCTCTTGCTGGGGAGCAGCTTTAGGCCTCAGATGTCCGACCTTCCTGATTTGCCCTGGAGTTCCTGGCTTACAGGGCCACTTCTCACCTGCGGGTCCCTGGGGGCAGAGGCTACTTTGTTTCGTCACTGCCTTTTCTGGATGAATCTTCTGCCTACAGCCAGTTCTCGCTCCCTAGAACCGCCTCTGGGTGGTAGAGGAAGAAGAGGACCCTGGCTTCCCAGGTGCAAATCTTACCTGCCAGATGGGTGCTTAGTGGCTTCATGGCTCCAGGTGGGATGGCGACGCCTGTCCTGCCCGTGCAGGTCCCACCTCCCTCTTCTGCGGGTGGCCAGTGAATGGTGGCTGCTCCTCCATTATTCTTTGTCTATCTGGCCCAAGTGGAAGGGCCTCAAATTCCTGCCGTTCCCCAGTGTTGCCCGATCTACAATATCTACAGTTCAGCCATCATTTCATTTATTTATGTCTAATTTCATTCCACGGGGGTTTAGGGCTCTTCTCCCCGACGTGCTCTTAAGAGGCGAGTGTTCCTGGGAAGGTAACGCATCAGACCGGCCGCTTGCAGATATTCCCGCAAAGCACACTCACAGCAGCGGGGAGCGAGCATCTATATGCTGGGGGCCGGGCGCTGGGGTGGGGGTGTGAATCAAGCCAGACAGCAAGGGTGAAATTTCTATGAGCGTTCTCCTGAAAAGTTTGCACAAGCTTTGACCCGGTAACATAAGCATCTTCCAGATGATTGGATCAGAAAAAAGAAAAGTTAGGTGCTGCAGGGAGGGGAGCAGTGATTCCCCTCCGAGCTCGCTGTGGTTCCCAACACCGATCCCCAAACTGAGGGAGCTGATATACAGCTGCCCAGATGGGGGCTGGACAGTGACGGTGAGACCCAGCCCTGTGCACCTGAGACCGGGCCCAGCTTGGGGGCGGGGTCCCCAAGAGCTACGACTGGTCATTGCACAGCAGAGGCTTCATGGCATCGTTTCTCCGACTGCTGGAGAGGGGGAGGGGGCACAGATGCCATTGTCTCTCAGAAGACAGGGCTCTGGAAGGTTCTCTAGGCTCTGAGTCTGGGATACAGAACTTCCCGACAATCTCACCGGGGGCCGGGCCGGCTTTCCCAGGCATGCGCCCTCATAGCCCCGGGGGTGGGGGTGGCACCGCCCCCTGCATTTGTCTCCTCCTCCCCCAGTCGGTCGTAGCGGAGGAGGCAGGTTGTTTGCAGGCGGCTGGCCAGGAGCTTCCCACTTCAGGTTTTCCAGTCTGCCCGCCGAGGCAGGCCCCAGGCCTGGATTTCTGCTCAGGCAGGTGGACCCCTGGGACTTGACCTCTGCCCCCTGTCCCGCGGCGAGGCCAGTTGTCAAGGAGATGATAGGATTGAATTCCGAGTTGGGGGAACCAATCTTGTCTGCCTATTTTTATCTTCACACTCTTCCTCTGCCTTCCCTTCCTCCCTCTCCTCCTCCTTTTTAATCTCCTGCGGCCATTAAAAGAATGGTAATCATTTCCTAAACAGGGACCCAATCATTATTTTTACATTCTGCCAGCTTGTAGGAAATCTCCGCTGCGGGGTTTAGCTTTGTCCCGTTACTGATGGCGTCCCATCACTTGGACACACTCCCCCAGAATCACCCCCACATCCTAGGAAGACTAGGACCTACAAGGGCCTGACTCAAAGAAATAGAAACGGATAGACAAGCCCCACGGCTCACCAGTGACTGAGTGGGTCCGGATCCCGGGTCTCCTGGCCAGCAGCTCGGAGCCGGCTGGCGGGGACTTCAGATGGATCGTCTAACCCTCCTGAGGCCGCCCCCCACCCCGAGGCATCGCACCTCTGGGCACAGAGTGAATGCAGCCGGTCTGCTGCAAACAGCTGGGCTGGTGCTCCTTCCTGTGCCCGGTTCCGATCGGCTGATGGGATGGAGTGACATCCGAATACTCCGGCAAAAGCTGTGGGCTCCCTGGGACGAATCTGGACGTGGTGCTTCTCGTGTCTCCCTTTGACAAGCACCTGCTCCCCGCAGGACGATAAAAACACGTGACATTTCTAGAACGCGATCTTCCAAGTTAACTCAGAAACTTGCAAAGACAGGAAATAAAAGGCAGTGCGCCTCAGTGGGGTGGACGTACCCTCCTCCTCTTCCAGGGTCATGAGGCGGTTGAGTCCACATGAGCGGTACCTGCCAAAATTTAAAACCAGTCCCCTTTATCCATTATCCTTTACTGTGTAGCCCACAGGCATTTTTTGGTTTGTTCTTTTTTCAATTTTTAGTAAAGGACAATTAGCTGGAAAGAGCCTGACTATGCCAGGACTTAGGGGAGCCTGAGCCCAAGGATGTCCGGGTGCCCAGAGGTGCGATGCCTCGGGGTGGGGGGTGGCCTCGGGAGGGTTAGACCATCCATCCCCTCAGGCCCAGCTGAGGGGATGTCCTACTTCTTTCTCGCCTTCACTCAAGCTCTTTGGCTGGAACTCCACTCTCAGGCCGTCCTCCTAGCCGTCCCTCTGCTAGGTCCTCCGGCTCCTCACCCACAAGTATCTGCCCCCCAGCCGTGGAGATGTTCCCAACCTTTATCCCCAGTTATTTTCACAAGCACAGATAAACTTTTCTGTGGGGTTGTCACTGTCGTGGGATGACTGTGACAGCATAATCATGAATTGCATGTTTCTTTTGTCTCCAGTCAAATAACCTGGTTTGGACAATAAATTACCTGCTGTCCCGGTCATCAGTCTCTTGAAGCAGCACCCTCTCATTCCTGTTACCTATGTGTGGTTGGCCTCCAAGTGATGTCATAGCACACAAGGGAAGAGGGAAAGAGCCACTGTGAGACAGGCCTTTTGAATGGCTTGACTCATGGAGTGACAAGTTCCATTTATCTTGGCTTCCTCAAGCTTACCACATGCTAGACCAGTGATTCTCAAACCTGTTGGTCTCAGAAAACTTTTATGGTGTTGAAAGTGATGGAGGACTCCAAAGAGCTTTATTATTTTTTTTAGGTTGATTATGTGTTACATATTTAATACATTAGAAACTAAAACTAAGGAAAATTTCAACTATGTATTAATTTATTTAGAACAATAATAAACACATTAAATGTTAACATAAATTCTATTTTTTATGAAAATAGCTATATTTCCCGATACAAAGCAGTGTGGCAAGAAGAGCGATTTGGTTGAAATTTAGTGAGAAGACTGGCATTGATTTACATGTTTGCAAATCTCCTTAGTATGTCGGGTAATGACAAAGAGCCAGATTGCCATATCCACTTCTGTATTTGATCTTGCATCAACCCCCACACGGAGTCTCTGGAAAACTCCACTGTGCCCTCAAGGGAGAAAGAGAATGGGAATGGAGAAGGTCTAGCAATATTATGCAAATAGTTTTGCCCACACATCCAGGGCCATACTTTGAAAACTGCTGCATTGGATATTCAGTTAGTACCTGTTGAATAAAACAAGTTGTTTTTTTTTTTAAAGATTTTATTTATTTATTTAACAGAGAGGAGAGAGATCACAAGTAAGCAGGCAGGCAGAGAGAGGGGGGAAGCAGGCTCCCTGCTGAGCAGAGAGCCTGATGTGGGGCTCGATCCCAGGACCCCGAGATCATGACCTGAGCCGAAGCAGAGGCTTTAACCCACTGAGCCACCCAGGTGTCCCTGAATAAAACAAGTTTGAATGTGGAAAATCTTTAAGGGGAATGTGGAAACTTCTAGTAGTTCTGAGGGAGATAGGACTTATACCTGCTTATTTGTTCCTCTGTCACTCAAGCAGTTGCCTAAGTCATCTTATGATTCAAACGTGGGGGGCTGGGGTGGGTCTGTCAAAAAAACTATCACAAAAACTTTTTCCATGGAAAAAGGTCAAAGTCCAAGCAATACATTAGCAAAATTTCGAACATATTTGTGTCTGTGTGAAAGGGACGTGTGCAATTCTCAAGTCATTGGGGGGTGAGAAGAAGGGATATTCTGTCCCTTCTGATGAAATCCTAAACCTCCCAAGGTTGGGCTGTATTTTTAATTCTTTAGATCTGTGCATCAGACATGATACAGTAGTCACTAGCTACCCGCGGCTGCCGCGTGCTGGAAAGGTGGCTAACCAGACTGAGATCCACAGTAAATACAAAAACACACCGGCTTTTGAAGCCTTGGTGTGAAAACAAATGTAAAATATCCCCCAATCACCTAAAAATATTGATGACTTGTGGAAATGGAAGGTTAGATATATTTAGGTAAGTAAACTATATTATCAAAATTAATTTCACAGCCACGGTGTCCTTCAACAGCTGAGTGGATAGAAACAGCTGTGGTTTATCCGGACAATGGAGTGGTTTTCGGTGCTAAAAAGAAACGAGCTATCAAGCCGTGAAAAGACATGGAAGATGCTTAAACGCATATACAGACTAAAGGAAACAAGCCAGCCTGAAAAAGCTACATACTGTATGATATCAATTATACAACGTTCTGGAAAAAGCTAATCTGTGGGAACATTGAAAAGATGCGAGGGGATGGAATAGGGGAGAGGGAGGGAGGGAGGGATGAATGGGTGGAAAACAGGAGATTTTTAGGGCAGTGAAACTATTCTGTGTGATATTATACAGCTGATACAATCATTTGTACATTTGTCAAAACCTATGTGCTGTGTTTTCTGTATGATACAAAGAGTGAGCCCTAATGGAAACTTCGGGCTTCCGTTAACAATAAGACATCAACATTGGCTCATCTAGTGTAACAAATGTCCCACAATATTGCCACGTGTAGGGGAAACTGTGTTTGTAGTCGTGGCGAAGATACGTGAGAGCCCTATATTTTTCCATAAATCTAAAATTGCTCCAAAAAATAAAGTCTACTAATTAAAATATTCACTTGCTTTTTTTTTTTACTTTCATTAATGTGGCCACTAGAAAAATCAAATCTGCGTCTGCGGCTGACATCTGCGGCTTGGTTGTATATTTATATAGGCTCCTCAGACCCCTCGCCAGGTGCTTAGGAAACAGAAACACTGAGCAAGGTTTACTTGGCTTGTGCACCCAGCAGGCATGTGATCATTTGCACAACAACTGAAAGAATTCCTGAAGGCCCAGGAAGATCACCAGAGTGGATGGGCGCCATTTTTGTTGCGTCTCAGTTTGGGGAGGAGAGCTCACCGCGTTGGCTTCTAGCTGCTTCTGGAAGAGCCTGTGCACTAGCCGGCAGGCAGATGGAGAGGTGGGAAGCCAGTCACAGCCCTTCACCCCAAGGGTGGCCAGGCGGAGAAAGGCGCCCAGTAGGGGGTGCACTTCCCCAGGCTTGCAAGGGGCCAGCCCCCACAGGGCGGGGAGCGGGATGCAGTCCTGGCCTGGGCCTCTCTGGGTGGACCAGATCCTGGCGCCAGCTCTGGTCTCAGACTCAGACAGAAATCCCTCACCTCGCAAACTGCCTCGGTAGCTGGTGTCTTTAACCAAATAACTGCATTTTGGCAGAGAGATCTGTGAGTGCTTTTTTTTTTTTTTAATAAATGCAGAGGTAGAAGCAGAAACCACCTCCTTCCTGGTCCAGCCTCATGCTGAGCCCGTCTTCACCCCCTGGGGTGCTGCTTCTCTTAGGCTGCTTCTCCGAGGCTGCCCCCCACTCGGCAACCTCTGCAACGAAAAGGTCTAAATGCAGACCAGGCACCCTGTCTGGGGCTCTTGGGTTTAATCAGGGCTGTGGTCTGAATTCAGATGTGGGGTCTGGGCAGGCTGTAGGCCCATGGGGTGCTTGGAGGCCCCCAAAGCATCCATCACTCCCCAACTACCTTCCTTCACCTATTTTTATTTAAGTTAGGAAATACTCCAGATACACAGAAAATCACAGAGAATACTACAAGACCCCCTGCGTGCCCACCATTCAGACTGTAACAAACGTTAATAATTTGCCATAAGGCTTCAGATCTTTTTTTTTTCTAAAGAAATAAACTGCTCCAACTGTAGATTTGGACAAAGCATCACCAACTATTCCCGCCCTTTGCTTTCTGTCCTTCCAGAGGGTCCCTCTCTCCTGACATCGCTGAATTCTGGGCCACTCAGGTTTCGGACACTCTCCATGCACACAGCCGTACCCAGTATGCATTCCTGTTTTTAGCAAAGTCCAAAAGATACTTACTGAATGCCCACAAGGCAGTAGCCATTACGGTAGGCATGGAGGAGGGAGCAACGAAAGAAACAAAATCTCAACACTTAAATTCCAGTGTTGGGGGGAGGTTTGCAAATGAAAACCGGGCATGTGAGAGTGCTGAAGAAAGACAAAGCCGGGAAGAAGCACTTTGGGGAGCTTCGGCTTGACCCCCGTCCTCATATGGCCTTACGCTTTGACTTCTCTTCCCTTTCGGTCTATTTTCTCTGTAGGTGTCCCATTGCCCTGAGTCATGGATGTTAAGAGGGTTCCTGCATTTGCTTCTGCTGGGAGCATCGGGTGCTCCCTGATTTGTGAACGGTCTCTAAGAATTCTTCAGATCGAAGCTCTGGCATCCCCTGGGTAGCTCATATTCAGACTTGACCTCTGTGAGGGGCTCAGCCTTGGGATTTCAACTTCCCACGGAAACACTGTTCCTCTGCTGGCCTGGACGGATGCTGCATCTCTGGGCCATGTCCCTGACCCATTGGCAAGGACTTTCCAGTATTTTCGTTGTGGAGAGGGCAGCCCTTTCAAGGGCCTGTTAGAGACAGGATCTCCTGCCTACAAACCCGAAATGTGGGCCCAGGGAAGGTTAACTAGCCGCAGTGTGCAGGGAGGACCATCCTAATCCTGACCTCCTTAAATTGTTTAGGAAGATGACGTTAGTTTAGGTAGAGTGCTTCTAATGGCATCTGGAACCTGGGAGGTACCATAAAGGTATCAAGGAGTATGATTTTTGTTTTAAAGTCTTCCCTGTTAGTTTGCTTCTCATAAGAGATTCAATTCTTGGAAAATATATCTCTTTGGGTTATAAGTGTGTGTCCACTACTAGTATATTTCATTTGTTCAGTTCTTACCTAGTTGCCATTTCGGAAAACAGATGCCAGAGTTGGAATCCCAGCAGGTACCCATTAGTGGGAACAGATGATGGGGGAGGACGGTCCACCCAGGTGTAGCCCCAGAAGGGACTGATCCTGCCAGCATGAGGAACTATACTTCTTTGATTTAAAAAAAAAATTAAAAATTAACAAGGAAAAGAAGGCATTTTAGATTTTGGCTCTTTCCTGCGATTTTGAGGAAGGAGTCTGTGTTTTTACTGGGGTTTTTGTCCGGACCATGTTTGCATTTATTTTTTACTGAGGAGAATATTACTTCCCGGTAGATGGTGTCTAGGAAACATTTTAAAGTATTCCTGTGGGACGCTAAGTGGCTGGTGAGTTTCTCCTCCCGACATTTTGAAGTAAGTGCTCAGCCGCCAAGGCTGGACTTCCTGAGGCTCGCTGGGACCCAGCTGGCAGTGCCAGGCTGCAGAGACGTTTGCCACAGACGGACATGCACCCCCTAAAGCCCGGGAATTTTGGCATGGGCCCCAGTGTCAACTCTGGGTAAAAATGCTCAGATACATAACATTTTCCCTTCGGGCTCATAAGTGACGAGCCCCAAGCCCGAGTGGAACCTTCAATGGCAGGTGTTCACTGAGCACTGCCGAGAGTCCGACATCAGCACCCAGAAGGCAACTGCTGTTTCTGAGTTCCTAAACATTCTTCTAGAATTATCCTATATCCTCAAGGACCACACACATGCGCGCGGGCATTTTACAAAAAGACCCCCGCGGCACACATTGTTATGTATCTTATTTTTCACATAACATTGTATCGAATGGGTCATCCGGTAAGAATACACAAGTACATAAGCTTCAGGAGGACTGCTTTGTTTTAATACCTTCTTTTTCATAAGCCTCTTTTTAATAACTGCGTAGTATTCTACTGGATACTTTATATGAAGGGCTCCCTATGGGTGGAGAATTAGGTGATTTCTAATCATTAAAAAATGCTGCTGTGAAGGGGGGCGACGCCTGGCTGGCTCAAGCAGAAGAGCATATGACTCTTGGTCTCGGGGTTGTGACTTTGAGCCCTATGTTGGGTGTAGAAATTACTAAAAAATAAACTTAAAAAAATGTCCACAGGGTGTAGTCTTGTACACACATCGTTTCACAGACGTGAGACTATATTGGCAGGAGAATCTAGAAGTGGAATTATCGAGGACTGTTTAAAAAAAAACAAAAAACATTGTACATAAATCTCTTCCAAAGGTGGCAAGAAGTAGTTCACGCTGAATTAATGAGATTGGGAAAACAAGGTAGCAGAGAGCAGTGGCCCGCGAGCACTTAATTTCAGTCAGATAATTAGCCTGGTGACCTTGGGCAAGTCTTTTAACTTCTCTGAACGTCAGCTGGTTTAAGCACTGGGTCATTCAAAGGTGAGAGAGAAACCTACAAACCTATGTACTTCAAAAATTTTTTTCTTAGAGATTTTATTTATTTATTAGAGAGAGAGCTCGAGTTGAAGGAGGGAAGCAGAGGGAGAAGAAGAAGCAGGCTCCCCGCTGAGCAGGGAGCCCAACTCAGGGCTCGATTTTAGCACCCCGAGATCATGACCTGAGCCGAAGACAGATGCTTAACCGACTGAGCCACCCAGGCGCCCCTTTGAAAGCATTTGCCATCCTGAGATCCGGTGTAACATTCGCCTCAACTCCTCAGCTTTTCCCTGCTGAGCTGTGTGAGCTGTTGGTTTTAGGTTCTATTGTTTTCAAAGGGGTTGGCACACCCTGTTGCCAGCTTCCATTTTGCAGGAACGTGGGGCGCCATGAAAATAGCCCCAGAGAGCTGCCTGAGGAGTCCCAGGACTCTTGTCCCAGCTATGTGATATTGGGACATCCTCTTCTCTTGTTGTTGAGTGGATAAACCCATTGTGAGGTTTGGAATCTCAAAGAAGAGATTTTCCCATTTCCCATTTTTCCCATTTTTTCCCATTTTTCCCACTTTTTTTTTTAACAAAGAATGGGATAACTGTGTCTTTGCTGGATAAACATGTCTTTGCCATGTTCCATTTCCAAATGTCACTGAGTCCCTATAAGCTTCCTTCCTTCCTGTGGACAATGTTTGCTCAGGAACATGGGCCTCCTGAGAAGCCCCAGACAGAGGAGACAGAACTGCTGGTGGGAAAGATTAGACTAATCTCCATAAGCCAGCAGGGCCATTGGTGAAATGTTTTCCTAGGGTTCTGTCTGTAGCGCTGTGGTGACAGGTAATCATTTACTACCTGAAATAAACGCTGAGCTGTCTTGAGATAAGGCTTTTCAGAAACACTGACCTGAGTGTGGGCACCAGGGTATGGTCTGAGTAACCTGGAGCGACTTCGTGGACCAGAGGCCCTCGGTCTTTTGGTGAAGGCCGTCCATGACCGGTGGCCACACAAGGACTCGAGCAATGAAGGACTGTTGTTGGTTGGGAATCGAAGTGTAAATGTATCCTTAAGTACTGAACTTTGCTGGTAGTTTCTTTATCAATATTTTAGTTCCAGTTTAGGCTTGGGCCTTCAGGAGCTATTAGGGGAGGAGTGTGGGGTTGTACAGGCAGAAAGAGACAGGGTCTTAGCAAGGAGATCTGACTGACCAAGATTGTACAACATTGATAAACCTGAATGGATTGAACTTGCTATTTTATAGAAGTTTCTTTCCTCAGTCAAGAAAAGTCCCACCTTCCACCTGAATCTTACCTAACCCTGAACCAATCTGTCATCCAGGATGTTCCTCAATGCTCCTTAATGTTTAGACTGAGGTGCATCTCCACACTCACAAAATTCAACAATGGGACCGGAGATCCGCTGGTCCTTAATTTGAGATGTCATCTGCCTCTAGGCCACCTGAGGCAGAGCGCTCCCCTGGCACTCAGCGCCTGTGACTCTGGGGAGAACGGCTGCCATCTTGGTCAGACTTTGTCCACCTCAGGTCCTGAAGACCGTATCAAGGTGTCTAGTCTCTTTCTCTGGAAATTCTTGGAAGCCCAGTGTGTGGGAAGTTGGTGTCCAGGTCAGAATTTTTCCCCTATCATCACCACATAGAGCTCACTATTCTCAGTTCTAGAGCTTTCTCACCTGGTCCCACCCCATTCTTCCCACAATCTGTGATCCCAATGCATCTTCCCTCCTCCTTCCTTGCTGCTTATGTGTTTCTATGCTTACAGCCTCCCTGGCCATTGACCATCTCAGGCTGGCCTTCCTCTTCTGGACTCCTTCATATCTGCCCTTGGCCCATGTCCAGATAACCAACCTGAAGACTGAGTCTTTGGAAAAAGAACCGTGAAGACACTCCTATGGGGTCAAGCTCTGGGCTTTAAAAAAAAAACGCCCCTGAAGGTGCTGGAGGCTCTTTGTGCCGTCACAGCCATCCCATCTGCTTGTCTTTCGTAGCTCTTCTCTCCTGGGGTCTTTTCTAGCTCCTGAGACCCTAATTCTCATGGCTCTCTTGGCTTGGCAGTATCACCATGTCGGTTGACTTTACTCGTCAGTAGGCAGCACGGATGACTGGTCTGCAGAACCCTCCCTGTTTTGGGCTGGCGTCCATCTTCACGGCTTAGCGCTTCTCCCATTGGCCGTGACCTGTCCGGGGGCCCAGCTCTGCTCCACAGCACTCACGTGAGAGGTGGGGGAATCTTTATCTTCCCCTCCCTCAAATTTCCACGGAGTGGAGCATTATTAGAGTGAACGCTTCCGTCCTCCTCTGCACCTCCTCCGCGCTGCATGACGGGATCAGTTACCGCCTGTATCTGTCCGGCCACATCTTCCAGGAGCAGGGGCCTCGTTTTCTCGGCTTCCCTAAGCCCAAGACTACAGCTTGCTTCCTGTTCCACCTCCCAGCATCTTGGCCCAGGCTCGGGAGGGTCACTTCCAACGTGGGGGGCAAGGAGAAAGCCCTGCTGGGCTCTTCAAACCAGCCTTCCGCTTTGGGTGAAGGGGCTTATTTACTTTGACCCTTTTTAAGACAGATTTGGTCTAGTTACCAACTGGTCAGCCTGGAAGGGAAGAAGAGCGAATAGGATTTCCTCACTTCTAGTAAGTAGCGAGAATTAAAGTACCAGGCATGGTCCTCCCTACCTTGTTGCTAGCCCCCGTTTTCTTTAACTCTTCGCTCTCTCCTCTTCCTGGCTGCAACTGCGAGGACAATGGTCTTCTTCTATTTCTAAATCCTGCTTCCTTCCTAAAGAAACCTCCTCCTGGCCCTCAAACCAGGGACCTCTCCCAGGCCCCCGTAGTGAATACGGGTGCTGGATCACCTTTTGGAATAGCACAGTTCTAGAAGGACCCTTTTCTCCCTCCCATGTGCCGGTCCTTCTGGATCAAAAGGCACCAGCAAGCATAGATATTCCAGTCATAAAGGCCATGCTATCAGGATCCCACAAGGCCAATTTCATTGTGATGCTGCCAGGATAAGGACATGTCTGGTGCCTTCTGGGTGTTTTACGCACTTGCAGGAGCAGGGGAATCAACCTGAGAAATCTTTGGTTGCCAGTGGCCTCGGGCCTCTGCCCGCCCAACTGTGACCTTCCCCACCGCCTTTCTGCGGACACAAAGCAGGTGTCCCCAGAGGTGACTGTCAACGACAGCAGGCACAATGTGACACCAGGCTCTGGTGTCCTGAAGAGACTCAGCCTGCCTCAGTGCTGTGGTCCGAAGGGGGGGGAGAGGTCTTTAGGGACCAGACAATGCCTTCCTCTTTGTCCCTCTTTCTAGCTCTCTCTCTCTGCCTTTTCCTGACTTTGTTCTTTGTTTAAAAGGTCTGGACGGAGGAGCAGAGGCAGCCGTTGTGCAAGGGATGTAATTTTGACCCCTTCTGCTCCTAAAAAATCAATACTCTTTTGAGTCTCTGCGAAGAGTGTTTTATAGACTCCTTTCTGGGCAGCCCCAATCTGTAAAAGCTGATATTATCTGATGACCCTTCTCATACTTACACTTTTTTTTTTTTTACAAAATATTTCCAGAACGTCACCTTCTTCTATAACCAAGACTTTACTGCACATGTCTGCTTTGTGACAGTATATCCTTTCTGCCCAGTTTGGAAGGGAATGTTCCCGATTTACCTACCTGAGGGCATGGGGGTTGACAAAGGTCATCAGCGGGCAGGGTTTCAGATGGACGGGAGCAAGAGGTGGGGCGGCCATGTTAAACACGGGTGGAAGAGCTTGGCTGTGGGCTTTTTGCCAAGACAGTGAAAAAGCCATCTGCTTGAGGACGTCTGTCACCTGCGATAAGGCCCAGCCGTCACCAGCGTTCCCTCAAAGACAGAAGACACCCAGGTTTTACTCTCCGTGTTGTACGTGCCTCTTCACAAGGGCAGAAACACGCGAGCTTCAATGAACCGCCAAGTTCTAGAGCTAGAAGAGGTTTCAGATGTCATGTCACTCAGATTTTGCAGGCTGGTGGCCAGCTGGGTCGCCGTGAGGGACACAGCTTTGTTTGGCCTGCGCGGTGTTTTTGTTTCTGTTTGTTGTCGATATTTGAAGGTCAGGAGATTGCAGATAAAAATAAAGTTTGAGAGATTTTCTTGAAATACTAGAAGCTCTGGCCACTCTGCCCGGGGTCCTACACGGAACCAACTGAGGGGCAAGTGTTCCTCGCGCTTCCGGAGGCCCAAATCCCTGCCCTCCGCTTACTTATGGAGCGTCCAGATGTGGCTGGCTGTGACCCCTCACCCGAATTCAGCCCGCGCCCCACAGCCTTCTTCCTCTGTGAGGAGACAGGAACCCGAAAAGGGGGGTGTTTCCCCGAGGCCTCACGGAGACTAACAGGGAGAGTCCCTGCCGAGTTCCCTCTGCCGTGCCAGGGACTGTTCTAGAGTGCTTTGTTATAAACTTAGAAGAAAACAAAAACCAAAACTGATCATTCAAGAAAAACGAAGAGTTCTGTGGTGGGAAGAGCATTGTGTTGGGTTTCAGACCCAGATCCAAACCCTGTTTTTTGAGGGTTTTTTTGACAGATGCTGCCACAGGTCTGTTTGAATGAATAGCACAGGAGGACAGCAGCCCCTGGCAGACGGAAACCCCAGGGTCACACCAGTCCTTCCGTCCTCACAGTGGCAGACAGAGCCTCCGCACTTGGCACTTTTGTGGGGGCCTGGGCACGAAGTTTCAGAGCCTGAGCCGCAGTTACAGCCGGGGCCTTGGTTTGAGCCTTGGACTTCGGCCGGCAGAGCGTGAGATCCTCAACAATGTGGGCATGAGCACGTTTCCCAAGTTTGGGGGGAGCGATGTAGCAAGCCGACCTAGCTCGCGGCTGCCCTTTTTTGAGATCCTGGGCTTGACCTCCTTGGGCTTGACAAGGGCTTTGACAGCCTTGGTGGGCACTCATGGCCTCGGGGTTACTGGCCTGCATCTTCTTTAGGCCCTTCTTGTTGTGTTTCTTGGCAAAGCACACGTTCCTCAGGAACTTGAGGTCTACCCCCCGAAGAGATTCATATCTTTGCGTCCAGGGTTCTTTGATGCCATTTCTGTGCCATTTTCATGGAATGGTCATGCAGGTTGTGGTTCCTGGACTTGGCCATGTCTACACCGAAGTCCACAGCTCCGCCAAACCCTGTATTTAGTACTTGAATAAAATTATGTGGACATCTACCAATAAACCAAGCAGAGCAAAAATATCTTTGGTTCTCACTCTTAGCTGTGTGACCTTGTTCGGCCTTGTAATTTCTCTGACCTGCACACTGGGAATACTGATACTTACCTTGGGGGTGGTTGTAAGGATTGGTGCTAATTCTGTGAAGTCTTTCCTGATACCCTATGCCTGGTCATCAGCGACCTCTGCCCCTTTAACCTCCCAGAGGAAGGCGTGACAACTCCTTCCTTTGTGCCATTCATCCCTAGACACCTCTAATCCTGCACCTGTTACACTACTGTATTTTCCCCAGTTAGATTGCAAATCCAGATATTGGAGCCCTGTACCTGTTTTTATGACTCTGGTACCTAACATGTCATAGGTACTCTGTGACTGTTTGTTGAAAACCCCAAAGACAATGGCCATGATTTTTAATAACCAGCACATTGAATGAATGCATCCAAATCCATTCCACCCTTCAAAACAGTCCCCTTGGTAGACCAGTGAGACCACCATTGCTCAAAGCTGGTCTAGAACTTGGTGCTTGGGCTTGCTTTTGGGCCATCTTGGAACTCCCCCCAAAAATGTCTCTTTCCTTTGTTACCATGTCAAATTCCATCTAAACAATACTTACCACCTTCTTTAGTTGTAAATCTTAATTCTGACTATCAACATCAAGGATATCATGGTTCTCCAAACCTGTAAAATACTCCATACATTTACTTTGTTATTATTATCTGGCCAAAGAGCCAACTTACTCTAAGGGATGAAAAATTGCCACCATTGAGAATTATACAAAAGAATATTCTGCAGCAATGAAAGAAATGCCAGAAGAGATATCGATAGATTTTGAATAATGAGGATGTCATTAGAATAAGAAAGTACTGTGAAGGAAAGTCTTTTCATTTAAATGAATGAAAAAAAATCAATCCCATTGCTGTATAATTACCCTGTGCCTGGAGGGATGAGGGAGGAAGGAGCCAGCCAAAGAAGTAAGAACACAGTGTCCAGAAATAGTTAAGACCCAAAGTGGATTACATACACTCCAATCATTCTCCCACATCACCTGGTTCCTGATTCCTCCATTTATCATAGGAAGAGAAGCATCCTTTGGGGTGGTCTTATTTTTGCTCCAAAATAATTGATGCAAATACCTCTTCCAGGTAGGCTTTTCAGAGTGGTTGGTGGAAAAGGCCATAGGGACAAGGCTGGGACCATGAATACCGCGGGAGACCCAGGAATGGAGCTGACGCTCCGGTCGAGGAGATGAGGCAAGATAGAAAAATCACACACGGCATTAGGAGGCCTCCTGGAGCAGGCGAGAGGCTAACTTGCCCTGGTGGGTTTCAGAAAGGTGCCATGGAAGGAACAGGGTTCTGTGGGCCTGGAAAATCCTGGCAGCACGGGGCATGGGATGGGGCAGCCCAGTGGACCACGGGTGACACTTAGTTAACGACTTGTTAACTGAGACTAGAACCATACACGATAAAGACATAGTTTGTGGATTAGTCATTTACCTTGCTTCTCCTCTTTCCTTGGACAGTAGAAAGAGCACTGTAAGCTCTAAATCACTGTTACTCATGTTCCGTGGAACCTTGCAACATCATTAGGTCCCTTTGTGTCTCAGTTTGCACACCTGTTAAAGAGAAGAGACGTGCCTGATTTCCTATCTCACCAGGTTGTTCAGAGGGTGGAATGATAGATACATTGCACGTGAAAAATTGTTTATTCATTCGTCCATCCACCCGTTCCTTCAAGTAACCGCACCCTGAACCCTTTGGGTTTCCATCAAGAGGAAAAGGGGAAACGCGTGGATATGGAATTCCAATTAGATCAAGAGCTATAACCGGTTCTACCAGGAGAGAGAACTAGACAATAATCACTGGAGACATTTGAGCATTGGCTTTGGAAATGCTCTCTTGGCCCCTAAACTGCTACTAATTGCGTTTTTTCTCTCTCTTCATTAACCGTTAAAAAGATAAAGTCTCAATACTGACTGAGAGGCATCTCATGTGAGAAAGCCAAGTGGGGTCAGGAGTGTGCACCCCAAAGCTGGTCTCTGCGTGTGGACGCCCCGACAGGCCCAGAAGTCCATGCTCGGCGCCAGCACGCCGTCTCGCCCACGTGCCTCTGCCCCCTTCGAGAGCCCTCAGCACTCTGCCTGAAGACGTGGGTGCTTGGTTTCTCATTTCTTTGGGCAAAATGGAAGAACCGAGGGCATGTGGGGGATGGCACACTTTTCCCTGACGTTGTGTCTTCCCTGGTAGGGTGTGTCCAGGACCCTCAAGAGTCCGCTTTACCTCTTTGAGGAAGATCCCAAAACAAGGCTTCCCAGCTTCCCTCTTTGGGTTGATATGGGTCAAAACACTGACTGCTTTGTCTGAGTTCACACCCCTCCACATCTCACCTGGGTTCTCGGGGGGAAGGACAGTTGCTAGGAGCCCCTGAAGGAAGATTAGGAAGAGGTGAAAAGGTAAAGTCTGGGGCTGTATTTACTCTCCCCCACGGCAGCCTGTGTGCCCAAGAGAATGAATGAGGAGGGCCACAGATAAGGTTAATCAACACAACGAGCTCATTGCTTCATAGGGACACTGGTTACAGTTTTATTAAACCCTGAGAATGTTTTTTGATAAAGAGAAAAATCATGTGGTGTTTTTCACTGTTGAATCCCCTCAGAAAATCAGGCCTTTCCAGACGATGGTCTGACATTCTCTGTAAACACAATTAGTCTGGGGTTCCTGCCGCATGGTAGTAAAGATGCCTTCACAAAAGCAGGAGGGAGATTAAATGATTACATTAGCAAAGCGAATATATGTATGATAAAGTTTTATGAGCTCCTCTTCCAAGAAAGGGGCTCGGTAAAAACAGTATTGTATTATCCTTGTTCCAAGGCTCAGGGAAATGTAGCCTCCCCTATTCATCTTGGCAGTTTGTGATCACATTTATCTATCCGTGACTTCTTCCCCCCAAGAAAATTCAAACCAAACATCATCATGTTATTAATATTATTTAGTGTTGGATCTTTAAGTGTCTTGTTTTATACTGTATATCCTTCTCTTTGAGGTGGTAACCCAAGATTTCTGTCAGGATAGAGCAAAAACGTATAGCAGCAAGGCAAACATTAGAATATTAATACAATGTGATTTTCTTGCCGAGATTATGAGATTTCCTTCTTTGTGGGATTTTGACAGTCATCTCGTTGACTCTCTGGGAATGGGCTGAAAGCTGATGGATGGGCCAAATGATGCCCTGGGGTACGGTTACTTTGTCCCTAAGTGCAACCCGTAAGTAAACCCAGAGCTCCTGTTCAGGTGATCTACTTGTCCTTGCAGCCAGAGGTTTATGGTCCAAGACAGACAGATGGCTGTTGCAGGTCACATCATTCTGTTCTCATTATAAAGCTAAATTAATGTAATGCAAGCTAACTCTTTACGTTAGGTAAAGGAAAAAGTGTACCTATAGCAGCAGCAGGTGAAAGGGAAATTATGGAAGCCAAATACTCATATCCGTCACCACTGGTCTTCCAGTCACTTGAGGAAAACATCCCCGAGTAAACATTTTTGTTGTTTGTTTTGCTGAATGACAGTACGGAGCTTGAAGGGTTGGAAAGGGGTGATTCTCAGTCTTCCAGACTTTTGTCCCAGTAACTGGGAAGGGAGCATAACAGCCGGAATGTCATTGCTCTTCGTTTCTGAAAGCTGTAGAGGATTTCCCAAAGGCTCATTACATTAAAACATCATGGAAATCTTGCTTAACTCTATTTGTTATCTATCGCTGTGTGACAAATGACCCTCAAACCTAACAGCTTAAGATGACAATTAACATTTATTATCTCACACATTCCCTGTGGGTGAGGAGTTCTGATGTGGCTTAGAAGGGCAGTACCAGCTGATGGGCTCTCGTGAGGTCAGATGACAGCTGGGATTACAGTCATCTGAAGTCTTGACTGGGGCTGGAGGATCTGCTTCCAAAATGGTGCATTCCCCTGCCTGGTGAGTCAGTACCAGCTGCGGATGAGGCACCTCAGTTCTTCACCACTTGAACTCCCCCCCACCGCCCAGAGGGTGGCTCAAGTTCCCCATGACATGGCAGGGAGCTTTCCCCAGAGTAAATGACCCAAGAGAAAACAGGCAGAAGCTATGATGTCTTTAGGACCTAGCCTCAGTGGTCACACTCCATCATTTCTGCAAAATCCTGTGGGTTATGCAAGTCAGCATATGTGGGCAGGAACAACAGGAAAGTATTAATACCAACAGGTAAGACTCACTGGTTGCCATCATGAAGGTTGGCTACCATGAATTTATCTGAATCTTCCACCTAGAGCTTTTACCCAGGGTAGCAGTATTTTTTTGAAACTTGGTTCTAGGGCTTTCCTCAAGATGTTAATAAGCATATGGCAAAAACCACTAGCTACCCTCTCTCTAACCCCCACAACACATACGTACCACCACTTCTACCAAGGCAACCATCCATGGTCAAAAGAAACATGACAAACTACATTGTAGAGATTCATAATTCACTTGACATCGTGAAAACTCTGAAGAGCATTGACTAGTAAGGAGACGTGCTAGAATGTCACTCACCATTTCTTACTCATTTGACCTTGAGTTCTCCTTCATGGAATGCACATTAATGTCTCCCCAAACACTATGCTCAGGAGGCCATAATTTAAGAAATGCCTTTCTGCCGTTGTTTCAAATTAGGGCAATCTGTCCTTACGTTTGCCTGGTCAGGCTCTCAGGAAGTTTCTATGGCTCTGATGTTTGTGGGAATTCCACTGAGGTTTGGGGGTTCTGCCTTGGTCACCACCCACTTTTCCTCTTCAACCATTCCAGGACAAGAACCTTTCCATCACATCAGAAAGTTCCCTCATACACCTTTGTGATCAATCCCCTCCCCGCTCCCCAGCAAACACACACCTGATCTCACAGTAAGGTTCTCGTCCCCTGAAGTTGGAGTAATTCTGACTTAGTGCCTAGCACCATCCTGGTGCCCCGGAGGGAGGGAGTAGAGAGTGGGGCCTCTGGGACTCTGTGATCTGCTTTGCAGACAGGCCTGGGAAACAGCTGAGCCTCAGCGGTCCCTTGTATGTCAGTTAGGGCCAGAATCACAATGGAGTGAGGTGATTTTACAAGTTTGGAGATGATTCCGGGCTAATAAGGTCAGGGAGGGCTTGCAGGTCTGAGGGGCATCTCTGGAAGATGGCAGGGTGTGGGCGGATAGGTGTAAGAAGGGGGTATGGGGAGGAGGGCAGGCAGCTCAGCAGGTGACAGGGGTGTGGGGTGGAGGGGCCGCCGTGCAACATTGGCAGCCTTGTCAAGGATTGAGGAGAAGGCTCTGCTGGAGGAGGCTGCAGGAGTCCCGCTGATCAGCTGAGGAAGACAAGCGAAACCTGGGATAGCGGGATCGGGTCGTTTCCATAATCATTGCATAATATAGCATATGTTGCATTAACATACATTATTTACTAAATAAATGCAGTCTTAAAAAAATGTCCGACTATGAGCCTGCTGCCCTTTGCTTTTGAAAATGGCCTTGGTGCCTCTCAGCCCTTGGCCAGCTCTCCTGGGCTTTGGGGAGCCCCAGAGTGTGAGCGTTTGCCAAGCCTCTAATGACAGAGGCCCATTAAAGCGCATGGCTGGGTTCCTGGAACCACCGGTTAGATGCAGAAATGGGGCCGGAGAATTAGCTAGACACACACTCTGCCAAGGAGGGACATGCATTCCCAGGGGTGGTTGCTCCCTGGAAGGAGAAGCAGATGGGGAGGACGTGTCGAGGTCACGAAAGCAGTGCCACCACCAGCAGGCGGGCTCTGAACACCCCTCTACCCCACTCCAGCTCTGGCCGGTTCGGGAATCCCTGTGGCCACCGGCGCCTCGTGCGTGCCCTGTAAGTAGCAAGGGGAATGACAATAGGAAGAAAAGGAGGAATGGGGAGACTAGTGTGGCGTCATAAACACAAACAGCCCTAGGGTAGGCCCTGGGAATGGAGGGGACAATCAGACACGGTCCCTGCCCTCAGTGAGGGGGTGCAGAAAGAATGGGGACAGTTAATATCTTATGATTAGTATAAAGTGATAGGGCCCTCTTATGGGTTGAATCATGTCCCCTTCCAATTCACATGTCGAAGTCCTAACCACCCCCCCCCCATCAAAAATGTGACTTTATTAGGAGAAAAGGTCTTTTCAAAGGTAATCAAGTTAAAGGAGTCCATAGGGTGGGGCCTAATCTGACATGTCAGAGGAGACATTTGGGCACAGAGACACAGACAGAAGACAATGTGAAGACACAGAAAGAAGACAGCCATCCACAAGCCAAGGGAAGAGGCTGAGAACAGCCCTTAGGGGGACTCTTCCCTGCCAACATCTACCTAGATTTCAGACTTCTGGCCTCCAGAACTTTGAGACAGTAAATTCCTGTTGTTTCAGCCACCAAGCCATGTGACCCTAGGAAACATAATGCGGGCCCTAGTGGGGAACCCTGGAGCAGAAGGACGTGTCAGAGAAAGGGCCTGCACTAGGGAATGTCCCGGCTGAGACCCGAATGACAGAGGACATAGCCAGTGGTGAAGAGAAGGGTCGACTTGGGTCTAGCCCTGCAGGGTGGATGACCGACCAAACAAGGCGTGATGACCGATCGCTTGTGATCAGCCATCAGTTTGACATGGAGCCTGCAAGCCTCCGAAGTCAGCGTGGGGTCAGGAAATTGGCTGGGGATGTTGGATTTTAGTCCATCAATGTCCAAACAACCGGGAAGCTCCCTGAACAGAAACAAGCCAAAATATTTGCCCTTAGAAATCCTTTCTGGGGCCATGTTAGCTTAGGGTCCAGTGGAGAAGATGGGGCATTGGTTAAACAAAGCCAGCAGGTGAGATTTATCTCCATTAAAATGCACAGAAAGGGAAGGATCTTGGGATGCTGGCGAGAATACTTGTTTTGCAAAGGGGTCGAAAGAGAAGACTGTTAAAACCAAGATTTGGGGCCTGCAGTTTTGTTTCTTAGGAAGGTCACATGAGGATGAGCAATGGACTTTCTCAGGGCCAATTCCTGGACAGCAGATCCTGTTTTATCGTCCAGAGAAAGCCAGGGTCTATTCTCCAACCTTTTGTAGGCTGCCAAGAAGGGGAATAAATCTGAGCGCGCCTTTAAATACTGGGTTTCAATTGCTTTCTTTCTTGCCAGGGCAGATATACGGGCTTGTGGTATGATTTAGTGCCCGAGCCCAAGGGACTGGTCTGCCTCTGCTGCAGGAGACAGGGCTTTCCAATTATTTTTGTGTTTTCTGCCGAGGAGGAGTCTCAGTTCCTGGTAAAGAGACTTTCAGGTCCAGCGGTTTCTCTTCGGGAGGGAAAGTGAGAGAACTCGGTTCTGCTGCCCCCTACTGCTTCTGGTACGGGGAGAGGGTCCCTGTGAGGATGATGGTGGTGACCAGGAGGGAAAGGAAGGAGAGGAAGAAGAAGAAGGAGAAGAAGGAGAAGAAGAAGAAGAAGAAGAAGAAGAAGAAGAAGAAGAAGGGAAATTGCTATTGTGATTGAAGGAGGAAGTCTTAGTTCAATAATTAAGGACATAACTGGGATCCAAGAGTCGATTACATTACCAGAAGCACAGGGCTCCCTGTAGGATCTTCCACTTGACTCCCCAGTCTGAACACTTACACCCAGCCACGGGCACCCGAAAGAGCGGCATCCTCCCTCAAGGGAAGATGCAGAAAGGGGAGGAGGGCAGCAAGCTCCAGATGAAGCCAGGCAGGTCTAGGTGAGAATTAGCAAGACAACCCACGTTCCCCTCAGGGACCTGGCAGGCGTGGCTCAGGGGATCTGCCTGGGCTCGCGCTCTCTCTCTTTTTTTTAAAGATTTATTTATTTATTTTAGAGAGAGACGGAGAGAGAGCAGGGGGAGGGGCAGGGGGAGAGAGAGAGAGAATCTTCAAGCAGACTCTCCACTGAGTGGGGAGCCCAGTGTGGGGCTTGATCTGACGACCCCGAGATCACTACCTGAGCCGAAATCAAGAGTCAGACGCTTAACTGACAGTGCGATCCAGGTGCCCCCGGCCTGGTTCTCTTTGCTCTCACTGAGCAAGTAAGCCTCTCTTCTTCAGGCTGGAGCAGCCCAGGATGGGGCGGGAGAAGGGCCTGGAAACGTTTATTCTAACATTGCTCTTTTCTGTGTCCCTTAAATAACTGTGAGAGTCGAGAGCACCTCCTATGGGCCAGGTATTCTTTTTTTTTTTTTTTTTTTTAAGATTTTATTTATTCATTTAACAGAGAGAGAACACAAGCAGGCAGAGAGGCAGGCAGAGGCAGAGAGAGGAGCAGGCTCCCTGCCGAGCAAGGAGCCCGATGCGGGACTCCATCCCAAGACGCCGGGATCATGACCCGAGCCAAAGGCAGCTGCTCAACCAACTGAGCCACCCAGGCGTCCCTGGGCCAGGTATTCTGATCAGGATGTTACATACTTTCTTAATTTAAGGTGGTTTGTTTTGGTTTTGGTTTTGGTTTGTTTTTTGTTGTTGTTTTTTGTTTTTTCGGGTTTTTTCGTTTGTTTGTTTTTTGCTAGTTCTTCTCCACAGTCACGGGCCTCCCTAAGCCAAGCTCTGGGCTAGTGATTGGTTCAAGGATGGGGACAGATTCAGAGACAGACCCAGAGACAGAGTCCCGGGGCTTTCACCGGAACTTCTCTTTCTGAGAACAAGCGGCTAAGTTGTAGGCAGAGATTGCTAACCCTACAGGCAATGTAAGCCCGGGGAGGTTGTGGGAGCCCTTGTGGAAAAGTCCAGTCTGGGAGGAGAGCCAGGGCTGAGAAAATCAGAGGTCAGGTCCTCCGACTTTGCTCAAACACTTGGAGCACTTGCTAGAGCCTGAGCTAGCTATTCAGGCTTCCACACCAAGGGACGCTCGAGGTCCCGCCTCCTTTCTGAGCTACTTTCCTGTTGCAAACAGACATCGAAAATGTCTTAGTTAACACATCTGGGGATCTTTCCAAAGAAATAAACCACTGTAGATAGTTTATGGTGAAACCAAAGTAGCAAAAACACACCTGGTGAGATCTGAGCGTTCTCAAAGCCTCGGTAACCAAACACAACCCCCCTCCCAATTCTAGGCTGAACCGGAGCCCCTGAAGCCACCACCGTATTTATTCTTTTTAATCTAAGATTAAAAGCCCTAGTTAACTACAAGAGTGGTACCTACAGATATCAGCAGCCATGAATATCTCAGTTTGAGCCGATCGGTCTGGCTTTAATCACTTACTAGGGGGTGGGAGAAGGCAGCCTTGAAAGGAGAGGATTTTGTTCTATGGGGAAGGGCTAGGAAAGGTCTAGGTTACGGGGCTGGGGTGACCAGAGAGGACACAGGGCGCACTGAAGACAGAGGAAAAGCCGATGTGGAAAATACTACAGGTCTTGTTGGTGGCGATGTCCCCGGAGGTGTGGTGCGCTGGTGCGTGTGGGCAGGTGTACCTGCGGAGATGGGTGTGGTCTGAGGTCGGCACTCAGGGCTCCTCTGTGCACCTGTGGGCAGGTGTGGTGCCGGCGGGGCTGGGGGAGGGGGCTTGTCTTGGCCGAGAGGCAACTGTCAGCTGAGGGGCACTTGCAGTTGTAATTGAGAAATGGCCGTGTGCTATCTCTCCCGGAGTGGGATGATAGTAATTAATTGTTCATTGATCCCTGCAGGTCAGCTAGAGGTCAGGGAAGTTACTCCAGTGGCCTTCCAGTTTGCCAGGCTGCCGGGAGCAGTGGCCGAGACCTCAGTGGGAACCGTCCTGTGCCCTAAACACTGACAAAAGGTGACAGGATAATTATGGGAACCTTAATGTCTGTTATTGCGAATAATACACAAGCGAGCCATTCAGCCATGCCCGCACATGATCTAAGACGCAGGGAGGCAGAGGAGGAGGAAACGGGTCCGACCGTGGACGTTTTTCAGCCTGGAGCCCAACACCGCAATACGATTGTTATGACGGTCACTCTCTAAAGCTTACGCTAGTGTCCATTTGGGTATGGCCTGTGCCTGGGGAGCCACACTGATCCCTACAGGCGACTGCAGCCAGGGATAGAACCCTCACACAATCTGAAGGGCACACACACAGCGAATGCATAAAATAAGGCTCAGATCAGGCCTGGCTGTTTTGCAAAGGCTTCTCCCATCGGCCACATTCTCCAGTTCCCTGATATTCTCCAGCACATGATAGGGATATCGCCTTCCATCAACCACTCTGGATAGAACCCCTCCTCTGTGCCAAGCTCGTGAGAGAACTGTGTTGCTGCAGAGCTTGTAGAGCTCCCGAGCAACGGTCCTTATCTAGGTCTCCCCTCTCCAACAAGACTATAAACTTCTGGAAGGCTGGAGCTATGTTGGATATCCTACTCAACAGCCACAGCAAACACTGAGTATGATAGCGTTCCAGGCACGGCGCGTGCGTAATGCATCCATGATGGTGACCATAATGCTTAGCGTAGGGCCACACACGTACCAGCCCTTTGATAAGGATTGATGAAAAAAAATATGGAACCTAACCGTTGCCTTGATCGTAGGGGTGGTGAAGGGTGGGGGTGGCGTTGCCGTGGTGAGATCTTGGTAAGGTTCACTCTTTCCTCCAAGACGAGATGCAACTTATTATCCTTTCTAGTTATCTGCTCTTGGCTGTGGGCTGAGATTATTCACGGAGTCTGTAGTTGTGTGAATTTTCTTGGTGAAACATACTCTCCTTGAGTTAAGCCAGAGCTCGAACTATCTTCTGTCTCTGTTTTAGAGGTGTGGCCATTTTAACTCCAAAGGGAGAAAATGTTTCAGTGAAATCCTGTCTGATTTCTTTTGAAATGTTAAGTTTACTTTCTGTGCACCTGCAGCTACTCTATTGGGCAGAGCGGGCTAGGACTGTCTTTTGCAGCTTTTAGATGCAAAATAGTTCTCTCTGGGCCCTGAGGCTCCATCCCGTTGATGCCTCCACTCAAGGGCCATCAACCACAACCAAACTGAAAGGACATCTCTTGGAACACAGTGTGGCATCCAAAAGAGACTTTCGGGAAACCAGAAGCCAGGCTTCTTGAAACCAGAAGCCTCTTAGCCTCTTTTTCAGGCTAAGATCCCAGGCTCTAGTGGTTTTCTCCCACCTCTTTGGCTGTTCTTTTCGGTCTCCTTTATGGACTCCCTTGGTGGTGTTCTTCCATCTAATCTAAGTTCACATTGCAATTGCCACCTATATGCCCTATCTCCAGACAGATGTCCCTCCCAGGTCCCTGTTTCTTTGGAGTTCTTAGGCAGAAGTCTCCACCTGAATGTCCCGTAAGCACCTTAAATTCAGTAAATAAAAATGGAATGCATTATCCACATCTATCTTCTCATCCTCACCCCCAAATCTGTTTTCCAGTTGGCGAATGGCACCTTCATCCGTGTTACCTAAGGCAGAAACCTGGGCGTCGTCCTGAGCCTCTTCTCGCCCTCACCTCTCACTTCCAGTTGGTCCCGAAGCCCTGTGATGAACATCCTGAGTTATCTTCGGCATCACTGTTATATTCTTCACCTGCAGGGCCACCAACAGAATTCAGTCCTCCACCTTTGTAGGTCATTGAAATGACCACTTCAATTGTCTCATTTCCTTTCCCGTGACCTCCTTCCCATTTGTGTTCACCCTACTATTAAGGATTTTGTAAGAAATGCAGACTCTTTGAAGTCCGCCAGAGTTTTCTGATTCTTCTAGAAGATCAAGCACATGGCATGGTTTGTAAGGCCTGTGATCCTCTGCTGCCCCAAACACTGTCATTCCCTATGTGACAGCCATGTCCCATGCCCACCACTGTGCTATACACGCCCCTATTACTTACTCCATGCCCCGCGAAGAGAAGCCCTCAGCTACTTGCGAACGTCCCCTTCCACTTTAAGACCCAGTCCCCAGGGAGCTGCCTGCCCAGCCCTCCCCACCTCTGTGACCAGGCAGGTGACAGTCTTCTTGCCCTGTGCTCCCATAAATCCCAAAAGTTAAGTCAATACTTGTAAGAGTAGCTACTATTTAAAAAGCTCATGCTATGTGGCAGGGACTACACTATGCACTCTGCTTCTCCAGTTTGTCCTCATGATCTAATGAAGTAATCCCACGCTTCATTCCCATTTTACAAATGTAGAAACTGAGGCTCAGACATGGCCCAAGAGGCAGGGCTGGGTCTGAGCCCATGTCCCACACAAAACTCCCACTTGGAACACCGGCTCCACACTGTCTCCCTACCATAGGACCCCGCTGACCCCCGCCAAGGACCCCACTGAGGTCCTTTTGCTGGGAGCTCAAGTGTCCGTTTCCTCCAGGGCAGGGATTTGCTTTGTTCATTTACTTTTTTTCCCTTAACCCCCGTGCTTGGCACATCACAGGGCGGGGGCATGGCGGGGCGGGGCGGGGGTGGGGTGGGGGAGACTCAGCAACTTGGAAAGAAACTAGTTTTGACTCTTTTCCAGAATGTGTCCTATTTCTCACACTATGCCTTTTACGATTTAAAATGTGGAAAAAATTAATTTTGCTCGGTTTCTTCATGCCCAAGCAAGAGAGAACTTTCCTACCCTGGTATTTGTTTATTTATCTATAATAGATACCTGCGAACTATTTAAAACTCCACAATACAGAGTCTTGAAGACCAAAGGGCTGAACAGAAATCATGTCCTCTCAGAAATGTCCCTTCCTCTCCCAGGTATCAGGCTTTTTTTAAAATTAGCTTCTGAATATGAACGACCCAGCTCTTTAAAGTTTAATGTCCCAGCCATTTTAATTGTTTCTTTCAAAGTACAAAAGAGCAGCTGGGCCACGTCGGCACTAATCACTTGCCAACTTTCCTTTTTACAAAAACAGCTAAGCTCTTTCTGAGATTTAAAATCACTCCATCTGAGACCCTAGCTCGGCACCTACCTTTGCACCCACATAAAAGGAGCCTAATTTCTGTTGTTAAGAAATGTGTTGCAGAAGCAGATTTTTTGGTTTTGTTCTTTTTTTAAAAAAAACAAAAACAATATAATAAAGTACAATACAATTTATAGTTAATCTTTTTCCTCTATCAGAGTTCTCTTGCCCTTCTCTACTTGAATTGTCCTCAGACAGCAGTGCCAAATAAAATACTCAGTAGATTGGAGTCCTGATAAACAACAAACACGATCTTAGTATACAAAAGTTCCGTGCAATCTTTAGGATATATTTATATTAAAAATTATTTGCTATTTATTTGAAATTCAGGTTTACTGATGCCCTGTGCTTTCATTTGCTAAATCTGGCAACTCTAGCCTGGGAGCTTCCTGTTTCTACCAAATGGAGAAGGCTAAACTTATAGGACGAACAATACTCCTGAAATAAATAAGCAAGCAAATAAAACTAATATTGTGTCTTGAGCTATCTCATCATGCACACACATACCCACACACTAGCTGGCCCCTAATAAATAATTCCTTTCTTGCAATCAGGAAGGATAAATGAATGTAATTTCTGGAACCCTAAACCATCTATCGATGAACTACAAGCACGTACTGAAAATGTACACGTTTTTAGGGGACTTGAGATCCAAAGGGAAAGATGGCACAGTCCTTATCCTGGGGTCATGGTCTGGCTTTCATGGGACAAGAAAGAAAACGATTTATCTTAGCTGTGGCTCTGATAAGGACTGAAGCGGGTACCAGAGAAGGGATAGCATCGTTGAAGGGTCAGAACGAGGTGTGCATTCCCTTTGTAAACCGCTTTGGACGCCCCCTCCGCCCCTCCCCTTCCTCCCTGACTTCAGATCGCTGGCGGGGGCGGAGTCAGTGCCTGTCACAGGCACGCCCCCTGGGGCACTATTTGGCCCAGGGTCTGAAATTGATTCTTTCTGGATTTCAGGGCTGCAGCAGCAGGCAAGAGCTCCTGCTGTCACTTCCAAGACTTTTATAGACTCTGACAGCAAGGAAAGCTCCCTGTCTTTTGTCTTTTGTATTCTGTTTGTGTTCAGCCTCTAATCCACGTGGGGAATAACATGAAGGGGCCTGAAGGGGAGGGCTTGCTCCCTGGGCCGTGTGCTGGGAGGACGATCCTAGGAGGAAACTGTGAGGTCCCCGTGCCCCCAGGCCATCCTTTTTGATTTACACACCGGCTCTGGGATCTCCTTTGGACGAAAAGCTTTCTGGGCCCACCACCTGAGATCACCCAGGGTGTGCGTGGAGTCATGGGGCGGGAGACACGGGGAATTCCAGGGTAAGGGTCCTGCCCTCCAAGGCATGGCTAGCCTGTTGGGGAAATGAGTATCTAAAATAGACAAGTGGAGAATGAGAGTGCCTGTGGCTTCAGAGCAGCGCCGATGGCTCAGGAGGAAGAGAGACGAGTAGGATTTTGAAAGACAGCTAGGAAACGGAGAGGAGTCAGTGTGATGCCTAGTAAGGCGGCACTGGGAATGGAAAGGGAAGGGGTGTGAATGAGCGAGAGCAGCTGGGGGCCCAGAGTGCGTGTTCGGAGGTCTTCCGCTCCAGTTTGAATGGTTCCAAATGCAGGAAACTGGGGCGGGGGGAGCTCCAGTTGAGGGGTTCAACCTTGAGTGAACAGGCTCGAGGGCTTGTTGATTGGCAGGTTACCGGCTCCGCCCCTGGAGGTTCTGACACAGGGGGTCTCGGGTGGGGCTATGTATCTGCCTATCTAGCAAGTTCCGAGGGCAGCTGGGCTAGAGGCTGTCCCACCTGGGACTGGCTGTTTTCTAGACAGCTGTTAAACATAAAAAGGTGATATTGGTTAATTGCCTATTTTTGTTTTGTTTTGTTTTGTTTGGCAAGAGGGGTGGAAGAGGAAAAAAACCTGGGGGTTAAATGGGTTCTTCCTGCCCCCTATCCTTAGAGCGACTTAAAATTACCAGACTCCAAAGAGAAAGAGCAAGGAAGGAGTTCAGTTAGGTTTGGTGCTTTACACCTGTCATCACCTGCGAGTGGTCCCAATATAAGAGGTAGGCCTAGGACTGAGGAGGGGAAAGCCAGCCAGCGGGATCTCACCGCAGGGAGCGGGTAGTGAAGCAGCCAACTCTAACCTCTGGGAGGAGCTTGTGTTGTTGACTGGTGACCACAGGAATGAGGACCCTTTTCATTGATGTTTCAACTGCATATTCCTTACTGCTTCCTCTAATCCATACCCCACCCCCCACCCCCGTGGTTGTAAAAACCACGGTGTGGATATATCACCCCGAAAAATCTGCAAAGGCCCCGAGAGTGGGGAAGGGGGCGCTGCACGGTCACCTCTGTTTTGGAGAGCACGGAGGAAGGCCTCTCTGGGCTTCAGGAGCAGAACGTTGGCCACTGAACGGTCTGGAAACCTCCGGGGCAGTGCGTGGGCTGGTACAGTTGCTAGTTGGGTGCAGGTCAGAAGAGATGAAGGTCAGCGGCGCTACTCACAGCTGCAGCCTAGAAGAAGAGGAGAGGCTCAGGAGTGCCAGGCTACCCAACCCAGGCACGGGGAGGGGGTCAGTAACCCAAGCGTCTGGCCACATTCACACCTTTCCTGGGGACAAGACCCAACAGGGGGCTCCGCTGGTGGCTTGAGAGAAAGGACGCCTGACACTAAGAGGTCTGATGGCCGCTTAGCCCTCCTTGCACTCGGCTTCCACGGAGATTTTTCCTTCCCTGCCTCCTTTTCTTTGTCCCTCCCAGGCCCTCCAATGCCTCAAAAGGTGGGCAGCTTCCTACCATCCGGTGGAGTTCCTGGCAGGGCTGTGAGTGGCTTCATGAGAGCCCTGTTGGCTTTGGGAATAAATGGGCTC
This sequence comes from Nasua narica, assembly GCA_028533885.1. NCBI lineage: Eukaryota > Metazoa > Chordata > Mammalia > Carnivora > Procyonidae > Nasua > Nasua narica. Next base: position 64,184,196 of record CM052808.1, read on the forward strand.
TTTCTGGGTTTCTGGATCCTCTTGTTATTGCAGACTCTCTTTTTTATATATCCTTGATGGGTTGTAGGTGGAACACGGATTGAATGCAAATGGCCACTGTCATTCTCAAAGTGAGAAGAGTCCTGTGCCAGAGTGCGGGTCCTGAACTCTGGGCACAGCCATCTACCTTAGCCAGCTCACGGCCTCCCCGCCTCGCCGCCTTCCTGAAGTGCCCGCCTGGGGCTCCACGCCAGAGATGGACATGCTCTTGAGAAAGCTACCACGGAAGTCCTTCATGGCCTGGAAGGGTTAGGTGAGCCCTCGCTCTCCTGCAAGAACATGTGTTGATTTCTTAAGTTGTTTCATTGTATCCTGGCGCCAAAGAGATGAGGTCATTGAACCAATGGTTGGATTTGAATGGTGGAGTTTTGAACCTAAGACTCTAGTGATTGGGTTTGAATGGCTGGATATGCCACCCACCCCCCCCATCTGGGGATGGACGCCTAGAGGGCTAGCTGGGGGGATCAGGAAGCACCCGAGACTGAATTGGGGGAGCAGGAGCCGAATGGCCAGTGGATTCCGTACTCCTCTCTCCCGGCTCCCATGGAGGACCCCACCTGTGCGAGACACTGCCTACCCCATGAAACACATTGATTCAGAAATTTTGTGTTCCTTATTTTTATCAGTCAGCACACAAAACTGATAACTGAGCGTCTAGACAACCAGACTGAGTGGGTGAATAATTCCAGGAAAAAATGAAAATTATATACATATGTTTGGTTAGCCTTTATAGCTTATTATGGATAATTGCATGATTCCTCCCCACCCCCACCTTTTCAAAGATTGAAAAGAGGCCGTGAACGCTGGCCCTTGAGCACTTCAGGGGCTGGGAGGCTCAGGTTGGATGAATTTCTAGATGAGAAATTGGGAGAGGGCTCCGGAGCTTGCGTGAGACTCCCATCTGGAGACTCCGCCGGGGCTCCCCCTCCCTGGGCTCACCTGGGATCTCCACGCCCCGTGTTCAATGCAGGGCTGGGGGGTGCGAGCGGGGCCGAGGCTCCAGGACCCTCCTGGCAGCCAGCTTGCAGGCAGTCCTCCAGACTGATGCTTTTTCTACCTTGGCCTGTGTCTTGGCACGAGCTCATCTCCCCAGATCCCTGACACAGGCTAATTGCTTGTAACAAAACTTGGCCTTAGAAATGTCAGGCATAATGGGAAGGGGGAGGAGGAGGGAAAAGAGAATCAAAAACAACACGAGGAATTTGGCAGAAGCCACCACAGAGGGTGCAGCCTTCAGGACCCCCCGGGGCCAGGGAGGTTCATTAACTGATCGGGATTTAGAAGGTCACCACCTTGCACAGCAGTGGCTTCGGCCTGGTGGCCCCCAGGTAGCGGGTGTCTTGAGAAGACCTTGGAAAGGTCAGGGAAGTGTCAGCGGGCCCCACCGCGCTTCGGAGGGCCCCGGGGCCTGGCCAGGGCCTGCCCTCCTCCAAATGCCAAAGTAGAAACATTTATTAAGCCAGTTCCTTCCAGTCCACGGGGCCCACAGCTGATAGGAGGCAGGCTCCTTCTGAGGCCGGGCCCTGACTCTAGGAGGCCGGAGGGCCCCCTCCAGACCACTCATCCCCTACTGCCGCTGCTCAGATGGGCAGAGCTAAAAGCTAAGAAATGGGAAGCATGACCTTGGATGTGGCCCCCAGAAACCCTGTTTTCAGTACTTTGCTGATTGCTGTTTTTAGACCTCTTGTTTTCAAGTCATTTAAAAACAGTAACCATGGGGCTTTGGCTCCTAGAATGTTTGCATTTCTTAGCTGAAAGATCTGGCTCAGGGCACTGCCCCAGGCAAAGAGATGCTGGGCTTCCTGCCGAGCTGTGGGGCCTCCCTTGGCCTTTCTGCTCCACCTGCAGAGGCCCCCCTCCCCCACCTCCTCCACCCCAGCCAGGTGCCCGCCTTGGGCTGTGTGAGTCCCGGTGCTGGGCCCGTGTGTGGGTGCGGTTTCTGGTCCTCCCCATCCACATATCATCGTCGGTCATCTATGAGGTCAGCTCCTTGCCTCTCTGTCGAGGTCCCCTTGTGTGTTGCACACAACCAAACCCAAGAGCTTGTGTCCTGGGGTCCCAAGCATACAGTGCGGAGGGAAAAAGCCAGCGGTCTAGGTTCTCTTCCTGCCTCTGCGCCTGCTAGCTGTGTGACCTTGGACAAGTCACTTCACCGCCCTATACCTAGTGTCCTTGTCTGCAGACCATGGTGCCTACCCTCATGGGGTTGTTGTGATGAATAAGTGAGTGGGTACGTGTAAAGCACTGAGAACCATGCCGGACACAAGTATATTAGTGTTGCAGTTCCTTCCTTTGCTGTTTAAATCTTCGTACCCACGCTCTAACTGCCAGCTCTTCTTTCCCTAAAAACCCACTATTAGGGGGGGATCTGAACGAATGGCGTCATCCAGTGGGGAAGACTGATCACCCACTGCACAAAAACAAAGAGGTCGGGCGCCAGCCATTGCAACTCAAACGAAGGAGGCTGGCGAGCTCATGTTCCGAGCCTCGGCGGCTGGTGGATGGCGCCAAGGGCCACAGGGCAGGAGGGGTAAAGGGCTCGGTGCCGGCGCTGGAGCCAGGCCCTCCTGACCACAAATGTGGTTTTGGGTGGCTTTTTTTTTATAAAAGTGAAAGAGACTTAAGAGCCATATCAATTAAATCCAGTATCTGGACCTGGTTTAGATCTTATTTGAACAAAACAACTATAAAACCACATTTTTGAGACAGCTGGGAAAATCTGATCGCAGACTCGTCATTAGGGGTGATAACGGTTTTGTGGTTCTATTTCAAAAAGTCTTTCTTAATTAGAAATATACGCTTAGGGGCGCCTGGGTGGGTCAGTGGGTTAAAGCCTCTGCCTTTGGCTCAGGTCACGATCTCAGGGTCCTGGGATCAAGCCCCGCATCGGGCTCTCTGCTCAGCAGGGAGCCTGCTTCCCCCTCTCTCTCTGCCTACTTGTGATCTCTCTCTCTGTCAAATAAATAAATAAAATCTTAAAAAAAAGAGAGAGAAAGAAATATACACTTAGATGTTTCTAGATGAGATAATATAAAGTCTGGAATTTGGGTTTTTTTCCCCAGCTTTATTGAAGTATGATTGATAAATACATTGTGTATATTTAGGTTGTACCGTGTGATTTTTTTAAGGTACATAATGTGATGACTTAATATACATGATCACTGTGAAATGATCACCACAATCAAGTTAATTAACACATCCCTCATCTTACAGTTACCTTTTGTGTGTGTGTGGACTTTTCAGCACAAGAACATTTCAAATCTACTCGTAACAATTTTCTTTTTTTTTTAATAAATTTAAAAAAAAATTATTTATTTATTTATTTATTTATTTATTTATTTGTTTGTTTGTTTGTTTGACAGAGAGAGAGAGAGAGAAAGACAGAGAGAGAGGGAACACAAGCAGGGGGAGTGGGAGAGGGAGAAGCAGGCTTCCTGGTGGGCAGGGAACCCGATGCAGAGCTCGATCCCAGGACCCTGGGATCATGACCTGCTCCAAAGGCAGATGCTTAATAACTGAGCCACCCAGGCACCCACTTGTAACAATTTTCAAGTATACAATAGAGTATTACTAACTCTAACTATTGTGCTGTACGTTAGATCCCCAGAACTCATTCATCTTATAATTGAAAGTTTGTGCCCTTTGACCACTATCTCCCCATTGCCCCCAGCCCTCAGCCCTAGTAACTACCATTCTAGTCCTGCTTCTCTGAGTTCTACTGTTTTAGATTTCCCCATGGAGGTGAGATCATACAGTATTCATCTTTCTGGCTTATTTCATTCGGCATAATTTTCTCCTGGTTCACCCATGTTGTCACGAGTGGCAGGATTTCCATATTTTTGATGGTTGTATAATATTCCATTGTGTATCTAGCCCGTTTCTTCTTTCTCCATTCATCCTTTGACAGACACTTAGGTTGTTTCTCTATCTTAGCTACTGTGCATAATGCTCAATGAGCAACAAACACTGGAGTGTAGATATCTCTTTGAGATACTGATTTCATTTCCTTTGGATGCATACCCAGAAGTGGGATTGCTGGATCAGGTGGTAGTTCCATGTTTAATTTTTTTGAGGAACCGCCATACTGTTTCCTCCAGCTGTCACACCATCTTTGCATTCCCACCAAGAGTGTGCAGGGTGCGTTTCTCCACTTCCTCGACAATACGTGTCATCTTTTGGTTGTCATTGCTGATGTTTTGATAATAGCCATCCCAGCAGTTGCAAGATGATCTCTAATTCCAGTTTTAATTTGCATTTCTCGGGTGATTAGTAATGTCGAACACATTTTCATGTACTTGTTGCCTATTTGTCTTCTTTGGAGAAATGTCTATTCAGGTCTTTTGCATATATTTTATTCAGATTATTTGTGGTTTTTGTTGTTGTTGTTGATATTGAGTTGCAGGGCTCCATCTGGATTTTGCTTTATGAAACTTCCATGGGGTGACAGGGAATAATGTAGATAAAAAGACAGACCAAACATGGATAATTATTGAAGCTGGGCAACAGCGACAGGAGGATTCATTTTTGTTTTCTCTCCCTTTGTATGAGTTTGAGAATTTCCATAATAAAACGTTAACACAAAAACACAGTGAACTTCCTTAAATATAGTCAACTGATCTTTGACAAAGGAGCGAAGGCAGTGCCATGGAGCAAAGCTGGTCTCTTCAACAAATGGGCCAGAGCATCTGGATATCCACATGCAAAAAAAATGAATCCAGACATAGACCTAACACCCTCTGCAAAAATTAACTCAAAATGGATCAGAGACCTAGATATAAGTGCAAAACTATAAAACTAGAAGATAAGAAAGGAGAAAACCTGGGTGACCTTGGGTATGGTGACACCTTTTTAGAGACAACATGATCCATGAAAGAAATAATTGGTAAGCTGGACTTGAAAACTTCTGCTCTGTAAAAGATAATGTCAAGAGAATGAGAAGACAAGCCACAGACAGGGAGGGAATATTTGCAAAAGACACATCTGATAGACTGCTATCCAAAATATTCCAAGAACACTTCAAACTCAACAATAAAAAAAAGCGACTCAAAAAGATGGGTCAATGATCATAATAGGTACCTCACCAACAAAGATATACAGATGGCAAGTAAGTGACAAGTAAGAAGATGCTCCATGGCATAAGTCATTAGGGAAATGTAAACTAAAATAACAACAAGATATCACTACACGCCCATTAGAATGGCCAGAATCCAAAACCCTGACAACAACCAAATACTGGTGAGAATGTGGAGAAACAGAAACACTCAAATATCGCTAGCGGGAATACAAAATGGTACAATCACTTTGGAGGACAGTTGGGTGATTCTTACAAAACTACCAAATAATCCTGCAATCATGTTCCTTGGTATTTACTCAAAGGAGTTGAAAACTTATGTCCACATAAAAACCTATGCCTCTTCATCAAGATATAAAGCTTCCATGTAGTGAAGGAAACAATCAACAAAACTAAATGGCAACCTAAAGAATGGAAGAAGGTATTAGCAACTTGTGAATGACATATCTGATAAAGGGTTAGTATCCAAAATCTATAAAGAACTTATCAAACTCAAAAACAAATAATCCAGTTAAGAAATGGGCAGAAGACATGAATAGACACTTTTCCGAAGAAGACATCCAGATGGCCAATAGACAAATGAGAAGATGCTCAATATCATTCATCAGCAGGGAAATACAAATCTAAACCACGATGAGATACCATCTCACACCTGTCAGAATGCCTAAAATTAACAACACAGGAAACAACAGATGTTGACGAGGATGCAGAGAAAGGAGAACCCTCTCACACCGTTGGTGGGAAGGCAAACTGGTGCAACCACTCTGGAAAACAGTATAGAGGTTCCTCAAAAAGTTGAAAATAGAGCTACCCTATGACCCAGCAATTGCTCTACTAGGTATTTATGCAAAGGATACAAAAATACTAATTCAAAGGAATAAATGCATCTGATGTTTATAGTAGCATTATCAACAGTAGGCAAACTATGGAAAGAACCCAAATGTCCATGGACTGATGAATGGATAAAGAAGATGTGGCATATGTGTGTGTATGTATGGGTACATATATATACACATATATGAAATCTTGCCATTTACAGCTAGTGTATTATGCTGAGTGAAAAAGTTAGCCAGAGAAAGATAAATACTGTATGATTTCACACATATATAGCATTTAAGGCATAAAACAGATGAATATATGGGAAGGGGTGGAAAAAGAGAGAGGGAAGCAAACCATAAGACACTCTTAACTCTAGAGGACAAACTGAGGGTTGGTGGAGAGAGGTGGTTGGGGGACGGGCTAGTTATTTCGTCTTTCTGGGCCTCAGTTTCCCCATTTGGGAAGTGGGGATAATAATATTCCCTACCTCAAAAAGTCTTTTTGGTGAGAATTAAATGAGCCAAGCTCCCAGAAAAGTGCCTGGCACAAATGAGAGCTCCATAACTGTCCATTCGGGTTACGATGATTCCATTGCCATCCGCCGTCACCGCGTGATTTCCCAGGACCGGGGTGGCTGGGGAAGGGAGGGGATCTACTGTGTGGTGGGGAAAGCTGTGGGACGATCACCTGCTTTCCTAGCTCACAAACTGTGTCCTCGGGTTAACCTGTAACCCTGGGAAGCAGCCCAGGCCTCATTTGTGCTCTTTGAGGGCTCCCCCTGCCCGTCTCCTGGCCAATATTCCTGGGGCTGAGTTAAGGGAATGTCAGCTCTTTCTGCTGACCTCAGGGTCTTTGCCTAGCTGCTGCCCTAGACTGTCTCCCTGTGAGAGTCTCCCAGGAGACAAGCCCAGTTTGGCCTAGAGGTGAATTCGTTCCCTTGAATGCTTCCTGTTTTGAGTGCTTACTATGCCCTCCCACCTGGCCGGGTGCTGGGGGACCCCAGACTTAAAGACGGAGGCTCAGTCTCCTCCTGGCTCCTTCCCATTCCCTGGCTGGCCTCCACCACCCAGGGGACATGTCGGGCACCCTCTTGGCCCAAGTTCTTCACCTTGCTGTTCCCTTAGCTCGGAACCCCCTCCCCTCAAACAAACACACAAGACTCTCTCTCTGGCTTCCTGCAGGTCCCTGCTCCAATGTCACCTCCTCAGGAAAGCCTTCTTGGGTCTCACTGTTGAAATTAACCCAATACTCTGTGCTTCCCCCTGCCTTTTGGTCTTCAACGAGCAGGACCTCAGCCACTACCTGCTTCGAAAAGCCCCCTCAACGCTAATAACCACTAAGCCAGGACCTCCAGGACCAGCTTCTCTTCTGGTCTCCAACTCTCCACATCTGCCTGCCTACTGGACACCTCCCCTTGACGCCCTTCAACCCATCTGTGCCAGTGTAAAGGTCACGTCCGTGACGACGTTCCTGGCCCTTCCCAGGTAGATCTGCCCCCTCCCACCCCCGTGTCTCCAGTGTTTTCTGTATACAACTTATCCCCTAACACTGTTACCCAATTATTTACATGCTGGCTTCTCCTTACCATTCTGACAGCTCCCTGGGGACAGGGACTATTTCTACTGTCTCTAAATCCCTAGGACTTAGGGCAATGCCTGACACAGCAGGTGCGCTACGAATGCTTACTGAATGGGTAAACTAATGAATGAATAAGTAAGTGAATGATTTATATGCACGAACCTTTGGCTACTTAACACCTTGGCTACTGCGCCTGTTATTATTCACATACAACCAAGAGTCTAGTACCGTGACATGACCCAAGGGAAATGGATACTGAAAACGCAAGGAAAGGACAGAGTCCCTCTTTATTTCCAAGCTGGAAGTCAGTCTTGGCGGTGCAAATCCACAGAACTAGATCACAACAGGGTACGATAGCTATTTGTTTCAGTTCCTCAAATCAATTCAAACCCCGTTAATACTTAATTTAATTCCCTGGCTTTTTTTTTTTCCCTAGGACATTAACAGATGTGTTATTAAGCTGTGGGGTCATCCATAATTGGTTGTCTCTCCGTGAATTAAATTTTAAAAAGGAAAAGTAAGATCAAAGAATAATCAGATTTCCTATTTATGCGGGGCAACCAAGTTAAATTATATTTACTTTCTAAAAATAGATTATTTTCTTAAGAATCAAACATTTATTTTTATCTCGAGCAATCTTAATACATCTTATGTAGAGTTGGCAAATAAATTCCCGGTAATCGTATTACATATTTAATAAATGTAGCCTGTATTGAATGATGTTTGAGTGCAAAGCATCAGGCAAATTCTGGAGGCAAACAAAGATGGATGGAACACGGGCTCCTCCTCGAAAAGGAGTTTGTTTACAATAGAAGGGTGTGAGCCTTGAGGGAAGGGCTGAGCAGAGACTACCATGGAACTCATACTTCGAAGTACCAAATGGAAGCTTTGAGGCATTTTGAAGTCCGGTCTACTGACATGGCTAATGGTGGAGGGGACTTTTGGGTTTAAAGGTAAAGAAGTATATGGGATACAGGCTACTTTAAACTGTACTTCCTTTACTAATTCCCCACGGTGATGGACACCTAGATTGTGTCCCCAGTACCAGTTGCCCCAAACAATATTCTGTTGAGCATTCTTGTACGTGTTTGCCCTATGTGACATCTTTAGCATAGGTCTCCGGGATTGCTAGGTCGCGAGAATGGCTCTATCTGTCCTAATAGAACGTAAAGCTTGAGTATAGACCGGTGGTTCTCAGCTGGGGGAGATTTTTTTCCCCAGGGATACTGGCATCTACTGGGTAGAGGCCAAGGGTGCTGCTAAACATCCTACAACGTGTAAGGCAGCCCCCATGACAAAGAATTATCTGGCTCCAAATGTCAGTATGGAGAGGTTGAGAAACCCAGGCATCAAGCCTGGGCATCTTAATCTGTGGTCCATATTCCTTTCCAATGAGCCACTGATGGACCTGAGTGATTCCATGAACCTCCTGAAAATGTATGCCAAGCTCCGTGTGTGTGCGTGTGTGTATATGTGTGTGTGTATGGGGTACGAAGTGGGTTCGGCAACATCCTCCCCATTCATGTCCCCTCTCAGAACCTCAGGATGTGCTCTTCTTTGGAAATAAGGTCTTTGCAGATGTGATTTGTGAAGGATGTTGTGATAATCATCTTGGGTTTAGGGTGGGCCCTAAAGCCAATGACCGAGGCCCTTAGAAGAAGAGGAGAGTTCACACAGAGACACACAGAAGCAGCCATGTGAAGATGGAGGGAGGGAGAGACTGGAGTGATGCTGGCACAAGGCAGGGGAGGCCAGGAGCCACCAAAAGCTGGAAAGGCATGGTATGATTCTCCCCTAGAGCCTTTGGAGGGAGCAGAGCCCCTGCAAGCCCCTCAATTTCAGACTTCTGGCCAGCAGAACAGTAAGAGAATACATTTCTGTTGTTTTAAGCCACCAAGTCTGTGGGAATTTGTGACAGCGGCCTTAGGAAACGAGTATCAGGTGTGTGCATTTTTACTGGGCAAAGGGAATATTTCCTGGCTGCCCGACCTTCTTCTTCTTCTGTTCTGGCCACAGCAACACAATTCCTCTCCTACTGGCTCAGTCTGAGTGGTTGACAGTGGCGCTGACCCCACTTCTAGTCATGTGACTCACTTCCGGTCACGTGGCCCAGACCCCACCAGCAACCAAATGGTTGTTCAGGATCAGGCATGGGCCCCTAGTCACACACTGCGACTTCCCGTAGAATCCTTTCAGCTAAGGTTGTCGTGTTGATACATAAGGTTGCCTTTGCTGGTGGTTCTCTCTGCCACCATTTAGAGAAAGGCTGACGAGAATAAAGTCAACGCAGAGGAGAGCACAGTGAGCGAGAAAGGATATCCTGATGATTTCACTGGATCTCTCCCTGAGGATATTCATCTCTCAAACTTTCCTATCATGTACCCACTGAGTTTTTCCATCAGTCCCACATTTTCCTTTTGTTTGTGTGTTTAAGCCAGGGTAAGTTGGGTATCTGTTCACATGAAGCCATCTGAAAGAGTCTGGCAAATAGAATCCCTCGTTTTCATCGAAAGTGCAATAGAGTGTCCCCCAAAATGTTTAGGAACCCCTAATCTTTTTTTATTACCAGTTCTGTGCTTAGAAGCCTATCATATGGCTGCCACAGTAACAAAGCATTTCTCAAACCTATGAATAGGGCCACTTTGGCTTATTGAATTTGGAGTTTTAAAAAGTTTTAACAAGTTTCTAGGATCAGGGAATTCTAGAAGTGACAAATGGTATCAGAGATTCTGAGTTTTTGTTTGTTTTGTTTTGTTTTTACAGATAAAAGTGAGGAGAAAGACTATATTGTAGCTTGACATTCCAGATCATTAGAAATATGATTTATCTCAATGGTCCTTTAAATAAGCACTTTTCCTTGCACATCAAAAATAAAATCTTTAGAAAAATATTTCTGCTTAGAACTTCTTCGGAACACATATATTATGTAAAGAAAGAAGAGCTTGTAAATGATGCAATCATATATTCAAATGAGAAGTGAAGAAGAATATGAAAAACCCACTTGTTTTGGTCCACATTCCCTATTTGAGATGGCTGTCTGAGTTCTCCTTGGTTTGTGATTCATCCAGGACACTCAGAAATTCCTTCATAAACAAGGTCAACAATCCTTTATCGTTCACTCTTCTCGTCTTCCCTGATCACTTCTCCCTGAAGAGGCGTCCCACACACACCCACTGGAAAAAATGAAAATGACGACGTTTTGCTGTTTATCATCGCTGTGCCTAGAACCAGGCACATGGGTTTGGGGACCACATCCCCAGGTTGATCCATTTGTTCTTGGTGATTTGGAAGGTGCTTTATTTTCATCCCTCCCTTCACACACCCACACGAGGTCTTGGTATGAGTCCCTCATGTTGTGCTCCAGGGGTTGGCATGATGGAGTGGTCTCCTTGACCCCCCTTAAGCATGGTGAGGCAAAAGGAGCCGTATCTTTCTCATCTGTTGGAATGAGGAAATAAGATGTACTGGCCAGATGTCTCCATCTCCCACCCTTCCTTAACGTGGGCGTTTCCAGTGCTTTCTTGAGTAGATCTTGAAGAAGACACCAAGGTAACACTGAAGCAATCCTTCTTCTTCCCCACGTTCTTCTGAAGAAGGACCCTTAGGTTCTGAGCCAGTGGCTGCACGATTGTGTCATCATGTCGGGCAGGGCTGAGGGAAGGAATGGCAGGGAACCAGGCCTGCATCCCAACACTTGAGTTAACCTCCACAGCCCCTTGAGGAGCTCAGGGATAGTTCTGAGATTGACTAAAAACTACAGCCAAGCCAAAAAAGCCCCACAAGGACATGGATTTCAGGCACGCGTGAAGGAATCACAATACAATAGTAAGTGTCGAAGAACAAAGACAAATCTTACAGCCGAGCTTACTTGCCCCCATGTGCTCTCGCTCTCCTAGTGGTTATGTGTAGACATAGAGTCAGAGGCCCTGAGATGGGACTATTACCCAACCTCTTCATCTTGTCCACAAAGAACTTAAGATTGGAAAGGTAGAGAATCCTCCAATGTGACACAATGAATTGCAGAGGTGGGTTCACGGCAGGCAGCCCAACAGTGGTGGTTTTAAATCTATGTCCCCTCTCCTTGAATCTGGGCCCTATGATTGATCAATAGAATGTTGCAGAAGTGAGGCTCCAAGCAGTTTCCCAGCCCGGGGCTTTCAGGAACTGGCAGCTTCTACCTTTTGTCTCCAGGAGCTCCCAGCTACTACGCTGTAAGGAAGCCCCAGCTGCCCGGTGGAGAGGAGTCCAAGTCCCTGACTCGCAGCCCCAGCCCAGCTCCCAGCGGGCAGCTAGGAGCCACACTAGCCGCATGTGTAAACCTTTCTGGAAGCAGATCCTTCAGCCCCAGCCCAGCCCAAGTCAGTTACAGAGATGGGCCTTCCCTACTACTTTGCTCAAATTGCAGACTGGTAGGCTAAACAAATGTCTTTACACATTTAGTGTTTTAAGCCACTAAGTCTTAGGCCATTATTGCTGTAAAATAGCAACACATAAGAAGAATACTCCTTGTCCAGTACACTCCCCATTAGACAAAAACCAACATCTTTGGGGATGGGAGCTGGGGCCAATGGGGAAGGTGCTACATCAGTGGTTCTCAAACTTAACCGGATATTGTGATGATTTAGGAAGCTTGTCAAAATGCAAGTCACCTGCCTATTGTCTCAGATCAGACAAACCTGGCTTCAAAACCTTGGGGTTTCTTAGTAGGCGTGTGACCTTCAGCCAGTCACGTTCCCTTTCTAAGTCTCAGCGGACTCACTTGTAGAGCGGATCGTGTTGCCTGTCCCATAGGATCGCGGGGAGGACCAAATAAGTCAGCCCAACTCCCCGCACATAGTAAGTGCTCAGTAAATGCTCTGTGTTGTGACTTGCCCAACAAAAGATAAAGGGGGAGGGGCGCTGTGCATATCGTTTAGCGCTTGGACTGAGACCTGGAGACAGAGCAGTGGGCGACATCAGCGGGAACCTCAGCCTGATGTAAACCGGGGTCAAATCACTGGGGCACATTTTGAAAATACCAATTTCCAGGCCCCAGACTCACAGATCTGATTCAGTAGATGTCCCCGGACCCCGGGATCCTGAGGTGCTGTCAGGTCTGAGATCGAGCCAAACCCCCAGTGTTCATTGCTTCTGAACATGCTGGACACTTTATGCACTAAAATCATTGGCAAGATACTGTTCGGTTCCGCAGGCTCTCACGCATTTCATGCGGCTCACCTGTGAGAAGGAGGTTATCAGATTCCTTATCAAACTTGAATGACCGTAGGCCTCCATGGGCCGGTCCTGTTTCATCTTGCAAAGAGGCCGGGATTCCAGCATGGTCAGGGCCCAGCCTCCGGGAGAGGGACATCCCAGGGCACCTCTGCTTCCCTAACCTCCCCGAAGCGTTCCATTAGCCCCCTGCACACCTGACCCAGCTCCCCACCCACAGGATGGAAGTAGATGTCACTCCTGGAGATTTTAATTAATCGTCTTTCTATTTTTTTTTTTTTTTCCTTTTGGGTTAGACTCTTAAGTGTCTATCAGGCCGATGGCGCTCTAGGGAGTCTTTTGTTCTGAAGAGGTGAAAAATTGTACCCACAAAAAGAGTTCCCCATCCGATCAATTCTCTCTAACAACTTTATTGATTAGCTGCAGGAACATTTTTCATTTATTAATTATGAAGATGTTTCAGAGATTTCTTAAAGTTGACTATGGTGATTTTGAAAAGAAATCCTGAGTTCACACTGACTGGCTTGCCTCAAACTGCCTACCAGGACCCAGAGTTGGTAGGCAGGTATTTGGGGCCCCCAACAGAGGAAGATCTCCAAGTACCCATGGGCAGAGGCAGTGGTTGGAATCTTCATTTGGGGCTGATTAATTGATTACTTGGGGAAAAAAAAAAAAAAAACAACTTGGCTTGTCTTTTTCAATAATGTGTTAGCATCAAAATATCATCCCATTATGATGTCCAGGATGGTGATGGTTAATTAATTAATAGCCGCCAGTTAAAAACAATGTTCGACCCAGGTAAATCTTTCATTTATTAAAATCAATTTTGATAATGGCTTTGCTAGGGGATTTGGAGGCAGTCGGGAGACGTGACTGGCCACGTGCGTCTTCCCTCCCGCCTCCTTCCCTTCCTCTCCCCTCCTCCCTGCCCCCACTCCTCTTTCTCCTTCTCATCCCACTTCCTGCCCTGCAGTCCAGTTCCCAGCTGACCTGTCTGCGCAGGTGCCTGTAGGAGCCCCTTCTCTGCAGCTCCCTGGGCTGCGGATACTCAGGAGGTCGCCGGCTGGCTTCCTCCTCCTCCTGAGTTAGTTAATCAGCAGGAAGCTGTCTGACGGCAGACATCTTTGCCAGTGTGATTCCCGAGGCTTCCTGAAGAGAAAGGCAGGGCTGCTTGGAAGTGAGAGAACCTCAGTCAGGAAGTCAGATGCTTGCTCCCCAGCACCCATGAGCATCCCAGCCCCTCCCCTCACCACACCCCTGCCTGACAAAGTTCTAGGCAAGTGATCCCAATCCTGGATGCAAGAAGGAAGGCATCCAGTTGGCCAAATCCATTCCACAAACATGAATAGACAGGGCGGGAAGAACCAGGTATTGTGCTGAGCACGAACACAGATATGGGCCCATTCTTGACCTCAGGGGGATTGCAGACTGTGGCAGTAGCCTGAACCATTTTAGGGTTTTAGCAGATTTGAGGAATGTTCAGGAAGAAAGCTGGTAGGGAAGATCAAAGAGTAAATGCCTGCCTTACCCGAAATATCTGAGAAGAAAAAAAAAAAAATGGGCTTGATCCCAAGGGAAAAGATCATAAAAGGGAGTGTTTTTCTACTGGGTATTTACCCCAAAGATACAAATGTATTGATCCAAAGGGGCACTTGCACCCCTGGGTTTTTAGCAGCAATGTCCACAATAGCCAAACTATGGAAAGAGCCCAGATGTCCATGAGCAGATGAATGGATAAAGAAGATGTGGTATATATACAATGGAATACTATGCAGCCATTAAAAATGAAATCTTGTCATTTGCAACGACATGGATGGAACTGGAGGGTATTATGCTAAGTGAAATAAGTCAATCAGAGAAAGACAATTATCATATGATCTCACTGATATGAGGAATTTAAGAAACAAAACAGAGGATCATGGGGAAGAGAGGAAAAAAATAAAAAAGATAAAACTGGAGAGGGAGAAAAACCATAAGACTCTTAATCAAAGGAAACAAACTGAGGGTGCTGGAGGGTAGGGGGTGGGGGGATGAGGGAACTGGGTGATGGACATTAAGGAGGGCACGTGATGTATTATATAAGACTGATGAATCTACCTCTGAAACCAGTAATACATTATATGTTAATTAATTGAATTTAAATTAAAAATTTTTATCTAAAATTTTAATTTTTTTTAATTTAAAACTTAAATTTTTAAATTTAATTTTTAATTGATTAATTAATTAGGACACCCAGGTGCCCCAATAAAAATTTTTTTTTTTTAAGATTTTATTTATTTATTTGACACACAGAGAGAGAGAGAGAGAGAGAGAGAGAGAACACAAGCAGGGGGAGTGGGAGAGGAGGAAGCAGGCTTCCCGCTGAGCAGAGAGCCTGATGCGGGGCTCGATCCCAGGACCCTGGGATCATGACCTGAGCCGAAGGCAGACGCTTAATGAGTGAGCCACCCAGGAGTCCCCTAAAAATTTTTTTTTTAAAAACAAGTGTTTCAGGTGCCTGGGTGGCTCAGTTGGTTAAGCAACTGCCTTCGGCTCAGGTCATGATCCCGGAGTCCCGGGATCGAGTCCCGCATCGGGGTCCCAGCTCCATGAGGAGTCTGCTTCTCACTCTGAACTTCTCCCTTCTCATGCTCTCTCTCACTCTCTCTCTTTCCTAATAAATAAATAAAATCTTAAAAAAAAATAAATAACATAAAATAAAAAACAAGTGTTTCTCCTGAGGAAAAGGAAAAGGTAAAAATGAATCAGATTGGGGCGCCTGGGGGGCTCAGTCAGGTAAGTGTCTGCCTTCGGCTCAGGTCATGATCCCAGGGTCCCAGGACGGAGACCCCGCATCGGGCTCCCTGCTCAGGGGACAGCATGCTTCTCCCTCTCCCTCTTCCTTTGTCCCTCCCCCCACTAGTGCTTGCTCTCTCTCAAATAAATAAAATCTTTTTTAAAAAATGAATCGGATTATTGAATGTGAATGATCCTGGTGAAAAGGAAAAGGGAAAAAATAAAGCAAAACAAAACAAAAAGCAAAATCCTTGGTGATTGTTCTGGGGATTCAAGGCAGCATTTGCAGGGTTGGGGAGTCCTAGGCCAGAGGGGGCTGACCCACCATGGTGAGGGGATGGAGGGCTGAGCCACAAGGAACCTGGGTTCCCACAGAATGGAATAGAATTGCTGAAGCTCTACAGCATGTGTTTGGTATAAGAAGATAAGTGAGGGAGAGCAGGATCTAGATTTGAGAAGGTTGGTGAGGGAGTATGGGCACAGGTCCCAGTTGGGTCCTCGAGCAAGAACCGGCCTTGCTAGTGATGGGAGCTGCTGTGCAGAAGTGAGAAGGTGAGGGGCACAGGGAAGCATGAGAACCCTTGAAATGGGTTGAAGTTTGCAGAGAAATCGCCAGGCTCCTAAAAGAATTTGCAAATGTGACCTTAGTACTACTTTCCATTGTTAAGACATTAAGGAAAGAAGATGGGAAAATAGGTACTGGCAGAAGTCCTCATTTTCAAATAAAAAAGAAAGGGGAGATTCTAGCAACCCTAAACTCGAGCCCTCCCCTATCCCCCGACATTCGGGCGTAGCTCTCTGATAAAATTCCAGAACAGATTATTAAAAGGAAGATTGGGGGCTTTTAGAAACGAATCTGAAGGTTCTTCACAAATGTGGATTGTGAATAACAAAGCAAATTAACCACATTTCCTTTTCAATAAGGTTACAGATCTGTATATCACAATACGACATAAGCAGGGCTCATCTTGATTCTAGCAAAGCAACCGAGCTAATCATGCCCAATATTCTTATGGGCAGGTCTGTAAATTCTGGGTTAAATGTGTGCAGTTAGTTTGAGTATTATCAATAAGGATTCTTACTGAAAAGATCCTGATTATTGACTCCAAGGAGGAATTTAGAATTCTGTTCCTAACCCTTCCCGGTTCAACATTTTCCTCAAAGAGGTGAATGAAGGCACAAAAGACAGGCTTCTTAGATTTACCAACCTGACTCTTGTCTGCGAAGGGCACAGCTTACGTAGCAAGAGAACAAGTCAATAGTCCAAGTTATTCTGTTAGGCTGGGATATGGAAATAAACCAAGAGCATAAGAGGAATAAACAGAAAGTCTGAGTTCAGGTAAAAAAAAAAAAAAAAAAAAAAATCAATAGCCGAGACACAGCATTAGGAAGTGCGACCCGGCGGCAGCTGACACAAAAGAAGGTTGGAGGTTTATCTGACCGGGAGATCGTGAGACCGGGACAAAGCCCCGGCATGATGTAACTGCTGAGAAAGCTGATGCCCTCTTAGGTTCTGCCTTAGGTGGTACCCCTGGAAGCAGAACCTGAGATAAGGATTCCAGGACAACTAATTAATTTGGGAGATGACCCCATGACACCGCCTTCTATAGGGGGGTGGAGGAAGGCAGACAGGGAAAGAACCAATAAAGCATGAGTACGAAGCCGGTGGCCACGCAGGCAACAGGAGCTGGAAGCTGCTGGGGAACCCTGAGACGCAGCGAGGACGTGAATCTTGGGGTGACTGACCCCCCACTGAGGGGTGGGAGGGCTGTGGCATCTATATGCCAGCTCCCACCTGCCATTCATTGAAGGCTCCCCTGGGCACTGCGCGTGCCTTGGTCCTGCTGACTGGGCACAGTCCAAATGGGTTTTGGCAGCCCCAGAAAGCCATCAGGCAAAGACATACAGGTGCTGGTGCTTACGTCAGACTGGCGTGCACTAAACGAGAAGGCTCAAGGGGGTCTGAGCTGGGCAGCTCTTACCATCTGCGGCAGTCCCCAAGAATGATATAACAAGCTGTCTTGCTGGTCAACCATTATCTGGTATATATTTAATTCCAGGTGCCACATTAGAGAGGAACCTTGAGGACCAGAGTGTTTCTTAGAGGAAGGGCCCAAGATAATAAGGAGTTTTGGTTTGAGGACCGCATCATCTGTAGATGGAACTCAGGAATTCCACTCTGGGCTGAGGGGTGGAGGATATATCCTTGACATCTCATCATTACCATCAGATGGACATCTTGAACGTAACACGTCCAGATGGAAATTCTATCCTCCCTCCAAAACTAGAACATGGTGTTTGAAAAAAAAGTGGTGATGTTTTTGTTCTAGAAAAATGATGGGGAAGGGGAATTGAATAAGTATGGAAGATCAAAAACCAAATACCAAAACAATTAGTGTGTGTGTGTAAATTATTTTAAAGATTCACTGAATTTTTATTTTGAAGTCACTGTTTTAAAGAATATACAGGCACGCCTGGGTGGCTCAGTGGGTTAAAGCCTCTGCCTTCGGCTCAGGTCATGATCTCAGGGTCCTGGGATCGAGCCCCGCATCGGGCTCTCTGCTCAGCAGGGAGCCTGCTTCCCCCTCTCTCTCTCTGCCTCTCTGCCTACTTGCGATCTCTCTCAAGTATTTGAGAGAGTATTTATAAATTATTTATTTATAAATAAATAAAATCTTTAAAAAAAAGAAGGAATATACAGAACTTGGACAAGTGCTTAACTGGTCACTATAAAAGAACAAGGGGATTCATTTTAAAAAACTAAAAACACCATCATGAATGAACAAATAAGAGTATTTAGTACTCTGGGAGAATATACAGGGATCCCCACTTTTCAAAAGTTCATGTTATACTCCTTCACTTTTATGAAAGCCATACATTAGTACCTCTTTCATGAACCCAAAGAAATCCAAAGAATGATTTTCATTTTTATGAAAAAAGGGCTTTTTTTTCATAAAAGCGAGAATAGCATTCAGCGTCTGTTTGCAGCGAGCCCGTCTGGAGGCAGCGAGAGCGGAGGGCACAAGAGGGGCGCCACCGACTCCTTCCCTGGGACCCACACTGAGCATCTCGGCAGCAAGCCCCGGAGCTTTGAACTGTCTGAGCATCTGTGCTGTAACTCAATTTATTTTGGGCATCTGTTAGCAAGATGTGTCGTAAGGTATCAAAAAAGCCTAAGAAAGGGTTTTTTCCTTGGGTCTGGGAATGCTCAAAAATGTTTCCATATAAATTAATGGTAATTACTTCTTTGCTTTACACCGTTTCGCTTATGAAAGATTTCATGGGAATGCTCTAGTTCTGGATAGCAGGGGTATAACCTGTATTATATGAAAAAATATCCCTACACACAAATATTTACATTCCTCATATCGATAGAGGTCTATTTAACCGTTAACTAGTCACACACACCTGTACACACATACAGCGGATTAGAGCTGCGTGCGACACCCTGGTGATTTTCATAGTAATCCCGATTCCTCCTCATTGGTAAAAATAAACGAGGACACACCTGTAAATAGAATATTAAGCTGGGGAATGCTCTATGTATTGCTGTGGAATGATCTTCAAGATACAGTTTTCCCCAAATCAGCAGACTTCGCCTCGCCATGCACACTGCTCATGTTTTATGGGGTTTCAGTGCTAATGGGGATGCTTATCTTCCTTTCATTGCCTCTGGGTCCTGGGCGGGCTACTTACTAACCATGTGACAATCCTTTAACTTCTCAAGATTCTAGTTTCCCTCAAATGCTTTTGTCCTAGCCTTGGTCTGGCTGTGAAGGGCAGGTGGGACTGGGAAAGAGCTTTTAGCATTTAGCGTTTTATTATTTTTTAAAGGATTTTATTTATTTATTTGACAGAGAGAGGGATCACAAGTAGGCAGAGAGAGAGGGGGGGAAGCAGGCTCCCCACTGAGCAGAGAGCCCGAGGTGGGGCTCGATCCCAGGACCCTAAGATCATGACCTGAGTGAAAGGCAGAGGCTTTAACCCACTGAGCCACCCAGGCGCTCCACATTTAGCGTTTTATTTTCTTTTGAGTTGGCGTAGGGAAAGAGAGAAGTAAAAAAAAAAAAAAAAGTCCCTAAAGCAGTTGTAGAAAGGAGCATTTACTCTTCTTTTCACTTTCACTTCTTCTGACTCTAGGCATGGGACAAAATACTTAGGATCCCTGTTTTCCCTAAGGAGGTCATCGGGGATGCTGTGGCCTCGGCCAGCCGTCCCAGACAAGTACAAAATGGAACAAAAGCAGAACGATACAGAGAAGCAAAGCAAGCATCCGTCCAGACACCTGGGTGCGCACGGTTCAGGTCAGAAGCCGTCGCAGGACCGCCCTGGGAATCCCAAGTCGGCGTCAAGCAGGGAAGCTGTCAGCTCTCATCTAGGCTTTTCTGAGACCGCCCGTGACAGTCGGGATTCCACAGCAAATTAAATAAGCAGAAGACACAGTGTGAAGAGCAGACACAGGAAACATCTCCCCCAAATTGGGAAGAGCTGATAGGGTGCAAAAGGGCGTGCCAATGTCTAGCATTCTTTTCATTCAAAAAGAAATTCAAGCAGTCTATTTACTTATAACTTAGGACGACGTGTTCCTGGACAAATCTAAGAAGGCAAAGTTAGCGTTTAAGGCAAAATGAAAAAGTCAGAGTTGGTCCTGATGATGGAAAGATTTTCACAAGAAATGCTTTGGTTAATCCGTGGCTGCTAGTACTTTCTGGAGAATGAGGTGGAAACGGGATAGAACGACCCTGTCCTCTTTTCCTGCCAAGGGGCTTGTTGCAGGGGCTGGCATTCCTGGCAGCTCAGGATCCTGGGCTTCAGGAGATGCTGGAGGAAGAGTAGCAATAGCTTAAATCCAGTCAAGTCTTTGCTGATTACAAAGTATTTTCACATCAATTATCTTAGCTGACCTCCACACCTCTAAGAGGAATATATGATAAGGTCAGGCGCTGTCTGCAAGGGGAGGGGCTGCTGGCTTCACGCGGTTAGAAATGGTGACCCGGAACCAGTTTTTTGGGTGTGTTCCTTCAGTTGGGCTCTTCCTGCAACACCACGCCATCTCAACCAGGCACCCTCCTCTCCTCAAGTCTCTGACCCTTGACCTACCCTGACGCGGGAACTGCCGTCCCGGAAGGGCCATTCTTTCTTAGGGAGTCCCACACCATGATGAAAATGCCTCCAGAAGGATGATCGCATTGATGGCATTATCTGCCAAGGAGGACGACTCTATCTAATAGGACTCTTAGGAGATGGAAGACAAGAAACATATGTTCTGAAATAAGGCCAGGGGGAGTATAAGAAACTTGGCACACGGCACTGCTAACTAGAGACAAGGAATCCAAGCAAGGGGCCCCGAGGAATCTCAGGGTAGCTGGAGAGCATTTTAAGGGCATGGAGTGGCCCAGAGAAGATGGATAGGCCCCGGGGCAAATGTCGCTTACACTGAGGTTTTCATCTAGAAATGATTCAGATCATCTGACTTGTGCTAGGTCTTTGGTTTCAATATGGCAGACCAGCTGAAAGAGGTGAAGAGTGGGTCTGGTTGAAGGAGACAGAAGAGAGCCTGGATTTGCAGAGATGACCACTGCGGGAGTTAATGAGCATTGGAAAGCTGCTCCAGAACTTTACCTCTCGATGGAGACCACGATTCCAGGATCTGGGGATCAAGCCCACACAGAGGGAAAACTATTCAGCCTAGTGTGATGGAAGCCGAGTTTTAGAGGCTGAGATGGGGGTACACACTGGGCGGCCGAGGGTGAGTGGAATGGCCAGACCCCCTGAGATGCCCGAGACACAGGTTAGAGACCTGGACCCTAAATGAGCAAGGCCTGGGTTCTGTTCCCCACGGTACTCGGACTGGAAATTGTGAGTTCAGAAGGACAGTATCCCCATTTAACCTACAATTCCACTCCAGCAAATTATTCTATAGATACCCTCATACTTGTGGGAAAGGACAAGCATACAGGAATATGTGGCATTGTTAGTAATATCCAAAGGTTGGAAACAATGTAAACGTTCATCAGTAGAGGATGGCTCAAATAAACTACATACTTACGCAAAGAAGAAACAAGCTGCGGAATTCCCTAAGCACGGATCTGGAATAATCTCCAAGACATATTTTCCTCAAAATAGGGGCGCCTGGGTGGCTCAGTTGGTTAAGTGTCCAACTTTTGGTTTTGGCTGAGGTCATGATCTCGAGGTCCTGGGATCGAGCCCCGGGTCAGGCTCCCTGCTGAGCAGGGAGTCTGCTTGTTTCCCTCTCTCTCTCTGCCCCTCCCCCTGCTCAGGCTCTCTCTCTTTCTAAAATAAGTAAACCTTTTTTAAAAAGACATATTTTCCTCAAAACGAGCAGAGCAACACAGTATATATAGCGAGCTACCATTTGTATCTCTTTTTGTAAAACATGTTTAGGGATCCCTCTTGGCATGAGACCTGGAGCCTAGGTGATGGAGCAGGAAGGAAATATTTCTCCATATGTCCTTACGTGACTTTGGAGAATTGTACCGTGTGTGTGTATTGCCTATTAAAAAAAAAAAAAAAAAAAGGGCGCCTGGGTGGCTCGGTTGAGCGACTGCCTTCAGCTCAAGTCGTGATCCCGGCATCCCGGGATCGAGTCCCACTTCGGGCTCCCGGCTCCACAGGGAGTCTGCTTCTCACTCTGGCCTTCTCTCTTCTCATGCTCTCTCTCACTCTTTCTCTAATAAATAAATAAAATATTTTTTTTTAAAAAAAAAGGCTTCGAAGGATGAGATGATAGGGAACAGGGACTCAAGCCCAGGGAAAAGAGTTGACCAAGACGAGCTCAGGCAGAGGCAGAAGGGCAGGGCAGGGGCCCAGTGTTGGGCGGGTGTGTGGGCCGCCCCGTATTCCCAGTCTGGGTCAGGAGGGAGCCAAAGAGCATGGGGAGGGCTGGCAAGACCCAGCAAGGGGACACCTGACAGAGTGAGGAGTGAGGAGGGGCAGCTCGCCGAGGCCCTGCTGCCACAGACCCTTAGTTGCAGAAGGGGATTTAAGAGCCCTCAGCCTGGTGGTTCCACAATGTGGGTGTGAGAACAGGCTGCATCAGAACCAACCAGAGTCCTTCTTAACAAAACTCGTATTTGTGGCCCCACCCCCAACCCCCGAGTCTGAAAGTCTCAGGAGTGGGGAGGGGCCTGGCGCCCCCGATTCTGAGGTTCAGACTGGTCGGGAACCACTGACCTCGAGCGCCCGTCTCTCTCCTGCTGAGAGCGATAGTGCCGGTGTGGGGAGTCCTGTAACCCCCAGATCGGGCAGGAGGACTCAGGTTAGGGGAAGTACCTGTAAGTCATTTAGTCCAGCGTTCAATGCCAAGAACACAGGCTTCGAAACAGCCACACAGACTGGGCTCGAATCCCGGGTCTGCCACTTAATAGCTATGTCTTTGGAGAGCACTTCATGTGGCTAGGTTTCAATCTCCTCATCCCTTCCGGGGGTTGAACTGTGCCCAGGCCGTAGGCTCAAAATTGGAGTGAGATTTTATACATGCATATATCTTCTCCAGCTGTTCTTTTTATACTTGTTCCATTGTCGTCGTTGCAACTTCCCCGGGAGGCAAGGACCTTGCTGAGAGACAAAGGACGGTTATCATGGGAAGAACAGAAACTAAGCAGTGGGCTTGGGCAGCATCGCTCAAGTCCGAACCATCGGAGGAACCACAGCAAAAAGCTAAAGCAAAGAGCTGCTCTGGCTTCCGTTTTCCGCGAGGATCATAATCCCATGACTTCCCACTTAGATCTCCGGCCTGGCGAACATTCAGCGCTTAATCACCCTCGAAATATACCACTTTACGCTTGTCGTGGGACTGTTTTAGGGTTTATGCAATGAGCACTCGGCACTCGTTGTCACCCTGAACTAGGTTCCTGAGCTCATCGCTGTTCTGGGATTACAGGAAGGAAGCTCGAGGTACTCGACTCGTCTCTTTTCCCTCCGCAAGCGTAACTCCACGAATGACTACAGAACACATTCCTGGCACATTGAAGTCTTCACTCTGCGTGGCCAGCAGAGACCCTGAAGGTCTGGAGGGCTTGGAGAAGTTCCTCTTGGCCCTTCTTTCTTAGGCAGGCCCAGATTTTACCCAGAGGCTGGGCCACGAGCACAGAGTTCTTCAGATTTGGAAATTCCAGGAGAGATTTTAAGCCGTGTGTGGAAGGTTGGTTGCAGCTGAGTTTTTGGAAAATTCTTATTCCCGTTCTGGCAGTGGCTAAAGAGAGCGGGACAATGAGAGGGGAGTTCCCTCGGTCCGACACTAAAGCGAGCCGGTGCCTCTGAATTCCTTGTCGTAGTCCTCCTCGGGGCTGCTGCGTTTTTCGTTTATTTTCTCCAGGATGCGGACTTCATGGACACTGGAGACCCTACATCTGAAATGAGGGGGAGAGGAAAAAGAGAAGAAATGCAGGGTGTTGAGGTGTAGAACCCACCCCTGAAAGAAGTCCTTCCACGGAGCAGGGAGGATGGATGCCAGCAGGGCCTGAGCAGGTCCTCGCGGATGGTGCCCCACTCCAGCGGCTCGAAGGGGAAACTGAGGCCCAGGGAGGAAGAGGATTCTGTGGCCAGTTGGGGACCAGAACCCAGATGTCTGACTCTAACTAGCTTAGCAACGTCAGGAAGAAAGCCTAGGCAGGAGGAGAAAGGGAATGGAAACTAAGGAGTTCGAGCTAAATTCGTCGGCAGACTTGTCCCTAGGAATTTTTTTTTACAAAGTAATTTGTAAGATATCATTATATAAGTGTCTTACTTTCTATTGCCATGTAACAAATTAACACAAAGCTAAGCAGCTTAAAATAACAAACAATTATTATCTGGCAGTTTTTGTGGGTCAGGAATTCTGGCACAGTTTAGTTAGATGCCTATGGCCCCGGTGTCTCACAAGGCCACCGTCAAGAATCAGCTGGGACCATAGTCTCATCCAAAGGCCTGCCCCAGAGAGGAACCACTTCTGAGCTAACTCGTCTGGTTCTTTGCAAGATTCGGTTCCTTGTGGGCTATTGGACCGAGGGGTTCAGTTCCTTGCTGGCTGCTGGCCAGAGGCCCCCACATTTCCTGGCCACCACGGCCCCGTCATAGGACAACTCATAGATAGCATGGCGGCGGGTTTCTCTCAAAGTCGTGAGGGACTACCCAAAACAGAAGCCGGACTCTTCTTGTATCCCGTTTCAGAAGTGACATCCCATCAACTCCACTGCGTTCTGTTCTCTAGGAGCAAGTCACCAGCGCCAGTCTGCACAGAAGGGCACAGAGCACAAAGACCGGGAGATGAGGAGCACTGGCTATTGTAGAAAAACACAAGAGATAGCAAGGATCGGAGAGCATGTGGAGGAAAGGGAACCCTTGTGCACTGTTGGTGGGAACGTAGATTGGTGCAGCCATACAGAAAACAGCATGAAGGTTCTTCAAAAAATGAAAAATAGAGCTACCGTATGATCCACCTCTGGGTACATATCTGGAAAAAATGGAAGCTGGATACTGAAAAGATATCTGCACCCCCTTGTTCACCGCTGTGTTACTCACCATAGCCAAGCCGTGGAAACGACCTAAGTGTCCATCAGGGGATGAATGGATAAAGACGATGTGGTGTATATACAATAGACTATTATTCAGCTATGAGAAAGAAGGAAATCCTGCCACTTGTGACAATGTGGGTGGACCCTGAGGGCATTATGTTAAGCAGAGAAAGACAAATACTGCCCTGAATGGTAGAAAGAGGAAGAACGGGAGAGAGACAGGAAGATGGCTGGTTTTGCTGAGAATCTCCCCACAGAGAACCCAGGGCCACAGAGATAATGGGGCTTCGTAGGAATGTCCAGTTCACACGAGAAGTGTCTACCACAAATATGGGCATTTCACTTCGTGGCCTACCATGGAAAGTAACTGCCTACCGGCAACAAGCCAGAAGTCGGTAATTTCAGTTCAATGCCCGGTTATGCTAACTAGTTTTGTGACCTCCGGCAAATCACCTTACCTCTCTGGAAATGAAATTGTTGGCCCAGGTGAGAGGGGGTGGATACACAGCACATGATTCCGTTCTCGCACCTACGGCAGACATCAGTGATGGATGACTGCTCTCTCTAGGGCCGGCCCACATGGCATGGGGCCAGCCATCATGACTGGCTCTCCAGGTAGACTGTACCACTTGGTTGGGGTCACCCTCTAGTTGGCCCAGATGCTCTTTCTAGCCAACATTCCAGTGATTTCTGACTTGGACTCATTTACCTTCTCCACGAGAAGCTGGAATTATTTAGGCTACAGAGGAGGTAGTGGAAGCGAAGAAAGGCCAATTATGCAGGACACAGAGCAGTGATCCTCTTCCCTCCTCAAAAGCCTAGCTGTTTGGGTCCCAAGACCCCAAAAGACTGGTAAAAGGGGAAACCGAGAGTCTTTTCAAAGGTCTAGCTTCTTACATGGATTCCTTGTCACATCCCAAGGGAGACATCTTTTTTTTTCCTCCTTGCTTCTGGGACCCTGAGATAGACATAGAGTGGAGTAAATGTTCCCTCTTGATCAACACTAGGGACCCATGACCAAGTGTCACTCTCAGGAGATGGTAACATTCCTTCAGTCTTGGGGCGCTACATTGGTGACCTCAGGGACAGCATTAGGAGGAGAGGACCCTGTTGCTACCAGCTCCTGGGACCTGGGCCTTTCCTTGTGGCTGAACTCCTCACTCTCTTCAGTCGGCCTCTTGGTTTGCTCTGGGCTCAGGGACTTCTGAGCAGCCATGAGCTAGGAGAGCAATAGAAACCTGGAGGGCTCAGAGAAGATTTGGTTTCCATGTCTCTATCCCAGGCTCTCGAGGACAACCTTGCCTGGATGTGGGACTCCAGGCCTTGGCAGTGGGGCAAAAACAGGACAGAAGGGATCAGAGATTCTAGCATGTTCTGCATCAAACAGAACAGGGAAATGTAATGATTGGTAATAAAAAGGAAGCAAGGCCAAGAGAAGGAAGCAAAAGAGACCATCGGGGTGAAGGTACAGCATGAGGGCTGGGTCACAGGGACCAACACGATCACCTCACTGGACAGATGATGGAGCAGAGTTCTAAGGCTGACCATTGGCTGAGGCTTGCTCTTTCCCACAGTGCGACTGAAGGCGGTGGGTACTTGGGAGTCAGACCAGATAGTCGGGCCAGGGGAGGCAAGGTGGGGCCCAGGGAAGCAGGCTGGATCCAGGCCCAGGGAAGAGGGGGCTGGGAGACCGAGGGCTGGTGGTCAGGGTGGGAATAGGTGAAGCAGAAAGAAAATCAGGCTGGAGGGCAGGAGAGCAGGGGACAGCCAGTGACAAGGAAAGCTCTGGAGAGGGGCAGTTTCCTGTTCAGACAAAACTCCTATCGCACACTTCCTCCTGGGGTGGGACCACCCCCCACGGTAGAGGGAGCCCAGAGCCCGCAGGAGGTGGGGGGCAGGGAGGAAATCCCCACCTTGCCTCGCTGGAAGAACTGGGCCAGAGCTAGGAAAAGATTCCGGCTTCAGTGGTTAGACTTGGGAATCGCAGTTCCTTTGTTGTAGCTCATTTTTCAAAGCTCTTCATAGGAGCGTGCTAGATTTTGATCAAAGCGTACCACTAAATAATGCTACTTCGGTACCTTTCCCGTGGAATAAGAGCGGCTCTAACACCATGCGGTACAAGTGGGGATAACTTAAGAGAAACAGGTAGGAAGCATAGCATGTCAGGCTGATGCCAAAGAAGGAGGAGTGTTCACCGGAGCAAGGAAGAACTTTGCCTTGAGAGTGTACAAGAGAGCTCAGACAGGGCCAAGGCGTCCCAACCCGGTGGGGAATGGAAACTCCCCAATAGCGTTTATAGCCGCTTATAAAGACGCTGAAATAGCAGGTTCCAGCTGGCTGTGCTAATTGCCGGCTGGTCACTGCGACTCTGGGTCTTCGAGACACTTCACGAGTGCTGTCAGAAATCTCAGGGTTCCTACAGATGACACGAGCATAGGAAGATCAGCAGCCGCTGGAATGAGGCAGCTCAGCCAATGCCCTGGCGGTGAGGGGAGGAAGGCTGCCCAGTAGGCATCCTGGTCCCACTCAGGTTGGGTTACCCAAAAATACAGACCAGCAACTCAGCGATCCTCTGCCTTGGCTGCACATGGCGTCCCTCAGCAGTTTTAGGACTTTAGTTATGTGGGTCCCATGCTCAGAGGTTCTGATTTAATTGGTCTGGGATGGGAGTTTCAAAAGCTCCCCAAGTGATCATCATGGGCAGCCAAAGTTGAGTGCCCCTGAGCCATCTGTGTAACATTGACTTAGCCAGGGGAGGGAGGAAGGAGGGTGAATAGAATTCAATTTCACTTTAATTTCCCTTTGCAAACTGCTAAAATGGAGGAGCACTACTGGAAAGCCTGCTGCTTTAGGGAGGAATTGTTATTGACATTAGCAATTGACTGGAAACGAGCTCAGAACATCAGCTGCATGTAAGAACAGAGTTCCTCACGTTGGTGCCTTCTGGAAGGACTCTCCATCTTCCCAGTAAAGGGGTGGGCATCCCATCACTTTAATAATTTAGCAATGAACTTCAAGCCATTTCAGGAAGATGTCTACCCATTCCCCTATGTTGGTGTGCCTTGGATCAAATCCCCAAATGGGCCTTTCTCATCTCTCTTTTATATTTTTTATGGAGAAACTCAGCGTTATCTCTCTGCCAGATGTTACTGGCAGACCATGTCCGCACCCTTACCCTCTTGATTCCTTACTGTCCTGCTCCCTTTTTTTGGAGCTCCATTGACTGGCCCCCTGATGCCCCTCTTCACCCTGACCTCACCTCCCTGGCTGGCATAGCAGATGGTAATTTTCTTCTTGAATCATCAAAATTTACTTGTCTCATGTCCCAATTTTTCAGAGTCCTAATGAGTGATTTCCAGGGCATGATAGTAGCTTGCTGAGTTAAATGTGGCACGTAGCCTTCTGGAGACCAGGTGTTTCCCAAGAGGATGGCCGGGTGAGGAAGACCCGCCAGGGGGACAGGATAGGGTGGGGAGCAGTGGGGGGGCCAAGCTAGGTCTTTATCATGCCTCTGCTCTCACAAGTGGTTTCATCTGCCTGGGATCAGCTAGAAGAAAAGGAGAAGTGGGGGACATTGTGTGTAAGGCAGATGGGGAGGACATAATATTGGAAAGAAATAAAGCTAGAAGGAGATTTTAGGCTATGGCTGGAATTTCTTGGTTCCTTCATGGGAAAAAAAATTAAACCATTTCCTTTAATGGCAGTGAAACATATGGTTAATCTATAAATCTAGGGGCTGATGTGGGAAATAAGATCTCCCAAAGAAATGCAAGGTTGGCATCTGGGGGTGGGGTGTGTGCGTGTGTGTGTGTTTGGAGCAGAAAATCCCTCCTACATTAAAATATCCACAGAATAAATGAGAACAAGAATCACTAAATTCTAATGGTACATGAGGAGCAATTTACTTTATCTTGATTCATTTCCTTGAAGGGGGGAGGTTTTGGGATTTAGATCTTGGTGCAAAACTCTACAATCCTAACTAGAAGTTGGTCATGAAAAAGAAAGGAAAAGAGATCCAGAGAGAACCTTTACAAAGCACACTTCTATAAACTGAAGGAATTCATAAGAAGTTTCTTACTACTTACTAGAGAAAAAAATCAAATAGGTGAAAAATATGGGACATATAGCAAATGCCCTTTAAATAACCTGCTCAGGGACTCAAGAAGGACACTGGGACATGGAAAGGAGGGGAAGAGTAGCGGGAAGGTGCTGTGTTCTGGGACCGGAAGGTGGGGAGGGGAGAGCAGATGGAGAAGGTAGAGAGGGCGGAACAGAAGGAATCACCCAGGAACAAAGAAGGGGCCAGACCTTGCAGGCACAGGAGCAGAAAGACTAGACAGCCTTTTATGAAATTTTACCAGAAGTTTCCTTCATTTACATTACACAAACGAAAAACCCAGGAAAATACCATTCCCTACAGACTCAGAGGGCAAGCGGGTAACAAAGGAGCAGAGGTTTTAATGTGTATCTTTCACTTCTGTCTTTACCAAAAGATGTTACATTTTGTTGGGAGGTCTGCCGATTACACTCAGAGAGTAACCACAAGCAGGCATTTTGTCTCTAGTGGGACCAGCTCCCAATAATCCTCAGGCTTTCTAAGCTTTCGGCCACACCCCTGGTTGATGAACCAGTAGGTTTCTTCTTTCAGCCTTCTTTTGTCTTCCACCCCGGGGTTTGCTTTCCAGGCCTGGAGTCCCAGCCCTTGGGGCACGCCCCAGGGCCCCGCATACCTGAAATAGAGCAAAGCTCCTTTGCAAAAAGCTGCCTGGAACAAACCCCTCAGGGACACTGGACTGAATGGACTCGTGGGGAATTGGCAGGGACCACTGGGGAGGAACCAACCATTATTCCGAGTGTTTCCCAGAGAAGGGCTGTTACCTTGGGAGCGTCACAACGAACAGAACAAACACGATGCCCATCATTTAGGAGGCGGAGAAAGATGACCACATTCCTTACAGCCCGAAAAACCTTAACCTGGCTTCCAGGGAAGATGCTAGAACAAATCATCAAGCAATCAATGTGCAGTCAGCCAGAAGGGGGCAAGGCCTGGGGAGCTTATGGATACAGCCGCATAAAGAGTAAATCAAGTCGGACCAATTTAATTTCCTTCTATGATAGAGTGACAGGCCATGTAGATAAGGTGCAAGCAATAGATGTAATCGACCTGAGACCTCAGCAAGGCACTTGCTTCTGGCCCACGTGACGGGCGCAGTGACAAGCCAGCTTGCTCTGGTTCGGGCCAGGGGTCGGAAACCCAGCAGCTCATACACAACGTGGCAGGGATGCTCTCCTCTTTGCTCCATCACCGCAATGATTCGACGTTCAGGGCCACGCAGTTTTATTTGATAAACATTTGTTTTGTGCCTCCTGGGTTTGTGCCGTGGCGCTTAATAAGTGTTTGTTGAATGGATGGATGGAGGGAGGGTTATGCCGATGAGCCACGACCTTTGGAGACTGGCACGGGGAAGCTTCACCCCAGTCTACCCCCAACACCGCCCCGGCCAGCCAGCCAGTACTCGGCGGTTTGCTCCTCTCTCCCTTCAAGATGTCAGCCTCAGGTTTTATATCGATATCATAACTGAGCTTGGGCGTGTGGCGTGTGCAGAGTCAAAAGCGGGATCTGTTTGCCCAGTGCTACCATGGTCTCAAGATCGAGAGAGACAGAGATGGATAGAAAGTTCCAGAAGGGAATAAATGGTCTTCAAATTACCCATCTCTATCTGTAGCCTAGATGATAAAATTTTAATAGTACAAGCTCTCCATCCCATCCATCTCATAGCAAATCGGACAGAGTAGAATAAGGCACAAAACATCGCCTCCTGCAATTGTGACACGTGAAACAACTAAAGAGAAGGCTATCGGGTATGACAACTGCCATCAGGGACCCGACTGTGATAAGTGAGACACAAATACCCCTACTTCCACCTCCCTTCCCGGTGAGGAAAAAGGAAAGGGAAGGCTGTGTTGCAAAAAAAAAAAAAGAGTGCTAAAAGACTTCCATCCAAAACTAACTGGCCCCGACCCTAATCCTTCCCATCCTCAAGTTCTGCTCCTTGGGCTGCCATTTTGTTTTTAACTCTTTTAACTATTTCTTCAGTTATTTG
Source organism: Nasua narica (assembly GCA_028533885.1). Classification (NCBI taxonomy): domain Eukaryota; kingdom Metazoa; phylum Chordata; class Mammalia; order Carnivora; family Procyonidae; genus Nasua; species Nasua narica. The sequence goes on from CM052808.1 coordinate 64,215,308, forward strand.
CCTTCAAGTAATATGCTTGTGCTGCACTTCTTGATTTCATAGACTTTTTATATTGTTTGTTGGTTATTATTATTATTAGGACGATTGAGCTCTCCTTCGCCAACCCCTGCCCACACGTCCATCCCTGCCGTATGGCTACCTCATCATTTTTGGTTAATCGGATAGTCAGAGATCACGACTAGCTGCTGCTTACTGCCAGGCCACAGGATGTGCTCTAATTACAGTGCCTTTGGGTGTATCTTGGTCTTAAGGGCTGTCCCCTTTCTTTGTTTCCGACTTTGGTTCTGCTTGGTTTATTTTTCTGTGTACCACCCCTAGTTCTCCCTAAAGTTGCCAACAGAGCTGTAACTCTTCTCCCTGTGTTACTTTCCACTTGGGAAAACAGAACAAGTAATATATGAACTTGGCTTTCCTCCTGAAGACACCATTTCCGGAGCCTCCTACTTCCCACTCCAGCGCAGACGGGCTGTTCCCTAGGCCTGCTGCCCACTTTCATTGTGGGGCCGCTCCTCCCATGACCCCTCACTGCTCTCCTGCCTCCATATTGGTTTGCTTGGGTGGCCATAACAAAGCACCACTGACTGAGGGGCTTAAACAACAGAAATTTATTGCCCCACAGTTTTGGAGGCTGGGTGTCTGACATCAGGACTTTGACAGGGCCGTGCTCCCTTTGAAAGCACTGAGGGAAGATCTTTGCCAGTCTTCTCTCCCAACTTCTGGTAGTTTCTTGGCTTGTGGTGGCACAACTTGAACCTTAACACGGAGTTCTTTTTATAAAGACACCAGTCATGTTGGGGTAGGGGTCCACGCTCATATGAGTTCTGGGGAGACCCGATTCAACTCTTAACGCTCCCTTATTTTAGTCTCCCACATCTCATGTCCCTTTTCTCTTGACTTATTCCCGCACTGGGGAGGATGACATTTCAATAGCTTTCTTCTAATGGATGAATAAAAGGCTATTTCATATCTTGCCTGCCTGAACATACTTTCCCCTAGAATGGGCAAATTTTATCGATAATTTGGTGAGGCAGATAATTCTAAACAGAAAATCACTTTCCTTCAGAATTTTGGTGGTGTTTTCCCATTGCCTTCTGGCTTCTTGAGTGGCTGTTAAGGAGTCTGATGTCATTCTGATGCCTGACACTTCACCTGTGAGCAAGTTTTACCTCCCGAATGCCCTAGGATCTTCTCCTGCACCCAAGTGTTCCGAGACTGGTTTGTTTCATTGTAATGAGCACCTAATTCTCCTTTCCATTTGGAAACTCACATGACTCTGTGGAGACAAGTTTTCTTTTGTGTCTTCAATTATTTCATCTCTTCTAGTTTGGGTTTTCATTCACAATAATTCCTGTTGTTAGGATCTTGGACCTATTAAAATGCTTAATTTTCTGACGATTTTGCTCCTATTTTTCCTTTTATTTGATTTTTTGTTCTTTCTGAAAGATTTCCTTACCTTGCTTTCCAATCCATCTCCTGCTTTAAGAAAATTTTGGTTATTTGATTTTTAAGAGCTCTTTCTAAAATTTCTGAATATTCTTCTTTTTTAAAGTATCGTATACTTTTCTTTTTCTCTGGATGTGATATATTTTTCTTCTTTCCCTGAGACTATTAACTCTGGGTTGTTATTTTTGTAAAGTTTTCTTCTATTCCATCCATCGTCTCTGTTTTCTGAATTCCTTTTCACTATATCTTTGTCTTTCCTATTGGATTCTTTCCCAAAATGACAGGTTCTACATGTTAATTTGCGTCTAAGCTGCTGTAACAGAGTTCTCCCAAGCCCTAGCTTCGATATAGAATTTTATTTTCCTATCACATACTTGTCCAGACATAAGTTGACATCCTCAACATACGGCTTTTGTCTCCAGGTCCAGGTTGGCTGCCTCAACTCCCACCATCTCAGCTGCATCCCACCCAGAGAGCTAGGAGAAAAAAGAAAGAGAGTACCTGCCCATTCCCTTTGAGTGCAGGATCTGGAAATGGCACACCTCACTTCTGATCACACCCTATTGGCCCAGACTTCGTCACATGGTCACATCTTGTTGCAAGTGAGACTTGGAAATATTCTCCTGCTAGCTGGCTGCATAGTCAGCTAAAACTCTGGAGCTTTGGAATTAAAGAGGATAGATATTCGTAAAAAGCTAGCCACAGTCCTCCTACTACTGTATTGCTCAAAAGTTAGCAGCAGGCCATAAAACAGAAATCAGTGCAGATAGTCAAGAAGAAAGAGCTTTAATACAGGGAATGGAGTGCTTTCAAAATCAGTGGAAGGGCTGGAAGCCCGGGCTCTACGATTCTATGCTGAGTTCTCAGCAACTTCAGAAAACGCCATGCCAAGGACGCTACTGCTTTGCTATATTCAGAGAGCCAACAACCAGGAGGCTTTCATGGGATGAGTTCACATTTAAGAACACTTTGCCAATGATGCAATCCAAGGATCAGGAGGCTACCGCACATACAAGAGCCCAGTGGTCTCTCACTTCCCGCAAAGCTGGAGACAGACCCTGGGAGGGCTACTGCAGGACTCCTCCATAACCTATGAACCAGCAGGAAAGCAGCCCACGGCCTCAGGGAGATGACTTCTAGCTCCCTTCCTCTAGCTCCCTCCCAAAATTGTTCAAGTGCTTTTTATTGGTGGAACCAAATCTCTTCTCATATTCTAGCTCCAAGGGGGTTTGAGGAAGGTAGATTTTAGCTTGCCAGGTTCTACAGTCCAGAGAGACCATGTAAAGGAGACAGAGATGAAGCTCAGCGCTGACTCGCCATATCCAAGACTCCTGTGATCCTGGGTTGTTCGTCCATCTTTAAAAGGGTGGCAGAAATCACAGTGGGAATCTTGCCTTTCTATTGGGGAGGTGGGCTCGTCTTTTCTCTGGGCCTTTTAATTTCTGCTCTGAAAAAGCCTTCCAGGGGCACCTGGGTGACTCAGTTGGTGAAGCATCCAACTCTTGATTTTGGCTCAGGTCATGATCTCAGGGTCATGGGACCCAGCCTTGCATCAGGCTCTGTGCTCAGCATGGAGTCTGCTTGTCCCTCTCCCTCTGCTCCTTCCCTTTCACTCATATAAAAAAAAATTTTTTTTTAAAGACAAGAAAGAAAAAGGCTTCAATTTCCAGCCTGGATCGGTAAGCCAGTCATAAGCATCCTGCAGCCGTGGGTGTTAGCAGTTGGGGGGCTCTCTTCGTGAAGTCCTCGAATTAAGAGTCTCGGTTTTTAACCTAAAAAATTCATGTGGATTTTGCAATCAACTCCATAATAAATCTTAGTTTGTTTTAATATGGAAATATTCTCTGCTGAATCTTTAGGGGGAAACGATGCTCCAGAAAGCTATTCTACCCTTAATTTGTATTTTAAAAACCATACCCTGATACATGGCCACAGGTACCCCCCAGAGGTACGTATCCTCTAGTCTGAGAAATACAGGCCTGGATTATTTCTCTCATATTCTAAAATCCTATGACTATTTTTCTCTTCTTAGTAGGTAGGTAAAAATGAAAAACAACAAAAGAAAGGAAGAGAAGCCTGAGAAGGAATGGCCTGCCTCCTGTTTGGGAAATAAATCATAGCAAGACAAAGCTGGAATGGAAAATTCAGAACAGTGATCAATACTTGGAGAAAAGAAACCAAAAGGCCATGTTTTATTGCATGATCCATGCACTGTGTGCAAGAAAGCAGCTAGCTGTGAACACAGGTTTACAGGGCGAGGAGGAGGTAGAGACAAACCCTTTATTCAGTGAAAGGAGCCGGTAAGAGCCTGCTGGAAGTAAATTCAGTGCTTCTGGAAAATGCCATAATCCTGGCTGGGGAAGCTCCCAGCCTGCACTTGTTACTGTATGAGCACCAGACAATAGCAAGTCATGCCTCGTTTCCTTCCAGCCCCCGGACTGGCTGATGGCGGCATGGTACCATGTCTGGGTGTCGGGCTGGACAGAAGCAGGGGGCATATACTGGGTGAAAGACAATGAAAATGGGAACCGAGTGTGGTTAAGTGAAACGAGATAGACATATGGTAACTCCTTGGGTGGGAGAAACAAGGGCAGAAAGCTGAATGAAGATGCTTAGGTGCGTGTAGGGGGAAGACTAGCCTCCCCGTGAGCTCCTCGGATCCTTTCAACTCTGTCTCATACCCCATTTTATAGACGAGGCAATGAAATCCAGGCAAGGTTCACGGCTTTGGTCAATGTTACAAAGACAGTAAATAGTAGACCCCCGATTCAAACCCAGGATTGCGGGATGCCCAGATGAATGATCTTCTAACCACACGCCTACATTTGGAAGGAAGGAGTCAGGAGGCTGGAACACTGTGCGATCTTGGGCATGTTATTTAAATGCTCGGTGCCTTCATTCCTTAGTTTCTTCATCTGCACAAGAGATAATAATAGTATCTGCCTCCCTGGATAGTCCGGGGGATTAAATGAGAAAGTACATGGAAATTACCTAGCACGGGGCATGGTGCAGAGTAAATACTCAAGAAAGGCTAGCTGCTTTTGCTGTGCAAACATCTGGGAACGATAGAAGAAAGGAGCATTCCAGGAAAATATTGAATAGGAGAATTCTGAATGCCATTTCAGGCAAGAGACTGCGCTAATCACATTCATTTCCCGGCCGTCCCCCATTCTGCACGGAATCACAAGAAGCTGCACTTATGAAGCTCCTTTGTCAGCTAGCTTCCGTGTCATTTTGACTCATGGGGGCTTTATCGGTCAGGGTTCTCTGGAGAAACAGAACCAATAAGAGAGAGTGTGTGTGTGCGTGCACAGACATGTACAAAAGCAAAAGATGGATGGACGGATAGATAGATGATAAATAGATAGATAGACAGATACATAGGTGGATGATAGATTTTGGATGATAGATTGATAGATTTATTTCATGCGGTTGTCGGGGCTAGGCTCTCAGGTCTAAAATTCGTAAGGCAAATGGGCAAGGCTCACAACTCACACAGGAGTTGATGCCACAGTCTTAAGGTAGAATTTCTTCTTTAAGAAACCACAGTTTTTGCTCTTAGGGCCTTCAACTGATTGGATGAGGCCCACCCATACTATTGAGGGTAAACTCCCTTACTTAAAGGCAAGTGATTTTAGATGTCAGCCACCACGCCTACAATATATCATCACAGCAACATCTAGATTAGTATTCAATTAAATAACTGAGTAGGATAGCCTAGCCATGTTGACTTATCATTGTCTTTTTGATCCAAAGGACGTGCTTATAGGACCTGCCTCCACCATCAACTCTTAGCAGAGATACTAATGGAGTTTAGGCATGCCTATTCGCCCAGAGGATCCCCCCCTGCACAGCAGCCCAGACTGGTAGAAAATTGGGAAACAGACCCAATTACAGAGTGGGTAGGGGCAGGAAGGAAGGGATAGAAAGGCAGGGAAGAGAAGTTGTTTCTGTGGTGGGGAACCTGCAAGTCAAAGCCTGAAAGAGAAGGTAGACATAGGACCCCCGTGCGACTCATATGCCTACAAAGGACACAGGACATCTGCCGCCCCCACCAGTTTATTCGGGCTAAAGCCTGTCCGGCAGCAAGCACGCACCCCTCCACTCTGTTCCTTTTCCCCCTGGTACCACCTGAGCTCTGCTCCTTCTCGTCACCTCGCAGGCACTGTCCCTCCTCCAGAGTCAAGGAGAGCGGAAGAGGAAGGAGGGACTGAGCCCGTGGGGCGGCCCACCCTCCAGGCCCGTAGCTCCCCATTCCCTAGCAGATCAGCATGCCCTGTGAACCACCAAGCCTAGAGAAGCGATTCCGACGGTTCCAGCAGGTGCCGGGCCCTCGGGGGCTCCCCTACTTCTAGCTGAATGGTGTCTTCCCTTCTCCAGCCTAGCACACGGGCCCCCCCTGTGCAAGCCAGTGACCCCCACCCAAAGCAATGAACACATCACTGTGGCCTTTTCCCTGTCCGCGGTCCTCCACTAACTCCCACCCTCACAAATGGACCCCTTCCCCGAAAAGGCAAAGCCACGTCACCGGAGCTCTGTTTCCTTGTGTGCTTTTTCCTTTCTCCAGCCAGATGCAAAAGCCCTTTGCCTGCTCCCCATTTCCTCCCACCCCATCACCGACCCCGCTGTGGGACACAGTGCGTGACCAACACATAACATCTCATTGCTTCCCGCGTGTCACCTCGGGGAAGGCACTTCCTCTCTGTTCTCTGACAGCGAGATAACCGAATAAGAGACACGATAATATGACTAGGTTAGCCAAAGCTATCAGCCATCTGTACTCCTTTTAATTATCGTAAAAGGAACACATGTTTGTTTTTAGAAAATTTGGAACATAGAGAAAATAATTTCTAAAAGTCACATGCATTCTGGAGTATTTCCTGCCAGTGAAAATACCCACACATTTTCAAGGAAATTGGAATCATAACAGAGACTTAAAAAAAATTGGAACATGAAAATATTTCTTTATTAGGATGCTTATAAGCATAATGTCATTTCTCACCCTTCTTTCCCCTACATTATTTTAGGGGAAAACTTTTCATGTTAAATAGTTTTCGTGTTGTTAAATATCTTTCAAAAATGTAATTTTTCACAGCTGCAAAATATGCCCCCATACGGCTGTGCCTTGCTGTATTGCCCTATTATTGGGCATTCCAGATATTTCCTGTTCCCTGCTGCCTCCAGGCCTGCGTTCCACTACTTAGCCACATGATACATCTACACAAAATATTCGCAGACCATGCCTTACCTCGACCAGCCCCTCTACCAAGCTCCCAAGCGCTCCCTCTTCTTCCTTCTATTCTGTCTTCCAAATGAATAAGAGAATCCTTAGAACTTTCTCGCTCCCACTCACCACCTGCCACTCACCCCCACCATGGTCAGACTCATCCACAATGCTTTAACCAGTCAGCCTTCCAGAAGGTTCCAAGTACCCCAACACGCAGGGCCAATGCGTGTTTCTCAGTCTTCCTTGCCTCTATGGGACCCATGGTCACGCCCTCCTTTCTGAACCACTCCACTCCCCTCCAGGACGGGGCTCTGCCTTGCTCCCATCGTTCTTCCTCTCCTTTGCGGGCACTTCCATTCCCAGCCCCACATGGGGACGCTACCACACGCCTTGTCCTCAACCCTCTTTTCTCCTCTTGACCGGCCTCGCCCATCCCATTGGTGTGTGATAATGAGAGCCCAGTAGGGTGGTGCTGGGAGAGGGGGAATTGCCTACCTGTCCCCGGAGGGGGGGCGGGGGGGGTCACACTCGACCCCTAGTCACCTGTCCTCTGTAAGACGTCTGGTCCGAGGTCTTCTGAGCCTCCTCTTCTGTTTTGGGAGGGCTCACTCTGGACCTCAGCCAAGTTTGCCTTTGTTTATAAAGGCTGAGTTCACCTCTCCCTCCAGGGCCTTTAGGGGGCTGAGGAAAACCAGCTGATGCGAGAGCGAAAAGCCAAAGCCCCGATTTCTAAGAGAAAGTGGCACCTGGGTTCACTCGCCAGCTGTGGGAACTTGGGGCACGGCGAGTTACTTATCTCTTCGTGCCTCAGTTTCCGGACCAGAAAATGGAAGCGAAGTAAAGATTATTTAAGTCATGCAGACAACATGCTAAGAGCAGTACCTCGTGGGCAGTAAGCATTTACTGAATATTAGCTATTATCACCAATGTCCAAATCCTTCTCTCAGGGAGATGAGGAGGGAATAAAAAAAGTATCCTGCCTCCTTCGACATCACGCTGTCTCCACAGTGGTGGGACTTTGGGGTCAGAGAAGGATGCTATGGTCCAAATATATCAAGGAATATGGGGCGGGGAAGGTTTCTTTCCAAGCCTTAAAAATGATCCTGTCTTACACGCGTATTTGGATTGGTAGATACACGGCCCTGCCCCGGTTCATCTCTCAGGCCAGGCTGTGAGACCCTCGTAGGCCAGAACTCTGCTGTGCTGATCTCTGAATCTCCATGGCAAACTGTATACAACAGGTACTCAATTAATGCGACAGATGGAGGAAGCTAAGGAAGTTATTTGAAGAGGGAAAAGTAGAGTCGAAGAAGCCGAGGCTGGTGAAGTCATCACCATTTGCAATTCCGGACCAAGCTGGCAAGTTCGCTTCCTGACGCCGCTGTAGCTACAGCTGCTGGGACAGAGGAGGACGGAGAGCCGTGCGTCCTCAAACATCAGGCACATTTCCTCACTGCTGATTAGGAAGGAAGTGGGGGAGAAAAAGAAAAAGAGAACTTTTTAATGGACATGATCTTAAGATGTTGCAAAATGAACACCAGTGGCTATTACGAAATTAAGAGCAGGATTCACGTGATGCCCCAGGACTTACCAGGCAGTGAGTCGCTGGACAGTGATCATCAGAATGTTCCCGCAACCGATGGGAGGGGGTCTGGGAAAACTGCGTCCTGACTCAGGATCAGCGAAGCGGGAGAGGTGATGATAGACCTTGTTGCAGGCATCAAGTCAGCGCGGGTCATCTCAGGGCCTTCGGGCCTGCCTCTGCGGGTCCCTCTCGCCCTCTGGCAGTGCTCCATCCCTCTGGCCCACTGGGGCCCTGGTGTTGAGCTCCCTGTATGGGGCTTCAGCTGGACAGTTAACTGTACCCCAGATCGCTCCTCAGCCTCCCCCACGGTTCCTCAGCAATCTGGCCCTGGAATATATTGCTAGTGTAGTGGGTCAAAGGGTTGCTCCCCCACCCTCAAGTTCATGCTCACCCAGAACCTCAGAATGTGACCTTATTTGGAAATAGAGTCTTAGCAGATGTAATGAGGTAAGGAGCTCAGGAAAAAAAAATCATCCTGGATTTAGGGTAGACCCTAAATCCTACCACTGGTATCCTGATTAGAAGAGGACAAGACACACATGGAGACACACAGAAGAAGCCATGTGGAGACAGAGGAGGGAGGCAGAGATTGGAGCGATGCTCTCACAACCCAAGGACTGCTGGGGGCCGCCAGAGCTGGGAGAGGCAAGGAAGGATTCTTTCCTCCGGCCTTCAGAGGGAGCCCAGTGCTGCTGAGACTTTGGTTTCAGACTTAGAGCCTCTAGAGCTGGAGAGAATAACTTTCTGTTGTACCCAGACATGCAGTTGGTGGTGATTTTTTATGGCCGCCCTAGGAAGCTAATATAGCCAGTGAGATCCCGGTGACTGAAAATGGGTATCTGTTACCTTCAGAGCATTTTCACTTTAAACCTAATTAACAGGAGGACTGATGCCTTAAACTCAAAGGAATTAATCTCAGCTGGTGAGGTTTCAGCAGTATGGTGACCCAGTGGGGTTCGTAGGTAGGGGTCCTTTCCAAGTTCATCCTAAATCACTCCACAAAGGTAACCAATGCTCCTGTCTGTGTGGCTCAGGCCAGTGGGCATGAGTCCCTTAGAGGATGGTTAAGGATTTAATGGGTGCTAATATTCCGGTTTCCCAAGTCATTGACTCATGTTGGCCTCAGATGAAAATTTAATTTCAAAGTGGAACAATTAAGGTAGTATGTAGAAATTGTGCTAAATACAGTTGGAAAAATACGGAATGATATTAGGCAAGAAATTTATTTTTCACTCTGTAAATATCGACTGATCTATTTTCAAAGCACTGCATTGAGAGGTAAGATAGAGGACAAATGTGATCTAATGTCGAGGGTTAGAGCCCTACCTAAGAAGTAGTCTACAAAAAAGGAAGGAAGGAAGGAAGGAAGAGAGGGAGGGAGGGAAAAAGAGGAAGAAAAAGAAAAGGGAAAAGAAAAGAAATTAGCCTTGACTCTGATCAAACCTTTAGGTCTAACCACAAATCACATTAATTGTAGAAAAGAGAGGACCATGTTGAAGGACCCGGAGGGGATGCAATCAGCAATTTTTCTTAAACTTGAGCTGCATGTAAATCATCTGGAGAGCTTTTGGGGGCTGCACAATTCTAATTCTCTCGGTTTGGGGTGGGACCTGAGATTTTGCGTTTCTAACAAGCTCCCATTCAACTAAAACCAAGATCTGAGAACCACAGCTCTAGAATATCATTTTTTTCTATTATAACAACCACCAAAATTACAAGAAAACTGGGTAATGAGGACTTGGGGATTCCTTATGCTATACTCTCTATATTTGCATATATTTGAATTTTTGCATAATAAAAGGTTACAAATAAAGAAAGCAAGCGTACGGTCATCTTTAAATTCATCTAACATGTATGCAAGGCCCACCGTGTGCAGCATTTTCACATATATTTCATGTAACCCTCACAAACAAGTAGTCCTTTTTTTTTTTTAAAGATTTTATTTATTTATTTATTAGGAAAGAGAGAGAGTGAGAGAGAGCATGAGAAGGGAGAAGGTCAGAGTGAGAAGCGGACTCCCCATGGAGCTGGGAGCCCGATGTGGGACTCGATCTCGGGACTCCGGGATCATGACCTGAGCCAAAGGCAGTCGCCCAACCAACTGCGCCACCCAGGCGCCCCAAGTAGGCCCTTTTTATGGAGCTTCAGCTGACTGGTGCTGGCAGTAAGTGGTAGGGTCAGGAACTCACATTCAGTCCTTTTGACTCTGAGTACAGCTCTCATTCTTCTCTTTCAGGGCTCATCACACCGAAGAAGACAAAGGAATCACCGTGAGAGGTTATTTAAAATACAGATTCCAGGCCTCGGACCAAAGTGTCTCTGAACCAGAAGATTTGGGGTGAGTCTCAGAAATTTGTATTTTTAATAAGTCCTACAGGTGACTCAAATGTACACCTTGAGAAACAGGGCCTTGGAGGGCTGAGACAACCGGCGTGAAGAACGATAGAATCTCCAGCTCCCCCAGAAAGACATCTGGGTGTAGAGGCCCCCAAGAGAGGATTCTACCAATCCCTGCTTCCTTCTGTAGCCATTGGGGTGATGAATCTGACTTTGGCCTGGTTTCTAGGTCCTTCCATAGTGACTAAATGATAAGGCTGTGCTAAGGTAGAAGGATGGGGTTAGAGTCACCTGGAACACTCCCATCAAGGGTATGGAGCAGAAAGGCACATCTAAACCATGAACAAGCTCTGAGCACTATATTTCTCTTAAAGGAGCAGCTTCCCAAGGCTGTAAATATCAGCTGTTTTTCTTCTTTGCCATACAAAGGAATGAGTTCTTTGGGATTCTAATCTTGTCTGTTGAGGTCTGCCAAAGCCTTTAATGAACATTCTGGAGCTCTCTGTCTTCTCTTGGAAATGCTAATAGAGCAGCTGGTGGAGTGAATGTTGGGGGGGGGGATATCATGAAGTTCCTTTTAGAACTTAGGGAGGCAAAGTTGACGCCCCATCTGATACCCCATCCCCAATTGAAGAACGCTCTTGGGACCAGTCTCATTTTTGCTAATGAGTGGGATTTAGGAAGCAGATTATACCTTCTATTTCCTCAGCTACATATTTGAGTCATCTGGGAGAAATGGACAAAACTCTGACCCCCTAAGCCCCCCTTTGGATCATCATGTCAGAATAGCTACAAGTGGAACCCAGGGGTCCATATATTTTAGAACTTCCCAGATGATTCCTGCGCAGCCAAGATTGAGAACCACTCCTAGTCATTTCACCATTGCCTCTCCCTTTGAGACCTGGCTTCCTGACACGTGGTACTTGAGCTCCTTGGTGACAAGGACCAGATATCTTCTCCTGTATGCTATTCAGTAACAAGAACCACTGGGCACAGAGGCTGTCCTCAAAAAATATTTCATTTGTTCAAGAAATATTCACTGGACCTACTGTGTGCCCAGACCTACTGGACCTACGGTGTGCCCAGATGTGGAGACAATGAAATCACTCATAATACGCAGCTGTGGTTGTACAGAAACTGGCCGTGTGTTTGGTGAAACGACAGATGCCAACACAGAAGTTAAAATAGCGACGAAAGAATTGAACCGCAATTCAAGATATTTTGCTGCAGTCACTCATCACGTGTGTACCTACTGAGGAGTTTCAGAAGAGAAAGCATTTGTTGGAGTGATCCCAGGAGGTCTTCCCTATAAGGCAGGTCTTGTGGATTTGGGAGATTGGGTGGTGGAAAGAGAGAAGGGGAGAGAGAAGACCTGGGGATGTGACTTTTCCAGATTGGTGGAGATGCCCACATTTGAGCCTCCATCCGAACTCTGTGGAGTCAAGTCCCTCACTTCCAGAACACGCAACATTTTGGTATCTCATTTTTGCTTTCTGATGGAGAATCCAGATTGATATATTGGAAAGAAGACCATACCATGAGTTAAGAAACCAAATAAGGACTAGCAAGTCTCAACTTTTCTAGTCCTCTGTCTCTGTGAAATGAAGGGCAGATCCTAAGAGAATTTTAATACCTTTTTTCCACCTGAATATTAAAATTCATGTCCCAGGACCAAGAGACTCAAACTCTGTTTTTAAAACAAACCTTCCTAAGGTACAATTTACATACAGCAAAATGCACCTATTTTGAGTGTACATTTTCATGAGTTTTCACAAATTTATATACACATGGGATCTCCACCATTATCAAGAGAAGGGACATTCCTGTCACCCCCAAAAGTTCCTCAAGCCCCTTCCCTCTTCTCCAGCCCCAGGTAACTACTGATCTATTTTGGAGCACTGTAAATTGTATTCATTCCCCCAGAGATTCATAAATGTAGTCACAGAGTCTTTCATGTCTGGGTTCTTTCATTTAGCACAATGTTTTGAAATTCCTCCGTCAGTATACATCAGGAGTTCATTCCTTTTTTTTTTTAACACCGAACAGTATTCCATTGAATGGATATATCACACTTGTTTCTACACTCATCTATTAATGGAAATTTGGGCTGCCCCCCATTTCTGGCTGCTTTAAATAACACTGCTATGAACTTTCATGTATAAGCCTATGTGTGAACATGTTCTCTTGGGCTAATACCTAAAAATGGGATTGTTTGGGGCGCCTGGGAGGCGGAGTGGGTTGAATGACTGACTCTTGGTTTCGGCTCAGGTCATGGTCTCAGGGTCGTGGGACTGAGCCCCACGTGGGCTCTTTGCTCAGTGCAGTCCCTCCTCCATGTTCACGCACGCTCTCTCTCTCTCTCAAATAACCAAATCTTCCTTTTTAAAAAAATAGAATTGTTTGCACAGCAAGTATACACTTTATAAGAAATTGCAAAACTTTTCCAAAGTGATTGTACCATTTTACATCCCTACCATGAAGAATTGGGTGCTCCATTTGCTCTATGTTGCGGGAAACCCTTGGTACTGTCGGTCTTTCTTGTTTAGCCGCGCGGGCTCTGCTTTGATCTTAGATTTTAGGTCATGCCCCCGCAGCAAGGGAGGGAAGGACCCTTACAGCATTTCGGTGGGACTCCTATATGATGCTGCTTGGCCCTAGAATTGGTTCAGCTTTGTAAATATACGCGTGCTAATATTTTTTAGGTCCAAGATACGCTGGTCAGTTTTACCGGAAGTTAATGTGAGGGTGAGCCTGATGAATTGACTCAGTCTTTATCATCCAGAGCAGAGAAAGCCCTCAGTTCCTCTGCGGTCTGATTTCACAAGCCGGGCTCTCCAACCAGTGCCTCCCCGGGTGCTCCTACAGGGCTCCCGACACATTTTTAATGAGGAGAGGCTGCGTTTGGGTCCCCAGATGCTTTTCTTCCCACTTGCGCCAACCCCTTCATTTTATGACATGTTTTAATGAGGGAGGATGAAGACAGAAAATGAGTGCCAGATGTATCTGAAATGGAACTGAACAATAATTACATTCTGCAGTGAAATTACAGAACTGCGCCCCTCGATATGCTTGGAAAAGAGCTGGCAGGAGAGAAATGTGTTTTTTTTTTAAATATTTTATTTATTTATTTGACACAGAGAGAGAGAGAGATCACAAGTAGGCAGAGAGGCAGACGGGGGAGGGGGGGGAAGCAGGCTCCCCACTGAGCAGAGAGCCCGATGCGGGGCTTGATCCCAGGACCCTGAGATCATGACCTGAGCCGAAGGCAGAGGCTTTAACCCACTGAGACACCCAGGCGCCCCAAGAAATTTGTGTTCTTGAAAACACAGCTCCAGGAGCGCATTTTGAAGTTCTAGCATAAAAAAAGATCTAATCCCACCACCACCACCACGGAAAGCCTAAGTGTAACATACCCCTTCCACTGGGGGAAGGAAAAATATGAATTGAGCCTCAGGGAAGTGTGCTGCGGGTCAGCCCCACGTCCAGCGGACCCCGCCCATACCGAATTCCAACACAGTGAAAGGAGGGTGGTGCGGTGCATCCGACCTCCCCAACCTTGGGGGGACTCGAGTGGGGGAAGGTTGGTCAGACCCTGGGTCAGGCCCCAGCTTGTCTGAGACTGAAGGCAAAGGGCCAGAGCCAATCTCAGCCCTCTCTGCTCTCAGAGAGTGGCCTCCAGGGGGCACAGTTCTGTGACATGTCCCAGGGAGACCCCCTCACCCCTCTGGGAGCTGTCGCTCCCCCACCCCTCTATGTGCGGGCAGCAGAGGCCAGCTTGCTGTAAGGGCCTAGAGAGCCCAGCCATTCACAGCCCGTCCCAAATTGCTAACAGTAGCCCTTTTTCTTTCATTTCTTTATTTACCACTGCCACCCACCCCAATACGGTGAGCTAGCCTACAGAAAAAAACGCATTTAAAATACAAATTTAAACACCAGATCTAGGGAAAACCATTTCGTGATGGGCAGCCAAGAGTGAATACCTGCCGTGGTCATAATTATGGGTCTGAAATTTACTACCCTTCGCTGAGGTTCCATTCGTATTTTCTCTTTTGAAAAAAAGAAAAGAAAAGAAAAGGAACGATTCTCAGCCTTAATATGTGGTTGTGGTATTGTATTATAATTCTGCAAGAGGCTCCTATTACGGAGTCTGGGTTAAAAGTACCAGGGATCTCCCTGTGATATTTCTTACAAGTGCATTTGAATCTTCTCTCTCACTCAGCCTTTTGTTCTATGCAGTTCCCGGCCACGTGGGATGGGACCCTCCTGCACCCGCACCGGCACTGGGGGAGGGCGATCTGCTCTACTCTGTCTACTAACTCAGATGTTAATCTCATCCCCAAACACCCTGACCTATATATCCAGAATCTGTTTAACCAAATGGCTGGGCGCCCATTCAACGAACCTCACAACCTCCAGTAAAGTGACTTCACCTGTCTGGGCTAGTCTCGCCATCTTTAAAATGGGCACGATGGGAGCAGCACCCTCCTCCCCCAGCTGGGGAGAAGTTCAGGAGAGACAGAGCATCCTTAGTGGCACTCTTGGGATCTAGGAAGTGCCCTCGCTCTCCGGGAGGGCACGAGTAGAACAGGAGCAGGGAGAAACCAGACCAGAGCTCCCGAGCCAAGCTCCTCTCCCTTGACCATCCCTCCACCCTTGACTCCAGTGCCCCCTTCTCTCTTTATTCCTCTTTCTCTTTGTAGCCGCTCTGACACCTGCGTTTGAAAAGGGTCTGATTCCTCGGAGCGGCACTGGGTGAGAACCTAACCGTCCCGCTCAGGATTTCTGATCCAGACCCAGGCGCAGAGAGGGCCGGGTGGGCCATGGGGACTTTATCGTCTGCCGCTCTGACACGGGATGGGGGCCATCGAGGGGCTGCCTCCCGCCACCGCCCCAGAACTGCTATTGGCAGAACACAAGGTCACCCCCGCCCCATGCCAGCCCGGCTCCTGGCGCTGCCCTGCTTCTCCGTGGAGGGAGCTAAGCGGTGACATTACCCTCCGCGGATTACGCCTTATAGTGCAAGCGTCAGGGGCCGGGGTAGGCGGCGGAAGTGGTTTATGTAAAAGAAGTCCCCCTTTACACACAAATATCTAAAAACTATTAATTTTGGGGCAGCAGCAAGGAAGAAATACATGAAAGGAAAATTGATTTCTATTTAAATGGTATGTTTTCATCGCCCTTCTTCAGAGCCTAAGCATTCATCTTTGAGTACCTGTGCTAATTGATTTCAAATGCAATTCAACGCAATCGCTGTAGAATAATAAATCTCAGGGCAAAGAGGCTAAAGGGGGAACTGGAGCGGAACAGGAGTGGGATGCAACCCATGACATTTAAAAGGTGTGTCTTGGTCATCCTGGGGCCAGCCGGGGAACGGCGCCCTGATGGGAGACGGGATCGGGACTGGCAGCAGCCCCGGCTCATTGTGTATGCCATGGTTAATCCCTTGAACTTGAAATCGTTCTCATCCGGGGAATGTCAATTTCTGGGCCACTACCGGGGAATCAAGTAGCTGTCCCAGTCCCCAGGGGTGCACTGGCCCTCTTCTGGAAGAAGAGAACACCCTTGGGGCTACTCTTCCATTCTTTCGGCAGCGCCCGTTGCCTTCTTTCCCATGGGCTCCTACAGGTCTGGTCCTCCTGGCAAGCCGCTGTCACACGACCCTCTTCTTCCTAGACTTGTGCCCACTCCTCCCCAAGGGCTGTCACTTTGGGAGGCAAGCAGCTGATCTGGTTCCTGGAAGGCACCACCGAGCCTAGCTAGAGACCCAGAAGCCGACCACAGATGGAGGCAGGAACCTCAAGTGCCACAGGTCCGGGTCCCAAAGGGCAAGTGGCAGAACTACCCCCCAGCAGGACTGAACTCTCTCCAAGGGCTTTTCTCCAAATGATTGAGATCAAGGAGTTTATTTCTGAGAATGGACAGCCCTCCTCGGGATAGAGCTACGTAAGCCAGAAGCAACGTCTATATACAATCAAAATACAGAGCCATTTCAGTCAGTCTGGGCACAAAGGCAATTAATCCGAATTTCCAATGCAGAGACAAATTATCCCAAGACAGATTAAATTATTCATGGACTTAATGGCTTCTTTTTTGTATTGATATCACTTCAGTCTTGGGTGATAAGTATTTCAGTGGCTATATGAGTACATTTCCATTTAAAATAGCTGCGTCTGCTACATGCAGCATGAAATGAGTGGAGTCCTCAGGCCTCACATCTCTCCCCGTCACCTTCATATGCATTCACTCATTCATTCATTCACAGTCTCTACCGTCACCTAGCTCACCGTGGGAGAAGACAGACATTAAACAGATGAACGTTTCTCCCTGCGTTGTGGGTCTACGATAAGGGGGATTCAAAGCAAAAAGCCCCAGTGATCAGAGAGGCTGAGCCAAGCTGTTCTTCTCCCCCCAGGTTGCCCATCTCCCACCTGCCAACCTCCCACGGGCCCTACTGATCTCCGACATGACGTGATGTCAAATCACATGTCGTGATATCTTCCAGCGTGATGCTGACAAAGCCAAGAGGAGGCCCCTTGGGCTCATGCTGGGAGTTCCTTCTCCCACGCCCCCTGCCCACTGGCGCCAGTTCCAAAATTACAGCCACAGCTGGCGGGATGCAGTGGCAGCAAAGACGCCCCATGGAGGGAGGGCCCATGGGTCTCCCCTCTGAGCCATTTAATAGTCAGGGAGGTGGAGAAAGGGCAGGGAGAAGCCACTGTCTAACCGGCTTCCGAGGCCAGGGACAGCTCTAAGTAAATCTGCCTCTCTCCCTGCTAGCCGTGCCTTGGTGACAACCCCCCGACTCTGTAGCCCCAACACAGAGGGACAAGTGGTGAGAAGTAATTTGGAACAGGAAAGACGAGGCATTAGCAAGGCCACTTAGAATACCCACTAGGTGACTAAGGGGACTAGGCTGGTGTCCTGTATGTGGCTCTCTCTCCGAAAGCAGCGAGCCAGGCTGACACAGGCTGGGCAGGAAGGCACGAGGATGCATCTTTGCCTCTCGAGAACTAACAGGAACACTGGGAATGTCTGTCAGGCGTTCCTCTGTGCTGGGCAAAGTACAGCCTTTTGTCATGAAGACAATCGGGCTTTGCCTGCTGAGAGCCAGCCTTGTTCCCTCATTCTTCTGCTCCGGGTTCGGAGCTCGGAGGGTCTGTCTCAGGTGTCCCCAGGCCAGAAGTCGATCACGCTAGTCCGCTGGTGGGAAAGCCCTCCACCTTGGTACTGGCATCCCAGAATACACTGACGCGGAGGGGAAGTCTGGGGAGTTCTTCCCGATCAACCGAGGGCAGGGAGCAGCCACGGTCAAATGTCACTGAGTTCAACAGAGACAGTGCCTGATCACCACCCAGGGCTACTCAGCGGAAGCGGCGTCTGTGAGGGGCCAGGACTGGCCCTCATGTCGTGAAGGAGTGGATTTGGACCTTGTCCTTCGGGCCCCCAGTTCCTGAGTCTGAGCACGGTGTCCTCCTTGCTCCTCCTGGTCCTTGCTGGGCTGCTGGCGTCCCCCCGCCCCTGCCCCTGGCTTCTTCCCAGCACACCCCCCTAGAGTCCGGTGTCACATCTCTCGCTTGTCCCACACCCAGAATCCATCCAGCGGGACATCAGCATTTTAAATGCATCCAAGTTTTGAGCTGAAGGGAGGGAGTTCTAACCAAGGTGGGCGGCCATTCGTGGAACCCGAGCCTTCTGGCACTGGTGGACCCACACCACACAGCTGAGCGTGCGTGCAGCTGGCCCGGAGGGTCACGGGGCTTGTTAGGCATTGCTGCAGTTGACATCTGCAGAGTCGCCCACCCCTTGTCCCCAGTGCGCAAGATGGGAGTGACAGCGCCGTCAGCCAGTGGGTATGAAACTCCACTGGCCCCCTGCTCGTGGCCGAAGACCCCACCTCTTCCAGGCGGGACTGCATACTGGCCCCCTTGTCCCCCCGCAAGCCTGCCCTCTCCTGGGCTCAGGCTGTCAGTTCTTCCCCTGCTCTTCCGGGGCTCTAGACCCACCACACTCTGGACCTCCAGGTTTCCTTCAGGTTGTCCCCATCAGAGTCAAGTGTCCCCACCCTGCTAGGAGAGTTCTTTCGGGTGAGAGTAAAAAAACTCAAGGAGCTGGTCTAGGCAACCATTCGTCTTGGAAGGAGATGGTTTCCAGCTTTCAGAGATGGATAACCATCCAGGTGGGTTTTTTTCCCTTCACACAATCATATCTTCATTGTGAGTCATTTCAGTTACCTTGATGGTACTTCCTGGGGATGACAGTAATGAACCCCCGGACCTAGTCCCTGCCTCCGTGCAGCAGCGAGTGCAGAGGACAAAAAGGGGGTGCAGATGGGGAAGCAGAATTTCTCATGCAGTGCCGTGAAAACCTCAGCAAAGGGAGCAGAGGGTGAGGTAGGGCTCCTCAGCTTGATGGAGGTCGGGAGAGGAGATCCGGGAGAAACTACGACAAAGTGAAGCATTAGGGGATGAGTGGGAGTTAGCGGGCAAAACCCACAGGGGAGAAGGGAAGGACAGAAGAGGTCTGCGGGTTGCAGGAAGAACACGTGCAGGGTTGGAGGGAGGAGAGCTGGGAGCGGTAGGGGGAACTGTGACAAGTATAGCAGGACCTGGGACGATGGGGGAAAGGGGCAGAGATAAGGCTGGAGGGATCACAAGGGTGCAAATCACAAGGTCTCTGCACCTCCGACTAAAGGTTTGGACTTCCTTTCTCCTAAGGGCACCGAGAGGACAGGGGGAAGTTTTAGAGAGTGACAGACTCAGAGGAGAGTTGGAGAAAGCTCTTTCTGGCTACAATAAGGAGAGGAGGCAAGCAGAGGGTGCAGCGGGCTGTGGGGAGATGGGGTCAAGGGCAGTTGCCGGGCCCAGGTGAGGGAGGCACCAGGGAGCATCAGCGGGTACTGACACACAAGGGGCAAGGGAGGGGACCGAGCAGGACAGCTGATCGAGAGTCCCGTGCCATTTCTTACAACAGGGGCCCAAGGAGAGGGCATCTAGAGTGAGACAGTCTCCCAGCTGGAAGTCCAGATGCTAGGATACCCACGTGTCCTATGCCATACCAGGATCCACGGGGACACTGATACTGACCCTGAACTCCTTGTCATCAGGTGATGCAGCATGCTGGCCTCCGTGGCCCCAGCTCCTGGCACACAATTGGTGGTAAAAAGTGTTTATTGAATGCATGCATGAAAGCATGAATAAGTGAATATAAGACAAAGTTTCTAACTTCAAAGTTCTTAGAGTCTTATTGCAAGACAAGATTATCCTACATCAAACAATTAAAGAACAGCACAAGATAGAACATAATTAAGTTCTAAATCATCCGGTTCAGGCTGTAAGTGCTGGAGTTTCAGAGAAGAGAAAGATCAATGTGGGCTAGAGGAGTTAAGGATGGCTTAAACATAATTCCCCGACATTACAGTAGCCTGGAAACAGCACTGCCCGTCTTAACACTGAAGAGAGATAAAAGCCAATACATAGAGCCTTATTTACCCGGCGTTGTACAGAGGACCACCTCGATATTGGGGGACTGAATTAATAACACTGGCCTTGGGGGTAAATGCTGTTCAAGTGGATTTTTTCCTGTACGGTTAATATGGGCTTTGACATAATTTATTCTCATTATATTCTTTTTTAAAAATATATTTATTTGAGACCGAGGGAGAAGCAGACTCCCCACTGAGCAAGGAGCCTGATGTGGGGCTCAATCCCAGGATGCTGGGATCCTGACCTGAGCTGAAGGCAGCCACTTAACTGATTGAACCCCCCCCCCCAGGCGCCCCTATATTCTTTTTTTAAGGTTTTTTTTTAATCACGGTGAAATTCATAAAACATAAAATCAGCCAATTAAAAATGTACAGTTCACATTGTTGTGTAACAAGCTCCTCCCTCTATCTAGATCCAAAACATTTGGACCCACCCCAAAAGAGAATCCTATTCACCATATCCTTGAACCAGCAAAGCAATATGGTAGACCTCATGAGCCCCAAAGTCTCACTTGAAGACGAGGATTAAGTCACCTGAATCTGGATCCGGGCAAGACGCCAGTGATTTCCGGGTGTCAGTTCCATGGTTTGTAAAATGGGAGAATTTGATCAGAATGATAACCAGGGTCTCTTCTAGCTTTATAACACTGTAATTCAAAGCACAGTTGTCTTTCACATTTGAAGATGATCAGCATAAAAATAGATTTATTGGTTGGCTATAATGTGCAAAAAAAAAATCACTGAGCATGTGTGTGCGTTTTAAGTGGCAGAGATAGGACGGGGGGGGAGACTAGCTATGCTCTACTGTTTCTCCTTAAAAAGCCAAATTTAAAAACCCGTTTCTAACTTGGGCTTTTACATTTAGCTTATAAATCTCATTATTCTATATGAAAGTCTCACAAATTTTAACAACCACTTTTAGGGACACTTTGATTCATGGTTGATTCCATTTATAAACTTGGTTAATTAAATTCCTTTAAACATTTTAAATGGCAGTTATAAATTTACAATGTTCTATTTCCTTTTTAAGTACCTCATTTGACTGATTTAATAAACAAAAACCTCCCAGCTACTTACATCCTTATAAATCTAATAAATTAAACATATGAGTATGATAAACCTTAAGTTCTCCTAAATGTTTTAACCCTGTATGTTAATTTTATAAGATTTCCATATAAGATCACAAGTCTGATGAATCACTCAGTTCACATTTATCACAAAATTTAACAGTTACTACAGAAGGCAAATTCTCTTAAATATGACAAATGTAAGATACCATATATGCACAGAATTTCCTAATACAAAATGTCAGTGCTGACAGTTTAATTTTTAATTTTAAAACCCCCTTTTTAAAAATACGCTTGCTTGCATTCTAAGAAAATAATGTTATCATCCTAAACAAATTTGGGGGGGTAACTTTCCCAGGCTCCCCCCACCCCCACCCCACCCACTGGCTGCGATTTCTTAAATGACCAGGGGTATTAACCAAAAACTGACCAGATTCTTGTCTGCCACTCTAGCACCCAGACTAAAGTCATGTTTCCGGTCACTACTCACGGTTCACAAAACTCAAGGAATGATACGCTCATGCGATCCTGGTTCTCCTCAGGTTATGATTTAGATAATTTTTAAGTCATGCAATGTCTGTAACCTCTCCTCAGGTAACCGCATACTTGATTGGGTTCAATAATCTATTTGCCACTCCAGTCCATTCTGATTTATTTTTTATTCTTCCTCTCTGTTAGGGCTTTGCAACTTGTATGGATATTACTATAATAACTGATTGAATTCTGCATGTCTCCTATGGCTGTGTCTGACTCGAATTACAACTCCCATTCACGCACATAGACACAACACTCACACACTCCGAGGTATTTTCATGCCCACCTAGGAGCCTAGACAGGTTATCGGCCAACTCTGACTATCCAAGAGAATCATAACTAAACATTTGCTTAGGTGACCTACCAGAGGGATGAATAAGAACATCTGCATAAATTAAATGTGAAGGTGTTTGCGAAAGAAAGAGGAGTCTGACTGAAGATTTGAGAGACATTCCAGACTAGCTCGCGAACCGCAGATCAGTTGCCCACCCCACCCTTATTCCCACTCCACCTGGAAGATCTTTCTCTTTCACTGTAAGACTTTTAAAGACCATGTGAGGGATTCAGAAGTTCGTTTCTCTCTTCTAGACTCATCGCTTAAGCCCCTTGTACTGGCATTATCATAAAGCCTTGGTAATTGCTTGAACATGTTAATTTATCTTGCGACGCCCTGGTTTCATCTGAGTGTATTTAAAGGATTGAAAGTGTAGCAGGGAAGAGCTGGAGAAAAGGGGTTGGTGGGTGAACGCAGAAAGCCTGAGCTCAGAGACGGATGGGTAAGGACCTGCGTTTGCTCCAAGCACTGAAATGGAGCGGCTCACGGCATCATCGAGGATGGTCTGGACTCTTCTCGGCTTCCCCTCCCTCCTCTCGGAGCTCACCTCTCAGCTAGAGCTCCATCGCATGCTCTCCCTCCCTCCCTCCTTTCTGCTCCCTCAATCCAGAGACCAACCTTGTCAGAGAGTGGGAGATCGACAACCCCTCACCGCCCCCCCAATCTTATTACCGTTGCTACAGTCAGAGCCAGGAGTGGTTTGAATGCCTGTATTGATAATCACAGCTGGGACTGCATAAGCAAATAAAGCCAGCAAAGTAAGAGCTAGTGGACAGTCAGAGACCATGGAAAACCCATCGATTGTTACTGTGGCTTCTTTTCGTATAGCAGAATGAGCACGGGAGAGCTGAACTCTGGGTAATTTCTAGCAAACAAGGTGCCATACAGCGTTATTGGTAGGTCCTGAAAATCGCAGTAGAACCCCCAGCTCCCCGTAGAACGTGCTTCGTTAGTGTGGGACAAAGAGCGGCGGCTGGCTGGGACAGCGCTTCCCAGTCTGCCTCAGGGTGGGGGCGGGGGAGGATGGGGGCAGGTGCAGCAGCAGCCCGGGGGGGGGGGGGG
This sequence comes from Nasua narica, assembly GCA_028533885.1. NCBI lineage: Eukaryota > Metazoa > Chordata > Mammalia > Carnivora > Procyonidae > Nasua > Nasua narica. Next base: position 64,238,378 of record CM052808.1, read on the forward strand.
GGGGCGCGGGGGAGGCTGTGCTGACCAGTCCCTGCATCAGAGAAGACAGAGGAGAGCCACCCTCCTTCTTGTGTCCGGTCTGCCATTGGTGAGGTCGAGGATGTCACTGCCTTGGCACTCACTAGCTGTGACCTCCAGCAGTCACTCATCCGAGGGCTTCGTTCTTCCCTCACAGGGTTCTCGTGAGGACTAGTGATGAAGAAGCTGACAGAAGTGTCCACAGTGTCCCGGGATCCATGGAAGGGACCAAAGAGGAAGCCCTACTGCCCGAGTCCTCAGAGGGAAGACAGCCTGCCCGGTCATCCGCCCATTGGCCCTCAGAGTCCACGGCCTCAACGTGTCACCCTCAAGAGGCCTTGCGTGTTACAAGAAGATGCCTAGAAGTTCTCAAGAACAGAGAGCCCCCTACACTTTTTTTTTAAAGAAAAACAAGGGAGCAATACTTGATCTATATGCATAACACACCCTGATGAAGCGTCAGGCCCCGAGATATTTTGGTAAGATATTTGGTGGCAGGAAGTCTTGTAGTTTTCTTAGATCACAGTCAAAAAGATAATGAGTCTGGGGTGCCGAGATGGCTCAGTCTTTTAAGCGGCCGACCCTTGGTCGACTCTTCAGCTCAAGTCATGCCCTCGGGGTCCTGGGATCGAGCCCCGTGTTGGGCTCTGCGCTCAGTGGGGAGTCTGCCTGAGATGCCCTCTCTCCCTTTCCCCTCCCCCCATGCTCTCTCTCCAAATAAAGCTTTAAAAAGATTAGGTCATGACTCTTCCACAGAAAGCTAAACCAGGGCTGAAGTCTTCTTATTTCCAAACAGAATCCAAGCAATCCCTGAGCACTGAGCAAGGGAAGCCAGCCTCAACGGGAGGGCAAATCTACCCCTGCTGCAGCTTTCCCACTGCATTTGAGGCATCTGCATGCGAAACGGGGTCAGAAAGGACTGGAAGTGGAAAAGTACCCAGGAGCGATTCTCCTGACAGACTGTGTGCTGGCTGCTTCCCCCGCAGCCCGCTCGCCGGTGGGCGCAGGTGGGAGCAGGAGGGAGAGGTTTGTTCCAAACGCCCCCTCTCTGCCAGGCAAGTCGGGAGAACACGAATAGACAGCACGTGCCTTGAACAGCAAGGAAGGGGAACAACAAACCTACTTTTGCCTGAGGTCCCATGTTCTCCGGGTGGACGATTTCCTAGAAAATCAAGCCTGCTTGTTTGGCTGCCCTGGAAAAGAAGGGAGCCCGGAGAAGTGGGCAGAGGCCACTTGGTGGCCTTCGGTCGCTTGACGGTAACCAAGGTCAGTCCCACACGGAGGGTATCGAGTGGGTCTCGTCACATTTGTGGCAGGACACGTGGGGAAGGGGCCGGTACTGGTTGATCAGGGTTCAGCCACCCTGACGGGCAGGAAAGTGCGTCCAGAAAATGACACCGCCCACACAGCCAACCTGTGGGGCTGGAACTAGGAAGACGACCGTGTCTCCCCTCAGAGCCTGGGGGTCACTCTAAGGCCTTTCGCGTTTTCGCCTGGTTTGAACTTAAATGTTTTCTTTAACATATTAGTTTATGAGGGTTTCATTGATTATCATAAGATAAATGATGTCACTTTGAAAAACATTTTCTCTCTTTCATCATTTTAAATAAAGGCGACAGTATATCAAATGGCAAAAACTCTCCTTAGGTTTGGGTTCTTTCTGAGCCCATATATTTTGCAAAATAGATTTTTCAACTCACTGGGAAGAGACCCAGAATGGGAAAGAAAAATGTAAGGGTTCCCTCTGCTCTTCTTGCCAATTTCCTTGAAATTGAAAATCCATCTTGCCTGGCCTGATGCGGGCTAATTGCCAAATTGGGTTGCTGCCTCCTCACTCTCCTACTTATTTAGCTTCTTGGATGGTCTCCAGAGCTGGCTCCAAAAGGGCCACGGAGGGGTTGAAATGTGCTTTTTCCTGGGCGAGTCAGGGAAGCCCAAGGGCTCTGCCGGTCAGACGTAAGGCAGCCCTGTGCTCCCAGCAACACATCCCCCTCCCTGCCCTCAGGCCCCCCGGACAGGGCTGTTCTCACTGGGGGTCCGGATGACCAGCTGTCCACTGCGCTCTCACACACACCCTTCCCCGGTCGCACCCTGAGGTGCACGGCCAAAGCTCGGCCTGCTGGGCGAGGGAGGGGCCCAAGGCAACCTATCCTTAAGTGTCTTGAAGTATCGTTTCTTATTTGAGTCATTTCCTAAATGCCTGTTAGCTATTTTGAGGACAAGTTTTGGGGAGAATGGCTCATATTCTGATTATGTAAAAGTCCCTTAAAGGCAAAGACTTGAGCTCATGTGAGCTTTCCGTAGCCAACCCTCGGGACGGGTCATGGCTCCACGAGGCAGCTTGGTTCAGTGGGAGCCGGTGCCCCGAACGTGGGCTCAGAAAACTCGGCCGTGGAGCAGGTCAGCCCCAGACCTGCCGCTAACTTACTGGGTAAGTGACTCGTGCTTCTCACTCCGCAGGCGCTGTGGCGGGGACCCAGTGAAACCAGGATCTTTTGGCCACAGAAGACGTTAGAGAACAGCTCCTGAAGAAACTGGACTTGGGGGGGTGAGTGAGCAGCAAGCAGCCCCTAGCGGTCTTAGGGGCCCAGGAAAAGACCCCAGGTGGGGATCCCCAGCTTCTTCCAAGTGCGGGACTCATAGTCACAGGGAAGGTGTGAACGCTCAGGACAGTCTGAAATGGAAGCTCTGGAAACATCACGTTCGTGGTGTCGTTTCCCTGTTCAGAAGCTGCCCACGGTCCCCCAAGTGTTCCAGACCCTCAGGTTCAGCGCTGCAGACCGGCTCACCCAGGCTTCTCTCCTCCTGCACGAACCTTCTTTTCCATTCAGACTGGTCTCCTCACTGTCACCAGAAGACAGCTCCCGTTTCCCCGAGTTAAGGTATAACTTTTTCTGAGTTATTAGCTTGTTTCTGCAAGTAGGCTGGGAAGTCCTCAGGGTCGGGGGGCGGCAGGAACCGTGTCTAATTCATCGTTATATCCTCTGGCAGACAGTCGGTGTTCAGTCAATGTGCACGGAGCGATCTGTATGAAAATCCTTCGTTCGCACCCAAAAGCAGAGAGAGCAGAAGACGGTCTCACTCAGTGACCTAGTTGGGATCGCTCGTGTGCTGTGATTACAGGCCCAGAAAATAGCCCTTGTTCCTCGAGCCACCTCACCTCCCCAGTGCCTCCAATGCCTCGAATGCCTTACGAGTAACACAGTGTGTTTTACAGAGCTGGAAAGGTAAAGTTCAGCGGCCAGTCTTGTTTCTCTCTCCCTCTCTCCCCCTTTCATCTCCTCCAACATAGTTGTTCAGTCACAATTTGATGTAGCTGAGTAATAACCGATAGCATTTATCGAGTGCTTGTTGTATGCTTAGCCCAGTGGCCACCACTTCTCACGTGTTATTTCATGTAATCCCGACACCAATCCCTTGAGGTGGGTTCTATCTCGCACTTGAAGGGCACTGAAAATTGCAGTGAGGTTGTTGCCTGGCATCGCACGGGGAGCGGATGCATGACTGACACCCCCCATCTTCTTCTAAGGGCCATTGTTTTAAAACTACTGTGAACTGTAAGGTTGAATCTTCCCCTTGGCTGGGGAGGGGGCAATCCAGACAGCTCGGACCCGCACTGTCTTTGGCTTCATATACAGCCCAGCAGCCGGGACGCAACACTTCATTGCCGTTATCCCAGACAAGACAGAACCTTCAAAGCCGCCCCACTGACGCTCAGAAACAGGCCACTGGATTCATTCGGGGGCGCAGTGTATCCTTACGCATGCCACACTGTAACGTGTGGCGAGTGACACGATCGGGTGGTATTATAGAAAACACACTAGTGACCAACAAAACATACAGAACATTCATTCCCTCACCCATCCATACCGCAAGTGTTTATGGCATGTCTACTATATTCCAGGCACTGTGCTACAGTGGGGTGGGGGGTAGAAATAATCAATACTCAGCGTCGAGGGGCCCACTACCTAGTGAGAAAACAGATAGGCAGACACACGGTTACAGAGCCCCAACGAGGAGTGAGCGATGTCTGCAGGAGGCTGGAGGAGGGGAACCAACAGTGCCTGCGGAGGTGAGGGCAGGCTCTCCTGCTGCCCCAGGGTCCCGTTCTCTCTTCTCACAGATTTTTAGGCACATTCACATCTGACACCTGCGCCTCTTCCCACGTCTCCGCCTTCTTCTATAACACTGGCAGATTCTCCAGAGGAGAAGGGAAATTTGACTGACAGCTCAGCTTAGAAGCTCTGGGAGCTGCCACAGAGACACAATAGCAGTTCTGAGTCTTCTGGAGAGGCCATAAGTTGTGGGAGGGAGAAACGAAGGTAGGAGGAAAGAGAGCGGGGGCTGGAGAGAAAATTAAAAATCACCTACCTGGGAGCACCTCAAACCTTCTCTCTCTCTCTCTCTTTCTCTGAATCTCTGGAATGTGTACTCCCTGGCCACCACTGGAAACAAACCAAAAAACATAATGCATTAAAATATGTATGTGTGTATATATATACACACACATACATACACACACACACACACAAACAATGAATCTTGTAACACTGAAAAATAAAATAAAAGTATTTGGGGGAAAAAAAGAAAAGGCAACTGCTAAAAACAAAACAAAACAAATATATATGTACACATATACACACACATACATATGAACATACACATATCGGAGCTTCCCATTTTCCTACTAAACTCAGTGCCCTTTATCCTGTCCTCTCTATGCACTCCCCCAAATAATCAAAATCCCATTTGGAGGTGGTATGGGGTCTAATCTGGCTTTGAGCCATCTAGAACCCATCGACAATCTTGCCTAGTCTCTTGCCTAAGAAGCCATTATGGGAGAACTTAATTCAGCACAGCCAAGCTTGTGATGATGGAGGACAAAATGAATCAATCAAATCATTCATATATATTTGATGAACAAGAACCTTGAATGAATGAGTAAGTGAAACTTTACTGAGCCCCTCCTATATACCAGGGCCTGTGCCAGGAATGTTTAAGAGTATTCCTCACTGTAATCCTCATACCAACTTTACGAGGTAAGGATTATTATCTTCATTTTGGATGGCAAAGATTCTGAGAGTCAGACTGGATAAGTTGTGTGTTTTTTTTTTTTTTTCCCAAGAGAACATAAAAATGCTAGAAAGTGACCAAATTGGAATTTAGTGCATTCTGCATTGTTTCACAACTGAATCTGAAATCGTGTGCTCTGAGGGATGGTAGGCACATGGGAGAAGTGTAAAAAATTCCCATGTGCTCATGCTTTTCCCATGAGCACATGGGAAAGCTCATGGCTTGGTGGAGGGGAATAATATGCCTTTCAGACACAACGGGAGTGGAGGGTAAGACGAACCATCCCCAACAGACCAAACAATGAGGTAGGTCACAGGGATTCATGGCGGGGGCTCCAGTTCTGCCAGGGTCTACACAAAGGATACGTGAAAGCCCAGAGCACTAAGCTCAAAAGAACATGGTGGTTACTTAATGCGGGCCAGGTTGGTCTGGTGCAGATAGATCAATGGAGAAGCAAAAGAGAAAGCCCAGAAACAGGCCCATGGGTAAAAATAATTTACTTTATGATAAAGGCAGCATCTCAAGTTAGTAGGCATCCGATGGCTGAGTCAGTAACTAGTTTGTGGACAACTGGCTTAGCCATTTGCTAAAAAGAAAAAGCTCTATTCTGGCTTTCTACACTACATTTAAAAATTCCAAAAGAATTAAGAATTTCCATGAAAATAATTCTAATAGAACTCAGAAAAATATAGGTGAATAACTTAACTTAGAGGGAAATTTTTTCTAATTATATTTGCAAAGGAAGTTTTACAAATAAAAGAACAGATTCAACTTCATAAAAATTTTAAATCAAATATTGTGAAATTTTAAATGCTATACTACATACTGGGAAAACATTTGAAACATATATGAGAGATGGAAGTTATACTTAGTATATAGGTTATAACCTAAGTATATAGGTTATACTTACAATCAATAAAAAAAGATGCTTCAATTTTTTAAAAAATTGGCAAAGGATATAAATTGCATATTTCCCAAATAAGAAATGTGACTGGCCAATGGGCCTGTGAAAAAACTGTTCAAAGTCACTAAGTTTTAAAAGCAAATTAAAAATTTCAATCAGAGGGGTGCCTGGGTGGCTCAGTGGCTTAGGGCCTCTGCTTTCGGCTCAGGTCGTGATCTCAGGGTCCTAAGATCGAGTCCCGCATTGGGCTCTCTGCTCAGCGGGGAGCCTGCTTCCCCCTCTCTCTCTGCCTGCCTCTCTGCCTACTTGTGATCTCTCTCTGTCAAAAATAAAAAAAAAACTTAAAAAAAAATTTTCAATCGGAAAGTATTTTTTGTATTTTTTTCATTGTATCTTTTGGATAGTGAGCATATTTACATGGTTCCAAAATCAAAACAAAGAACAGTGAACAATCTCCCTCCTATTCCTGTCCCCCTTCTGCCCAGTGCTCACCATACCCCAAACAGGTGACCACTGTTAAAAATATTTGTATATCCTTCTCTAATTTCCCTTTCCATATTTTCATTATTAGTGTATAGAAAAGCAACTGATTTCCGTGCATTGATTTTGTATCCTGCCACATTACTGAATTGTTGTATGAGTTCTAGTAGTTTGGGGGTGGAGTCTTTTGGGTTTTCCATATAAAGTATCATGTCATTTGCGAAGAGAGAGAGTTTGACTTCTTCCTTCCCAATTTGAATACCTTTTATTTCTTTTTGTTGCCTGATTGCTGTTGCTAGGACTTCTAGTACTATGTTGAACGAGAGTGGTGAGAGTGGGCATCCTTGTCGCCAAGAACCATAAGATACCTGGGAATAAACCTAACCAAAGAGGTAAAGGATCTGTACTCGAGGAACTACAGAACACTCATGAAAGAAATTGAAGAGAACACAAAAAGGTGGAAAAGCATTCTATGCTCATGGATCGGAAGAATAAACATTGTTAAAATGTCTATACTGCCCAGAGCAATATATACTTTCAGTGCCATTCTAATCAAAATTCCACCAGCTTTTTTCAAAGGGCTAGAACAAACAATTCTAAAATTTATATGGAACCAGAAAAGACCCCGAGTCGCTAAGGAAATATTGAAAAAGAAAAACAAAGCTGGGGGCATCACATTGCCTGATTTCAAGCTTTACTACAAAGCTGTGATCACCAAGACAGCATGGTACTGCCACAAAAACAGACACATAGACCAGTGGAACAGAATAGAGAGCCCAGATATGGACCCACAACTCTGTTGGTCAAATAATCTTTGACAAAATAGAAAAAAATATCCAGTGGAAAAAAGACAGTCTCTTTAATAAATGGTGCTGGGAAAATTGGACAGCTATATGTAGAAGACTGAAACTTGACCATTCTCTTACACCATACACAAATATAAAATTGAAATGGATAAAAGACCTCAACGTGAGGCAGGAATCTATCAAAACCCTAGAGAAGAACATAGGCAGTAACCTCTTCGACATCAGCCACAGCAACTTCTTTCAGGACATGTCTCCAAAGGCAAAGGAAACAAAAGCGAAAATGAACTTTTGGG